>CAKOGI010000001.1:5368219-5981861 GCA_933228895.1 Platycnemis pennipes | reverse complement strand
AGAAGAGTAGAAAAGTCAATTTTTGTTTATAGATGACGCTAGAAGTCATTTTAGATGGATGATCAAGTATAGAGAGTATTGCCACAAATCGATAATTTTATTTCGGTGATTTATTTGCATAGAATCCAGTGAACATCGTTGAGAATAGTAGAAAGAGTCAATTTTTGTCTAGAGATGGCTCTAGAAGTTATTTTAGAAGGTAATCCAAGAAAACAGAGGAGGGCCACGAATCGATATTTTTTCTTTGCGCTGATTTATTTGCATAGAATCCAGTGAACATCGCTGAGAAGAGTAGAAAAGTCAATTTTTGTTAAGAGATGACACTAGAAGTGATTTTAGATGGATGATCAAGTATAGAGAGTAGTGCCACGAATCGATATTTTTTATTTCGGTGATTTATTTGCATAGAATCCAGTGAACATCGCTGAGAAGAGTAGAAAAGTCAATTTTTGTTAAGAGATGACTCTAGAAGTTATATTAGAAGGTAAGCCAAGAAAAGAGAGGAGGGCCACGAATCGATATTTTTTATTTGGGCTGATTTATTTGCATAGAATCCAGTGAACATCGTTGAGAATAGTAGAATAAGTCAATGTTTGTCTATAGATGGCTCGAGAAGTTATATTAGAAGGTAAGTCAAGAAAAGAGAGGAGGGCCACTAATCGATATTTTTTATTTGCGCTGATTTATTTGCATAGAATCCAGTGAACATCACTGAGAAGAGTGGAAAGTCAATTTTTGTTAAGAGATGACTATAGAAGTGATTTTAGATGGATGATCAAACAGAGAGAGGAGTGCCACGAATCGATATTTTTTATTTGCGCTGATTTATTTGCATAGAATTCAGTGAACATCGCTGTGAAAAGTAGAAAAGTCAATATTTGTCTAGAGATGGCTCTAGAAGTTATTTTAGAAGGTAAGCCAAGAAAAGAGAGGAGGGCCACGAATCGATATTTTTTATTTCGCTGATTTATTTGCATGGAATCCTGTGTACATCGCTGAGAAGAGTAGAAAGTGTCAATTTTTGTTTAGAGATGACTCTAGAAGTGATTTTAGATGGATGATCAAGTATAGAGAGGAGTGCCACGAATCGATATTTTTTATTTCGGTGATTTATTTGCATAGAATCCAGTGAACATCGCTGAGAAGAGTAGAAAAGTCAATTTTTGTTAAGAGATGACTCTAGAAGTGATTTTAGATGCATGATCAAACAGAGAGAGGAGTGCCAAGAATCGATATTTTTTATTTGCGCTAATTTTTTTGCATAGAAAGCAGTGAACATCGCTGAGAAAAGTAGAAAAGTCAATTTTAGTCTAGAGATGGCTTAAAAAGTTATATTAGAAGGTAAGCCAAGAAAAGAGAGAAGGGCCACGAATCGATATTTTTATTTGCGCTGATTTATTTGCCAAGAATCCAGTAAACATCGCTGAGAATAGTAAAAAGAGTCAATGTTTGTCTAGAGATGGTTTTAGAAGTTATTTTAGAAGGTAGACCAAGAAAAGAGAGGAGGGCGACGAATCGATATTTTTTATTTGCGCTGATTTATTTGCATATAAAGCAGTGAACATCGCTGAGAAGAGTAGAAAAGTCAATTTTTGTCTAGATATGGCTCTAGAAGTGATTTTAGATGGATGATCAAGAATAGAGAGTAGTGCCACGAATCGATATTTTTTATTTCGGTGATTTATTTGCATAGAATCCAGTGAACATCGTTGAGAATAGTAGAAAGAGTCAATTTTTGTCTAGAGATGGCTCTAGAAGTAATTTTAGAAGGTAAGCCAAGAAAAGAGAGGAGGGCCACGAATCGATATTTTTTATTTCGGTGATTTATTTGCATAGAATCCAGTGAACATCGCTGAGAAGAGTAGAAAAGTCAATTTTTGTTAAGAGATGACTATAGAAGTGATTTTAGATGGATGATCAAACAGAGAGAGGAGGGCCACGAATCGATATTTTTTCTTTGCGCTGATTTATTTGCATAGAAAGCAGTGAACATCGCTGAGAAAAGTAGAAAAGTCAATTTTAGTCTAGAGATGGCTTGAGAAGTTATATTAGAAGGTAAGCCAAGAAAAGAGAGGAGGGCCACGAATCGATATTTTTATTTGCGCTAATTTATTTGCATTTAATCCAGTAAACATCGCTGAGAATAGTAAAAAGAGTCAATGTTTGTCTAGAGATGGCTTTAGAACTTATTTTAGAAGGTAGACCAAGAAAAGAGAGGAGTGCGACGAATCGATATTTTTTATTTGCGCTGATTTATTTGCATAGAATCCAGTAAACATCGCTGAGAGGAGTAAAAAGTGTCAATTTTTGTCTAGAGATGGCTCCAAAAGTGATTTTAGATGGATGATCAAACAGAGAGAGGAGTGCCACGAATCGATATTTTTTCTTTGCGCTGATTTATTTGCATAGAAAGCAGTGTACATCACTGATAAGAGTAGAAAAGTCAATTTTTGTCTAGAGATGGCTCTAGAAGTGATTTTAGATGGATGATCAAGAATAGAGAGTAGTGCCACGAATCGATATTTTTTATTTCGGTGATTTATTTGCATAGAATCCAGTGAACATCGTTGAGAATAGTAGAAAGAGTCAATTTTATTCTACAGATGGCTCTAGAAGTTATATGAGAAGGTAAGCCAAGAAAAGAGAGGTGGGCAACGAATCGATATATTTTTATTTGCGCTGATTTATTTGCATAGAATCCAGTGAACATCGTTGAGAATAAGAGAAAGAGTCAATTTTTGTCTATAGATGGCTCTAGAAGTTATTTTAGAAGGTAAGCCAAGAAAAGAGAGGAGGGCCACGAATCGATATTTTTTATTTGCGCTGATTTATTTGCATAGAATCCAGTGAACATCGCTGAGAAGAGTAGAAAGTGTCAATTTTTGTTTAGAGATGACTCTAGAAGTGATTTTAGATGGATGATCAAGTATAGAGAGTAGTGCCACGAATCGATATTTTTTATTTCGGTGATTTATTTGCATAGTATCCAGTGAACATCGCTGAGAATAGTAGAAAGTGTCAATTTTTGTCTAGAGATGGCTCTAGAAGTTATTTTAGAAGGTAAGCCAAGAAAAGAGAGGAGGGCCACGAATCGATATTTTTTATTTGCGCTGATATATTTGCATAGAATCCAGTGAACATCGCTGAGAAGAGTAGAAAAGTCAATTTTTGTTTAGAGATGACTCTAGAAGTGATTTTAGATGGATGATCAAGTATAGAGAGTAGTGCCACGAATCGATATTTTTTATTTCGGTGATTTATTTGCATAGAATCCAGTGAACATCGTTGAGAATAGTAGAAAAGTCAATTTTTGTCTATAGATGACTCTAGAAGTTATATTAGAAGGTAAGCCAAGAAAAGAGAGGAGGGCCACGAATGGATATTTTTTATTTGGGCTGATTTATTAGCATAGAATCCAGTGAACATCGTTGAGAATAGTAGAAAGAGTTAATTTTTGTCTATAGATGGCTCTAGAAGTTATATTAGAAGGTATGTCAAGAAAAGAGAGGAGGGCCACTAATCGATATTTTTTTTTTGCGCTGATTTATTTGCATAGAATCCAGTGAACATCGCTGAGAAGAGTAGAAAAGTCAATTTTTGTTAAGAGATGACTATAGAAGTGATTTTAGATGGATGATCAAACAGAGAGAGGAGTGCCACGAATCGATATTTTTTATTTGCGCTGATTTATTTGCATAGAATTCAGTGAACATCGCTGTGAAAAGTAGAAAAGTCAATTTTTGTCTAGAGATGGCTCTAGAAGTTATTTTAGAAGGTAAGCCAAGAAAAGAGAGGAGGGCCACGAATCGATATTTTTTATTTCGCTGATTTATTTGCATGGAATCCTGTGAACATCGCTGAGAAGAGTAGAAAGTGTCAATTTTTGTCTATAGATGACTCTTAAAGTGATTTCAGATGGATGATTAAGAATAGAGATCAGGGCCACCGATCGATATTTTTTTTTTGCGCTGATTTATTTGCATAGAATCCAGTGAACATCGCTGAGAAGAGTAGAAAAGTCAATTTTTGTTAAGAGATGACCCTATAAGTGATTTTAGATGGATGATCAAGTATAGAGAGTAGTGCCACAAATCAATATTTTTTATTTCGGTGATTTATTTGCATAGAATCCTGTGAACATCGCTGTGAAAAGTAGAAAAGTCAATTTTTGTCTAGAGATGGCTCTAGAAGTTATTTTAGAAGGTAAGCCAAGAAAAGAGAGGAGGGCCACGAATCGATATTTTTTCTTTGCGCTGATTTATTTGCATAGAATCCAGTGAACATCGCTGAGAAGAGTAGAAAAGTCAATTTTTGTTTAGAGATGACTCTAGAAGTGATTTTAGATGGATGATCAAGTATAGAGAGGAGTGCCACGAATCGATATTTTTTATTTGCGCTGATTTTTTTGCATAGAAAGCAGTGAACATCGCTGAGAAAAGTAGAAAAGTCAATTTTAGTCTAGAGATGGCTTAAAAAGTTATATTAGAAGGTAAGCCAAGAAAAGAGAGAAGGGCCAAGAATCGATATTTTTATTTGCGCTGATTTATTTGCATAGAATCCAGTAAACAACGCTGAGAATAGTAAAAAGAGTCAATGTTTGTCTAGAGATGGTTTTAGAAGTTATTTTAGAAGGTAGACCAAGAAAAGAGAGGAGGGCGACGAATCGATATTTTTTATTTGCGCTGATTTATTTGCATAGAAAGCAGTGAACATCGCTGAGAAGAGTAGAAAAGTCAATTTTTGTTTAGAGATGACTCTAGAAGTGATTTTAGATGGATGATCAAGTATAGAGAGGAGTGCCACGAATCGATATTTTTTATTTCGGTGATTTATTTGCATAGAATCCAGTGAACATCGCTGAGAAGAGTTGAAAAGTCAATTTTTGTCTAGAGATGACTCTAGAAGTGATTTTAGATGGATGATCAAGTATAGAGAGGAGTGCCACGAATCGATATTTTTTATTTCGGTGATTTATTTGCAAAAAATCCAGTGAACATCGTTGAGAATAGTAGAAAGAGTCAATTTTTGTCTAGAGATGGCTCTAGAAGTTATTCTAGAAGGTAAGCCAAGAAAAGAGAGGAGGGCCACGAATCGATATTTGTTATTTGCGCTGATATATTTGCATAGAATCCAGTGAACATCGCTGAGAAGAGTAGAAAAGTCAATTTTTGTTTAGAGATGACTCTAGAAGTGATTTTAGATGGATGATCAAGTATAGAGAGTAGTGCCACAAATCGATATTTTTTAATTCGGTGATTTATTTGCATAGAATCCAGTGAACATCGCTAAGAATAGTAAAAAGAGTCAATGTTTGTCTAGAGATGGCTTTAGAAGTTATTTTAGAAGGTAGACCAAGAAAAGAGAGGAGGGCAACGAATCGATATTTTTTATTTGCGCTGATTTATTTGCATAGAATCCAGTAAACATCGCTGAGAGGAGTAAAAAGTGTCAATTTTTGTCTAGAGATGGCTCCAAAAGTGATTTTAGATGGATGATCAAACAGAGAGAGGAGTGCCACGAATCGATATTTGTTATTTGCGCTGATATATTTGCATAGAATCCAGTGAACATCGCTGAGAAGAGTAGAAAAGTCAATTTTTGTCTAGATATGGCTCTAGAAATGATTTTAGATGGATGATCAAGAATAGAGAGTAATGCCACGAATCGATATTTTTTATTTCGGTGATTTATTTGCATAGAATCCAGTGAACATCGTTGAGAATAGTAGAAAGAGTCAATTTTTGTCTAGAGATGGCTCTAGAAGTTATTTTAGAAGGTAAGCCAAGAAAAGAGAGGAGGGCCACGAATTGATATTTTTTCTTTGCGCTGATTTATTTGCATAGAATCCAGTGAACATCGCTGAGAAGAGTAGAAAAGTCAATTTTTGTTAAGAGATGACTATAGAAGTGATTTTAGATGCATGATCAAACAGAGAGAGGAGTGCCACGAATCGATATTTTTTATTTGCGCTGATTTATTTGCATAGAATCCATTGAACATCGTTGAGAATAGTAGAAAGAGTCAATTTTTGTCTAGAGATGGCTCTAGAAGTTATTTTAGAAGGTAAGCCGAGAAAAGAGAGGAGGGCCACGAATCGATATTTTTTATTTGCGCTGATTTATTTGCATAGAATCCAGTGAACATCGCTGAGAAGAGTAGAAAAGTCAATTTTTGTTAAGAGATGAATCTAGAAGTGAATTTAGATGGATGATTAAGAATAGAGAGTAGTGTCATGAATCGATATTTTTTATTTCGGTGATTTATTTGCATAGAATCCAGTGAACATCGCTGAGAATAGTAGAAAGTGTCAATTTTTGTCTAGAGATGACAATAGAAGTGATTTCAGAAGGTAGACCAAGAAAAGAGAGGAGGGGCATGAATCGATATCTTTTATTTGCGCTGATTCATTTGCATAGAAAGCAGTGAACATCGCTGAGAAGAGTAGAAAAGTCAATTTTTGTCTAGAGATGGCTCCAAAAGTGATTTTAGATGTATGATCAAACAGAGAGAGGAGTGCCACGAATCGATATTTTTTCTTTGCGCTGATTTATTTGCATAGAATCCAGTAAACATCGCTGAGAGAAGTAAAAAGTGTAAATTTTTGTCTGGAGATGGCTCCAAAAGTGATTTTAGATGTATGATCAAACAGAGAGAGGAGTGCCACGAATCGATATTTTTTCTTTGCGCTGATTTATTTGCATAGAAAGCAGTGAACATCGCTGAGAAGATTAGAAAAGTCAATTTTTGTCCGGAAATGGCTCTAGAAGTGATTTTAGATGGATGATCAAGAATAGAGAGTAGTGCCACGAATCGATATTTTTTATTTCGGTGATTTATTTGCATAGAATCCAGTGAACATCGTTGAGAATAGTCGAAAGAGTCAATGTTTGTCTAGAGATGTCTCTAGAAGTTATATTAGAAGGTAAGCCAAGAAAAGAGAGGAGGGCCACGAATCGATAATTTTTATTTGGGCTGATTTATTTGCATAGAATCCAGTGAACATCGTTGAGAATAGTAGAAAGAGTCAATGTTTGTCTAGAGATGGCTCTAGAAGTTATATTAGAAGGTAAGCCGAGAAAAGAGAGGAGGGCCACGAATCGATATTTTTTATTTGCGCTGATTTATTTGCATAGAAAGCAGTGAACATCGCTGAGAAGAATAGAAATGTCAATTTTTGTCTAGAGATGGCCCTAGAAGTGATTTTAATGGATGATCAAGAATAGAGAGGAGTGCCACGAATCGATATTTTTTATTTCGCTGATTTATGTGCATGGAATCCTGTGAACATCGCTGAGAAGAGTAGAAAAGTCAATTTTTGTCTAGAGATGGCTCTAGAAGTGATTTTAGATAAATGATCAAGTATAGACAGTAGTGCCACGAATCGATATTTTTTATTTCGCTGATTTATTTGCATGGAATCCTGTGAACATCGCTGAGAAGAGTAGAAAGTATCAATTTTTGTCTAGAGATGACTCTAGAAGTGATTTTAGATAAATGATCAAGAATAGAGAGTAGTGCCATGAATCGATATTTTTTATTTGCGCTGATTTTTTTGCATAGAAAGCTGTGAACATCGCTGAGAATAGTCGAAAGAGTCCATTTTTGCTAGAGATGGCTTGAGAAGTTATATAAGAAGGTAAGCCAAGAAAAGAGAAGAGGGCCACGAATCGATATTTTTTATTTGCGCTGATTTATTTGCATAGAATCCAGTGAACATCGCAGAGAATAGTAGAAAGAGTCCATTTTTGCTAGAGATGGCTCTAGAAGTTATTTTAGAAGGTAAGCCGAGAAAAGAGAGGAGGGCCACGAATCGATATTTTTTATTTGCGCTGATTTATTTGCATAGAAAGCAGTGAACATCGCTGAGAAGAGTAGAAATGTCAATTTTGGTCTAGAGATGACTCTAGAAGTGATTTTAGAAGGTAGACCAAGAAAAGAGAGGAGGGCCACGAATCGATATTTTTTATTTGTGCTGATTTATTTGCATAGAAAGCAGTGAACATCGCTGAGAAGAGTAGAAATGTCAATTTTTGTCTAGAGATGGCCCTAGAAGTGATTTTAGTGGATGATCAAGAATAGAGAGGAGTGCCACGAATCGATATTTTTTATTTCGCTGATTTATTTGCATGGAAACCTGTGAACATCGCTGAGAAGAGTAGAAAGTATCAATTTTTGTCTAGAGATGGCTTCAGAAGTAATTTTAGATGGTAAGCCAAGAAAAGAGAGGAGGGCCACGAATCGATATTTTTTATTTGCGCTGATTTTTTTGAATAGAAAGCAGTGCACATCGCTGAGAAAAGTAGAAAAGTCAATTTTAGTCTAGAGATGGCTTAAAAAGTTATATTAGAAGGTAAGCCAAGAAAAGAGAGAAGGGCCACGAATCGATATTTTTTTATTTGGGCTGATTTATTTGCATAGAATCCATTGAACATCGTTGAGAATAGTAGAAAGAGTCAATTTTTGTCTAGAGATGGCTCTAGAAGTTATTTTAGAAGGTAAGCCGAGAAAAGAGAGGAGGGCCACGAATCGATATTTTTTATTTGCGCTGATTTATTTGCATAGAAAGCAGTGAACATCGGTGAGAAGAGTAGAAATGTCAATTTTGGTCTAGAGATGACTCTAGAAGTGATTTTAGAAGGTAGACCAAGAAAAGAGAGGAAAGCCATGAATCGATATTTTTTATTTGTGCTGATTTATTTGCATAGAAAGCAGTGAACATCGCTGAGAAGAGTAGAAATGTCAATTTTTGTCTAGAGATGGCCCTAGAAGTGATTTTAATGGATGATCAAGAATAGAGAGGAGTGCCACGAATCGATATTTTTTATTTCGCTGATTTATTTGCATGGAATCCTGTGAACATCGCTGAGAAGAGTAGAAAGTATCAATTTTTGTCTAGAGATGACTCTAGAAGTGATTTTAGATGGATGATCAAGAATAGAGAGTAGTGCCACGAATCGATATTTTTTATTTGCGCTAATTTTTTTGCATAGAAAGCTGTGAACATCGCTGAGAATAGTCGAAAGAGTCCATTTTTGCTAGAGATGGCTTGAGAAGTTATATTAGAAGGTAAGCCAAGAAAAGAGATGAGGGCCACGAATCGATATTTTTTATTTGCGCTGATTTATTTGCATAGAATCCAGTGAACATCGCTGAGAATAGTAGAAAGTGTCAATTTTTGTCTAGAGATGGCTTCAGAAGTAATTTTAGAAGGTAAGCCAAGAAAAGAGAGGAGGGCCACGAATCGATATTTTTTATTTCGCTGATTTATTTGCATGGAATCCTGTGAACATCGCTGAGAAGAGTAGAAAGTGTCAATTTTTGTCTAGAGATGACTCTAGAAGTGATTTCAGATGGATGATTAAAAATAGAGATGAGGGCCACGGATCGATATTTTTTATTTGCGCTGATTTATTTGCATGGAATCCTGTGAACATCGCTGAGAAGAGTAGAAAGTGTTAATTTTTGTCTAAAGGTGACTATAGAAGTGATTTTAGATGGATGATCAAGTATAGGGAGTAGTGCCACAAATCGATATTTTTTATTTCGGTGATTTATTTGCATAGAAGCCAGTGAACATCGTTGAGAATAGTAGAAAGAGTCAATTTTTGTCTAGAGATGGCTCTAGAAGTTATTTTAGAAGGTAAGCCAAGAAAAGAGAGGAGGGCCACGAATCGATATTTTTTTATTTGGGCTGATTTATTTGCATAGAATCCAGTGAACATCGTTGAGAATAGTAGCAAGAGTTAATTTTTGTCTATAGATGGCTCGAGTAGTTATATTAGAAGGTAAGTCAAGAATAGAGAGGAGGGCCACAAATCGATATTTTTTATTTCGGTGATTTATTTGCATAGAATCCAGTGAACATCGTTGAGAATAGTAGAAAGAGTCAATGTTTGTCTAGAGATGGCTCTAGAAGTTATATTAGAAGGTAAGCCGAGAAAAGAGAGGAGGGCCACGAATCGATATTTTTTATTTGCGCTGATTTATTTGCATAGAAAGCAGTGAACATCGCTGAGAAGAGTAGAAATGTCAATTTTGGTCTAGAGATGACTCTAGAAGTGATTTTAGAAGGTAGACGAAGAAAAGAGAGGAGGGCCACGAATCGATATTTTTTATTTGTGCTGATTTATTTGCATAGAAAGCAGTGAACATCGCTGAGAAGAGTAGAAATGTCAATTTTTGTCTAGAGATGGCCCTAGAAGTGATTTTAACGGATGATCAAGAATAGAGAGGAGTGCCACGAATCGATATTTTTTATTTCGCTGATTTATTTGCATGGAATCCTGTGAACATCGCTGAGAAGAGTAGAAAAGTCAATTTTTGTCTAGAGATGGCTCTAGAAGTGATTTTAGATAATGATCAAGTATAGAGAGTAGTGCCACGAATCGATATTTTTTATTTCGCTGATTTATTTGCATGGAATCCTGTGAACATCGCTGAGAAGAGTAGAAAGTATCAATTTTTGACTAGAGATGACTCTAGAAGTGATTTTAGATGGATGATCAAGAATAGAGAGTAGTGCCACGAATCGATATTTTTTATTTGCGCTGATTTTTTTGCATAGAAAGCTGTGAACATCGCTGAGAATAGTCGAAAGAGTCAATTTTTGTCTAGAGATGGCTTCAGAAGTAATTTTAGAAGGCAAGCCAAGAAAAGAGAAGAGGGCCACGAATCGATATTTTTTATTTGCGCTGATTTTTTTGAATAGAAAGCAGTGAACATCGCTGAGAATAGTCGAAAGAGTCAATTTTTGTCTAGAGATGGCTTGAGAAGTTATATTAGAAGGTAAGCCAAGAAAAGAGAGAAGGGCCACGAATCGATATTTTTTTATTTGGGCTGATTTATTTGCATAGAATCCATTGAACATCGTTGAGAAGAGTAGAAAAGTCAATTTTTGTTTAGAGATGACTCTAGAAGTGATTTTAGATGGATGATCAAGTATAGAGAGTAGTGCCACGAATCGATATTTTTTATTTCGGTGATTTATTTGCATAGAATCCAGTGAACATCGTTGAGAATAGTAGAAAGAGACAAATGTTTGTCTAGAGATGGCTCTAGAAGTTATAATAGAAGGTAAGCCAAGAAAAGAGAGGAGGGCCACGAATCGATATTTTTTATTTGCGCTGATTTATTTGCATAGAATCCAGTGAACATCGCTGAGAATAGTAGAAAGTGTCAATTTTGGTATAGAGATGACTCTAGAAGTGATTTTAGATGGATGATTAAGAATAGAGAGTAGTGCCACGAATCGATATTTTTTATTTGCGCTGATTTTTTTGCATAGAAAACAGTGAACATCGCTGAGAATAGTAGAAAGTGTCAATTTTTGTCTAGAGATGGCTCTAGAAGTTATTTTAGAAGGTAAGGCAAGAAAAGAGAGGAGGGCCACGGATCGATATTTTTTATTTGCGCTGATATATTTGCATAGAATCCAGTGAACATCGGTGAGAAGAGTAGAAAAGTCAATTTTGTTTAGAGCTGACTCTAGAAGTGATTTTAGATGGATGATCAAGTATAGAGAGTAGTGCCACGAATCGATATTTTTTATTTCGGTGATTTATTTGCATAGAATCCAGTGAACATCGTTGAGAATAGTAGAAAGAGTCAATTATTGTCTATAGATGGCTCTAGAAGTTACATTAGAATGTAAGCCAAGAAAAGAGAGGAGGGCCACGAATCGATATTTTTTATTTGCGCTGATATATTTCCATAGAATCAAGTGAACATCGCTGAGCAGAATAGAAAAGTCAATTTTTGTCTAGAGATGACTATAGAAGTGATTTTAGATGGATGATCAAACAGAGAGAGGAGTGCCACGAATCGATATTTTTTATTTGCGCTGATTGATTTGCATAGAATTCAGTGAACATCGCTGTGAAAAGTAGAAAAGTCAATTTTTGTCTAGAGATGGCTATAGAAGTTATTTTAGAAGGTAAGCCAAGCAAAGAGAGGAGGGCCACGAATCGATATTTTTTATTCCGCTGATTTATTTGCATGGAATCCTGTGAACATCGCTGAGAAGAGTAGAAAGTGTCAATTTTTGTCTAGAGATGACTCTAGAAGTGATTTCAGATGGATGATTAAGAATAGAGATGAGGGCCACGGATCGATATTTTTTATTTGCGCTGATATATTTGCATAGAATCCAGTGAACATCGCTGAGAAAAGTAGAAAAGTCAATTTTTGTTTATAGATGACGCTAGAAGTCATTTTAGATGGATGATCAAGTATAGAGAGTAGTGCCACGAATCGATATTTTTTATTTCGGTGATTTATTTGCATAGAATCCAGTGAACATCGCTGAGAAGAGTAGAAAAGTCAATTTTTGTTAAGAGATGACTCTAGAAGTTATATTAGAAGGTAAGCCAAGAAAAGAGAGGAGGGCCACGAATCGATATTTTTTATTTGGGCTGATTTATTTGCATAGAATCCAGTGAACATCGTTGAGAATAGTAGAAAGAGTCAATGTTTGTCTATAGATGGCTCGAGAAGTTATATTAGAAGGTAAGCCAAGAAAAGAGAGAAGGGCCACGAATCGATATTTTTATTTGCGCTGATTTATTTGCCAAGAATCCAGTAAACATCGCTGAGAATAGTAAAAAGAGTCAATGTTTGTCTAGAGATGGTTTTAGAAGTTATTTTAGAAGGTAGACCAAGAAAAGAGAGGAGGGCGACGAATCGATATTTTTTATTTGCGCTGATTTATTTGCATATAAAGCAGTGAACATCGCTGAGAAGAGTAGAAAAGTCAATTTTTGTCTAGATATGGCTCTAGAAGTGATTTTAGATGGATGATCAAGAATAGAGAGTAGTGCCACGAATCGATATTTTTTATTTCGGTGATTTATTTGCATAGAATCCAGTGAACATCGTTGAGAATAGTAGAAAGAGTCAATTTTTGTCTAGAGATGGCTCTAGAAGTAATTTTAGAAGGTAAGCCAAGAAAAGAGAGGAGGGCCACGAATCGATATTTTTTCTTTGCGCTGATTTATTTGCTTAGAATCCAGTGAACATCGCTGAGAAGAGTAGAAATGTCAATTTTGGTCTAGAGATGACTCTAGAAGTGATTTTAGAAGGTAGACGAAGAAAAGAGAGGAGGGCCACGAATCGATATTTTTATTTGTGCTGATTTATTTACATAGAAAGCAGTGAACATCGCTGAGAAGAGTAGAAATGTCAATTTTTGTCTAGAGATGGCCCTAGAAGTGATTTTAACGGATGATCAAGAATAGAGAGGAGTGCCACGAATCGATATTTTTTATTTCGCTGATTTATTTGCATGGAATCCTGTGAACATCGCTGAGAAGAGTAGAAAAGTCAATTTTTGTCTAGAGATGGCTCTAGAAGTGATTTTAGATAAATGATCAAGTATAGAGAGTAGTGCCACGAATCGATATTTTTTATTTCGCTGATTTATTTGCATGGAATCCTGTGAACATCGCTGAGAAGAGTAGAAAGTATCAATTTTTGTCTAGAGATGACTCTAGAAGTGATTTTAGATGGATGATCAAGAATAGAGAGTAGTGCCACGAATCGATATTTTTTATTTGCGCTGATTTTTTTGCATAGAAAGATGTGAACATCGCTGAGAATAGTCGAAAGAGTCAATTTTTGTCTAGAGATGGCTTCAGAAGTAATTTTAGAAGGTAAGCCAAGAAAAGAGAGGAGGGCCACTAATCGATATTTTTTTTTTGCGCTGATTTATTTGCATAGAATCCAGTGAACATCGCTGAGAAGAGTAGAAAAGTCAATTTTTGTTAAGAGATGACTATAGAAGTGATTTTAGATGGATGATCAAACAGAGAGAGGAGTGCCACGAATCGATATTTTTTATTTGCGCTGATTTATTTGCATAGAATTCAGTGAACATCGCTGTGAAAAGTAGAAAAGTCAATTTTTGTCTAGAGATGGCTCTAGAAGTTATTTTAGAAGGTAAGCCAAGAAAAGAGAGGAGGGCCACGAATCGATATTTTTTATTTCGCTGATTTATTTGCATGGAATCCTGTGAACATCGCTGAGAAGAGTAGAAAGTGTCAATTTTTGTCTATAGATGACTCTTAAAGTGATTTCAGATGGATGATTAAGAATAGAGATCAGGGCCACCGATCGATATTTTTTATTTGCGCTGATATATTTGCATAGAATCCAGTGAACATCGCTGAGAAGAGTAGAAAAGTCAATTTTGTTAAGAGATGACTCTAGAAGTGATTTTAGATGCATGATCAAACAGAGAGAGGAGTGCCACGAATCGATATTTTTTATTTGCGCTGATTTTTTTGCATAGAAAGCAGTGAACATCGCTGAGAAAAGTAGAAAAGTCAATTTTAGTCTAGAGATGGCTTAAAAAGTTATATTAGAAGGTAAGCCAAGAAAAGAGAGAAGGGCCAAGAATCGATATTTTTATTTGCGCTGATTTATTTGCATAGAATCCAGTAAACATCGCTGAGAATAGTAAAAAGAGTCAATGTTTGTCTAGAGATGGTTTTAGAAGTTATTTTAGAAGGTAGACCAAGAAAAGAGAGGAGGGCGACGAATCGATATTTTTTATTTGCGCTGATTTATTTGCATAGAAAGCAGTGAACATCGCAGAGAAGAAGAGAAAAGTCAATTTTTGTCTAGATATGGCTCTAGAAGTGATTTTAGATGGATGATCAAGAATAGAGAGTAGTGCCACGAATCGATATTTTTTATTTCGGTGATTTATTTGCATAGAATCCAGTGAACATCGTTGAGAATAGTAGAAAGAGTCAATTTTTGTCTAGAGATTGCTCTAGAAGTTATTTTAGAAGGTAAGCCAAGAAAAGAGAGGAGGGCCACGAATCGATATTTTTCTTTGCGCTGATTTATTTGCATAGAATCCAGTGAACATCGCTGAGAAGAGTAGAAAAGTCAATTTTTGTTTAGAGATGACTCTAGAAGTTATATTAGAAGGTAAGCCAAGAAAAGAGAGGAGGGCCACGAATCGATATTTTTTATTTGGGCTGATTTATTTGCATAGAATCCAGTGAACATCGTTGAGAATAGTAGAAAGAGTCAATGTTTGTCTAGAGATGGCTCTAGAAGTTATATTAGAAGGTAAGCCAAGAAAAGAGAGGAGGGCCACGAATCGATATATGTTATTTGCGCTGATATATTTGCATAGAATCCAGTGAACATCGCTGAG
This sequence comes from Platycnemis pennipes, assembly GCA_933228895.1. Taxonomy (NCBI): domain Eukaryota; kingdom Metazoa; phylum Arthropoda; class Insecta; order Odonata; family Platycnemididae; genus Platycnemis; species Platycnemis pennipes. The sequence continues at coordinate 5,966,698 of CAKOGI010000001.1, read as the reverse complement.
AAGAGTAGAAAAGTCAATTTTTGTTTAGAGATGACTCTAGAAGTGATTTTAGATGGATGATCAAGTATAGAGAGTAGTGCCACAAATCGATATTTTTTAATTCGGTGATTTATTTGCATAGAATCCAGTGAACATCGTTGAGAATAGTAGAAAGAGTCAATGTTTGTCTAGAGATGGCTCTAGAAGTTATATTAGAAGGTAAGCCAAGAAAAGAGAGGAGGGCCACGAATCGATATTTTTTATTTGCGCTGATTTATTTGCATAGAATCCAGTGAACATCGCTGAGAAGAGTAGAAAAGTCAATTTTTGTTTAGAAATGACTCTAGAAGTGATTTTAGATGGATGATCAAGTATAGAGAGTAGTGCCACGAATCGATATTTTTTATTTCGGTGATTTATTTGCATAGAATCCAGTGAACATCGCTGAGAAGAGTAGAAAAGTCAATTTTTGTTAAGAGATGACTCTAGAAGTTATATTAGAAGGTAAGCCAAGAAAAGAGAGGAGGGCGACGAATCGATATTTTTTATTTGGGCTGATTTATTTGCATAGAATCCAGTGAACATCGTTGAGAATAGTAGAAAGAGTCAATGTTTGTCTATAGATGGCTCGAGAAGTTATATTAGAAGGTAAGCCAAGAAAAGAGAGAAGGGTCACGAATCGATATTTTTATTTGCGCTGATTTATTTGCCAAGAATCCAGTAAACATCGCTGAGAATAGTAAAAAGAGTCAATGTTTGTCTAGAGATGGTTTTAGAAGTTATTTTAGAAGGTAGACCAAGAAAAGAGAGGAGGGCGACGAATCGATATTTTTTATTTGCGCTGATTTATTTGCATATAAAGCAGTGAACATCGCTGAGAAGAGTAGAAAAGTCAATTTTTGTCTAGATATGGCTCTAGAAGTGATTTTAGATGGATGATCAAGAATAGAGAGTAGTGCCACGAATCGATATTTTTTATTTCGGTGATTTATTTGCATAGAATCCAGTGAACATCGTTGAGAATAGTAGAAAGAGTCAATTTTTGTCTAGAGATGGCTCTAGAAGTAATTTTAGAAGGTAAGCCAAGAAAAGAGAGGAGGGCCACGAATCGATATTTTTTCTTTGCGCTGATTTATTTGCTTAGAATCCAGTGAACATCGCTGAGAAGAGTAGAAAAGTCAATTTTTGTTAAGAGATGACTATAGAAGTGATTTTAGATGGATGATCAAGTATAGGGAGTAGTGCCACAAATCGATATTTTTTATTTCGGTGATTTATTTGCATAGAATCCAGTGAACATCGTTGAGAATAGTAGAAAGAGTCAATTTTTGTCTAGAGATGGCTCTAGAAGTTATTTTAGAAGGTAAGCCGAGAAAAGAGAGGAGGGCCACGAATCGATATTTTTTATTTGCGCTGATTTATTTGCATAGAAAGCAGTGAACATCGCTGAGAAGAGTAGAAATGTCAATTTTGGTCTAGAGATGACTCTAGAAGTGATTTTAGAAGGTAGACGAAGAAAAGAGAGGAGGGCCACGAATCGATATTTTTATTTGTGCTGATTTATTTACATAGAAAGCAGTGAACATCGCTGAGAAGAGTAGAAATGTCAATTTTTGTCTAGAGATGGCCCTAGAAGTGATTTTAACGGATGATCAAGAATAGAGAGGAGTGCCACGAATCGATATTTTTTATTTCGCTGATTTATTTGCATGGAATCCTGTGAACATCGCTGAGAAGAGTAGAAAAGTCAATTTTTGTCTAGAGATGGCTCTAGAAGTGATTTTAGATAAATGATCAAGTATAGAGAGTAGTGCCACGAATCGATATTTTTTATTTCGCTGATTTATTTGCATGGAATCCTGTGAACATCGCTGAGAAGAGTAGAAAGTATCAATTTTTGTCTAGAGATGACTCTAGAAGTGATTTTAGATGGATGATCAAGAATAGAGAGTAGTGCCACGAATCGATATTTTTTATTTGCGCTGATTTTTTTGCATAGAAAGCTGTGAACATCGCTGAGAATAGTCGAAAGAGTCAATTTTTGTCTAGAGATGGCTTCAGAAGTAATTTTAGAAGGTAAGCCAAGAAAAGAGAGGAGGGCCACTAATCGATATTTTTTTTTTGCGCTGATTTATTTGCATAGAATCCAGTGAACATCGCTGAGAAGAGTAGAAAAGTCAATTTTTGTTAAGAGATGACTATAGAAGTGATTTTAGATGGATGATCAAACAGAGAGAGGAGTGCCACGAATCGATATTTTTTATTTGCGCTGATTTATTTGCATAGAATTCAGTGAACATCGCTGTGAAAAGTAGAAAAGTCAATTTTTGTCTAGAGATGGCTCTAGAAGTTATTTTAGAAGGTAAGCCAAGAAAAGAGAGGAGGGCCACGAATCGATATTTTTTATTTCGCTGATTTATTTGCATGGAATCCTGTGAACATCGCTGAGAAGAGTAGAAAGTGTCAATTTTTGTCTATAGATGACTCTTAAAGTGATTTCAGATGGATGATCAAGTATAGAGAGTAGTGCCACAAATCAATATTTTTTATTTCGGTGATTTATTTGCATAGAATCCTGTGAACATCGCTGTGAAAAGTAGAAAAGTCAATTTTTGTCTAGAGATGGCTCTAGAAGTTATTTTAGAAGGTAAGCCAAGAAAACAGAGGAGGGCCACGAATCGATATTTTTTCTTTGCGCTGATTTATTTGCATAGAATCCAGTGAACATCGCTGAGAAGAGTAGAAAAGTCAATTTTTGTTTAGAGATGACTATAGAAGTGATTTTAGATGGATGATCAAGTATAGAGAGGAGTGCCACGAATCGATATTTTTTATTTCGGTGATTTATTTGCATAGAATCCAGTGAACATCGCTGAGAATAGTAGAAAGAGTCAATTTTTGTCTAGAGATGGCTCTAGAAGTTATTCTAGAAGGTAAGCCAAGAAAAGAGAGGAGGGCCACGAATCGATATTTTTTCTTTGCGCTGATTTATTTGCATAGAAAGCAGTGAACATCGCTGAGAAGAGTAGAAAAGTCAATTTTTGTTTAGAGATGACTCTAGAAGTGATTTTAGATGGATGATCAAGTATAGAGAGGAGTGCCACGAATCGATATTTTTTATTTGCGCTGATTTTTTTGCATAGAAAGCAGTGAACATCGCTGAGAAAAGTAGAAAAGTCAATTTTAGTCTAGAGATGGCTTAAAAAGTTATATTAGAAGGTAAGCCAAGAAAAGAGAGAAGGGCCAAGAATCGATATTTTTATTTGCGCTGATTTATTTGCATAGAATCCAGTAAACATCGCTGAGAATAGTAAAAAGAGTCAATGTTTGTCTAGAGATGGTTTTAGAAGTTATTTTAGAAGGTAGACCAAGAAAAGAGAGGAGGGCGACGAATCGATATTTTTTATTTGCGCTGATTTATTTGCATAGAAAGCAGTGAACATCGCTGAGAAGAGTAGAAAAGTCAATTTTTGTCTAGATATGGCTCTAGAAGTGATTTTAGATGGATGATCAAGAATAGAGAGTAGTGCCACGAATCGATATTTTTTATTTCGGTGATTTATTTGCATAGAATCCAGTGAACATCGTTGAGAATAGTAGAAAGAGTCAATTTTTGTCTAGAGATGGCTCTAGAAGTTATTTTAGAAGGTAAGCCAAGAAAAGAGAGGAGGGCCACGAATCGATATTTTTTCTTTGCGCTGATTTATTTGCATAGAAAGCAGTGAACATCGCTGAGAAGAGTAGAAAAGTCAATTTTTGTTTAGAGATGACTCTAGAAGTGATTTTAGATGGATGATCAAGTATAGAGAGGAGTGCCACGAATCGATATTTTTTATTTCGGTGATTTATTTGCATAGAATCCAGTGAACATCGCTGAGAATAGTAGAAAGAGTCAATTTTTGTCTAGAGATGGCTCTAGAAGTTATTCTAGAAGGTAAGCCAAGAAAAGAGAGGAGGGCCACGAATCGATATTTTTTCTTTGCGCTGATTTATTTGCATAGAAAGCAGTGAACATCGCTGAGAAGAGTAGAAAAGTCAATTTTTGTTTAGAGATGACTCTAGAAGTGATTTTAGATGGATGATCAAGTATAGAGAGGAGTGCCACAAATCGATATTTTTTATTTCGGTGATTTATTTGCATAGAATCCAGTGAACATCGTTGAGAATAGTAGAAAGAGTCAATTTTTGTCTAGAGATGGCTCTAGAAGTTATTTTAGAAGGTAAGCCAAGAAAAGAGAGGAGGGCCACGAATCGATATTTTTCTTTGCGCTGATTTATTTGCATAGAATCCAGTGAACATCGCTGAGAAGTGTAGAAAAGTCAATTTTTGTTTAGAGATGACTCTAGAAGTTATATTAGAAGGTAAGCCAAGAAAAGAGAGGAGGGCCACGAATCGATATTTTTTATTTGGGCTGATTTATTTGCATAGAATCCAGTGAACATCGTTGAGAATAGTAGAAAGAGTCAATGTTTGTCTAGAGATGGCTCTAGAAGTTATATTAGAAGGTAAGCCAAGAAAAGAGAGGAGGGCCACGAATCGATATTTGTTATTTGCGCTGATATATTTGCATAGAATCCAGTGAACATCGCTGAGAAGAGTAGAAAAGTCAATTTTTGTTTAGAGATGACTCTAGAAGTGATTTTAGATGGATGATCAAGTATAGAGAGTAGTGCCACAAATCGATATTTTTTAATTCGGTGATTTATTTGCATAGAATCCAGTGAACATCGCTAAGAATAGTAAAAAGAGTCAATGTTTGTCTAGAGATGAATTTAGAAGTTATTTTAGAAGGTAGACCAAGAAAAGAGAGGAGGGCAACGAATCGATATTTTTTATTTGCGCTGATTTATTTGCATAGAATCCAGTAAACATCGCTGAGAGGAGTAAAAAGTGTCAATTTTTGTCTAGAGATGGCTCCAAAAGTGATTTTAGATGGATGATCAAACAGAGAGAGGAGTGCCACGAATCGATATTTGTTATTTGCGCTGATATATTTGCATAGAATCCAGTGAACATCGCTGAGAAGAGTAGAAAAGTCAATTTTTGTCTAGATATGGCTCTAGAAATGATTTTAGATGGATGATCAAGAATAGAGAGTGGTGCCACGAATCGATATTTTTTATTTCGGTGATTTATTTGCATAGAATCCAGTGAACATCGTTGAGAATAGTAGAAAGAGTCAATTTTTGTCTAGAGATGGCTCGAGAAGTTATATTAGAAGGTCAGCCAAGAAAAGAGAGGATGGCCACGAATCGATATTTTTTATTTGCGCTGATTTATTTGCATAGAATCCAGTGAACATCGCTGAGAAGAGTAGAAAAGTCAATTTTTGTTAAGAGATGAATCTAGAAGTGATTTTAGATGGATGATTAAGAATAGAGAGTAGTGTCATGAATCGATATTTTTTATTTCGGTGATTTATTTGCATAGAATCCAGTGAACATCGCTGAGAATAGTAGAAAGTGTCAATTTTTGTCTAGAGATGACAATAGAAGTGATTTCAGAAGGTAGACCAAGAAAAGAGAGGAGGGGCATGAATCGATATCTTTTATTTGCGCTGATTCATTTGCATAGAAAGCAGTGAACATCGCTGAGAAGAGTAGAAAAGTCAATTTTTGTCTAGAGATGGCTCCAAAAGTGATTTTAGATGTATGATCAAACAGAGAGAGGAGTGCCACGAATCGATATTTTTTCTTTGCGCTGATTTATTTGCATAGAATCCAGTAAACATCGCTGAGAGAAGTAAAAAGTGTAAATTTTTGTCTGGAGATGGCTCCAAAAGTGATTTTAGATGTATGATCAAACAGAGAGAGGAGTGCCACGAATCGATATTTTTTCTTTGCGCTGATTTATTTGCATAGAAAGCAGTGAACATCGCTGAGAAGATTAGAAAAGTCAATTTTTGTCTGGAAATGGCTCTAGAAGTGATTTTAGATGGATGATCAAGAATAGAGAGTAGTGCCACGAATCGATATTTTTTATTTCGGTGATTTATTTGCATAGAATCCAGTGAACATCGTTGAGAATAGTCGAAAGAGTCCATTTTTGTCTAGAGATGTCTCTAGAAGTTATATTAGAAGGTAAGCCAAGAAAAGAGAGGAGGGCCACGAATCGATAATTTTTATTTGGGCTGATTTATTTGCATAGAATCCAGTGAACATCGTTGAGAATAGTAGAAAGAGTCAATGTTTGTCTAGAGATGGCTCTAGAAGTTATATTAGAAGGTAAGCCGAGAAAAGAGAGGAGGGCCACGAATCGATATTTTTTATTTGCGCTGATTTATTTGCATAGAAAGCAGTGAACATCGCTGAGAAGAGTAGAAATGTCAATTTTGGTCTAGAGATGACTCTAGAAGTGATTTCAGAAGGTAGACCAAGAAATGAGAGGAGGGCCACGAATCGATATTTTTTATTTGTGCTGATTTATTTGCATAGAAAGCAGTGAACATCGCTGAGAAGAATAGAAATGTCAATTTTTGTCTAGAGATGGCCCTAGAAGTGATTTTAATGGATGATCAAGAATAGAGAGGAGTGCTACGAATCGATATTTTTTATTTCGCTGATTTATGTGCATGGAATCCTGTGAACATCGCTGAGAAGAGTAGAAAAGTCAATTTTTGTCTAGAGATGGCTCTAGAAGAGATTTTAGATAAATGATCAAGTATAGAGAGTAGTGCCACGAATCGATATTTTTTATTTGGCTGATTTATTTGCATGGAATCCTGTGAACATCGCTGAGAAGAGTAGAAAGTATCAATTTTTGTCTAGAGATGACTCTAGAAGTGATTTTAGATGGATGATCAAGAATAGAGAGTAGTGCCACGAATCGATATTTTTTATTTGCGCTGATTTTTTTGCATAGAAAGCTGTGAACATCGCTGAGAATAGTCGAAAGAGTCAATTTTTGTCTAGAGATGGCTTCAGAAGTAATTTTAGAAGGTAAGCCAAGAAAAGAGAGGAGGGCCACTAATCGATATTTTTTTTGCGCTGATTTATTTGCATAGAATCCAGTGAACATCGCTGAGAAGAGTAGAAAAGTCAATTTTTGTTAAGAGATGACTATAGAAGTGATTTTAGATGGATGATCAAACAGAGAGAGGAGTGCCACGAATCGATATTTTTTATTTGCGCTGATTTATTTGCATAGAATTCAGTGAACATCGCTGTGAAAAGTAGAAAAGTCAATTTTTGTCTAGAGATGGCTCTAGAAGTTATTTTAGAAGGTAAGCCAAGAAAAGAGAGGAGGGCCACGAATCGATATTTTTTATTTCGCTGATTTATTTGCATGGAATCCTGTGAACATCGCTGAGAAGAGTAGAAAGTGTCAATTTTTGTCTATAGATGACTCTTAAAGTGATTTCAGATGGATGATTAAGAATAGAGATCAGGGCCACCGATCGATATTTTTTATTTGCGCTGATTTATTTGCATAGAATCCAGTGAACATCGCTGAGAAGAGTAGAAAAGTCAATTTTTGTTAAGAGATGACTCTAGAAGTGATTTTAGATGGATGATCAAGTATAGAGAGGAGTGCCACAAATCAATATTTTTTATTTCGGTGATTTATTTGCATAGAATCCTGTGAACATCGCTGTGAAAAGTAGAAAAGTCAATTTTTGTCTAGAGATGGCTCTAGAAGTTATTTTAGAAGGTAAGCCAAGAAAAGAGAGGAGGGCCACGAATCGATATTTTTTCTTTGCGCTGATTTATTTGCATAGAATCCAGTGAACATCGCTGAGAAGAGTAGAAAAGTCAATTTTTGTTTAGAGATGACTCTAGAAGTGATTTTAGATGGATGATCAAGTATAGAGAGGAGTGCCACAAATCAATATTTTTTATTTCGGTGATTTATTTGCATAGAATCCTGTGAACATCGCTGTGAAAAGTAGAAAAGTCAATTTTTGTCTAGAGATGGCTCTAGAAGTTATTTTAGAAGGTAAGCCAAGAAAAGAGAGGAGGGCCACGAATCGATATTTTTATTTGCGCTGATTTATTTGCATAGAATCCAGTAAACATCGCTGAGAATAGTAAAAAGAGTCAATGTTTGTCTAGAGATGGTTTTAGAAGTTATTTTAGAAGGTAGACCAAGAAAAGAGAGGAGGGCGACGAATCGATATTTTTTATTTGCGCTGATTTATTTGCATAGAAAGCAGTGAACATCGCTGTGAAGAGTAGAAAAGTCAATTTTTGTCTAGATATGGCTCTAGAAGTGATTTTAGATGGATGATCAAGAATAGAGAGTAGTGCCACGAATCGATATTTTTTATTTCGGTGATTTATTTGCATAGAATCCAGTGAACATCGTTGAGAATAGTAGAAAGAGTCAATTTTTGTCTAGAGATGGCTCTAGAAGTTATTTTAGAAGGTAAGCCAAGAAAAGAGAGGAGGGCCACGAATCGATATTTTTTCTTTGCGCTGATTTATTTGCATAGAATCCAGTGAACATCGCTAGAAGAGTAGAAAAGTCAATTTTTGTTAAGAGAAGTGATATTAGATAGAATAGAGAGGAGTGCCACGAATAGATATTTTTTATTTGCGCTGATTTATTTGCATAGAAAGCAGTGAACATCGCTGAGAAGAGTAGAAAAGTCAATTTTTGTTTAGAGATGACTCTAGAAGTGATTTTAGATGGATGATCAAGTATAGAGAGGAGTGCCACGAATCGATATTTTTTATTTCGGTGATTTATTTGCATAGAATCCAGTGAACATCGCTGAGAAGAGTTGAAAAGTCAATTTTTGTCTAGAGATGACTCTAGAAGTGATTTTAGATGGATGATCAAGTATAGAGAGGAGTGCCACGAATCGATATTTTTTATTTCGGTGATTTATTTGCATAGAATCCAGTGAACATCGCTGAGAAGAGTAGAAAAGTCAATTTTTGTTTAGAGATGACTCTAGAAGTGATTTTAGATGGATGATCAAGTATAGAGAGGAGTGCCACGAATCGATATTTTTTATTTCGGTGATTTATTTGCATAGAATCCAGTGAACATCGCTGAGAAGAGTAGAAAAGTCAATTTTTGTTAAGAGATGACTCTAGAAGTGATTTTAGATGGATGATCAAGTATAGAGAGGAGTGCCACAAATCGATATTTTTTATTTCGGTGATTTATTTGCATAGAATCCAGTGAACATCGTTGAGAATAGTAGAAAGAGTCAATTTTTGTCTAGAGATGGCTCTAGAAGTTATTTTAGAAGGTAAGCCAAGAAAAGAGAGGAGGGCCACGAATCGATATTTTTTCTTTGCGCTGATTTATTTGCATAGAATCCAGTGAACATCGCTGAGAAGAGTAGAAAAGTCAATTTTTGTTTAGAGATGACTCTAGAAGTTATATTAGAAGGTAAGCCAAGAAAAGAGAGGAGGGCCACGAATCGATATTTTTTATTTGGGCTGATTTATTTGCATAGAATCCAGTGAACATCGTTGAGAATAGAAGAAAGAGTCAATGTTTGTCTAGAGATGGCTCTAGAAGTTATATTAGAAGGTAAGCCAAGAAAAGAGAGGAGGGCCACGAATCGATATTTGTTATTTGCGCTGATATATTTGCATAGAATCCAGTGAACATCGCTGAGAAAAGTAGAAAAGTCAATTTTTGTTTAGAGATGACTCTAGAAGTGATTTTAGATGGATGATCAAGTATAGAGAGTAGTGCCACAAATCGATATTTTTTAATTCGGTGATTTATTTGCATAGAATCCAGTGAACATCGCTAAGAATAGTAAAAAGAGTCAATGTTTGTCTAGAGATGGCTTTAGAAGTTATTTTAGAAGGTAGACCAAGAAAAGAGAGGAGGGCAACGAATCGATATTTTTTATTTGCGCTGATTTATTTGCATAGAATCCAGTAAACATCGCTGAGAGGAGTAAAAAGTGTCAATTTTTGTCTAGAGATGGCTCCAAAAGTGATTTTAGATGGATGATCAAACAGAGAGAGGAGTGCCACGAATCGATATTTGTTATTTGCGCTGATATATTTGCATAGAATCCAGTGAACATCGCTGAGAAGAGTAGAAAAGTCAATTTTTGTCTAGATATGGCTCTAGAAATGATTTTAGATGGATGATCAAGAATAGAGAGTAGTGCCACGAATCGATATTTTTTATTTCGGTGATTTATTTGCATAGAATCCAGTGAACATCGTTGAGAATAGTAGAAAGAGTCAATTTTTGTCTAGAGATGGCTCTAGAAGTTATTTTAGAAGGTAAGCCAAGAAAAGAGAGGAGGGCCACGAATCGATATTTTTTCTTTGCGCTGATTTATTTGCATAGAATCCAGTGAACATCGCTGAGAAGAGTAGAAAAGTCAATTTTTGTTAAGAGATGACTATAGAAGTGATTTTAGATGGATGATCAAACAGAGAGAGGAGTGCCACGAATCGATATTTTTTATTTGCGCTGATTTATTTGCATAGAATCCAGTGAACATCGTTGAGAATAGTAGAAAGAGTCAATTTTTGTCTAGAGATGGCTCGAGAAGTTATATTAGAAGGTCAGCCAAGAAAAGAGAGGATGGCCACGAATCGATATTTTTTATTTGCGCTGATTTATTTGCATAGAATCCAGTGAACATCGCTGAGAAGAGTAGAAAAGTCAATTTTTGTTAAGAGATGAATCTAGAAGTGATTTTAGATGGATGATTAAGAATAGAGAGTAGTGTCATGAATCGATATTTTTTATTTCGGTGATTTATTTGCATAGAATCCAGTGAACATCGCTGAGAATAGTAGAAAGTGTCAATTTTTGTCTAGAGATGACAATAGAAGTGATTTCAGAAGGTAGACCAAGAAAAGAGAGGAGGGGCATGAATCGATATCTTTTATTTGCGCTGATTCATTTGCATAGAAAGCAGTGAACATCGCTGAGAAGAGTAGAAAAGTCAATTTTTGTCTAGAGATGGCTCCAAAAGTGATTTTAGATGTATGATCAAACAGAGAGAGGAGTGCCACGAATCGATATTTTTTCTTTGCGCTGATTTATTTGCATAGAATCCAGTAAACATCGCTGAGAGAAGTAAAAAGTGTAAATTTTTGTCTGGAGATGGCTCCAAAAGTGATTTTAGATGTATGATCAAACAGAGAGAGGAGTGCCACGAATCGATATTTTTTCTTTGCGCTGATTTATTTGCATAGAAAGCAGTGAACATCGCTGAGAAGATTAGAAAAGTCAATTTTTGTCTGGAAATGGCTCTAGAAGTGATTTTAGATGGATGATCAAGAATAGAGAGTAGTGCCACGAATCGATATTTTTTATTTCGGTGATTTATTTGCATAGAATCCAGTGAACATCGTTGAGAATAGTCGAAAGAGTCCATTTTTGTCTAGAGATGTCTCTAGAAGTTATATTAGAAGGTAAGCCAAGAAAAGAGAGGAGGGCCACGAATCGATAATTTTTATTTGGGCTGATTTATTTGCATAGAATCCAGTGAACATCGTTGAGAATAGTAGAAAGAGTCAATGTTTGTCTAGAGATGGCTCTAGAAGTTATATTAGAAGGTAAGCCGAGAAAAGAGAGGAGGGCCACGAATCGATATTTTTTATTTGCGCTGATTTATTTGCATAGAAAGCAGTGAACATCGCTGAGAAGAGTAGAAATGTCAATTTTGGTCTAGAGATGACTCTAGAAGTGATTTCAGAAGGTAGACCAAGAAATGAGAGGAGGGCCACGAATCGATATTTTTTATTTGTGCTGATTTATTTGCATAGAAAGCAGTGAACATCGCTGAGAAGAATAGAAATGTCAATTTTTGTCTAGAGATGGCCCTAGAAGTGATTTTAATGGATGATCAAGAATAGAGAGGAGTGCCACGAATCGATATTTTTTATTTCGCTGATTTATGTGCATGGAATCCTGTGAACATCGCTGAGAAGAGTAGAAAAGTCAATTTTTGTCTAGAGATGGCTCTAGAAGTGATTTTAGATAAATGATCAAGTATAGAAAGTAGTGCCACGAATCGATATTTTTTATTTCGCTGATTTATTTGCCTGGAATCCTGTGAACATCGCTGAGAAGAGTAGAAAGTATCAATTTTTGTCTAGAGATGACTCTAGAAGTGATTTTAGATAAATGATCAAGAATAGAGAGTAGTGCCATGAATCGATATTTTTTATTTGCGCTGATTTTTTTGCATAGAAAGCTGTGAACATCGCTGAGAATAGTCGAAAGAGTCCATTTTTGCTAGAGATGGCTTGAGAAGTTATATAAGAAGGTAAGCCAAGAAAAGAGAAGAGGGCCACGAATCGATATTTTTTATTTGCGCTGATTTATTTGCATAGAATCCAGTGAACATCGCTGAGAATAGTAGAAAGAGTCCATTTTTGCTAGAGATGGCTCTAGAAGTTATTTTAGAAGGTAAGCCGAGAAAAGAGAGGAGGGCCACGAATCGATATTTTTTATTTGCGCTGATTTATTTGCATAGAAAGCAGTGAACATCGCTGAGAAGAGTAGAAATGTCAATTTTGGTCTAGAGATGACTCTAGAAGTGATTTTAGAAGGTAGACCAAGAAAAGAGAGGAGGGCCACGAATCGATATTTTTTATTTGTGCTGATTTATTTGCATAGAAAGCAGTGAACATCGCTGAGAAGAGTAGAAATGTCAATTTTTGTCTAGAGATGGCCCTAGAAGTGATTTTAGTGGATGATCAAGAATAGAGAGGAGTGCCACGAATCGATATTTTTTATTTCGCTGATTTATTTGCATGGAAACCTGTGAACATCGCTGAGAAGAGTAGAAAGTATCAATTTTTGTCTAGAGATGGCTTCAGAAGTAATTTTAGATGGTAAGCCAAGAAAAGAGAGGAGGGCCACGAATCGATATTTTTTATTTGCGCTGATTTTTTTGAATAGAAAGCAGTGAACATCGCTGAGAATAGTCGAAAGAGTCAATTTTTGTCTAGAGATGGCTTGAGAAGTTATATTAGAAGGTAAGCCAAGAAAAGAGAGAAGGGCCACGAATCGATATTTTTTTATTTGGGCTGATTTATTTGCATAGAATCCATTGAACATCGTTGAGAATAGTAGAAAGAGTCAATTTTTGTCTAGAGATGGCTCTAGAAGTTATTTTAGAAGGTAAGCCGAGAAAAGAGAGGAGGGCCACGAATCGATATTTTTTATTTGCGCTGATTTATTTGCATAGAAAGCAGTGAACATCGGTGAGAAGAGTAGAAATGTCAATTTTGGTCTAGAGATGACTCTAGAAGTGATTTTAGAAGGTAGACCAAGAAAAGAGAGGAAAGACATGAATCGATATTTTTTATTTGTGCTGATTTATTTGCATAGAAAGCAGTGAACATCGCTGAGAAGAGTAGAAATGTCAATTTTTGTCTAGAGATGGCCCTAGAAGTGATTTTAATGGATGATCAAGAATAGAGAGGAGTGCCACGAATCGATATTTTTTATTTCGCTGATTTATTTGCATGGAATCCTGTGAACATCGCTGAGAAGAGTAGAAAGTATCAATTTTTGTCTAGAGATGACTCTAGAAGTGATTTTAGATGGATGATCAAGAATAGAGAGTAGTGCCACGAATCGATATTTTTTATTTCGCTGATTTATTTGCATGGAATCCTGTGAACATCGCTGAGAAGAGTAGAAAGTATCAATTTTTGTCTAGAGATGACTCTAGAAGTGATTTTAGATGGATGATCAAGAATAGAGAGTAGTGCCACGAATCGATATTTTTTATTTGCGCTGATTTTTTTGCATAGAAAGCTGTGAACATCGCTGAGAATAGTCGAAAGAGTCAATTTTTGTCTAGAGATGGCTTCAGAAGTAATTTTAGAAGGTAAGCCAAGAAAAGAGAAGAGGGCCACGAATCGATATTTTTTATTTGCGCTGATTTTTTTGAATAGAAAGCAGTGAACATCGCTGAGAATAGTCGAAAGAGTCAATTTTTGTCTAGAGATGGCTTGAGAAGTTATATTAGAAGGTAAGCCAAGAAAAGAGAGAAGGGCCACGAATCGATATTTTTTTATTTGGGCTGATTTATTTGCATAGAATCCATTGAACATCGTTGAGAATAGTAGAAAGAGTCAATTTTTGTCTAGAGATGGCTCTAGAAGTTATTTTAGAAGGTAAGCCGAGAAAAGAGAGGAGGGCCACGAATCGATATTTTTTATTTGCGCTGATATATTTGCATAGGATCCAGTGAACATCGCTGAGAAGAGTAGAAAAGTCAATTTTTGTTTAGAGATGACTCTAGAAGTGATTTTAGATGGATGATCAAGTATAGAGAGTAGTGCCACGAATCGATATTTTTTATTTCGGTGATTTATTTGCATAGAATCCAGTGAACATCGTTGAGAATAGTAGAAAGAGACAAATGTTTGTCTAGAGATGGCTCTAGAAGTTATAATAGAAGGTAAGCCAAGAAAAGAGAGGAGGGCCACGAATCGATATTTTTTATTTGCGCTGATTTATTTGCATAGAATCCAGTGAACATCGTTGAGAATAGTAGCAAGAGTTAATTTTTGTCTATAGATGGCTCGAGAAGTTATATTAGAAGGTAAGTCAAGAATAGAGAGGAGGGCCACAAATCGATATTTTTTATTTCGGTGATTTATTTGCATAGAATCCAGTGAACATCGTTGAGAATAGTAGAAAGAGTCAATTTTTGTCTAGAGATGGCTCTAGAAGTTATTTTAGAAGGTAAGCCGAGAAAAGAGAGGAGGGCCACGAATCGATATTTTTTTTTTGCGCTGATTTATTTGCATAGAAAGCAGTGAACATCGCTGAGAAGAGTAGAAATGTCAATTTTGGTCTAGAGATGACTCTAGAAGTGATTTTAGAAGGTAGACGAAGAAAAGAGAGGAGGGCCACGAATCGATATTTTTTATTTGTGCTGATTTATTTGCATAGAAAGCAGTGAACATCGCTGAGAAGAGTAGAAATGTCAATTTTTGTCTAGAGATGGCCCTAGAAGTGATTTTAACGGATGATCAAGAATAGAGAGGAGTGCCACGAATCGATATTTTTTATTTCGCTGATTTATTTGCATGGAATCCTGTGAACATCGCTGAGAAGAGTAGAAAAGTCAATTTTTGTCTAGAGATGGCTCTAGAAGTGATTTTAGATAAATGATCAAGTATAGAGAGTAGTGCCACGAATCGATATTTTTTATTTCGCTGATTTATTTGCATGGAATCCTGTGAACATCGCTGAGAAGAGTAGAAAGTATCAATTTTTGTCTAGAGATGACTCTAGAAGTGATTTTAGATGGATGATCAAGAATAGAGAGTAGTGCCACGAATCGATATTTTTTATTTGCGCTGATTTTTTTGCATAGAAAGCTGTGAACATCGCTGAGAATAGTCGAAAGAGTCAATTTTTGTCTAGAGATGGCTTCAGAAGTAATTTTAGAAGGTAAGCCAAGAAAAGAGAAGAGGGCCACGAATCGATATTTTTTATTTGCGCTGATTTTTTTGAATAGAAAGCAGTGAACATCGCTGAGAATAGTCGAAAGAGTCAATTTTTGTCTAGAGATGGCTTGAGAAGTTATATTAGAAGGTAAGCCAAGAAAAGAGAGAAGGGCCACGAATCGATATTTTTTTATTTGGGCTGATTTATTTGCATAGAATCCATTGAACATCGTTGAGAATAGTAGAAAGAATCAATTTTTGTCTAGAGATGGCTCTAGAAGTTATTTTAGAAGGTAAGCCGAGAAAAGAGAGGAGGGCCACGAATCGATATTTTTTATTTGCGCTGATATATTTGCATAGGATCCAGTGAACATCGCTGAGAAGAGTAGAAAAGTCAATTTTTGTTTAGAGATGACTCTAGAAGTGATTTTAGATTGATGATCAAGTATAGAGAGTAGTGCCACGAATCGATATTTTTTATTTCGGTGATTTATTTGCATAGAATCCAGTGAACATCGTTGAGAATAGTAGAAAGAGACAAATGTTTGTCTAGAGATGGCTCTAGAAGTTATACTAGAAGGTAAGCCAAGAAAAGAGAGGAGGGCCACGAATCGATATTTTTTATTTGCGCTGATTTATTTGCATAGAATCCAGTGAACATCGCTGAGAATAGTAGAAAGTGTCAATTTTGGTATAGAGATGACTCTAGAAGTGATTTTAGATGGATGATTAAGAATAGAGAGTAGTGCCACGAATCGATATTTTTTATTTGCGCTGATTTTTTTGCATAGAAAACAGTGAACATCGCTGAGAATAGTAGAAAGTGTCAATTTTTGTCTAGAGATGGCTCTAGAAGTTATTTTAGAAGGTAAGGCAAGAAAAGAGAGGAGGGCCACGGATCGATATTTTTTATTTGCGCTGATATATTTGCATAGAATCCAGTGAACATCGGTGAGAAGAGTAGAAAAGTCAATTTTGTTTAGAGATGACTCTAGAAGTGATTTTAGATGGATGATCAAGTATAGAGAGTAGTGCCACGAATCGATATTTTTTATTTCGGTGATTTATTTGCATAGAATCCAGTGAACATCGTTGAGAATAGTAGAAAGAGTCAATTATTGTCTAGAGATGGCTCTAGAAGTTACATTAGAATGTAAGCCAAGAAAAGAGAGGAGGGCCACGAATCGATATTTTTTATTTGCGCTGATATATTTCCATAGAATCAAGTGAACATCGCTGAGCAGAATAGAAAAGTCAATTTTTGTCTAGAGATGACTATAGAAGTGATTTTAGTCGGATGATCAAACAGAGAGAGGAGTGCCACGAATCGATATTTTTTATTTGCGCTGATTGATTTGCATAGAATTCAGTAAACATCGCTGTGAAAAGTAGAAAAGTCAATTTTTGTCTAGAGATGGCTATAGAAGTTATTTTAGAAGGTAAGCCAAGCAAAGAGAGGAGGGCCACGAATCGATATTTTTTATTTCGCTGATTTATTTGCATGGAATCCTGTGAACATCGCTGAGAAGAGTAGAAAGTGTCAATTTTTGTCTAGAGATGACTCTAGAAGTGATTTCAGATGGATGATTAAGAATAGAGATGAGGGCCACGGATCGATATTTTTTATTTGCGCTGATATATTTGCATAGAATCCAGTGAACATCGCTGAGAAGAGTAGAAAAGTCAATTTTTGTTTAGAGATGACTCTAGAAGTGATTTCAGATGGATGATCAAGTATAGAGAGTATTGCCACAAATCGATAATTTTATTTCGGTGATTTATTTGCATAGAATGCAGTGAACATCGTTGAGAATAGTAGAAAGAGTCAATTTTTGTCTAGAGATGGCTCTAGAAGTTATTTTAGAAGGTATGCCAAGAAAACAGAGGAGGGCCACGAATCGATATTTTTACTTTGCGCTGATTTATTTGCATAGAATCCAGTGAACATCGCTGAGAAGAGTAGAAAAGTCAATTTTTGTTAAGAGATGACACTAGAAGTGATTTTAGATGGATGATCAAGTATAGAGAGTAGTGCCACGAATCGATATTTTTTATTTCGGTGATTTATTTGCAAAGAATCCAGTGAACATCGCTGAGAAGAGTAGAAAAGTCAATTTTTGTTAAGAGATGACTCTAGAAGTTATATTAGAAGGTAAGCCAAGAAAAGAGAGGAGGGCCACGAATCGATATTTTTTATTTGGGCTGATTTATTTGCATAGAATCCAGTGAACATCGTTGAGAATAGTAGAAAGAGTCAATGTTTGTCTAGAGATGGCTCTAGAAGTTATATTAGAAGGTAAGCCAAGAAAAGAGAGGAGGGCCACGAATCGATATTTTTTATTTGCGCTGATTTATTTGCATAGAATCCAGTGAACATCGCTGAGAAGAGTAGAAAAGTCAATTTTTGTTTAGAAATGACTCTAGAAGTGATTTTAGATGGATGATCAAGTATAGAGAGTAGTGCCACGAATCGATATTTTATATTTCGGTGATTTATTTGCATAGAATCCAGTGAACATCGCTGAGAAGAGTAGAAAAGTCAATTTTTGTTAAGAGATGACTCTAGAAGTTATATTAGAAGGTAAGCCAAGAAAAGAGAGGAGGGCCACGAATCGATATTTTTTATTTGGGCTGATTTATTTGCCAAGAATCCAGTAAACATCGCTGAGAATAGTAAAAAGAGTCAATGTTTGTCTAGAGATGGTTTTAGAAGTTATTTTAGAAGGTAGACCAAGAAAAGAGAGGAGGGCGACGAATCGATATTTTTTATTTGCGCTGATTTATTTGCATATAAAGCAGTGAACATCGCTGAGAAGAGTAGAAAAGTCAATTTTTGTCTAGATATGGCTCTAGAAGTGATTTTAGATGGATGATCAAGAATAGAGAGTAGTGCCACGAATCGATATTTTTTATTTCGGTGATTTATTTGCATAGAATCCAGTGAACATCGTTGAGAATAGTAGAAAGAGTCAATTTTTGTCTAGAGATGGCTCTAGAAGTAATTTTAGAAGGTAAGCCAAGAAAAGAGAGGAGGGCCACGAATCGATATTTTTTCTTTGCGCTGATTTATTTGCATAGAATCCAGTGAACATCGCTGAGAAGAGTAGAAAAGTCAATTTTTGTTAAGAGATGACTATAGAAGTGATTTTAGATGGATGATCAAGTATAGGGAGTAGTGCCACAAATCGATATTTTTTATTTCGGTGATTTATTTGCATAGAATCCAGTGAACATCGTTGAGAATAGTAGAAAGAGTCAATTTTTGTCTAGAGATGGCTCTAGAAGTTATTTTAGAAGGTAAGCCGAGAAAAGAGAGGAGGGCCACGAATCGATATTTTTTATTTGCGCTGATTTATTTGCATAGAAAGCAGTGAACATCGCTGAGAAGAGTAGAAATGTCAATTTTGGTCTAGAGATGACTCTAGAAGTGATTTTAGAAGGTAGACGAAGAAAAGAGAGGAGGGCCACGAATCGATATTTTTATTTGTGCTGATTTATTTGCATAGAAAGCAGTGAACATCGCTGAGAAGAGTAGAAATGTCAATTTTTGTCTAGAGATGGCCCTAGAAGTGATTTTAACGGATGATCAAGAATAGAGAGGAGTGCCACGAATCGATATTTTTTATTTCGCTGATTTATTTGCATGGAATCCTGTGAACATCGCTGAGAAGAGTAGAAAAGTCAATTTTTGTCTAGAGATGGCTCTAGAAGTGATTTTAGATAAATGATCAAGTATAGAGAGTAGTACCACGAATCGATATTTTTTATTTCGCTGATTTATTTGCATGGAATCCTGTGAACATCGCTGAGAAGAGTAGAAAGTATCAATTTTTGTCTAGAGATGACTCTAGAAGTGATTTTAGATGGATGATCAAGAATAGAGAGTAGTGCCACGAATCGATATTTTTTATTTGCGCTGATTTTTTTGCATAGAAAGCTGTGAACATCGCTGAGAATAGTCGAAAGAGTCAATTTTTGTCTAGAGATGGCTTCAGAAGTAATTTTAGAAGGTAAGCCGAGAAAAGAGAGGAGGGCCACGAATCGATATTTTTTATTTGCGCTGATATATTTGCATAGGATCCAGTGAACATCGCTGAGAAGAGTAGAAAAGTCAATTTTTGTTTAGAGATGACTCTAGAAGTGATTTTAGATGGATGATCAAGTATAGAGAGTAGTGCCACGAATCGATATTTTTTATTTCGGTGATTTATTTGCATAGAATCCAGTGAACATCGTTGAGAATAGTAGAAAGAGTCAATGTTTGTCTAGAGATGGCTCTAGAAGTTATATTAGAAGGTATGCCAAGAAAAGAGAGGAGGGCCACGAATCGATATTTTTTATTTGCGCTGATTTATTTGCATAGAATCCAGTGAACATCGCTGAGAATAGTAGAAAGTGTCAATTTTGGTATAGAGATGACTCTAGAAGTGATTTGAGATGGATGATTAAGAATAGAGAGTAGTGCCACGAATCGATATTTTTTATTTGCGCTGATTTTTTTGCATAGAAAACAGTGAACATCGCTGAGAATAGTAGAAAGTGTCAATTTTTGTCTAGAGATGGCTCTAGAAGTTATTTTAGAAGGTAAGGCAAGAAAAGAGAGGAGGGCCACGGATCGATATTTTTTATTTGCGCTGATATATTTGCATAGAATCCAGTGAACATCGGTGAGAAGAGTAGAAAAGTCAATTTTGTTTAGAGATGACTCTAGAAGTGATTTTAGATGGATGATCAAGTATAGAGAGTAGTGCCACGAATCGATATTTTTTATTTCGGTGATTTATTTGCATAGAATCCAGTGAACATCGTTGAGAATAGTAGAAAGAGTCAATTATTGTCTAGAGATGGCTCTAGAAGTTACATTAGAATGTAAGCCAAGAAAAGAGAGGAGGGCCACGAATCGATATTTTTTATTTGCGCTGATATATTTCCATAGAATCAAGTGAACATCGCTGAGCAGAATAGAAAAGTCAATTTTTGTCTAGAGATGACTATAGAAGTGATTTTAGATGGATGATCAAACAGAGAGAGGAGTGCCACGGATCGATATTTTTTATTTGCGCTGATATATTTGCATAGAATCCAGTGAACATCGCTGAGAAGAGTAGAAAAGTCAATTTTTGTTTATAGATGACGCTAGAAGTCATTTTAGATGGATGATCAAGTATAGAGAGTATTGCCACAAATCGATAATTTTATTTCGGTGATTTATTTGCATAGAAAACAGTGAACATCGTTGAGAATAGTAGAAAGAGTCAATTTTTGTCTAGAGATGGCTCTAGAAGTTATTTTAGAAGGTAAGCCAAGAAAACAGAGGAGGGCCACGAATCGATATTTTTTCTTTGCGCTGATTTATTTGCATAGAATCCAGTGGACATCGTTGAGAATAGTAGAAAGAGTCAATGTTTGTCTAGAGATGGCTCTAGAAGTTATATTAGAAGGTAAGCCAAGAAAAGAGAGGAGGGCCACGAATCGATATTTTTTTATTTGCGCTGATTTATTTGCATAGTATCCAGTGAACATCGCTGAGAAGAGTAGAAAAGTCAATTTTTGTTTAGAAATGACTCTAGAAGTGATTTTAGATGGATGATCAAGTATAGAGAGTAGTGCCACGAATCGATATTTTTTATTTCGGTGAATTATTTGCATAGAATCCAGTGAACATCGCTGAGAAGAGTAGAAAAGTCAATTTTTGTTAAGAGATGACTCTAGAAGTTATATTAGAAGGTAAGCCAAGAAAAGAGAGGAGGGCCACGAATCGATATTTTTTATTTGGGCTGATTTATTTGCATAGAATCCAGTGAACATCGTTGAGAATAGTAGAAAGAGTCAATGTTTGTCTAGAGATGGCTCTAGAAGTTATATTAGAAGGTAAGCCAAGAAAAGAGAGGAGGGCCACGAATCGATATTTTTTATTTGCGCTGATTTATTTGCATAGAATCCAGTGAACATCGCTGAGAAGAGTAGAAAAGTATTTTTTTTTAGAAATGACTCTAGAAGTGATTTTAGATGGATGATCAAGTATAGAGAGTGGTGCCACGAATCGATATTTTTTATTTCGGTGATTTATTTGCATAGAATCCAGTGAACATCGCTGAGAAGAGTAGAAAAGTCAATTTTTGTTAAGAGATGACTCTAGAAGTTATATTAGAAGGTAAGCCAAGAAAAGAGAGGAGGGCCACGAATCGATATTTTTTATTTGGGCTGATTTATTTGCATAGAATCCAGTGAACATCGCTGAGAAGAGTAGAAATGTCAATTTTTGTCTAGAGATGGCCCTAGAAGTGATTTTAACGGATGATCAAGAATAGAGAGGAGTGCCACGAATCGATATTTTTTATTTCGCTGATTTATTTGCATGGAATCCTGTGAACATCGCTGAGAAGAGTAGAAAAGTCAATTTTTGTCTAGAGATGGCTCTAGAAGTGATTTTAGATAAATGATCAAGTATAGAGAGTAGTGCCACGAATCGATATTTTTTATTTCGCTGATTTATTTGCATGGAATCCTGTGAACATCGCTGAGAAGAGTAGAAAGTATCAATTTTTGTCTAGAGATGACTCTAGAAGTGATTTTAGATGGATGATCAAGAATAGAGAGTAGTGCCACGAATCGATATTTTTTATTTGCGCTGATTTTTTTGCATAGAAAGCTGTGAACATCGCTGAGAATAGTCGAAAGAGTCAATTTTGGTCTAGAGATGACTCTAGAAGTGATTTTAGAAGGTAGACGAAGAAAAGAGAGGAGGGCCACGAATCGATATTTTTTATTTGTGCTGATTTATTTGCATAGAAAGCAGTGAACATCGCTGAGAAGAGTAGAAATGTCAATTTTTGTCTAGAGATGGCCCTAGAAGTGATTTTAACGGATGATCAAGAATAGAGAGGAGTGCCACGAATCGATATTTTTTATTTCGCTGATTTATTTGCATGGAATCCTGTGAACATCGCTGAGAAGAGTAGAAAAGTCAATTTTTGTCTAGAGATGGCTCTAGAAGTGATTTTAGATAAATGATCAAGTATAGAGAGTAGTGCCACGAATCGATATTTTTTATTTCGCTGATTTATTTGCATGGAATCCTGTGAACATCGCTGAGAAGAGTAGAAAGTATCAATTTTTGTCTAGAGATGGCTCTAGAAGTTATTTTAGAAGGTAAGCCGAGAAAAGAGAGGAGGGCCACGAATCGATATTTTTTATTTGCGCTGATTTATTTGCATAGAAAGCAGTGAACATCGCTGAGAAGAGTAGAAATGTCAATTTTGGTCTAGAGATGACTCTAGAAGTGATTTTAGAAGGTAGACGAAGAAAAGAGAGGAGGGCCACGAATCGATATTTTTTATTTGTGCTGATTTATTTGCATAGAAAGCAGTGAACATCGCTGAGAAGAGTAGAAATGTCAATTTTTGTCTAGAGATGGCCCTAGAAGTGATTTTAGCGGATGATCAAGAATAGAGAGGAGTGCCACGAATCGATATTTTTTATTTCGCTGATTTATTTGTATGGAATCCTGTGAACATCGCTGAGAAGAGTAGAAAAGTCAATTTTTGTCTAGAGATGGCTCTAGAAGTGATTTTAGATAAATGATCAAGTATAGAGAGTAGTGCCACGAATCGATATTTTTTATTTCGCTGATTTATTTGCATGGAATCCTGTGAACATCGCTGAGAAGAGTAGAAAGTATCAATTTTTGTCTAGAGATGACTCTAGAAGTGATTTTAGATGGATGATCAAGAATAGAGAGTAGTGCAACGAATCGATATTTTTTATTTGCGCTGATTTTTTTGCATAGAAAGCTGTGAACATCGCTGAGAATAGTCGAAAGAGTCAATTTTTGTCTAGAGATGGCTTGAGAAGTTATATTAGAAGGTAAGCCAAGAAAAGAGAGAAGGGCCACGAATCGATATTTTTTTATTTGGGCTGATTTATTTGCATAGAATCCATTGAACATCGTTGAGAATAGTAGAAAGAGTCAATTTTTGTCTAGAGATGGCTCTAGAAGTTATTTTAGAAGGTAAGCCGAGAAAAGAGAGGAGGGCCACGAATCGATATTTTTTATTTGCGCTGATATATTTGCATAGGATCCAGTGAACATCGCTGAGAAGAGTAGAAAAGTCAATTTTTGTTTAGAGATGACTCTAGAAGTGATTTTAGATGGATGATCAAGTATAGAGAGTAGTGCCACGAATCGATATTTTTTATTTCGGTGATTTATTTGCATAGAATCCAGTGAACATCGTTGAGAATAGTAGAAAGAGACAAATGTTTGTCTAGAGATGGCTCTAGAAGTTATATTAGAAGGTAAGCCAAGAAAAGAGAGGAGGGCCACGAATCGATATTTTTTATTTGCGCTGATTTATTTGCATAGAATCCAGTGAACATCGCTGAGAATAGTAGAAAGTGTCAATTTTGGTATAGAGATGACTCTAGAAGTGATTTTAGATGGATGATTAAGAATAGAGAGTAGTGCCACGAATCGATATTTTTTATTTGCGCTGATTTTTTTGCATAGAAAACAGTGAACATCGCTGAGAATAGTAGAAAGTGTCAATTTTTGTCTAGAGATGGCTCTAGAAGTTATTTTAGAAGGTAAGGCAAGAAAAGAGAGGAGGGCCACGGATCGATATTCTTTATTTGCGCTGATATATTTGCATAGAATCCAGTGAACATCGGTGAGAAGAGTAGAAAAGTCAATTTTGTTTAGAGATGACTCTAGAAGTGATTTTAGATGGATGATCAAGTATAGAGAGTAGTGCCACGAATCGATATTTTTTATTTCGGTGATTTATTTGCATAGAATCCAGTGAACATCGTTGAGAATAGTAGAAAGAGTCAATTATTGTCTAGAGATGGCTCTAGAAGTTACATTAGAATGTAAGCCAAGAAAAGAGAGGAGGGCCACGAATTGATATTTTTTATTTGCGCTGATATATTTCCATAGAATCAAGTGAACATCGCTGAGCAGAATAGAAAAGTCAATTTTTGTCTAGAGATGACTATAGAAGTGATTTTAGATGGATGATCAAACAGAGAGAGGAGTGCCACGAATCGATATTTTTTATTTGCGCTGATTGATTTGCATAGAATTCAGTGAACATCGCTGTGAAAAGTAGAAAAGTCAATTTTTGTCTAGAGATGGCTCTAGAAGTTATTTTAGAAGGTAAGCCAAGCAAAGAGAGGAGGGCCACGAATCAATATTTTTTATTTCGCTGATTTATTTGCATGGAATCCTGTGAACATCGCTGAGAAGAGTAGAAAGTGTCAATTTTTGTCCAGAGATGACTCTAGAAGTGATTTCAGATGGATGATTAAGAATAGAGATGAGGGCCACGGATCGATATTTTTTATTTGCGCTGATATATTTGCATAGAATCCAGTGAACATCGCTGAGAAGAGTAGAAAAGTCAATTTTTGTTTATAGATGACGCTAGAAGTCATTTTAGATGGATGATCAAGTATAGAGAGTATTGCCACAAATCGATAATTTTATTTCGGTGATTTATTTGCATAGAATCCAGTGAACATCGTTGAGAATAGTAGAAAGAGTCAATTTTTGTCTAGAGATGGCTCTAGAAGTTATTTTAGAAGGTAAGCCAAGAAAACAGAGGAGGGCCACGAATCGATATTTTTTCTTTCCGCTGATTTATTTGCATAGAATCCAGTGAACATCGCTGAGAAGAGTAGAAAAGTCAATTTTTGTTAAGAGATGACTCTAGAAGTTATATTAGAAGGTAAGCCAAGAAAACAGAGGAGGGCCACGAATCGATATTTTTTATTTGTGCTGATTTATTTGCATAGAAAGCAGTGAACATCGCTGAGAAGAGTAGAAATGTCAATTTTTGTCTAGAGATGGCCCTAGAAGTGATTTTAACGGATGATCAAGAATAGAGAGGAGTGCCACGAATCGATATTTTTTATTTCGCTGATTTATTTGCATGGAATCCTGTGAACATCGCTGAGAAGAGTAGAAAAGTCAATTTTTGTCTAGAGATGGCTCTAGAAGTGATTTTAGATAAATGATCAAGTATAGAGAGTAGTGCCACGAATCGATATTTTTTATTTCGCTGATTTATTTGCATGGAATCCTGTGAACATCGCTGAGAAGAGTAGAAAGTATCAATTTTTGTCTAGAGATTACTCTAGAAGTGATTTTAGATGGATGATCAAGAATAGAGAGTAGTGCCACGAATCGATATTTTTTATTTGCGCTGATTTTTTTGCATAGAAAGCTGTGAACATCGCTGAGAATAGTCGAAAGAGTCAATTTTTGTCTAGAGATGGCTTCAGAAGTAATTTTAGAAGGTAAGCCAAGAAAAGAGAGAAGGGCCACGAATCGATATTTTTTTATTTGGGCTGATTTATTTGCATAGAATCCATTGAACATCGTTGAGAATAGTAGAAAGAGTCAATTTTTGTCTAGAGATGGCTCTAGAAGTTATTTTAGAAGGTAAGCCGAGAAAAGAGAGGAGGGCCACGAATCGATATTTTTTATTTGCGCTGATATATTTGCATAGAATCCAGTGAACATCGGTGAGAAGAGTAGAAAAGTCAATTTTGTTTAGAGATGACTCTAGAAGTGATTTTAGATGGATGATCAAGTATAGAGAGTAGTGCCACGAATCGATATTTTTTATTTCGGTGATTTATTTGCATAGAATCCAGTGAACATCGTTGAGAATAGTAGAAAGAGTCAATTATTGTCTAGAGATGGCTCTAGAAGTTACATTAGAATGTAAGCCAAGAAAAGAGAGGAGGGCCACGAATCGATATTTTTTATTTGCGCTGATATATTTCCATAGAATCAAGTGAACATCGCTGAGCAGAATAGAAAAGTCAATTTTTGTCTAGAGATGACTATAGAAGTGATTTTAGATGGATGATCAAACAGAGAGAGGAGTGCCACGGATCGATATTTTTTATTTGCGCTGATATATTTGCATAGAATCCAGTGAACATCGCTGAGAAGAGTAGAAAAGTCAATTTTTGTTTATAGATGACGCTAGAAGTCATTTTAGATGGATGATCAAGTATAGAGAGTAGTGCCACGAATCGATATTTTTTATTTGCGCTGATTTTTTTGCATAGAAAGCAGTGAACATCGCTGAGAAAAGTAGAAAAGTCAATTTTAGTCTAGAGATGGCTTGAGAAGTTATATTAGAAGGTAAGCCAAGAAAAGAGAGAAGGGCCACGAATCGATATTTTTATTTGCGCTAATTTATTTGCATTTAATCCAGTAAACATCGCTGAGAATAGTAAAAAGAGTCAATGTTTGTCTAGAGATGGCTTTAGAACTTATTTTAGAAGGTAGACCAAGAAAAGAGAGGAGTGCGACGAATCGATATTTTTTATTTGCGCTGATTTATTTGCCAAGAATCCAGTAAACTACGCTGAGAATAGTAAAAAGAGTCAATGTTTGTCTAGAGATGGTTTTAGAAGTTATTTTAGAAGGTAGACCAAGAAAAGAGAGGAGGGCGACGAATCGATATTTTTTATTTGCGCTGATTTATTTGCATATAAAGCAGTGAACATCGCTGAGAAGAGTAGAAAAGTCAATTTGTGTCTAGATATGGCTCTAGAAGTGATTTTAGATGGATGATCAAGAATAGAGAGTAGTGCCACGAATCGATATTTTTTATTTCGGTGATTTATTTGCATAGAATCCAGTGAACATCGTTGAGAATAGTAGAAAGAGTCAATTTTTGTCTAGAGATGGCTCTAGAAGTTATTTTAGAAGGTAAGCCAAGAAAAGAGAGGAGGGCCACGAATCGATATTTTTTATTTCGGTGATTTATTTGCATAGAATCCAGTGAACATCGCTGAGATGAGTAGAAAAGTCAATTTTAGTCTAGAGATGGCTTGAGAAGTTATATTAGAAGGTAAGCCAAGAAAAGAGAGAAGGGCCACGAATCGATATTTTTATTTGCGCTAATTTATTTGCATTTAATCCAGTAAACATCGCTGAGAATAGTAAAAAGAGTCAATGTTTGTCTAGAGATGGCTTTAGAACTTATTTTAGAAGGTAGACCAAGAAAAGAGAGGAGTGCGACGAATCGATATTTTTTATTTGCGCTGATTTATTTGCATAGAATCCAGTAAACATCGCTGAGAGCAGTAAAAAGTGTCAATTTTTGTCTAGAGATGGCTCCAAAAGTGATTTTAGATGGATGATCAAACAGAGAGAGGAGTGCCACGAATCGATATTTTTTCTTTGCGCTGATTTATTTGCATAGAAAGCAGTGTACATCACTGAGAAGAGTAGAAAGTGTCAATTTTTGTTTAGAGATGACTCTAGAAGTGATTTTAGATGGATGATCAAGTATAGAGAGTAGTGCCACGAATCGATATTTTTTATTTCGGAGATTTATTTGCATAGTATCCAGTGAACATCGCTGAGAATAGTAGAAAGTGTCAATTTTTGTCTAGAGATGGCTCTAGAAGTTATTTTAGAAGGTAAGCCAAGAAAAGAGAGGAGGGCCACGAATCGATATTGTTTATTTGCGCTGATATATTTGCATAGAATCCAGTGAACATCGCTGAGAAGAGTAGAAAAGTCAATTTTTGTTTAGAGATGACTCTAGAAGTGATTTTAGATGGATGATCAAGTATAGAGAGTAGTGCCACGAATCGATATTTTTTATTTCGGTGATTTATTTGCATAGAATCCAGTGAACATCGTTGAGAATAGTAGAAAAGTCAATTTTTGTTAAGAGATGACTCTAGAAGTTATATTAGAAGGTAAGCCAAGAAATGAGAGGAGGGCCACGAATCGATATTATTTATTTGGGCTGATTTATTTGCATAGAATCCAGTGAACATCGCTGAGAAGAGTAGAAAAGTCAATTTTTGTTTAGAGATGACTATAGAAGTGATTTTAGATGGATGATCAAGTATAGAGAGGAGTGCCACGAATCGATATTTTTTATTTCGGTGATTTATTTGCATAGGATCCAGTGAACATCGCTGAGAAGAGTAGAAAAGTCAATTTTTGTTAAGAGATGACTATAGAAGTGATTTTAGATGGATGATCAAGTATAGAGAGGAGTGCCACAAATCAATATTTTTTATTTCGGTGATTTATTTGCATAGAATCCAGTGAACATCGCTGAGAAGAGTAGAAAAGTCAATTTTTGTTAAGAGATGACTATAGAAGTGATTTTAGATGGATGATCAAGTATAGAGAGGAGTGCCACAAATCAATATTTTTTATTTCGGTGATTTATTTGCATAGGATCCAGTGAACATCGCTGAGAAGAGTAGAAAAGTCAATTTTTGTTAAGAGATGACTATAGAAGTGATTTTAGATGGATGATCAAGTATAGAGAGGAGTGCCACAAATCAATATTTTTTATTTCGGTGATTTATTTGCATAGAATCCAGTGAACATCGCTGAGAAGAGTAGAAAAGTCAATTTTTGTTAAGAGATGACTATAGAAGTGATTTTAGATGGATGATCAAGTATAGAGAGGAGTGCCACGAATCGATATTTTTTATTTCGGTGATTTATTTGCATAGGATCCAGTGAACATCGCTGAGAAGAGTAGAAAAGTCAATTTTTGTTTAGAGATGACTATAGAAGTGATTTTAGATGGATGATCAAGTATAGAGAGGAGTGCCACGAATCGATATTTTTTATTTCGGTGATTTATTTGCATAGAATCCAGTGAACATCGCTGAGAAGAGTAGAAAAGTCAATTTTTGTTTAGAGATGACTATAGAAGTGATTTTAGATGGATGATCAAGTATAGAGAGGAGTGCCACGAATCGATATTTTTTATTTCGGTGATTTATTTGCATAGGATCCAGTGAACATCGCTGAGAAGAGTAGAAAAGTCAATTTTTGTTAAGAGATGACTATAGAAGTGATTTTAGATGGATGATCAAGTATAGAGAGGAGTGCCACGAATCGATATTTTTTATTTCGGTGATTTATTTGCATAGGATCCAGTGAACATCGCTGAGAAGAGTAGAAAAGTCAATTTTTGTTAAGAGATGACTATAGAAGTGATTTTAGATGGATGATCAAGTATAGAGAGGAGTGCCACGAATCGATATTTTTTATTTCGGTGATTTATTTGCATAGAATCCAGTGAACATCGCTGAGAAGAGTAGAAAAGTCAATTTTTGTTAAGAGATGACTATAGAAGTGATTTTAGATGGATGATCAAGTATAGAGAGGAGTGCCACGAATCGATATTTTTTATTTCGGTGATTTATTTGCATAGAATCCAGTGAACATCGCTGAGAAGAGTAGAAAAGTCAATTTTTGTTTAGAGATGACTATAGAAGTGATTTTAGATGGATGATCAAGTATAGAGAGGAGTGCCACGAATCGATATTTTTTATTTCGGTGATTTATTTGCATAGAATCCAGTGAACATCGCTGAGAAGAGTAGAAAAGTCAATTTTTGTTAAGAGATGACTATAGAAGTGATTTTAGATGGATGATCAAGTATAGAGAGGAGTGCCACGAATCGATATTTTTTATTTCGGTGATTTATTTGCATAGGATCCAGTGAACATCGCTGAGAAGAGTAGAAAAGTCAATTTTTGTTAAGAGATGACTATAGAAGTGATTTTAGATGGATTATCAAGTATAGAGAGGAGTGCCACGAATCGATATTTTTTATTTCGGTGATTTATTTGCATAGAATCCAGTGAACATCGCTGAGAAGAGTAGAAAAGTCAATTTTTGTTAAGAGATGACTATAGAAGTGATTTTAGATGGATGATCAAGTATAGAGAGGAGTGCCACGAATCGATATTTTTTATTTCGGTGATTTATTTGCATAGAAAGCAGTGAACATCGCTGAGAAGAGTAGAAAAGTCAATTTTTGTTAAGAGATGACTATAGAAGTGATTTTAGATGGATTATCAAGTATAGAGAGGAGTGCCACGAATCGATATTTTTTATTTCGGTGATTTATTTGCATAGAATCCAGTGAACATCGCTGAGAAGAGTAGAAAAGTCAATTTTTGTTAAGAGATGACTATAGAAGTGATTTTAGATGGATGATCAAGTATAGAGAGGAGTGCCACGAATCGATATTTTTTATTTCGGTGATTTATTTGCATAGAATCCAGTGAACATCGCTGAGAAGAGTAAAAAAGTCAATTTTTGTTAAGAGATGACTATAGAAGTGATTTTAGATGGATGATCAAGTATAGAGAGGAGTGCCACGAATCGATATTTTTTATTTCGGTGATTTATTTGCATAGGATCCAGTGAACATCGCTGAGAAGAGTAGAAAAGTCAATTTTTGTTTAGAGATGACTATAGAAGTGATTTTAGATGGATGATCAAGTATAGAGAGGAGTGCCACGAATCGATATTTTTTATTTCGGTGATTTATTTGCATAGAATCCAGTGAACATCGCTGAGAAGAGTAGAAAAGTCAATTTTTGTTTAGAGATGACTATAGAAGTGATTTTAGATGGATGATCAAGTATAGAGAGGAGTGCCACGAATCGATATTTTTTATTTCGGTGATTTATTTGCATAGAATCCAGTGAACATCGCTGAGAAGAGTAGAAAAGTCAATTTTTGTTTAGAGATGACTATAGAAGTGATTTTAGATGGATGATCAAGTATAGAGAGGAGTGCCACGAATCGATATTTTTTATTTCGGTGATTTATTTGCATAGAATCCAGTGAACATCGCTGAGAAGAGTAGAAAAGTCAATTTTTGTTTAGAGATGACTATAGAAGTGATTTTAGATGGATGATCAAGTATAGAGAGGAGTGCCACGAATCGATATTTTTTATTTCGGTGATTTATTTGCATAGAATCCAGTGAACATCGCTGAGAAGAGTAGAAAAGTCAATTTTTGTTAAGAGAAGTGATATTAGATAGAATAGAGAGGAGTGCCACGAATAGATATTTTTTATTTGCGCTGATTTATTTGCATAGAAAGCAGTGAACATCGCTGAGAAGAGTAGAAATGTCAATTTTTGTTTAGAGATGACTCTAGAAGTGATTTTAGATGGATGATCAAGTATAGAGAGGAGTGCCACGAATCGATATTTTTTATTTCGGTGATTTATTTGCATAGAATCCAGTGAACATCGCTGAGAAGAGTAGAAAAGTCAATTTTTGTTAAGAGATGACTCTAGAAGTGATTTTAGATGGATGATTAAAAATAGAGAGTAGTGTCATGAATCGATATTTTTTATTTCGGTGATTTATTTGCATAGAATCCAGTGAACATCGCTGAGAATAGTAGAAAGTGTCAATTTTTGTCTAGAGATGACAATAGAAGTGATTTCAGAAGGTAGACCAAGAAAAGAGAGCAGGGGCATGAATCGATATCTTTTATTTGCGCTGATTCATTTGCATAGAAAACAGTGAACATCGCTGAGAAGAGTAGAAAAATAAATTTTTGTCTAGAGATGGCTTTAGAAGTGATTTTAGATGGATGATCAAGAATAGAGAGTAGTGCCACGAATCGATATTTTTTATTTGCGCTGATTTATTTGCATAGAAAGCAGTGTACATCACTGATAAGAGTAGAAAAGTCAATTTTTGTCTAGAGATGGCTCTAGAAGTGATTTTAGATGGATGATCAAGAATAGAGAGTAGTGCCAAGAATCGATATTTTTTATTTCGGTGATTTATTTGCATAGAATCCAGTGAACATCGTTGAGAATAGTAGAAAGAGTCAATTTTATTCTACAGATGGCTCTAGAAGTTATATGAGAAGGTAAGCCAAGAAAAGAGAGGTGGGCAACGAATCGATATTTTTTTATTTGCGCTGATTTATTTGCATAGAATCCAGTGAACGTCGCTGGGAAGAGTAGAAAGTGTCAATTTTTTTTTTAGAGATGACTCTAGAAGTTATATTAGAAGGTAAGCCAAGAAAAGAGAGGAGGGCCACGAATCGATATTTTTTATTTCGGTGATTTATTTGCATAGAATCCTGTGAACATCGATGAGAAGAGTAGAAAGAGTCAATTTTTGTCTAGAGATGGCTCTAGAAGTTATTTTAGAAGGTAAGCCAAGAAAAGAGAGGAGGGCCACGAATCGATATTTTTTATTTCGGTGATTTATTTGCATAGAATCCAGTGAACATCGCTGAGAAGAGTAGAAAAGTCAATTTTTGTTAAGAGATGACTATAGAAATGATTTTAGATGCATGATCAAACAGAGAGAGGAGTGCCACGAATCGATATTTTTTATTTGCGCTAATTTTTTTGCATAGAAAGCAGTGAACATCGCTGAGAAAAGTAGAAAAGTCAATTTTAGTCTAGAGATGGCTTAAAAAGTTATATTAGAAGGTAAGCCAAGAAAAGAGAGAAGGGCCACGAATCGATATTTTTATTTGCGCTGATTTATTTGCCAAGAATCCAGTAAACATCGCTGAGAATAGTAAAAAGAGTCAATGTTTGTCTAGAGATGGCTTTAGAAGTTATTTTAGAAGGTAGACCAAGAAAAGAGAGGAGGGCGACGAATCGATATTTTTTATTTGCGATGATTTATTTGCATATAAAGCAGTGAACATCGCTGAGAAGAGTAGAAAAGTCAATTTGTGTCTAGATATGGCTCTAGAAGTGATTTTAGATGGATGATCAAGAATAGAGAGTAGTGCCACGAATCGATATTTTTTATTTCGGTGATTTATTTGCATAGAATCCAGTGAACATCGTTGAGAATAGTAGAAAGAGTCAATTTTTGTCTAGAGATGGCTCTAGAAGTTATTTTAGAAGGTAAGCCAAGAAAAGAGAGGAGGGCCACGAATCGATATTTTTTATTTCGGTGATTTATTTGCATAGAATCCAGTGAACATCGCTGAGATGAGTAGAAAAGTCAATTTTAGTCTAGAGATGGCTTGAGAAGTTATATTAGAAGGTAAGCCAAGAAAAGAGAGAAGGGCCACGAATCGATATTTTTATTTGCGCTAATTTATTTGCATTTAATCCAGTAAACATCGCTGAGAATAGTAAAAAGAGTCAATGTTTGTCTAGAGATGGCTTTAGAACTTATTTTAGAAGGTAGACCAAGAAAAGAGAGGAGTGCGACGAATCGATATTTTTTATTTGCGCTGATTTATTTGCATAGAATCCAGTAAACATCGCTGAGAGCAGTAAAAAGTGTCAATTTTTGTCTAGAGATGGCTCCAAAAGTGATTTTAGATGGATGATCAAACAGAGAGAGGAGTGCCACGAATCGATATTTTTTCTTTGCGCTGATTTATTTGCATAGAAAGCAGTGTACATCACTGATAAGAGTAGAAAAGTCAATTTTTGTCTAGAGATGGCTCTAGAAGTGATTTTAGATGGATGATCAAGTATAGAGAGTAGTGCCACAAATCGATATTTTTTATTTCGGTGATTTATTTGCATAGAATCCAGTGAACATCGCTGAGAAGAGTAGAAAGTGTCAATTTTTGTTTAGAGATGACTCTAGAAGTGATTTTAGATGGATGATCAAGTATAGAGAGTAGTGCCACGAATCGATATTTTTTATTTCGGAGATTTATTTGCATAGTATCCAGTGAACATCGCTGAGAATAGTAGAAAGTGTCAATTTTTGTCTAGAGATGGCTCTAGAAGTTATTTTAGAAGGTAAGCCAAGAAAAGAGAGGAGGGCCACGAATCGATATTGTTTATTTGCGCTGATATATTTGCATAGAATCCAGTGAACATCGCTGAGAAGAGTAGAAAAGTCAATTTTTGTTTAGAGATGACTCTAGAAGTGATTTTAGATGGATGATCAAGTATAGAGAGTAGTGCCACGAATCGATATTTTTTATTTCGGTGATTTATTTGCATAGAATCCAGTGAACATCGTTGAGAATAGTAGAAAAGTCAATTTTTGTTAAGAGATGACTCTAGAAGTTATATTAGAAGGTAAGCCAAGAAATGAGAGGAGGGCCACGAATCGATATTATTTATTTGGGCTGATTTATTTGCATAGAATCCAGTGAACATCGTTGAGAATAGTAGAAAGAGTTAATTTTTGTCTATAGATGGCTCTAGAAGTTATATTAGAAGGTAAGTCAAGAAAAGAGAGGAGGGCCACTAATCGATATTTTTTTTTTGCGCTGATTTATTTGCATAGAATCCAGTGAACATCGCTGAGAAGAGTAGAAAAGTCAATTTTTGTTAAGAGATGACTATAGAAGTGATTTTAGATGGATTATCAAGTATAGAGAGTAGTGCCACAAATCAATATTTTTTATTTCGGTGATTTATTTGCATAGAATCCTGTGAACATCGTTGAGAATAGTAGAAAGAGTCAATTTTTGTCTAGAGATGGCTCTAGAAGTTATTTTAGAAGGTAAGCCAAGAAGAGAGAGGAGGGCCACGAATCGATATTTTTTCTTTGCGCTGATTTATTTGCATAGAATCCAGTGAACATCGCTGAGAAGAGTAGAAAAGTCAATTTTTGTTAAGAGATGACTATAGAAGTGATTTTAGATGGATGATCAAACATAGAGAGGAGTGCCACGAATCGATATTTTTTATTTGCGCTGATTTATTTGCATAGAAAGCAGTGAACATCGCTGAGAAGAGTAGAAATGTCAATTTTTGTTTAGAGATGACTCTAGAAGTGATTTTAGATGGATGATCAAGTATAGAGAGGAGTGCCACGAATCGATATTTTTTATTTCGGTGATTTATTTGCATAGAATCCAGTGAACATCGCTGAGAAGAGTTGAAAAGTCAATTTTTGTCTAGAGATGACTCTAGAAGTGATTTTAGATGGATGATCAAGTATAGAGAGGAGTGCCACGAATCGATATTTTTTATTTCGGTGATTTATTTGCATAGAATCCAGTGAACATCGTTGAGAATAGTAGAAAGAGTCAATTTTTGTCTAGAGATGGCTCTAGAAGTTATTCTAGAAGGTAAGCCAAGAAAAGAGAGGAGGGCCACGAATCGATATTTTTTCTTTGCGCTGATTTATTTGCATAGAAAGCAGTGAACATCGCTGAGAAGAGTAGAAAAGTCAATTTTTGTTTAGAGATGACTCTAGAAGTGATTTTAGATGGATGATCAAGTATAGAGAGGAGTGCCACGAATCGATATTTTTTATTTCGGTGATTTATTTGCATAGAATCCAGTGAACATCGCGCAGAAGAGTTGAAAAGTCAATTTTTGTTTAGAGATGACTATAGAAGTGATTTTAGATGGATGATCAAGTATAGAGAGGAGTGCCACGAATCGATATTTTTTATTTCGGTGATTTATTTGCATAGGATCCAGTGAACATCGCTGAGAAGAGTAGAAAGTGTCAATTTTTGTCTAGAGATGACTCTAGAAGTGATTTTAGATGGATGATCAAGTATAGAGAGGAGTGCCACGAATCGATATTTTTCATTTGCGCTGATTTTTTTGCATAGAATCCAGTGAACATCGCTGAGAAGAGTAGAAAGTGTCAATTTTTGTTTAGAGATGGCTCTAGAAGTTATTTTAGAAGGTAAGCCAAGAAAAGAGAGGAGGGCCACGAATCGATATTTTTTATTTGCGCTGATATATTTGCATAGAATCCAGTGAACATCGCTGAGAAGAGTAGAAAAGTCAATTTTTGTTTAGAGATGACTCTAGAAGTGATTTTAGATGGATGTTCAAGTATAGAGAGTAGTGCCACGAATCGATATTTTTTATTTCGGTGATTTATTTGCATAGAATCCAGTGAACATCGTTGAGAATAGTATAAAGAGTCAATTTTTGTCTAGAGATGGCTCGAGAAGTTATATTAGAAGGTAAGCCAAGAAAAGAGAGGATGGCCACGAATCGATATTTTTTATTTGCGCTGATTTATTTGCATAGAATCCAGTGAACATCGCTGAGAAGAGTAGAAAAGTCAATTTTTGTTAAGAGATGACTCTAGAAGTGATTTTAGATGGATGATTAAAAATAGAGAGTAGTGTCATGAATCGATATTTTTTATTTCGGTGATTTATTTGCATAGAATCCAGTGAACATCGCTGAGAATAGTAGAAAGTGTCAATTTTTGTCTAGAGATGACAATAGAAGTGATTTCAGAAGGTAGACCAAGAAAAGAGAGCAGGGGCATGAATCGATATCTTTTATTTGCGCTGATTCATTTGCATAGAAAACAGTGAACATCGCTGAGAAGAGTAGAAAAATAAATTTTTGTCTAGAGATGGCTTTAGAAGTGATTTTAGATGGATGATCAAGAATAGAGAGTATTGCCACGAATCGATATTTTTTATTTGCGCTGATTTATTTGCATAGAAAGCAGTGTACATCACTGATAAGAGTAGAAAAGTCAATTTTTGTCTAGAGATGGCTCTAGAAGTGATTTTAGATGGATGATCAAGAATAGAGAGTAGTGCCAAGAATCGATATTTTTTATTTCGGTGATTTATTTGCATAGAATCCAGTGAACATCGTTGAGAATAGTAGAAAGAGTCAATTTTATTCTACAGATGGCTCTAGAAGTTATATGAGAAGGTAAGCCAAGAAAAGAGAGGTGGGCAACGAATCGATATTTTTTTATTTGCGCTGATTTATTTGCATAGAATCCAGTGAACGTCGCTGAGAAGAGTAGAAAGTGTCAATTTTTTTTTTAGAGATGACTCTAGAAGTTATATTAGAAGGTAAGCCAAGAAAAGAGAGGAGGGCCACGAATCGATATTTTTTATTTCGGTGATTTATTTGCATAGAATCCTGTGAACATCGCTGAGAAGAGTAGAAAGAGTCAATTTTTGTCTAGAGATGGCTCTAGAAGTTATTTTAGAAGGTAAGCCAAGAAAAGAGAGGAGGGCCACGAATCGATAATTTTTATTTGCGCTGATTTATTTGCATAGAATCCAGTGAACATCGTTGAGAATAGTAGAAAAGTCAATTTTTGTTAAGAGATGAATCTAGAAGTTATATTAGAAGGTAAGCCAAGAAAAGAGAGGTGGGCCACGAATCGATATTTTTTTATTTGGGCTGATTTATTTGCATAGAATCCAGTGAACATCGTTGAGAATAGTAGAAAGAGTTAATTTTTGTCTATAGATGGCTCTAGAAGTTATATTAGAAGGTAAGTCAAGAAAAGAGAGGAGGGCCACTAATCGATATTTTTTATTTGCGCTGATTTATTTGCATAGAATCCAGTGAACATCGCTGAGAAGAGTAGAAAAGTCAATTTTTGTTAAGAGATGACTATAGAAGTGATTTTAGATGGATGATCAAACAGAGAGAGGAGTGCCACGAATCGATATTTTTTATTTGCGCTGAATTATTTGCATAGAATTCAGTGAACATCGCTGTGAAAAGTAGAAAAGTCAATTTTTGTCTAGAGATGGCTCTAGAAGTTATTTTAGAAGGTAAGCCAAGAAAAGAGAGGAGGGCGACGAATCGATATTTTTTATTTCGCTGATTTATTTGCATGGAATCCTGTGAACATCGCTGAGAAGAGTAGAAAGTGTCAATTTTTGTCTATAGATGACTCTTAAAGTGATTTCAGATGGATGATTAAGAATAGAGATGAGGGCCACTAATCGATATTTTTTTTTTGCGCTGATATATTTGCATAGAATCCAGTGAACATCGCTGAGAAGAGTAGAAAAGTCAATTTTTGTTTATAGATGACTCTAGAAGTTATTTTAGATGGATGATCAAGTATAGAGAGTAGTGCCACAAATCAATATTTTTTATTTCGGTGATTTATTTGCATAGAATCCTGTGAACATCGTTGAGAATAGTAGAAAGAGTCAATTTTTGTCTAGAGATGGCTCTAGAAGTTATTTTAGAAGGTAAGCCAAGAAAAGAGAGGAGGGCCACGAATCGATATTTTTTATTTCGGTGATTTATTTGCATAGAATCCTGTGAACATCGCTGAGAAGAGTAGAAAGAGTCAATTTTTGTCTAGAGATGGCTCTAGAAGTTATTTTAGAAGGTAAGCCAAGAAAAGAGAGGTGGGCCACGAATCGATATTTTTTTATTTGGGCTGATTTATTTGCATAGAATCCAGTGAACATCGTTGAGAATAGTAGAAAGAGTTAATTTTTGTCTATAGATGGCTCTAGAAGTTATATTAGAAGGTAAGTCAAGAAAAGAGAGGAGGGCCACTAATCGATATTTTTTATTTGCGCTGATTTATTTGCATAGAATCCAGTGAACATCGCTGAGAAGAGTAGAAAAGTCAATTTTTGTTAAGAGATGACTATAGAAGTGATTTTAGATGGATGATCAAACAGAGAGAGGAGTGCCACGAATCGATATTTTTTATTTGCGCTGATTTATTTGCATAGAATCCAGTGAACATCGCTGAGAAGAGTAGAAAAGTCAATTTTTGTTTAGAGATGACTCTAGAAGTGATTTTAGATGGATGATCAAGTATAGAGAGGAGTGCCACGAATCGATATTTTTTATTTGCGCTGATTTTTTTGCATAGAAAGCAGTGAACATCGCTGAGAAAAGTAGAAAAGTCAATTTTAGTCTAGAGATGGCTTAAAAAGTTATATTAGAAGGTAAGCCAAGAAAAGAGAGAAGGGCCACGAATCGATATTTTTATTTGCGCTGATTTATTTGCATAGAAAGCAGTGAACATCGCTGAGAAGAGTAGAAAAGTCAATTTTTGTCTAGAGATGGCTCTAGAAGTGATTTTAGATGGATGATCAAGAATAGAGAGTAGTGCCACGAATCGATATTTTTTATTTCGGTGATTTATTTGCATAGAATCCAGTGAACATCGTTGAGAATAGTAGAAAGAGTCAATTTTTGTCTAGAGATGGCTCTAGAAGTAATTTTAGAAGGTAAGCCAAGAAAAGAGAGGAGGGCCACGAATCGATATTTTTTCTTTGCGCAGATTTATTTGCATAGAATCCAGTGAACATCGCTAGAAGAGTAGAAAAGTCAATTTTTGTTAAGAGATGACTATAGAAGTGATTTTAGATGGATGATCAAACAGAGAGAGGAAGGCCACGAATCGATATTTTTTATTTGCGCTGATTTATTTGCATAGAATCCAGTGAACATCGTTGAGAATAGTAGAAAGAGTCAATTTTTGTCTAGAGATGGCTCTAGAAGTTATTCTAGAAGGTAAGCCAAGAAAAGAGAGGAGGGCCACGAATCGATATTTTTTCTTTGCGCTGATTTATTTGCATAGAAAGCAGTGAACATCGCTGAGAAGAGTAGAAAAGTCAATTTTTGTTTAGAGATGACTCTAGAAGTGATTTTAGATGGATGATCAAGTATAGAGAGTAGTGCCACGAATCGATATTTTTTATTTCGGTGATTTATTTGCATAGAATCCAGTGAACATCGTTGAGAATAGTAGAAAGAGTCAATTATTGTCTAGAGATGGCTCTAGAAGTTACATTAGAATGTAAGCCAAGAAAAGAGAGGAGGGCCACGAATCGATATTTTTTATTTGCGCTGATATATTTCCATAGAATCAAGTGAACATCGCTGAGCAGAATAGAAAAGTCAATTTTTGTCTAGAGATGACTATAGAAGTGATTTTAGATGGATGATCAAACAGAGAGAGGAGTGCCACGAATCGATATTTTTTATTTGCGCTGATTGATTTGCATAGAATTCAGTGAACATCGCTGTGAAAAGTAGAAAAGTCAATTTTTGTCTAGTGATGGCTCTAGAAGTTATTTTAGAAGGTAAGCCAAGAAAAGAGAGGAGGGCCACGAATCGATATTTTTTATTTCGCTGATTTATTTGCATGGAATCCTGTGAACATCGCTGAGAAGAGTAGAAAGTGTCAATTTTTGTCTAGAGATGGCTCTAGAAGTTATTTTAGAAGGTAAGCCAAGAAAACAGAGGAGGGCCACGAATCGATATTTTTCATTTGCGCTGATTTTTTTGCATAGAATCCAGTGAACATCGCTGAGAAGAGTAGAAAAGTCAATTTTTGTTAAGAAATGACTCTAGAAGTGATTTTAGATGGATGATCAAGTATAGAGAGTAGTGCCACGAATCGATATTTTTTATTTCGGTGATTTATTTGCATAGAATCCAGTGAACATCGCTGAGAAGAGTAGAAAAGTCAATTTTTGTTAAGAGATGACTCTAGAAGTTATATTAGAAGGTAAGCCAAGAAAAGAGAGGAGGGCCACGAATCGATATTTTTTATTTGGGCTGATTTATTTGCATAGAATCCAGTGAACATCGTTGAGAATAGTAGAAAGAGTCAATGTTTGTCTAGAGATGGCTCTAGAAGTTATATTAGAAGGTAAGCCAAGAAAAGAGAGGAGGGCCACGAATCGATATTTTTTTATTTGCGCTGATTTATTTGCATAGTATCCAGTGAACATCGCTGAGAAGAGTAGAAAAGTCAATTTTTGTTTAGAAATGACTCTAGAAGTGATTTTAGATGGATGATCAAGTATAGAGAGTAGTGCCACGAATCGATATTTTTTATTTCGGTGATTTATTTGCATAGAATCCAGTGAACATCGCTGAGAAGAGTAAGAAAGTCAATTTTTGTTAAGAGATGACTCTAGAAGTTATATTAGAAGGTAAGCCAAGAAAAGAGAGGAGGGCCACGAATCGATATTTTTTATTTGGGCTGATTTATTTACATAGAATCCAGTGAACATCGTTGAGAATAGTAGAAAGAGTCAATGTTTGTCAATAGATGGCTCTAGAAGTTATTTTAGAAGGTAAGCCAAGAAAAGAGAGGAGTGCCACGAATCGATATTTTTTATTTCGGTGATTTATTTGCATAGAATCCAGTGAACATCGCTGAGAAGAGTAGAAAAGTCAATTTTTGTTAAGAGATGACTCTAGAAGTGATTTTAGATGGATGATCAAGTATAGAGAGTAGTGCCACGAATCGATATTTTTTATTTGCGCTAATTTTTTTGCATAGAAAGCAGTGAACATCGCTGAGAAAAGTAGAAAAGTCAATTTTAGTCTAGAGATGGCTTAAAAAGTTATATTAGAAGGTAAGCCAAGAAAAGAGAGAAGGGCCACGAATCGATATTTTTATTTGCGCTGATTTATTTGCCAAGAATCCAGTAAACATCGCTGAGAATAGTAAAAAGAGTCAATGTTTGTCTAGAGATGGTTTTAGAAGTTATTTTAGAAGGTAGACCAAGAAAAGAGAGGAGGGCGACGAATCGATATTTTTTATTTGCGCTGATTTATTTGCATGGAATCCTGTGTACATCGCTGAGAAGAGTAGAAAAGTCAATTTTTGTCTAGATATGGCTCTAGAAGTGATTTTAGATGGATGATCAAGAATAGAGAGTAGTGCCACGAATCGATATTTTTTATTTCGGTGATTTATTTGCATAGAATCCAGTGAACATCGTTGAGAATAGTAGAAAGAGTCAATTTTTGTCTAGAGATGGCTCTAGAAGTTATTTTAGAAGGTAAGCCAATAAAAGAGAGGAGGGCCACGAATCGATATTTTTTCTTTGCGCTGATTTATTTGCATAGAAAGCAGTGAACATCGCTGAGAAGAGTAGAAAAGTCAATTTTTGTTTATAGATGACTCTAGAAGTGATTTTAGATGGATGATCAAGTATAGAGAGTAGTGCCACGAATCGATATTTTTTATTTCGGTGATTTATTTGCATAGTATCCAGTGAACATCGCTGAGAATAGTAGAAAGTGTCAATTTTTGTCTAGAGATGGCTCTAGAAGTTATTTTAGAAGGTAAGCCAAGAAAAGAGAGGAGGGCCACGAATCGATATTTTTTATTTGCGCTGATATATTTGCATAGAATCCAGTGAACATCGCTGAGAAGAGTAGAAAAGTCAATTTTTGTTTAGAGATGACTCTAGAAGTGATTTTAGAAGGTAAGCCAAGAAAAGAGAGGAGGGCCACGAATCGATATTTTTTCTTTGCGCTGATTTATTTGCATAGAATCCAGTGAACATCGCTAGAAGAGTAGAAAAGTCAATTTTTGTTTAGAGATGACTCTAGAAGTGATTTTAGATGGATGATCAAGTATAGAGAGGAGTGCCACGAATCGATATTTTTTATTT
Organism: Platycnemis pennipes; assembly: GCA_933228895.1. Lineage (NCBI taxonomy): Eukaryota > Metazoa > Arthropoda > Insecta > Odonata > Platycnemididae > Platycnemis > Platycnemis pennipes. The sequence goes on along the minus strand of CAKOGI010000001.1, from coordinate 5,924,464 downwards.
CGGTGATTTATTTGCATAGAATCCAGTGAACATCGTTGAGAATAGAAGAAAGAGTCAATTTTTGTCTAGAGATGGCTCTAGAAGTTATTCTAGAAGGTAAGCCAAGAAAAGAGAGGAGGGCCACGAATCGATATTTTTTCTTTGCGCTGATTTATTTGCATAGAATCCAGTGAACATCGCTGAGAAGAGTAGAAAAGTCAATTTTTGTTTAGAGATGACTCTAGAAGTGATTTTAGATGGATGATTAAGAATAGAGAGTAGTGTCATGAATCGATATTTTTTATTTCGGTGATTTATTTGCATAGAATCCAGTGAACATCGCTGAGAATAGTAGAAAGTGTCAATTTTTGTCTAGAGATGGCTCTAGAAGTTATTTTAGAAGGTAAGCCAAGAAAAGAGAGGAGGGCCACGAATCGATATTTTTTATTTGCGCTGATATATTTGCATAGAATCCAGTGAACATCGCTGAGAAGAATAGAAAAGTCAATTTTTGTTTAGAGATGACTCTAGAAGTGATTTTAGATGGATGATCAAGTATAGAGAGGAGTGCCACGAATCGATATTTTTTATTTGCGCTGATTTTTTTGCATAGAAAGCAGTGAACATCGCTGAGAAAAGTAGAAAAGTCAATTTTAGTCTAGAGATGGCTTAAAAAGTTATATTAGAAGGTAAGCCAAGAAAAGAGAGAAGGGCCACGAATCGATATTTTTATTTGCGCTGATTTATTTGCATAGAAAGCAGTGAACATCGCTGAGAAGAGTAGAAAAGTCAATTTTTGTCTAGAGATGGCTCTAGAAGTGATTTTAGATGGATGATCAAGAATAGAGAGTAGTGCCACGAATCGATATTTTTTATTTCGGTGATTTATTTGCATAGAATCCAGTGAACATCGTTGAGAATAGTAGAAAGAGTCAATTTTTGTCTAGAGATGGCTCTAGAAGTAATTTTAGAAGGTAAGCCAAGAAAAGAGAGGAGGGCCACGAATCGATATTTTTTCTTTGCGCAGATTTATTTGCATAGAATCCAGTGAACATCGCTAGAAGAGTAGAAAAGTCAATTTTTGTTAAGAGATGACTATAGAAGTGATTTTAGATGGATGATCAAACAGAGAGAGGAAGGCCACGAATCGATATTTTTTATTTGCGCTGATTTATTTGCATAGAATCCAGTGAACATCGTTGAGAATAGTAGAAAGAGTCAATTTTTGTCTAGAGATGGCTCTAGAAGTTATTCTAGAAGGTAAGCCAAGAAAAGAGAGGAGGGCCACGAATCGATATTTTTTCTTTGCGCTGATTTATTTGCATAGAAAGCAGTGAACATCGCTGAGAAGAGTAGAAAAGTCAATTTTTGTTTAGAGATGACTCTAGAAGTGATTTTAGATGGATGATCAAGTATAGAGAGTAGTGCCACGAATCGATATTTTTTATTTCGGTGATTTATTTGCATAGAATCCAGTGAACATCGTTGAGAATAGTAGAAAGAGTCAATTATTGTCTAGAGATGGCTCTAGAAGTTACATTAGAATGTAAGCCAAGAAAAGAGAGGAGGGCCACGAATCGATATTTTTTATTTGCGCTGATATATTTCCATAGAATCAAGTGAACATCGCTGAGCAGAATAGAAAAGTCAATTTTTGTCTAGAGATGACTATAGAAGTGATTTTAGATGGATGATCAAACAGAGAGAGGAGTGCCACGAATCGATATTTTTTATTTGCGCTGATTGATTTGCATAGAATTCAGTGAACATCGCTGTGAAAAGTAGAAAAGTCAATTTTTGTCTAGTGATGGCTCTAGAAGTTATTTTAGAAGGTAAGCCAAGAAAAGAGAGGAGGGCCACGAATCGATATTTTTTATTTCGCTGATTTATTTGCATGGAATCCTGTGAACATCGCTGAGAAGAGTAGAAAGTGTCAATTTTTGTCTAGAGATGGCTCTAGAAGTTATTTTAGAAGGTAAGCCAAGAAAACAGAGGAGGGCCACGAATCGATATTTTTCATTTGCGCTGATTTTTTTGCATAGAATCCAGTGAACATCGCTGAGAAGAGTAGAAAAGTCAATTTTTGTTAAGAAATGACTCTAGAAGTGATTTTAGATGGATGATCAAGTATAGAGAGTAGTGCCACGAATCGATATTTTTTATTTCGGTGATTTATTTGCATAGAATCCAGTGAACATCGCTGAGAAGAGTAGAAAAGTCAATTTTTGTTAAGAGATGACTCTAGAAGTTATATTAGAAGGTAAGCCAAGAAAAGAGAGGAGGGCCACGAATCGATATTTTTTATTTGGGCTGATTTATTTGCATAGAATCCAGTGAACATCGTTGAGAATAGTAGAAAGAGTCAATGTTTGTCTAGAGATGGCTCTAGAAGTTATATTAGAAGGTAAGCCAAGAAAAGAGAGGAGGGCCACGAATCGATATTTTTTTATTTGCGCTGATTTATTTGCATAGTATCCAGTGAACATCGCTGAGAAGAGTAGAAAAGTCAATTTTTGTTTAGAAATGACTCTAGAAGTGATTTTAGATGGATGATCAAGTATAGAGAGTAGTGCCACGAATCGATATTTTTTATTTCGGTGATTTATTTGCATAGAATCCAGTGAACATCGCTGAGAAGAGTAAGAAAGTCAATTTTTGTTAAGAGATGACTCTAGAAGTTATATTAGAAGGTAAGCCAAGAAAAGAGAGGAGGGCCACGAATCGATATTTTTTATTTGGGCTGATTTATTTACATAGAATCCAGTGTACATCGTTGAGAATAGTAGAAAGAGTCAATGTTTGTCAATAGATGGCTCTAGAAGTTATTTTAGAAGGTAAGCCAAGAAAAGAGAGGAGGGCCACGAATCGATATTTTTTCTTTGCGCTGATTTATTTGCATAGAATCCAGTGAACATCGCTGAGAAGAGTAGAAAAGTCAATTTTTGTTTAGAGATGACTCTAGAATTGATTTTAGATGGATGATCAAGTATAGAGAGGAGTGCCACGAATCGATATTTTTTATTTCGGTGATTTATTTGCATAGAATCCAGTGAACATCGCTGAGAAGAGTAGAAAAGTCAATTTTTGTTAAGAGATGACTCTAGAAGTGATTTTAGATGGATGATCAAGTATAGAGAGTAGTGCCACGAATCGATATTTTTTATTTGCGCTAATTTTTTTGCATAGAAAGCAGTGAACATCGCTGAGAAAAGTAGAAAAGTCAATTTTAGTCTAGAGATGGCTTAAAAAGTTATATTAGAAGGTAAGCCAAGAAAAGAGAGAAGGGCCACGAATCGATATTTTTATTTGCGCTGATTTATTTGCCAAGAATCCAGTAAACATCGCTGAGAATAGTAAAAAGAGTCAATGTTTGTCTAGAGATGGTTTTAGAAGTTATTTTAGAAGGTAGACCAAGAAAAGAGAGGAGGGCGACGAATCGATATTTTTTATTTGCGCTGATTTATTTGCATGGAATCCTGTGTACATCGCTGAGAAGAGTAGAAAAGTCAATTTTTGTCTAGATATGGCTCTAGAAGTGATTTTAGATGGATGATCAAGAATAGAGAGTAGTGCCACGAATCGATATTTTTTATTTCGGTGATTTATTTGCATAGAATCCAGTGAACATCGTTGAGAATAGTAGAAAGAGTCAATTTTTGTCTAGAGATGGCTCTAGAAGTTATTTTAGAAGGTAAGCCAATAAAAGAGAGGAGGGCCACGAATCGATATTTTTTCTTTGCGCTGATTTATTTGCATAGAAAGCAGTGAACATCGCTGAGAAGAGTAGAAAAGTCAATTTTTGTTTATAGATGACTCTAGAAGTGATTTTAGATGGATGATCAAGTATAGAGAGTAGTGCCACGAATCGATATTTTTTATTTCGGTGATTTATTTGCATAGTATCCAGTGAACATCGCTGAGAATAGTAGAAAGTGTCAATTTTTGTCTAGAGATGGCTCTAGAAGTTATTTTAGAAGGTAAGCCAAGAAAAGAGAGGAGGGCCACGAATCGATATTTTTTATTTGCGCTGATATATTTGCATAGAATCCAGTGAACATCGCTGAGAAGAGTAGAAAAGTCAATTTTTGTTTAGAGATGACTCTAGAAGTGATTTTAGATGGATGATCAGGTATAGAGAGTAGTGCCACGAATCGATATTTTTTAATTCGGTGATTTATTTGCATAGAATCCAGTGAACATCGTTGAGAATAGTAGAAAAGTCAATTTTTGTTAAGAGATGACTCTAGAAGTTATTTTAGAAGGTAAGCCAAGAAAAGAGAGGAGGGCCACGAATCGATATTTTTTCTTTGCGCTGATTTATTTGCATAGAATCCAGTGAACATCGCTAGAAGAGTAGAAAAGTCAATTTTTGTTAAGAGAAGTGATATTAGATAGAATAGAGAGGAGTGCCACGAATAGATATTTTTTATTTGCGCTGATTTATTTGCATAGAAAGCAGTGAACATCGCTGAGAAGAGTAGAAAAGTCAATTTTTGTTTAGAGATGACTCTAGAAGTGATTTTAGATGGATGATCAAGTATAGAGAGGAGTGCCACGAATCGATATTTTTTATTTCGGTGATTTATTTGCATAGAATCCAGTGAACATCGTTGAGAATAGAAGAAAGAGTCAATTTTTGTCTAGAGATGGCTCTAGAAGTTATTCTAGAAGGTAAGCCAAGAAAAGAGAGGAGGGCCACGAATCGATATTTTTTCTTTGCGCTGATTTATTTGCATAGAATCCAGTGAACATCGCTGAGAAGAGTAGAAAAGTCAATTTTTGTTTAGAGATGACTCTAGAAGTGATTTTAGATGGATGATTAAGAATAGAGAGTAGTGTCATGAATCGATATTTTTTATTTCGGTGATTTATTTGCATAGAATCCAGTGAACATCGCTGAGAATAGTAGAAAGTGTCAATTTTTGTCTAGAGATGGCTCTAGAAGTTATTTTAGAAGGTAAGCCAAGTAAAGAGAGGAGGGCCACGAATCGATATTTTTTATTTGCGCTGATATATTTGCATAGAATCCAGTGAACATCGCTGAGAAGAATAGAAAAGTCAATTTTTGTTTAGAGATGACTCTAGAAGTGATTTTAGATGGATGATCAAGTATAGAGAGTAGTGCCACGAATCGATATTTTTTTATTTCGGTGATTTATTTGCATAGAATCCAGTGAACATCGTTGAGAATAGTAGAAAGAGTCAATTTTTGTTAAGAGATGACTCTAGAAGTTATATTAGAAGGTAAGCCAAGAAAAGAGAGGTGGGCCACGAATCGATATTTTTTTATTTGGGCTGATTTATTTGCATAGAATCCAGTGAACATCGCTGTGAAAAGTAGAAAAGTCAATTTTTGTCTAGAGATGGCTCTAGAAGTTATTTTAGAAGGTAAGCCAAGAAAAGAGAGGAGGGCGACGAATCGATATTTTTTATTTCGGTGATTTATTTGCATAGAATCCTGTGAACATCGTTGAGAATAGTAGAAAGAGTCAATTTTTGTTTAGAGATGACTCTAGAAGTGATTTTAGATGGATGATCAAGTATAGAGAGTAGTGCCACGAATCGATATTTTTTATTTCGGTGATTTATTTGCATAGAATCCAGTGAACATCGTTGAGAATAGTAGAAAGAGTCAATTTTTGTCTAGAGATGGCTCTAGAAGTGATTTTAGATGGATGATCAAGTATAGAGAGTAGTGCCACGAATCGATATTTTTTATTTCGGTGATTTATTTGCATAGAATCCAGTGAACATCGTTGAGAATAGTAGAAAGAGTCAATTTTTGTCTAGAGATGGCTCGAGAAGTTATATTAGAAGGTAAGCCAAGAAAAGAGAGGATGGCCACGAATCGATATTTTTTATTTGCGCTGATTTATTTGCATAGAATCCAGTGAACATCGCTGAGAAGAGTAGAAAAGTCAATTTTTGTTAAGAGATGACTATAGAAGTGATTTTAGATGGATGATCAAACAGAGAGAGGAGTGCCACGAATCGATATTTTTTATTTGCGCTGATTTATTTGCATAGAATTCAGTGAACATCGCTGTGAAAAGTAGAAAAGTCAATTTTTGTCTAGAGATGGCTCTAGAAGTTATTTTAGAAGGTAAGCCAAGAAAAGAGAGGAGGGCGACGAATCGATATTTTTTATTTCGCTGATTTATTTGCATGGAATCCTGTGAACATCGCTGAGAAGAGTAGAAAGTGTCAATTTTTGTCTAAGGATGACTATTAAAGTGATTTCAGATGGATGATTAAGAATAGAGATGAGGGCCACCGATCGATATTTTTTATTTGCGCTGATATATTTGCATAGAATCCAGTGAACATCGCTGAGAAGAGTAGAAAAGTCAATTTTTGTTTATAGATGACTCTAGAAGTGAGTTTAGATGGATGATCAAGTATAGAGAGTAGTGCCACAAATCGATAATTTTTGATTTGGTGATTTATTTGCATAGAATCCTGTGAACATCGTTGAGAATAGTAGAAAGAGTCAATTTTTGTCTAGAGATGGCTTAAAAAGTTATATATGAAGGTAAGCCAAGAAAAGAGAGAAGGGCCACGAATCGATATTTTTATTTGGTCTGATTTATTTGCAATGAATCCAGTAAACATCGCTGAGAATAGTAAAAAGAATAAATGTTTGTCTAGAGATGGTTTTAGAAGTTATTTTAGAAGGTAGACCAAGAAAAGAGAGGAGCGCGACGAATCGATATTTTTTATTTGCGCTGATTTATTTACATAGAAAGCAGTGAACATCGCTGAGAAGAGTAGAAAAGTCAATTTTTGTCTAGAGATGGCTCTAGAAGTGATTTTAGATGGATGATCAAGAATAGAGAGTAGTGCCACGAATCGATATTTTTTATTTCGGTGATTTATTTGCATAGAATCCAGTGAACATCGTTGAGAATAGTAGAAAGAGTCAATTTTTGTCTAGAGATGGCTCTAGAAGTTATTTTAGAAGGTAAGCAAAGAAAAGAGAGGAGGGCCACGAATCGATATTTTTTCTTTGCGCAGATTTATTTGCATAGAATCCAGTGAACATCGCTAGAAGAGTAGAAAAGTCATTTTTTGTTAAGAGATGACTATAGAAGTGATTTTAGATGGATGATCAAACAGAGAGAGGAAGGCCACGAATCGATATTTTTTATTTGCGCTGATTTATTTGCATAGAATCCAGTGAACATCGTTGAGAATAGTAGAAAGAGTCAATTTTTGTCTAGAGATGGCTCTAGAAGTTATTCTAGAAGGTAAGCCAAGAAAAGAGAGGAGGGCCACGAATCGATATTTTTTCTTTGCGCTGATTTATTTGCATAGAAAGCAGTGAACATCGCTGAGAAGAGTAGAAAAGTCAATTTTTGTTTAGAGATGACTCTAGAAGTGATTTTAGATGGATGATCAAGTATAGAGAGGAGTGCCACGAATCGATATTTTTTATTTGCGCTGATTTATTTGCATAGAATCCAGTGAACATCGTTGAGAATAGTAGAAAGAGTCAATTTTTGTCTAGAGATGGCTCTAGAAGTTATTCTAGAAGGTAAGCCAAGAAAAGAGAGGAGGGCCACGAATCGATATTTTTTCTTTGCGCTGATTTATTTGCATAGAATCCAGTGAACATCGCTGAGAAGAGTAGAAAAGTCAATTTTTGTTTAGAGATGACTCTAGAAGTGATTTTAGATGGATGATCAAGTATAGAGAGGAGTGCCACGAATCGATATTTTTCATTTGCGCTGATTTTTTTGCATAGAAAGCAGTGAACATCGCTGAGAAAAGTAGAAAAGTCAATTTTAGTCTAGAGATGGCTTGAGAAGTTATATTAGAAGGTAAGCCAAGAAAAGAGAGAAGGGCCACGAATCGATATTTTTATTTGCGCTGATTTATTTGCATTTAATCCAGTAAACATCGCTGAGAATAGTAAAAAGAGTCAATGTTTGTCTAGAGATGGCTTTAGAACTTATTTTAGAAGGTAGACCAAGAAAAGAGAGGAGGGCGACGAATCGATATTTTTTATTTGCGCTGATTTATTTGCATAGAATCCAGTAAACATCGCTGAGAGGAGTAAAAAGTGTCAATTTTGTCTAGAGATGGCTCCAAAAGTGATTTTAGATGGATGATCAAACAGAGAGAGGAGTGCCACGAATCGATATTTTTTCTTTGCGCTGATTTATTTGCATAGAAAGCAGTGTACATCGCTGAGAAGAGTAGAAAAGTCAATTTTTGTCTAGAGATGGCTCTAGAAGTGATTTTAGATGGATGATCAAGAATAGAGAGTAGTGCCACGATTCGATATTTTTTATTTCGGTGATTTATTTGCATAGAATCCATTGAACATCGTTGAGAATAGTAGAAAGAGTCAATTTTATTCTAGAGATGGCTCTAGAAGTTATATGAGAAGGTAAGCCAAGAAAAGAGAGGAGGGCCGCGAATCGATATTTTTTATTTGCGCTGATTTATTTGCATAGAATCCAGTGAACATCGCTGAGAATAGTAGAAAGTGTCAATTTTTGTCTAGAGATGGCTCTAGAAGTTATTTTAGAAGGTAAGCCAAGAAAAGAGAGGAGGGCCACGAATCGATATTTTTTATTTGCGCTGATATATTTGCATAGAATCCAGTGAACATCGCTGAGAAGAGTAGAAAAGTCAATTTTTGTTTAGAGATGAATCTAGAAATGATTTTAGATGGATGATCAAGTATAGAGAGTAGTGCCACGAATCGATATTTTTTATTTCGGTGATTTATTTGCATAGAATCCAGTGAACATCGTTGATAATAGTAGAAAGAGTCAATTTTTGTCTAGAGATGGCTCGAGAAGTTATATTAGAAGGTAAGCCAAGAAAAGAGAGGATGGCCACGAATCGATATTTTTTATTTGCGCTGATTTATTTGCATAGAATCCAGTGAACATCGCTGAGAAGAGTAGAAAAAGTCAATTTTTGTTGAGAGATGACTCTAGAAGTGATTTTAGATGGATGATTAAGAATAGAGAGTAGTGTCATGAATCGATATTTTTTATTTCGGTGATTTATTTGCATAGAATCCAGTGAACATCGCTGAGAATAGTAGAAAGTGTCAATTTTTGTCTAGAGATGACAATAGAAGTGATTTCAGAAGGTAGACCAAGAAAAGAGAGCAGGGGCATGAATCGACATCTTTTATTTGCGCTGATTCATTTGCATAGAAAACAGTGAACATCGCTGAGAAGAGTAGAAAAATAAATTTTTGTCTAGAGATGGCTTTAGAAGTGATTTTAGATGGATGATCAAGAATAGAGAGTAGTGCCACGAATCGATATTTTTTATTTGCGCTGATTTTTTTGCATAGAAAGCAGTGAACATCGCTGAGAATAGTCGAAAGAGTCAATTTTAGTCTAGAGATGGCTTGAGAAGTTATATTAGAAGGTAAGCCAAGAAAAGAGAGGTGGGCAACGAATCGATATTTTTTTATTTGCGCTGATTTATTTGCATAGAATCCAGAGAACGTCGCTGAGAAGAGTAGAAAGTGTCAATTTTTGTTTAGAGATGACTCTAGAAGTGATTTTAGATGGATGATCAAGAATAGAGAGTAGTGCCACGAATCGATATTTTTTATTTCGGTGATTTATTTGCATAGAATCCAGTGAACATCGTTGAGAATAAGAGAAAGAGTCAATTTTTGTCTAGAAATGGCTCTAGAAGTTATTTTAGAAGGTAGACCAAGAAAAGAGAGGAGGGCGACGAATCGATATTTTTTATTTGCGCTGATTTATTTGCATAGAATCCAGTGAACGTCGCTGAGAAGAGTAGAAAGTGTCAATTTTTGTTTAGAGATGACTCTAGAAGTGATTTTAGATGGATGATCAAGAATAGAGAGTAGTGCCACGAATCGATATTTTTTATTTCGGTGATTTATTTGCATAGAATCCAGTGAACATCGTTGAGAATAAGAGAAAGAGTCAATTTTTGTCTAGAGATGGCTCTAGAAGTTATTTTAGAAGGTAAGCCAAGAAAAGAGAGGAGGGCCACGAATCGATATTTTTTATTTGCGCTGATTTATTTGCATAGAAGCCAGTGAACATCGCTGAGAAGAGTAGAAAATTCAATTTTTGTTTAGAGATGACTCTAGAAGTGATTTTAGATGGATGATCAAGTATAGAGAGTAGTGCCACGAATCGATATTTTTTATTTCGGTGATTTATTTGCATAGAATCCAGTGAACATCGTTGAGAATAGTAGAAAGAGTCAATTTTTGTCTAGAGATGGCTCGAGAAGTTATATTAGAAGGTAAGCCAAGAAAAGAGAGGATCGCCACGAATCGATATTTTTTATTTGCGCTGATTTATTTGCATAGAATCCAGTGAACATCGCTGAGAAGAGTAGAAAAGTCAATTTTTGTTAAGAGATGACTCTAGAAGTGATTTTAGATGGATGATTAAGAATAAAGAGTAGTTTCATGAATCGATATTTTTTATTTCGGTGATTTATTTGCATAGAATCCAGTGAACATCGCTGAGAATATTAGAAAGTGTTAATTTTTGTCTAGAGATGACAATAGAAGTGATTTCAGAAGGTAGACCAAGAAAAGAGAGGAGGGGCATGAATCGATATCTTTTATTTGCGCTGATTCATTTGCATAGAAAGCAGTGAACATCGCTGAGAAGAGTAGAAAAGTAAATTTTTGTCTAGAGATGGCTTTAGAAGTGATTTTAGATGGATGATCAAGAATAGAGAGTAGTGCCACGAATCGATATTTTTTATTTGCGCTGATTTTTTTTGCATAGAAAGCAGTGAACATCGCTGAGAATAGTAGAAAGAGTCAATTTTAGTCTAGAGATGGCTTGAGAAGTTATATTAGAAGGTAAGCCAAGAAAAGAGAAGTGGGCCACGAATCGATATTTTTTTATTTGCGCTGATTTATTTGCATAGAATCCAGTGAACATCGCTGAGAATAATAGAAAGAGTCAATGTTTGTCTAGAGATGGCTCTAGAAGTTATTTTAGAAGGTAAGCCAAGAAAAGAGAGGAGGGCGACGAATCGATATTTTTTCTTTGCGCTGATTTATTTGCATAGAAAGCAGTGAACATCGCTGAGAAGAGTAGAAAAGTCAATTTTTGTTTAGAGATGACTCTAGAAGTGATTTTAGATGGATGATCAAGTATAGAGAGGAGTGCCACGAATCGATATTTTTTATTTCGGTGATTTATTTGCATAGAATCCAGTGAACATCGCTGAGAAGATTTGAAAAGTCAATTTTTGTTAAGAGATGACTCTAGAAGTGTTTTTAGATGCATGATCAAACAGAGAGAGGAGTGCCACGAATCGATATTTTTCATTTGCGCTGATTTTTTTGCATAGAAAGCAGTGAACATCGCTGAGAAAAGTAGAAAAGTCGATTTTAGTCTAGAGATGGCTTGAGAAGTTATATTAGAAGGTAAGCCAAGAAAAGAGAGAAGGGCCACGAATCGATATTTTTATTTGCGCTAATTTATTTGCATTTAATCCAGTAAACATCGCTGAGAATAGTAAAAAGAGTCAATGTTTGTCTAGAGATGGCTTTAGAACTTATTTTAGAAGGTAGACCAAGAAAAGAGAGGAGGGCGACGAATCGATATTTTTTATTTGCGCTGATTTATTTGCATAGAATCCAGTAAACATCGCTGAGAGGAGTAAAAAGTGTCAATTTTGTCTAGAGATGGCTCCAAAAGTGATTTTAGATGGATGATCAAACAGAGAGAGGAGTGCCACGAATCGATATTTTTTCTTTGCGCTGATTTATTTGCATAGAAAGCAGTGTACATCGCTGAGAAGAGTAGAAAAGTCAATTTTTGTCTAGAGATGGCTCTAGAAGTGATTTTAGATGGATGATCAAGAATAGAGAGTAGTGCCACGATTCGATATTTTTTATTTCGGTGATTTATTTGCATAGAATCCATTGAACATCGTTGAGAATAGTAGAAAGAGTCAATTTTATTCTAGAGATGGCTCTAGAAGTTATATGAGAAGGTAAGCCAAGAAAAGAGAGGAGGGCCGCGAATCGATATTTTTTATTTGCGCTGATTTATTTGCATAGAATCCAGTGAACATCGCTGAGAATAGTAGAAAGTGTCAATTTTTGTCTAGAGATGGCTCTAGAAGTTATTTTAGAAGGTAAGTCAAGAAAAGAGAGGAGGGCCACGAATCGATATTTTTTATTTGCGCTGATATATTTGCATAGAATCCAGTGAACATCGCTGAGAAGAGTAGAAAAGTCAATTTTTGTTTAGAGATGAATCTAGAAGTGATTTTAGATGGATGATCAAGTATAGAGAGTAGTGCCACGAATCGATATTTTTTATTTCGGTGATTTATTTGCATAGAATCCAGTGAACATCGTTGAGAATAGTAGAAAGAGTCAATTTTTGTCTAGAGATGGCTCGAGAAGTTATATTAGAAGGTAAGCCAAGAAAAGAGAGGATGGCCACGAATCGATATTTTTTATTTGCGCTGATTTATTTGCATAGAATCCAGTGAACATCGCTGAGAAGAGTAGAAAAAGTCAATTTTTGTTAAGAGATGACTCTAGAAGTGATTTTAGATGGATGATTAAGAATAGAGAGTAGTGTCATGAATCGATATTTTTTATTTCGGTGATTTATTTGCATAGAATCCAGTGAACATCGCTGAGAATAGTAGAAAGTGTCAATTTTTGTCTAGAGATGACAATAGAAGTGATTTCAGAAGGTAGACCAAGAAAAGAGAGCAGGGGCATGAATCGACATCTTTTATTTGCGCTGATTCATTTGCATAGAAAACAGTGAACATCGCTGAGAAGAGTAGAAAAATAAATTTTTGTCTAGAGATGGCTTTAGAAGTGATTTTAGATGGATGATCAAGAATAGAGAGTAGTGCCACGAATCGATATTTTTTATTTGCGCTGATTTTTTTTGCATAGAAAGCAGTGAACATCGCTGAGAATAGTAGAAAGAGTCAATTTTAGTCTAGAGATGGCTTGAGAAGTTATATTAGAAGGTAAGCCAAGAAAAGAGAAGTGGGCCACGAATCGATATTTTTTTATTTGCGCTGATTTATTTGCATAGAATCCAGTGAACATCGCTGAGAATAATAGAAAGAGTCAATGTTTGTCTAGAGATGGCTCTAGAAGTTATTTTAGAAGGTAAGCCAAGTATAGAGAGGAGTGCCACGAATCGATATTTTTTCTTTGCGCTGATTTATTTGCATAGAATCCAGTGAACATCGTTGAGAATAGTAGAAAGAGTCAATTTTTGTCTAGAGATGGCTCTAGAAGTTATTCTAGAAGGTAAGCCAAGAAAAGAGAGGAGGGCCACGAATCGATATTTTTTCTTTGCGCTGATTTATTTGCATAGAATCCAGTGAACATCGCTGAGAAGAGTAGAAAAGTCAATTTTTGTTTAGAGATGACTCTAGAAGTGATTTTAGATGGATGATCAAGTATAGAGAGGAGTGCCACGAATCGATATTTTTCATTTGCGCTGATTTTTTTGCATAGAAAGCAGTGAACATCGCTGAGAAAAGTAGAAAAGTCGATTTTAGTCTAGAGATGGCTTGAGAAGTTATATTAGAAGGTAAGCCAAGAAAAGAGAGAAGGGCCACGAATCGATATTTTTATTTGCGCTGATTTATTTGCATTTAATCCAGTAAACATCGCTGAGAATAGTAAAAAGAGTCAATGTTTGTCTAGAGATGGCTTTAGAACTTATTTTAGAAGGTAGACCAAGAAAAGAGAGGAGGGCGACGAATCGATATTTTTTATTTGCGCTGATTTATTTGCATAGAATCCAGTAAACATCGCTGAGAGGAGTAAAAAGTGTCAATTTTGTCTAGAGATGGCTCCAAAAGTGATTTTAGATGGATGATCAAACAGAGAGAGGAGTGCCACGAATCGATATTTTTTCTTTGCGCTGATTTATTTGCATAGAAAGCAGTGTACATCGCTGAGAAGAGTAGAAAAGTCAATTTTTGTCTAGAGATGGCTCTAGAAGTGATTTTAGATGGATGATCAAGAATAGAGAGTAGTGCCACGATTCGATATTTTTTATTTCGGTGATTTATTTGCATAGAATCCATTGAACATCGTTGAGAATAGTAGAAAGAGTCAATTTTATTCTAGAGATGGCTCTAGAAGTTATATGAGAAGGTAAGCCAAGAAAAGAGAGGAGGGCCGCGAATCGATATTTTTTATTTGCGCTGATTTATTTGCATAGAATCCAGTGAACATCGCTGAGAATAGTAGAAAGTGTCAATTTTTGTCTAGAGATGGCTCTAGAAGTTATTTTAGAAGGTAAGCCAAGAAAAGAGAGGAGGGCCACGAATCGATATTTTTTATTTGCGCTGATATATTTGCATAGAATCCAGTGAACATCGCTGAGAAGAGTAGAAAAGTCAATTTTTGTTTAGAGATGAATCTAGAAGTGATTTTAGATGGATGATCAAGTATAGAGAGTAGTGCCACGAATCGATATTTTTTATTTCGGTGATTTATTTGCATAGAATCCAGTGAACATCGTTGAGAATAGTAGAAAGAGTCAATTTTTGTCTAGAGATGGCTCGAGAAGTTATATTAGAAGGTAAGCCAAGAAAAGAGAGGATGGCCACGAATCGATATTTTTTATTTGCGCTGATTTATTTGCATAGAATCCAATGAACATCGCTGAGAAGAGTAGAAAAAGTCAATTTTTGTTAAGAGATGACTCTAGAAGTGATTTTAGATGGATGATTAAGAATAGAGAGTAGTGTCATGAATCGATATTTTTTATTTCGGTGATTTATTTGCATAGAATCCAGTGAACATCGCTGAGAATAGTAGAAAGTGTCAATTTTTGTCTAGAGATGACAATAGAAGTGATTTCAGAAGGTAGACCAAGAAAAGAGAGCAGGGGCATGAATCGACATCTTTTATTTGCGCTGATTCATTTGCATAGAAAACAGTGAACATCGCTGAGAAGAGTAGAAAAATAAATTTTTGTCTAGAGATGGCTTTAGAAGTGATTTTAGATGGATGATCAAGAATAGAGAGTAGTGCCACGAATCGATATTTTTTATTTGCGCTGATTTTTTTGCATAGAAAGCAGTGAACATCGCTGAGAATAGTCGAAAGAGTCAATTTTAGTCTAGAGATGGCTTGAGAAGTTATATTAGAAGGTAAGCCAAGAAAAGAGAGGTGGGCAACGAATCGATATTTTTTTATTTGCGCTGATTTATTTGCATAGAATCCAGAGAACGTCGCTGAGAAGAGTAGAAAGTGTCAATTTTTGTTTAGAGATGACTCTAGAAGTGATTTTAGATGGATGATCAAGAATAGAGAGTAGTGCCACGAATCGATATTTTTTATTTCGGTGATTTATTTGCATAGAATCCAGTGAACATCGTTGAGAATAAGAGAAAGAGTCAATTTTTGTCTAGAAATGGCTCTAGAAGTTATTTTAGAAGGTAGACCAAGAAAAGAGAGGAGGGCGACGAATCGATATTTTTTATTTGCGCTGATTTATTTGCATAGAATCCAGTGAACGTCGCTGAGAAGAGTAGAAAGTGTCAATTTTTGTTTAGAGATGACTCTAGAAGTGATTTTAGATGGATGATCAAGAATAGAGAGTAGTGCCACGAATCGATATTTTTTATTTCGGTGATTTATTTGCATAGAATCCAGTGAACATCGTTGAGAATAAGAGAAAGAGTCAATTTTTGTCTAGAGATGGCTCTAGAAGTTATTTTAGAAGGTAAGCCAAGAAAAGAGAGGAGGGCCACGAATCGATATTTTTTATTTGCGCTGATTTATTTGCATAGAAGCCAGTGAACATCGCTGAGAAGAGTAGAAAATTCAATTTTTGTTTAGAGATGACTCTAGAAGTGATTTTAGATGGATGATCAAGTATAGAGAGTAGTGCCACGAATCGATATTTTTTATTTCGGTGATTTATTTGCATAGAATCCAGTGAACATCGTTGAGAATAGTAGAAAGAGTCAATTTTTGTCTAGAGATGGCTCGAGAAGTTATATTAGAAGGTAAGCCAAGAAAAGAGAGGATCGCCACGAATCGATATTTTTTATTTGCGCTGATTTATTTGCATAGAATCCAGTGAACATCGCTGAGAAGAGTAGAAAAGTCAATTTTTGTTAAGAGATGACTCTAGAAGTGATTTTAGATGGATGATTAAGAATAAAGAGTAGTTTCATGAATCGATATTTTTTATTTCGGTGATTTATTTGCATAGAATCCAGTGAACATCGCTGAGAATATTAGAAAGTGTTAATTTTTGTCTAGAGATGACAATAGAAGTGATTTCAGAAGGTAGACCAAGAAAAGAGAGGAGGGGCATGAATCGATATCTTTTATTTGCGCTGATTCATTTGCATAGAAAGCAGTGAACATCGCTGAGAAGAGTAGAAAAGTAAATTTTTGTCTAGAGATGGCTTTAGAAGTGATTTTAGATGGATGATCAAGAATAGAGAGTAGTGCCACGAATCGATATTTTTTATTTGCGCTGATTTTTTTTGCATAGAAAGCAGTGAACATCGCTGAGAATAGTAGAAAGAGTCAATTTTAGTCTAGAGATGGCTTGAGAAGTTATATTAGAAGGTAAGCCAAGAAAAGAGAAGTGGGCCACGAATCGATATTTTTTTATTTGCGCTGATTTATTTGCATAGAATCCAGTGAACATCGCTGAGAATAATAGAAAGAGTCAATGTTTGTCTAGAGATGGCTCTAGAAGTTATTTTAGAAGGTAAGCCAAGAAAAGAGAGGAGGGCGACGAATCGATATTTTTTCTTTGCGCTGATTTATTTGCATAGAAAGCAGTGAACATCGCTGAGAAGAGTAGAAAAGTCAATTTTTGTTTAGAGATGACTCTAGAAGTGATTTTAGATGGATGATCAAGTATAGAGAGGAGTGCCACGAATCGATATTTTTTATTTCGGTGATTTATTTGCATAGAATCCAGTGAACATCGCTGAGAAGATTTGAAAAGTCAATTTTTGTTAAGAGATGACTCTAGAAGTGTTTTTAGATGCATGATCAAACAGAGAGAGGAGTGCCACGAATCGATATTTTTCATTTGCGCTGATTTTTTTGCATAGAAAGCAGTGAACATCGCTGAGAAAAGTAGAAAAGTCGATTTTAGTCTAGAGATGGCTTGAGAAGTTATATTAGAAGGTAAGCCAAGAAAAGAGAGAAGGGCCACGAATCGATATTTTTATTTGCGCTAATTTATTTGCATTTAATCCAGTAAACATCGCTGAGAATAGTAAAAAGAGTCAATGTTTGTCTAGAGATGGCTTTAGAACTTATTTTAGAAGGTAGACCAAGAAAAGAGAGGAGGGCGACGAATCGATATTTTTTATTTGCGCTGATTTATTTGCATAGAATCCAGTAAACATCGCTGAGAGGAGTAAAAAGTGTCAATTTTGTCTAGAGATGGCTCCAAAAGTGATTTTAGATGGATGATCAAACAGAGAGAGGAGTGCCACGAATCGATATTTTTTCTTTGCGCTGATTTATTTGCATAGAAAGCAGTGTACATCGCTGAGAAGAGTAGAAAAGTCAATTTTTGTCTAGAGATGGCTCTAGAAGTGATTTTAGATGGATGATCAAGAATAGAGAGTAGTGCCACGATTCGATATTTTTTATTTCGGTGATTTATTTGCATAGAATCCATTGAACATCGTTGAGAATAGTAGAAAGAGTCAATTTTATTCTAGAGATGGCTCTAGAAGTTATATGAGAAGGTAAGCCAAGAAAAGAGAGGAGGGCCGCGAATCGATATTTTTTATTTGCGCTGATTTATTTGCATAGAATCCAGTGAACATCGCTGAGAATAGTAGAAAGTGTCAATTTTTGTCTAGAGATGGCTCTAGAAGTTATTTTAGAAGGTAAGTCAAGAAAAGAGAGGAGGGCCACGAATCGATATTTTTTATTTGCGCTGATATATTTGCATAGAATCCAGTGAACATCGCTGAGAAGAGTAGAAAAGTCAATTTTTGTTTAGAGATGAATCTAGAAGTGATTTTAGATGGATGATCAAGTATAGAGAGTAGTGCCACGAATCGATATTTTTTATTTCGGTGATTTATTTGCATAGAATCCAGTGAACATCGTTGAGAATAGTAGAAAGAGTCAATTTTTGTCTAGAGATGGCTCGAGAAGTTATATTAGAAGGTAAGCCAAGAAAAGAGAGGATGGCCACGAATCGATATTTTTTATTTGCGCTGATTTATTTGCATAGAATCCAGTGAACATCGCTGAGAAGAGTAGAAAAAGTCAATTTTTGTTAAGAGATGACTCTAGAAGTGATTTTAGATGGATGATTAAGAATAGAGAGTAGTGTCATGAATCGATATTTTTTATTTCGGTGATTTATTTGCATAGAATCCAGTGAACATCGCTGAGAATAGTAGAAAGTGTCAATTTTTGTCTAGAGATGACAATAGAAGTGATTTCAGAAGGTAGACCAAGAAAAGAGAGCAGGGGCATGAATCGACATCTTTTATTTGCGCTGATTCATTTGCATAGAAAACAGTGAACATCGCTGAGAAGAGTAGAAAAATAAATTTTTGTCTAGAGATGGCTTTAGAAGTGATTTTAGATGGATGATCAAGAATAGAGAGTAGTGCCACGAATCGATATTTTTTATTTGCGCTGATTTTTTTTGCATAGAAAGCAGTGAACATCGCTGAGAATAGTAGAAAGAGTCAATTTTAGTCTAGAGATGGCTTGAGAAGTTATATTAGAAGGTAAGCCAAGAAAAGAGAAGTGGGCCACGAATCGATATTTTTTTATTTGCGCTGATTTATTTGCATAGAATCCAGTGAACATCGCTGAGAATAATAGAAAGAGTCAATGTTTGTCTAGAGATGGCTCTAGAAGTTATTTTAGAAGGTAAGCCAAGAAAAGAGAGGAGGGCGACGAATCGATATTTTTTCTTTGCGCTGATTTATTTGCATAGAAAGCAGTGAACATCGCTGAGAAGAGTAGAAAAGTCAATTTTTGTTTAGAGATGACTCTAGAAGTGATTTTAGATGGATGATCAAGTATAGAGAGGAGTGCCACGAATCGATATTTTTTATTTCGGTGATTTATTTGCATAGAATCCAGTGAACATCGCTGAGAAGATTTGAAAAGTCAATTTTTGTTAAGAGATGACTCTAGAAGTGTTTTTAGATGCATGATCAAACAGAGAGAGGAGTGCCACGAATCGATATTTTTCATTTGCGCTGATTTTTTTGCATAGAAAGCAGTGAACATCGCTGAGAAAAGTAGAAAAGTCGATTTTAGTCTAGAGATGGCTTGAGAAGTTATATTAGAAGGTAAGCCAAGAAAAGAGAGAAGGGCCACGAATCGATATTTTTATTTGCGCTAATTTATTTGCATTTAATCCAGTAAACATCGCTGAGAATAGTAAAAAGAGTCAATGTTTGTCTAGAGATGGCTTTAGAACTTATTTTAGAAGGTAGACCAAGAAAAGAGAGGAGGGCGACGAATCGATATTTTTTATTTGCGCTGATTTATTTGCATAGAATCCAGTAAACATCGCTGAGAGGAGTAAAAAGTGTCAATTTTGTCTAGAGATGGCTCCAAAAGTGATTTTAGATGGATGATCAAACAGAGAGAGGAGTGCCACGAATCGATATTTTTTCTTTGCGCTGATTTATTTGCATAGAAAGCAGTGTACATCGCTGAGAAGAGTAGAAAAGTCAATTTTTGTCTAGAGATGGCTCTAGAAGTGATTTTAGATGGATGATCAAGAATAGAGAGTAGTGCCACGATTCGATATTTTTTATTTCGGTGATTTATTTGCATAGAATCCATTGAACATCGTTGAGAATAGTAGAAAGAGTCAATTTTATTCTAGAGATGGCTCTAGAAGTTATATGAGAAGGTAAGCCAAGAAAAGAGAGGAGGGCCGCGAATCGATATTTTTTATTTGCGCTGATTTATTTGCATAGAATCCAGTGAACATCGCTGAGAATAGTAGAAAGTGTCAATTTTTGTCTAGAGATGGCTCTAGAAGTTATTTTAGAAGGTAAGCCAAGAAAAGAGAGGAGGGCCACGAATCGATATTTTTTATTTGCGCTGATATATTTGCATAGAATCCAGTGAACATCGCTGAGAAGAGTAGAAAAGTCAATTTTTGTTTAGAGATGAATCTAGAAGTGATTTTAGATGGATGATCAAGTATAGAGAGTAGTGCCACGAATCGATATTTTTTATTTCGGTGATTTATTTGCATAGAATCCAGTGAACATCGTTGAGAATAGTAGAAAGAGTCAATTTTTGTCTAGAGATGGCTCGAGAAGTTATATTAGAAGGTAAGCCAAGAAAAGAGAGGATGGCCACGAATCGATATTTTTTATTTGCGCTGATTTATTTGCATAGAATCCAGTGAACATCGCTGAGAAGAGTAGAAAAAGTCAATTTTTGTTAAGAGATGACTCTAGAAGTGATTTTAGATGGATGATTAAGAATAGAGAGTAGTGTCATGAATCGATATTTTTTATTTCGGTGATTTATTTGCATAGAATCCAGTGAACATCGCTGAGAATAGTAGAAAGTGTCAATTTTTGTCTAGAGATGACAATAGAAGTGATTTCAGAAGGTAGACCAAGAAAAGAGAGCAGGGGCATGAATCGACATCTTTTATTTGCGCTGATTCATTTGCATAGAAAACAGTGAACATCGCTGAGAAGAGTAGAAAAATAAATTTTTGTCTAGAGATGGCTTTAGAAGTGATTTTAGATGGATGATCAAGAATAGAGAGTAGTGCCA
Source organism: Platycnemis pennipes (assembly GCA_933228895.1). Taxonomy (NCBI): domain Eukaryota; kingdom Metazoa; phylum Arthropoda; class Insecta; order Odonata; family Platycnemididae; genus Platycnemis; species Platycnemis pennipes. The sequence goes on along the minus strand of CAKOGI010000001.1, from coordinate 5,903,736 downwards.
CGAATCGATATTTTTTATTTGCGCTGATTTTTTTGCATAGAAAGCAGTGAACATCGCTGAGAATAGTCGAAAGAGTCAATTTTAGTCTAGAGATGGCTTGAGAAGTTATATTAGAAGGTAAGCCAAGAAAAGAGAGGTGGGCAACGAATCGATATTTTTTTATTTGCGCTGATTTATTTGCATAGAATCCAGTGAACGTCGCTGAGAAGAGTAGAAAGTGTCAATTTTTGTTTAGAGATGACTCTAGAAGTGATTTTAGATGGATGATCAAGAATAGAGAGTAGTGCCACGAATCGATATTTTTTATTTCGGTGATTTATTTGCATAGAATCCAGTGAACATCGTTGAGAATAAGAGAAAGAGTCAATTTTTGTCTAGAAATGGCTCTAGAAGTTATTTTAGAAGGTAGACCAAGAAAAGAGAGGAGGGCGACGAATCGATATTTTTTATTTGCGCTGATTTATTTGCATAGAATCCAGTGAACGTCGCTGAGAAGAGTAGAAAGTGTCAATTTTTGTTTAGAGATGACTCTAGAAGTGATTTTAGATGGATGATCAAGAATAGAGAGTAGTGCCACGAATCGATATTTTTTATTTCGGTGATTTATTTGCATAGAATCCAGTGAACATCGTTGAGAATAAGAGAAAGAGTCAATTTTTGTCTAGAGATGGCTCTAGAAGTTATTTTAGAAGGTAAGCCAAGAAAAGAGAGGAGGGCCACGAATCGATATTTTTTATTTGCGCTGATTTATTTGCATAGAAGCCAGTGAACATCGCTGAGAAGAGTAGAAAATTCAATTTTTGTTTAGAGATGACTCTAGAAGTGATTTTAGATGGATGATCAAGTATAGAGAGTAGTGCCACGAATCGATATTTTTTATTTCGGTGATTTATTTGCATAGAATCCAGTGAACATCGTTGAGAATAGTAGAAAGAGTCAATTTTTGTCTAGAGATGGCTCGAGAAGTTATATTAGAAGGTAAGCCAAGAAAAGAGAGGATCGCCACGAATCGATATTTTTTATTTGCGCTGATTTATTTGCATAGAATCCAGTGAACATCGCTGAGAAGAGTAGAAAAGTCAATTTTTGTTAAGAGATGACTCTAGAAGTGATTTTAGATGGATGATTAAGAATAAAGAGTAGTTTCATGAATCGATATTTTTTATTTCGGTGATTTATTTGCATAGAATCCAGTGAACATCGCTGAGAATATTAGAAAGTGTTAATTTTTGTCTAGAGATGACAATAGAAGTGATTTCAGAAGGTAGACCAAGAAAAGAGAGGAGGGGCATGAATCGATATCTTTTATTTGCGCTGATTCATTTGCATAGAAAGCAGTGAACATCGCTGAGAAGAGTAGAAAAGTAAATTTTTGTCTAGAGATGGCTTTAGAAGTGATTTTAGATGGATGATCAAGAATAGAGAGTAGTGCCACGAATCGATATTTTTTATTTGCGCTGATTTTTTTTGCATAGAAAGCAGTGAACATCGCTGAGAATAGTAGAAAGAGTCAATTTTAGTCTAGAGATGGCTTGAGAAGTTATATTAGAAGGTAAGCCAAGAAAAGAGAAGTGGGCCACGAATCGATATTTTTTTATTTGCGCTGATTTATTTGCATAGAATCCAGTGAACATCGCTGAGAATAATAGAAAGAGTCAATGTTTGTCTAGAGATGGCTCTAGAAGTTATTTTAGAAGGTAAGCCAAGAAAAGAGAGGAGGGCGACGAATCGATATTTTTTCTTTGCGCTGATTTATTTGCATAGAAAGCAGTGAACATCGCTGAGAAGAGTAGAAAAGTCAATTTTTGTTTAGAGATGACTCTAGAAGTGATTTTAGATGGATGATCAAGTATAGAGAGGAGTGCCACGAATCGATATTTTTTATTTCGGTGATTTATTTGCATAGAATCCAGTGAACATCGCTGAGAAGATTTGAAAAGTCAATTTTTGTTAAGAGATGACTCTAGAAGTGTTTTTAGATGCATGATCAAACAGAGAGAGGAGTGCCACGAATCGATATTTTTCATTTGCGCTGATTTTTTTGCATAGAAAGCAGTGAACATCGCTGAGAAAAGTAGAAAAGTCGATTTTAGTCTAGAGATGGCTTGAGAAGTTATATTAGAAGGTAAGCCAAGAAAAGAGAGAAGGGCCACGAATCGATATTTTTATTTGCGCTAATTTATTTGCATTTAATCCAGTAAACATCGCTGAGAATAGTAAAAAGAGTCAATGTTTGTCTAGAGATGGCTTTAGAACTTATTTTAGAAGGTAGACCAAGAAAAGAGAGGAGGGCGACGAATCGATATTTTTTATTTGCGCTGATTTATTTGCATAGAATCCAGTAAACATCGCTGAGAGGAGTAAAAAGTGTCAATTTTGTCTAGAGATGGCTCCAAAAGTGATTTTAGATGGATGATCAAACAGAGAGAGGAGTGCCACGAATCGATATTTTTTCTTTGCGCTGATTTATTTGCATAGAAAGCAGTGTACATCGCTGAGAAGAGTAGAAAAGTCAATTTTTGTCTAGAGATGGCTCTAGAAGTGATTTTAGATGGATGATCAAGAATAGAGAGTAGTGCCACGATTCGATATTTTTTATTTCGGTGATTTATTTGCATAGAATCCATTGAACATCGTTGAGAATAGTAGAAAGAGTCAATTTTATTCTAGAGATGGCTCTAGAAGTTATATGAGAAGGTAAGCCAAGAAAAGAGAGGAGGGCCGCGAATCGATATTTTTTATTTGCGCTGATTTATTTGCATAGAATCCAGTGAACATCGCTGAGAATAGTAGAAAGTGTCAATTTTTGTCTAGAGATGGCTCTAGAAGTTATTTTAGAAGGTAAGTCAAGAAAAGAGAGGAGGGCCACGAATCGATATTTTTTATTTGCGCTGATATATTTGCATAGAATCCAGTGAACATCGCTGAGAAGAGTAGAAAAGTCAATTTTTGTTTAGAGATGAATCTAGAAGTGATTTTAGATGGATGATCAAGTATAGAGAGTAGTGCCACGAATCGATATTTTTTATTTCGGTGATTTATTTGCATAGAATCCAGTGAACATCGTTGAGAATAGTAGAAAGAGTCAATTTTTGTCTAGAGATGGCTCGAGAAGTTATATTAGAAGGTAAGCCAAGAAAAGAGAGGATGGCCACGAATCGATATTTTTTATTTGCGCTGATTTATTTGCATAGAATCCAGTGAACATCGCTGAGAAGAGTAGAAAAAGTCAATTTTTGTTAAGAGATGACTCTAGAAGTGATTTTAGATGGATGATTAAGAATAGAGAGTAGTGTCATGAATCGATATTTTTTATTTCGGTGATTTATTTGCATAGAATCCAGTGAACATCGCTGAGAATAGTAGAAAGTGTCAATTTTTGTCTAGAGATGACAATAGAAGTGATTTCAGAAGGTAGACCAAGAAAAGAGAGCAGGGGCATGAATCGACATCTTTTATTTGCGCTGATTCATTTGCATAGAAAACAGTGAACATCGCTGAGAAGAGTAGAAAAATAAATTTTTGTCTAGAGATGGCTTTAGAAGTGATTTTAGATGGATGATCAAGAATAGAGAGTAGTGCCACGAATCGATATTTTTTATTTGCGCTGATTTTTTTTGCATAGAAAGCAGTGAACATCGCTGAGAATAGTAGAAAGAGTCAATTTTAGTCTAGAGATGGCTTGAGAAGTTATATTAGAAGGTAAGCCAAGAAAAGAGAAGTGGGCCACGAATCGATATTTTTTTATTTGCGCTGATTTATTTGCATAGAATCCAGTGAACATCGCTGAGAATAATAGAAAGAGTCAATGTTTGTCTAGAGATGGCTCTAGAAGTTATTATAGAAGGTAAGCCAAGTATAGAGAGGAGTGCCACGAATCGATATTTTTTCTTTGCGCTGATTTATTTGCATAGAATCCAGTGAACATCGTTGAGAATAGTAGAAAGAGTCAATTTTTGTCTAGAGATGGCTCTAGAAGTTATTCTAGAAGGTAAGCCAAGAAAAGAGAGGAGGGCCACGAATCGATATTTTTTCTTTGCGCTGATTTATTTGCATAGAATCCAGTGAACATCGCTGAGAAGAGTAGAAAAGTCAATTTTTGTTTAGAGATGACTCTAGAAGTGATTTTAGATGGATGATCAAGTATAGAGAGGAGTGCCACGAATCGATATTTTTCATTTGCGCTGATTTTTTTGCATAGAAAGCAGTGAACATCGCTGAGAAAAGTAGAAAAGTCGATTTTAGTCTAGAGATGGCTTGAGAAGTTATATTAGAAGGTAAGCCAAGAAAAGAGAGAAGGGCCACGAATCGATATTTTTATTTGCGCTGATTTATTTGCATTTAATCCAGTAAACATCGCTGAGAATAGTAAAAAGAGTCAATGTTTGTCTAGAGATGGCTTTAGAACTTATTTTAGAAGGTAGACCAAGAAAAGAGAGGAGGGCGACGAATCGATATTTTTTATTTGCGCTGATTTATTTGCATAGAATCCAGTAAACATCGCTGAGAGGAGTAAAAAGTGTCAATTTTGTCTAGAGATGGCTCCAAAAGTGATTTTAGATGGATGATCAAACAGAGAGAGGAGTGCCACGAATCGATATTTTTTCTTTGCGCTGATTTATTTGCATAGAAAGCAGTGTACATCGCTGAGAAGAGTAGAAAAGTCAATTTTTGTCTAGAGATGGCTCTAGAAGTGATTTTAGATGGATGATCAAGAATAGAGAGTAGTGCCACGATTCGATATTTTTTATTTCGGTGATTTATTTGCATAGAATCCATTGAACATCGTTGAGAATAGTAGAAAGAGTCAATTTTATTCTAGAGATGGCTCTAGAAGTTATATGAGAAGGTAAGCCAAGAAAAGAGAGGAGGGCCGCGAATCGATATTTTTTATTTGCGCTGATTTATTTGCATAGAATCCAGTGAACATCGCTGAGAATAGTAGAAAGTGTCAATTTTTGTCTAGAGATGGCTCTAGAAGTTATTTTAGAAGGTAAGCCAAGAAAAGAGAGGAGGGCCACGAATCGATATTTTTTATTTGCGCTGATATATTTGCATAGAATCCAGTGAACATCGCTGAGAAGAGTAGAAAAGTCAATTTTTGTTTAGAGATGAATCTAGAAGTGATTTTAGATGGATGATCAAGTATAGAGAGTAGTGCCACGAATCGATATTTTTTATTTCGGTGATTTATTTGCATAGAATCCAGTGAACATCGTTGAGAATAGTAGAAAGAGTCAATTTTTGTCTAGAGATGGCTCGAGAAGTTATATTAGAAGGTAAGCCAAGAAAAGAGAGGATGGCCACGAATCGATATTTTTTATTTGCGCTGATTTATTTGCATAGAATCCAGTGAACATCGCTGAGAAGAGTAGAAAAAGTCAATTTTTGTTAAGAGATGACTCTAGAAGTGATTTTAGATGGATGATTAAGAATAGAGAGTAGTGTCATGAATCGATATTTTTTATTTCGGTGATTTATTTGCATAGAATCCAGTGAACATCGCTGAGAATAGTAGAAAGTGTCAATTTTTGTCTAGAGATGACAATAGAAGTGATTTCAGAAGGTAGACCAAGAAAAGAGAGCAGGGGCATGAATCGACATCTTTTATTTGCGCTGATTCATTTGCATAGAAAACAGTGAACATCGCTGAGAAGAGTAGAAAAATAAATTTTTGTCTAGAGATGGCTTTAGAAGTGATTTTAGATGGATGATCAAGAATAGAGAGTAGTGCCACGAATCGATATTTTTTATTTGCGCTGATTTTTTTGCATAGAAAGCAGTGAACATCGCTGAGAATAGTCGAAAGAGTCAATTTTAGTCTAGAGATGGCTTGAGAAGTTATATTAGAAGGTAAGCCAAGAAAAGAGAGGTGGGCAACGAATCGATATTTTTTTATTTGCGCTGATTTATTTGCATAGAATCCAGAGAACGTCGCTGAGAAGAGTAGAAAGTGTCAATTTTTGTTTAGAGATGACTCTAGAAGTGATTTTAGATGGATGATCAAGAATAGAGAGTAGTGCCACGAATCGATATTTTTTATTTCGGTGATTTATTTGCATAGAATCCAGTGAACATCGTTGAGAATAAGAGAAAGAGTCAATTTTTGTCTAGAAATGGCTCTAGAAGTTATTTTAGAAGGTAGACCAAGAAAAGAGAGGAGGGCGACGAATCGATATTTTTTATTTGCGCTGATTTATTTGCATAGAATCCAGTGAACGTCGCTGAGAAGAGTAGAAAGTGTCAATTTTTGTTTAGAGATGACTCTAGAAGTGATTTTAGATGGATGATCAAGAATAGAGAGTAGTGCCACGAATCGATATTTTTTATTTCGGTGATTTATTTGCATAGAATCCAGTGAACATCGTTGAGAATAAGAGAAAGAGTCAATTTTTGTCTAGAGATGGCTCTAGAAGTTATTTTAGAAGGTAAGCCAAGAAAAGAGAGGAGGGCCACGAATCGATATTTTTTATTTGCGCTGATTTATTTGCATAGAAGCCAGTGAACATCGCTGAGAAGAGTAGAAAATTCAATTTTTGTTTAGAGATGACTCTAGAAGTGATTTTAGATGGATGATCAAGTATAGAGAGTAGTGCCACGAATCGATATTTTTTATTTCGGTGATTTATTTGCATAGAATCCAGTGAACATCGTTGAGAATAGTAGAAAGAGTCAATTTTTGTCTAGAGATGGCTCGAGAAGTTATATTAGAAGGTAAGCCAAGAAAAGAGAGGATCGCCACGAATCGATATTTTTTATTTGCGCTGATTTATTTGCATAGAATCCAGTGAACATCGCTGAGAAGAGTAGAAAAGTCAATTTTTGTTAAGAGATGACTCTAGAAGTGATTTTAGATGGATGATTAAGAATAAAGAGTAGTTTCATGAATCGATATTTTTTATTTCGGTGATTTATTTGCATAGAATCCAGTGAACATCGCTGAGAATATTAGAAAGTGTTAATTTTTGTCTAGAGATGACAATAGAAGTGATTTCAGAAGGTAGACCAAGAAAAGAGAGGAGGGGCATGAATCGATATCTTTTATTTGCGCTGATTCATTTGCATAGAAAGCAGTGAACATCGCTGAGAAGAGTAGAAAAGTAAATTTTTGTCTAGAGATGGCTTTAGAAGTGATTTTAGATGGATGATCAAGAATAGAGAGTAGTGCCACGAATCGATATTTTTTATTTGCGCTGATTTTTTTTGCATAGAAAGCAGTGAACATCGCTGAGAATAGTAGAAAGAGTCAATTTTAGTCTAGAGATGGCTTGAGAAGTTATATTAGAAGGTAAGCCAAGAAAAGAGAAGTGGGCCACGAATCGATATTTTTTTATTTGCGCTGATTTATTTGCATAGAATCCAGTGAACATCGCTGAGAATAATAGAAAGAGTCAATGTTTGTCTAGAGATGGCTCTAGAAGTTATTTTAGAAGGTAAGCCAAGAAAAGAGAGGAGGGCGACGAATCGATATTTTTTCTTTGCGCTGATTTATTTGCATAGAAAGCAGTGAACATCGCTGAGAAGAGTAGAAAAGTCAATTTTTGTTTAGAGATGACTCTAGAAGTGATTTTAGATGGATGATCAAGTATAGAGAGGAGTGCCACGAATCGATATTTTTTATTTCGGTGATTTATTTGCATAGAATCCAGTGAACATCGCTGAGAAGATTTGAAAAGTCAATTTTTGTTAAGAGATGACTCTAGAAGTGTTTTTAGATGCATGATCAAACAGAGAGAGGAGTGCCACGAATCGATATTTTTCATTTGCGCTGATTTTTTTGCATAGAAAGCAGTGAACATCGCTGAGAAAAGTAGAAAAGTCGATTTTAGTCTAGAGATGGCTTGAGAAGTTATATTAGAAGGTAAGCCAAGAAAAGAGAGAAGGGCCACGAATCGATATTTTTATTTGCGCTAATTTATTTGCATTTAATCCAGTAAACATCGCTGAGAATAGTAAAAAGAGTCAATGTTTGTCTAGAGATGGCTTTAGAACTTATTTTAGAAGGTAGACCAAGAAAAGAGAGGAGGGCGACGAATCGATATTTTTTATTTGCGCTGATTTATTTGCATAGAATCCAGTAAACATCGCTGAGAGGAGTAAAAAGTGTCAATTTTGTCTAGAGATGGCTCCAAAAGTGATTTTAGATGGATGATCAAACAGAGAGAGGAGTGCCACGAATCGATATTTTTTCTTTGCGCTGATTTATTTGCATAGAAAGCAGTGTACATCGCTGAGAAGAGTAGAAAAGTCAATTTTTGTCTAGAGATGGCTCTAGAAGTGATTTTAGATGGATGATCAAGAATAGAGAGTAGTGCCACGATTCGATATTTTTTATTTCGGTGATTTATTTGCATAGAATCCATTGAACATCGTTGAGAATAGTAGAAAGAGTCAATTTTATTCTAGAGATGGCTCTAGAAGTTATATGAGAAGGTAAGCCAAGAAAAGAGAGGAGGGCCGCGAATCGATATTTTTTATTTGCGCTGATTTATTTGCATAGAATCCAGTGAACATCGCTGAGAATAGTAGAAAGTGTCAATTTTTGTCTAGAGATGGCTCTAGAAGTTATTTTAGAAGGTAAGTCAAGAAAAGAGAGGAGGGCCACGAATCGATATTTTTTATTTGCGCTGATATATTTGCATAGAATCCAGTGAACATCGCTGAGAAGAGTAGAAAAGTCAATTTTTGTTTAGAGATGAATCTAGAAGTGATTTTAGATGGATGATCAAGTATAGAGAGTAGTGCCACGAATCGATATTTTTTATTTCGGTGATTTATTTGCATAGAATCCAGTGAACATCGTTGAGAATAGTAGAAAGAGTCAATTTTTGTCTAGAGATGGCTCGAGAAGTTATATTAGAAGGTAAGCCAAGAAAAGAGAGGATGGCCACGAATCGATATTTTTTATTTGCGCTGATTTATTTGCATAGAATCCAGTGAACATCGCTGAGAAGAGTAGAAAAAGTCAATTTTTGTTAAGAGATGACTCTAGAAGTGATTTTAGATGGATGATTAAGAATAGAGAGTAGTGTCATGAATCGATATTTTTTATTTCGGTGATTTATTTGCATAGAATCCAGTGAACATCGCTGAGAATAGTAGAAAGTGTCAATTTTTGTCTAGAGATGACAATAGAAGTGATTTCAGAAGGTAGACCAAGAAAAGAGAGCAGGGGCATGAATCGACATCTTTTATTTGCGCTGATTCATTTGCATAGAAAACAGTGAACATCGCTGAGAAGAGTAGAAAAATAAATTTTTGTCTAGAGATGGCTTTAGAAGTGATTTTAGATGGATGATCAAGAATAGAGAGTAGTGCCACGAATCGATATTTTTTATTTGCGCTGATTTTTTTTGCATAGAAAGCAGTGAACATCGCTGAGAATAGTAGAAAGAGTCAATTTTAGTCTAGAGATGGCTTGAGAAGTTATATTAGAAGGTAAGCCAAGAAAAGAGAAGTGGGCCACGAATCGATATTTTTTTATTTGCGCTGATTTATTTGCATAGAATCCAGTGAACATCGCTGAGAATAATAGAAAGAGTCAATGTTTGTCTAGAGATGGCTCTAGAAGTTATTTTAGAAGGTAAGCCAAGAAAAGAGAGGAGGGCGACGAATCGATATTTTTTCTTTGCGCTGATTTATTTGCATAGAAAGCAGTGAACATCGCTGAGAAGAGTAGAAAAGTCAATTTTTGTTTAGAGATGACTCTAGAAGTGATTTTAGATGGATGATCAAGTATAGAGAGGAGTGCCACGAATCGATATTTTTTATTTCGGTGATTTATTTGCATAGAATCCAGTGAACATCGCTGAGAAGATTTGAAAAGTCAATTTTTGTTAAGAGATGACTCTAGAAGTGTTTTTAGATGCATGATCAAACAGAGAGAGGAGTGCCACGAATCGATATTTTTCATTTGCGCTGATTTTTTTGCATAGAAAGCAGTGAACATCGCTGAGAAAAGTAGAAAAGTCGATTTTAGTCTAGAGATGGCTTGAGAAGTTATATTAGAAGGTAAGCCAAGAAAAGAGAGAAGGGCCACGAATCGATATTTTTATTTGCGCTAATTTATTTGCATTTAATCCAGTAAACATCGCTGAGAATAGTAAAAAGAGTCAATGTTTGTCTAGAGATGGCTTTAGAACTTATTTTAGAAGGTAGACCAAGAAAAGAGAGGAGGGCGACGAATCGATATTTTTTATTTGCGCTGATTTATTTGCATAGAATCCAGTAAACATCGCTGAGAGGAGTAAAAAGTGTCAATTTTGTCTAGAGATGGCTCCAAAAGTGATTTTAGATGGATGATCAAACAGAGAGAGGAGTGCCACGAATCGATATTTTTTCTTTGCGCTGATTTATTTGCATAGAAAGCAGTGTACATCGCTGAGAAGAGTAGAAAAGTCAATTTTTGTCTAGAGATGGCTCTAGAAGTGATTTTAGATGGATGATCAAGAATAGAGAGTAGTGCCACGATTCGATATTTTTTATTTCGGTGATTTATTTGCATAGAATCCATTGAACATCGTTGAGAATAGTAGAAAGAGTCAATTTTATTCTAGAGATGGCTCTAGAAGTTATATGAGAAGGTAAGCCAAGAAAAGAGAGGAGGGCCGCGAATCGATATTTTTTATTTGCGCTGATTTATTTGCATAGAATCCAGTGAACATCGCTGAGAATAGTAGAAAGTGTCAATTTTTGTCTAGAGATGGCTCTAGAAGTTATTTTAGAAGGTAAGCCAAGAAAAGAGAGGAGGGCCACGAATCGATATTTTTTATTTGCGCTGATATATTTGCATAGAATCCAGTGAACATCGCTGAGAAGAGTAGAAAAGTCAATTTTTGTTTAGAGATGAATCTAGAAGTGATTTTAGATGGATGATCAAGTATAGAGAGTAGTGCCACGAATCGATATTTTTTATTTCGGTGATTTATTTGCATAGAATCCAGTGAACATCGTTGAGAATAGTAGAAAGAGTCAATTTTTGTCTAGAGATGGCTCGAGAAGTTATATTAGAAGGTAAGCCAAGAAAAGAGAGGATGGCCACGAATCGATATTTTTTATTTGCGCTGATTTATTTGCATAGAATCCAGTGAACATCGCTGAGAAGAGTAGAAAAAGTCAATTTTTGTTAAGAGATGACTCTAGAAGTGATTTTAGATGGATGATTAAGAATAGAGAGTAGTGTCATGAATCGATATTTTTTATTTCGGTGATTTATTTGCATAGAATCCAGTGAACATCGCTGAGAATAGTAGAAAGTGTCAATTTTTGTCTAGAGATGACAATAGAAGTGATTTCAGAAGGTAGACCAAGAAAAGAGAGCAGGGGCATGAATCGACATCTTTTATTTGCGCTGATTCATTTGCATAGAAAACAGTGAACATCGCTGAGAAGAGTAGAAAAATAAATTTTTGTCTAGAGATGGCTTTAGAAGTGATTTTAGATGGATGATCAAGAATAGAGAGTAGTGCCACGAATCGATATTTTTTATTTGCGCTGATTTTTTTGCATAGAAAGCAGTGAACATCGCTGAGAATAGTCGAAAGAGTCAATTTTAGTCTAGAGATGGCTTGAGAAGTTATATTAGAAGGTAAGCCAAGAAAAGAGAGGTGGGCAACGAATCGATATTTTTTTATTTGCGCTGATTTATTTGCATAGAATCCAGTGAACGTCGCTGAGAAGAGTAGAAAGTGTCAATTTTTGTTTAGAGATGACTCTAGAAGTGATTTTAGATGGATGATCAAGAATAGAGAGTAGTGCCACGAATCGATATTTTTTATTTCGGTGATTTATTTGCATAGAATCCAGTGAACATCGTTGAGAATAAGAGAAAGAGTCAATTTTTGTCTAGAAATGGCTCTAGAAGTTATTTTAGAAGGTAGACCAAGAAAAGAGAGGAGGGCGACGAATCGATATTTTTTATTTGCGCTGATTTATTTGCATAGAATCCAGTGAACGTCGCTGAGAAGAGTAGAAAGTGTCAATTTTTGTTTAGAGATGACTCTAGAAGTGATTTTAGATGGATGATCAAGAATAGAGAGTAGTGCCACGAATCGATATTTTTTATTTCGGTGATTTATTTGCATAGAATCCAGTGAACATCGTTGAGAATAAGAGAAAGAGTCAATTTTTGTCTAGAGATGGCTCTAGAAGTTATTTTAGAAGGTAAGCCAAGAAAAGAGAGGAGGGCCACGAATCGATATTTTTTATTTGCGCTGATTTATTTGCATAGAAGCCAGTGAACATCGCTGAGAAGAGTAGAAAATTCAATTTTTGTTTAGAGATGACTCTAGAAGTGATTTTAGATGGATGATCAAGTATAGAGAGTTGTGCCACGAATCGATATTTTTTATTTCGGTGATTTATTTGCATAGAATCCAGTGAACATCGTTGAGAATAGTAGAAAGAGTCAATTTTTGTCTAGAGATGGCTCGAGAAGTTATATTAGAAGGTAAGCCAAGAAAAGAGAGGATCGCCACGAATCGATATTTTTTATTTGCGCTGATTTATTTGCATAGAATCCAGTGAACATCGCTGAGAAGAGTAGAAAAGTCAATTTTTGTTAAGAGATGACTCTAGAAGTGATTTTAGATGGATGATTAAGAATAAAGAGTAGTTTCATGAATCGATATTTTTTATTTCGGTGATTTATTTGCATAGAATCCAGTGAACATCGCTGAGAATAGTAGAAAGTGTTAATTTTTGTCTAGAGATGACAATAGAAGTGATTTCAGAAGGTAGACCAAGAAAAGAGAGGAGGGGCATGAATCGATATCTTTTATTTGCGCTGATTCATTTGCATAGAAAGCAGTGAACATCGCTGAGAAGAGTAGAAAAGTAAATTTTTGTCTAGAGATGGCTTTAGAAGTGATTTTAGATGGATGATCAAGAATAGAGAGTAGTGCCACGAATCGATATTTTTTATTTGCGCTGATTTTTTTTGCATAGAAAGCAGTGAACATCGCTGAGAATAGTAGAAAGAGTCAATTTTAGTCTAGAGATGGCTTGAGAAGTTATATTAGAAGGTAAGCCAAGAAAAGAGAAGTGGGCCACGAATCGATATTTTTTTATTTGCGCTGATTTATTTGCATAGAATCCAGTGAACATCGCTGAGAAGAGTAGAAAAGTCAATTTTTGTCTAGAGATGGCTCTAGAAGTGATTTTAGATGGATGATCAAGAATAGAGAGTAGTGCCTCGAATTGATATTTTTTATTTCGGTGATTTATTTGCATAGAATCCAGTGAACATCGTTGAGAATAGTAGAAAGAGTCAATTTTTGTCTAGAGATGGCTCTAGAAGTTATTTTAGAAGGTAAACCAAGAAAAGAGAGGAGGGCCACGAATCGATATTTTTTCTTTGCGCTGATTTATTTGCATAGAATCCAGTGAACATCGCTGAAAAGAGTAGAAAAGTCAATTTTTGTCTAGAGATGTCTCTAGAAGTTATATTAGAAGGTAAGCCAAGAAAACAGAGGAGGGCCACGAATCGATATTTTTTATTTGGGCTGATTTATTTGCATAGAATCCAGTGAACATCGTTGAGAATAGTAGAAAGAGTCAATGTTTGTCTAGAGATGGCTCAAGAAGTTATATTAGAAGGTAAGCCAAGAAAAGAGAGGAGGGCCACGAATCGATATTTTTTATTTGCGCTGATTTATTTGCATAGAATCCAGTAAACATCGCTGAGAAGAGTAGAAAAGTCAATTTTTGTTTAGAGATGACTCTAGAAGTGATTTTAGATGGATGATCAAGAATAGAGAGTAGTGCCACGAATCGATATTTTTTATTTCGGTGATTTATTTGCATAGAATCCAGTGAACATCGTTGAGAATAAGAGAAAGAGTCAATTTTTGTCTAGAGATGGCTCTAGAAGTTATTTTAGAAGGTAAGCCAAGAAAAGAGAGGAGGGCCACGAATCGATATTTTTTATTTGCGCTGATTTATTTGCATAGAAGCCAGTGAACATCGCTGAGAAGAGTAGAAAATTCAATTTTTGTTTAGAGATGACTCTAGAAGTGATTTTAGATGGATGATCAAGTATAGAGAGTAGTGCCACGAATCGATATTTTTTATTTCGGTGATTTATTTGCATAGAATCCAGTGAACATCGTTGAGAATAAGAGAAAGAGTCAATTTTTGTCTAGAGATGGCTCTAGAAGTTATTTTAGAAGGTAAGCCAAGAAAAGAAAGGAGGGCCACGAATCGATATTTTTTATTTGCGCTGATTTATTTGCATAGAAGCCAGTGAACATCGCTGAGAAGAGTAGAAAATTCAATTTTTGTTTAGAGATGACTCTAGAAGTGATTTTAGATGGATGATCAAGTATAGAGAGTAGTGCCACGAATCGATATTTTTTATTTCGGTGATTTATTTGCATAGAATCCAGTGAACATCGTTGAGAATAGTAGAAAGAGTCAATTTTTGTCTAGAGATGGCTCGAGAAGTTATATTAGAAGGTAAGCCAAGAAAAGAGAGGATCGCCACGAATCGATATTTTTTATTTGCGCTGATTTATTTGCATAGAATCCAGTGAACATCGCTGAGAAGAGTAGAAAAGTCAATTTTTGTTAAGAGATGACTCTAGAAGTGATTTTAGATGGATGATTAAGAATAAAGAGTAGTTTCATGAATCGATATTTTTTATTTCGGTGATTTATTTGCATAGAATCCAGTGAACATCGCTGAGAATAGTAGAAAGTGTTAATTTTTGTCTAGAGATGACAATAGAAGTGATTTCAGAAGGTATACCAAGAAAAGAGAGGAGGGGCATGAATCGATATCTTTTATTTGCGCTGATTCATTTGCATAGAAAGCAGTGAACATCGCTGAGAAGAGTAGAAAAGTAAATTTTTGTCTAGAGATGGCTTTAGAAGTGATTTTAGATGGATGATCAAGAATAGAGAGTAGTGCCACGAATCGATATTTTTTATTTGCGCTGATTTTTTTTGCATAGAAAGCAGTGAACATCGCTGAGAATAGTAGAAAGAGTCAATTTTAGTCTAGAGATGGCTTGAGAAGTTATATTAGAAGGTAAGCCAAGAAAAGAGAAGTGGGCCACGAATCGATATTTTTTTATTTGCGCTGATTTATTTGCATAGAATCCAGTGAACATCGCTGAGAATAATAGAAAGAGTCAATGTTTGTCTAGAGATGGCTCTAGAAGTTATTTTAGAAGGTAGACCAAGAATAGAGAGGAGTGCCACGAATCGAGATTTTTTCTTTGCGCTGATTTTTTTGCATAGAAAGTAGTGAACATTGCTGAGAAAAGAAGAAAAGTCAATTTTAGTCTAGAGATGGCTTGAGAAGTTATATTAGAAGGTAAGCCAAGAAAGGAGAGAAGGGCCACGAATCGATATTTTTATTTGCGCTGATTTATTTGCATAGAAAGCAGTGAACATCGCTGAGAAGAGTAGAAATGTCAATTTTGGTCTAGAGATGACTCTAGAAGTTATATGAGAAGGTAAGCCAAGAAAAGAGAGGTGGGCAACGAATCGATATTTTTTATTTGCGCTGATATATTTGCATAGAATCCAGTGAACATCGCTGAGAAGAGTAGAAAAGTCAATTTTTGTTTAGAGATGACTCTAGAAGAGATTGTAGATGGATGATCAAGTATAAAGAGTAGTGCCACGAATCGATATTTTTTATTTCGGTGATTTATTTGCATAGAATCCAGTGAACATCGTTGAGAATAGTAGAAAGAGTCAATTTTTGTCTAGAGATGGCTCGAGAAGTTATATTAGAAGGTAGCCCAAGAAAAGAGAGGAGGGCCACGAATCGATATTTTTTATTTGCGCTGAGTTATTTGCATAGAATCCAGTGAACATCGCTGAGAAGAGTAGAAAAGTCAATTTTTGTTAAGAGATGACTCTAGAAGTGATTTTAGATGGATGATTAAGAATAAAGAGTAGTTTCATGAATCGATATTTTTTATTTCGGTGATTTATTTGCATAGAATCCAGTGAACATCGCTGAGAATAGTAGAAAGTGTTAATTTTTGTCTAGAGATGACAATAGAAGTGATTTCAGAAGGTAGACCAAGAAAAGAGAGGAGGGGCATGAATCGATATCTTTTATTTGCGCTGATTCATTTGCATAGAAAGCAGTGAACATCGCTGAGAAGAGTAGAAAAGTAAATTTTTGTCTAGAGATGGCTTTAGAAGTGATTTTAGATGGATGATCAAGAATAGAGAGTAGTGCCACGAATCGATATTTTTTATTTGCGCTGATTTTTTTTGCATAGAAAGCAGTGAACATCGCTGAGAATAGTAGAAAGAGTCAATTTTAGTCTAGAGATGGCTTGAGAAGTTATATTAGAAGGTAAGCCAAGAAAAGAGAAGTGGGCCACGAATCGATATTTTTTTATTTGCGCTGATTTATTTGCATAGAATCCAGTGAACATCGCTGAGAATAATAGAAAGAGTCAATGTTTGTCTAGAGATGGCTCTAGAAGTTATTTTAGAAGGTAGACCAAGAAAAGAGAGGAGGGCGACGAATCGATATTTTTTATTTGCGCTGATTTATTTGCATAGAATCCAGTAAACATCGCTGAGAGGAGTAAAAAGTGTAAATTTTTGTCTGGAGATGGCTCTAGAAGTGATTTTAGATGGATGATCAAGAATAGAGAGTAGTGCCTCGAATTGATATTTTTTATTTCGGTGATTTATTTGCATAGAATCCAGTGAACATCGTTGAGAATAGTAGAAAGAGTCAATTTTTGTCTAGAGATGGCTCTAGAAGTTATTTTAGAAGGTAAGCCAAGAAAAGAGAGGAGGGCCACGAATCGATATTTTTTCTTTGCGCTGATTTATTTGCATAGAATCCAGTGAACATCGCTGAAAAGAGTAGAAAAGTCAATTTTTGTCTAGAGATGTCTCTAGAAGTTATATTAGAAGGTAAGCCAAGAAAACAGAGGAGGGCCACGAATCGATATTTTTTATTTGGGCTGATTTATTTGCATAGAATCCAGTGAACATCGTTGAGAATAGTAGAAAGAGTCAATGTTTGTCTAGAGATGGCTCAAGAAGTTATATTAGAAGGTAAGCCAAGAAAAGAGAGGAGGGCCACGAATCGATATTTTTTATTTGCGCTGATTTATTTGCATAGAATCCAGTAAACATCGCTGAGAAGAGTAGAAAAGTCAATTTTTGTTTAGAAATGACTCTAGAAGTGATTTTAGATGGATGATCAAGTATAGAGAGTAGTGCCACGAATCGATATTTTTTATTTCGGTGATTTATTTGCATAGAATCCAGTGAACATCGTTGAGAATAGTAGCAAGAGTTAATTTTTGTCTATAGATGGCTCGAGAAGTTATATTAGAAGGTAAGTCAAGAAAAGAGAGGAGGGCCACTAATCGATATTTTTTATTTGCGCTGATTTATTTGCATAGAATCCAGTGAACATCGCTGAGAAGAGTAGAAAAGTCAATTTTTGTTAAGAGATGACTATAGAAGTGATTTTAGATGGATGATCAAACAGAGAGAGGAGTTCCACGAATCGATATTTTTTATTTGCGCTGATTTATTTGCATAGAATTCAGTGAACATCGCTGTGAAAAGTAGAAAAGTCAATTTTTGTCTAGAGATGGCTCTAGAAGTTATTTTAGAAGGTAAGCCAAGAAAAGAGAGGAGGGCCACGAATCGATATTTTTTATTTCGCTGATTTATTTGCATGGAATCCTGTGAACATCGCTGAGAAGAGTAGAAAGTGTCAATTTTTGTCTATAGATGACTCTAGAAGTGATTTCAGATGGATGATTAAGAATAGAGATGAGGGCCACAGATCGATATTTTTTATTTGCGCTGATATATTTGCATAGAATCCAGTGAACATCGCTGAGAAGAGTAGAAAAGGCAATTTTTGTTTAGAAATGACTCTAGAAGTGATTTTAGATGGATGATCAAGTATAGAGAGTAGTGCCACAAATCGATATTTTTTATTTCGGTGATTTATTTGCATAGAATCCAGTGAACATCGTTGAGAGTAGTAGAAAGAGTCAATTTTTGTCTAGAGATGGCTCTAGAAGTTATTTTAGAAGGTAAGCCAAGAAAAGAGAGGAGGGCCACGAATCGATATTTTTTCTTTGCGCTGATTTATTTGCATAGAATCCAGTGAACATCGCTGAGAAGAGTAGAAAAGTCAATTTTTGTTAAGAGATGACTCTAGAAGTGATTTTAGATGCATGATCAAACAGAGAGAGGAGTGCCACGAATCGATATTTTTTCTTTGCACTGATTTATTTGCATAGAAAGAAGTGAACATCGCTGAGAAAAGTAGAAAAGTCAATTTTAGTCTAGAGATGGCTTGAGAAGTTATATTAAAAGGTAAGCCAAGAAAAGAGAGAAGGGCCACGAATAGATATTTTTATTTGCGCTGATTTATTTGCATTTAATCCAGTAAACATCGCTGAGAATAGTAAAAAGAGTCAATGTTTGTCTAGAGATGGCTTTAGAAGTTATTTTAGAAGGTAGACCAAGAAAAGAGAGGAGGGCGACGAATCGATATTTTTTATTTGCGCTGATTTATTTGCATAGAATCCAGTAAACATCGCTGAGAGGAGTAAAAAGTGTCAATTTTTGTCTAGAGATGGCTCCAAAAGTGATTTTAGATGGATGATCAAACAGAGAGTGGAGTGCCACGAATCGATATTTTTTCTTTGCGCTGATTTATTTTCATAGAAAGCAGTGAACATCGCTGAGAAGAGTAGAAAATCAATTTTTGTCTAGATATGGCTCTAGAAGTGATTTTAGATGGATGATCAAGAATAGAGAGTAGTGCCACGAATCGATATTTTTTATTTCGGTGATTTATTTGCATAGAATACAGTGAACATCGTTGAGAATAGTAGAAAGAGTCAATTTTATTCTAGAGATGGCTCTAGAAGTTATATGAGAAGGTAAGCCAAGAAAAGAGAGGTGGGCAACGAATCGATATTTTTTTATTTGCGCAGATTTATTTGCATAGAATCCAGTGAACGTCGCTGAGAAGAGTAGAAAGTGTCAATTTTTGTTTAGAGATGACTCTAGAAGTGATTTTAGATGGATGATCAAGTATAGAGAGTAGTGCCACGAATCGATATTTTTTATTTGCGCTGATTTTTTTGCATAGAAAGTAGTGAACATTGCTGAGAAAAGAAGAAAAGTCAATTTTAGTCTAGAGATGGCTTGAGAAGTTATATTAGAAGGTAAGCCAAGAAAGGAGAGAAGGGCCACGAATCGATATTTTTATTTGCGCTGATTTATTTGCATAGAAAGCAGTGAACATCGCTGAGAAGAGTAGAAATGTCAATTTTGGTCGAGAGATGACTCTAGAAGTTATATGAGAAGGTAAGCCAAGAAAAGAGAGGTGGGCAACGAATCGATATTTTTTATTTGCGCTGATATATTTGCATAGAATCCAGTGAACATCGCTGAGAAGAGTAGAAAAGTCAATTTTTGTTTAGAGATGACTCTAGAAGAGATTGTAGATGGATGATCAAGTATAAAGAGTAGTGCCACGAATCGATATTTTTTATTTCGGTGATTTATTTGCATAGAATCCAGTGAACATCGCTGAGAAGAGTAGAAAAGTCAATTTTTGTTTAGAGATGACTCTAGAAGTGATTTTAGATGGATGATCAAGTATAGAGAGGAGTGCCACGAATCGATATTTTTTATTTCGGTGACTTATTTGCATAGAATCCAGTGAACATCGCTGAGAAGAGTTGAAAAGTCAATTTTTGTTAAGAGATGACTCTAGAAGTGATTTTAGATGCATGATCAAACAGAGAGAGGAGTGCCACGAATCGATATTTTTTATTTGCGCTGATTTTTTTGCATAGAAAGCAGTGAACATTGCTGAGAAAAGTAGAAAAGTCAATTTTAGTCTAGAGATGGCTTTAGAAGTTATTTTAGAAGGTAGACCAAGAAAAGAGAGGAGGGCGACGAATCGATATTTTTTATTTGCGCTGATTTATTTGCATAGAATCCAGTAAACATCGCTGAGAGGAGTAAAAAGAGTCAATTTTTGTTAAGAGATGGCTCCAAAAGTGATTTTAGATGGATGATCAAACAGAGAGAGGAGTGCCACGAATCGATATTTTTTCTTTGCGCTGATTTATTTGCATAGAAAGCAGTGAACATCGCTGAGAAGAGTAGAAAGTATCAATTTTTGTCTAGAGATGACTCTAGAAGTGATTTTAGATGGATGATCAAGAATAGAGAGTAGTGCCACGAATCGATATTTTTTATTTCGGTGATTTACTTGCATAGAATACAGTGAACATCGTTGAGAATAGTAGAAAGAGTCAATTTTATTCTAGAGATGGCTCTAGAAGTTATATGAGAAGGTATGCCAAGAAAAGAGAGGTGGGCAACGAATCGATATTTTTTTATTTGCGCTGATTTATTTGCATAGAATCCAGTGAACGTCGCTGAGAAGAGTAGAAAAAGTCAATTTTTGTTTAGAGATGACTCCAAAAGTGATTTTAGATGGATGATCAAACAGAGAGAGGAGTGCCACGAATCGATATTTTTTCTTTGCGCTGATTTATTTGCATAGAAAGCAGTGAACATCGCTGAGAAGAGTAGAAAGTATCAATTTTTGTCTAGAGATGACTCTAGAAGTGATTTTAGATGGATGATCAAGAATAGAGAGTAGTGCCACGAATCGATATTTTTTATTTCGGTGATTTATTTGCATAGAATACAGTGAACATCGTTGAGAATAGTAGAAAGAGTCAATTTTATTCTAGAGATGGCTCTAGAAGTTATATGAGAAGGTAAGCCAAGAAAAGAGAGGTGGGCAACGAATCGATATTTTTTTATTTGCGCTGATTTATTTGCATAGAATCCAGTGAACGTCGCTGAGAAGAGTAGAAAAGTCAATTTTTGTTTAGAGATGACTCTAGAAGTGATTTTAGATGGATGATCAAGTATAGAGAGTAGTGCCACGAATCGATATTTTTTATTTCGGTGATTTATTTGCATAGAATCCAGTGAACATCGCTGAGAAGAGTTGAAAAGTCAATTTTTGTTTAGAAATGACTCTAGAAGTGATTTTAGATGGATGATCAAGTATAGAGAGTAGTGCCACGAATCGATATTTTTTATTTCGGTGATTTATTTGCATAGAATCCAGTGAACATCGTTGAGAATAGTAGAAAGAGTCAATTTTTGTCTAGAGATGGCTCTAGAAGTTATTTTAGAAGGTAAGCCAAGAAAAGAGAGGAGGGCCACGAATCGATATTTTTTCTTTGCGCTGATTTATTTGCATAGAATCCAGTGAACATCGCTGTGAAAAGTAGAAAAGTCAATTTTTGTCTAGAGATGGCTCTAGAAATATTTTAGAAGGTAAGCCAAGAAAAGAGAGGATGGCCACGAATCGATATTTTTTATTTGCGCTGATTTATTTGCATAGAATCCAGTGAACATCGCTGAGAAGAGTAGAAAAGTCAATTTTTGTTAAGAGATGAATCTAGAAGTTATTTTAGATAGATGATTAAGAATAGAGTGTTGTGTCATGAATCGATATTTTTTATTTCGGTGATTTATTTGCATAGAATCCAGTGAACATCGCTGAGAATAGTAGAAAAAGTCAATGTTTGTCTAGAGATGGCTCTAGAAGTTATTTTAGAAGGTAGACCAAGAAAAGAGAGGAGGGCCACGAATCGATATTTTTTATTTCGCTGATTTATTTGCATGGAATCCTGTGAACATCGCTGAGAAGAGTAGAAAGTGTCAATTTTTGTCTAGAGATGATTCTAGAAGTGATTTCAGATGGATGATTAAGAATAGAGATCAGGGCCACGGATCGATATTTTTTATTTGCGCTGATATATTTGCATAGAATCCAGTGAACATCGCTGAGAAGAGTAGAAAAGTCAATTTTTGTTTAGAGATGACTCTAGAAGTGATTTTAGATGGATGATCAAGTATAGAGAGGAGTGCCACGAATCGATATTTTTTATTTCGGTGATTTATTTGCATAGAATCCAGTGAACATCGATGAGAGTAGTAGAAAGAGTCAATGTTTGTCTAGAGATGTCTCTAGAAGTTATTTTAGATGGTAAGCCAAGAAAAGAGAGGAGGGCCACGAATCGATATTTTTTCTTTGCGCTGATTTATTTGCATAGAATCCAGTGAACATCGCTGAGAAGAGTAGAAAAGTCAATTTTAGTCTAGATATGGCTCTAGAAGTGATTTTAGATGGATGATCAAGAATAGAGAGTAGTGCCACGAATCGATATTTTTTATTTCGGTGATTTATTTGCATAGAATCCAGTGAACATCGTTGAGAATAGTAGAAAGAGTCAATTTTTGTCTAGAGA
Organism: Platycnemis pennipes; assembly: GCA_933228895.1. Lineage (NCBI taxonomy): Eukaryota > Metazoa > Arthropoda > Insecta > Odonata > Platycnemididae > Platycnemis > Platycnemis pennipes. The sequence continues at coordinate 5,881,429 of CAKOGI010000001.1, read as the reverse complement.
TGGCTCTAGAAGTTATTTTAGAAGGTAAGCCAAGAAAAGAGAGGAGGGCCACGAATCGATATTTTTTCTTTGCGCTGATTTATTTGCATAGAATCCAGTGAACATCGCTGAGAAGAGTAGAAAAGTCAATTTTTGTTAAGAGATGACTATAGAAGTGATTTTAGATGGATGATCAAACATAGAGAGGAGTGCCACGAATCGATATTTTTTATTTGCGCTGATTTATTTGCATAGAAAGCAGTGAACATCGCTGAGAAGAGTAGAAAAGTCAATTTTTGTTTAGAGATGACTCTAGAAGTGATTTTAGATGGATGATCAAGTATAGAGAGGAGTGCCACGAATCGATATTTTTTATTTCGGTGACTTATTTGCATAGAAAGCAGTGAACATTGCTGAGAATAGTAGAAAGAGTCAATTTTTGTTAAGAGATGGCTCCAAAAGTGATTTTAGATGGATGATCAAACAGAGAGAGGAGTGCCACGAATCGATATTTTTTCTTTGCGCTGATTTATTTGCATAGAAAGCAGTGAACATCGCTGAGAAGAGTAGAAAGTATCAATTTTTGTCTAGAGATGACTCTAGAAGTGATTTTAGATGGATGATCAAGAATAGAGAGTAGTGCCACGAATCGATATTTTTTATTTCGGTGATTTACTTGCATAGAATACAGTGAACATCGTTGAGAATAGTAGAAAGAGTCAATTTTGATCTAGAGATGGCTCTAGAAGTTATATGAGAAGGTATGCCAAGAAAAGAGAGGTGGGCAACGAATCGATATTTTTTTATTTGCGCTGATTTATTTGCATAGAATCCAGTGAACGTCGCTGAGAAGAGTAGAAAATGTCAATTTTTGTTTAGAGATGACTCCAAAAGTGATTTTAGATGGGTGATCAAACAGAGAGAGGAGTGCCACGAACTGATATTTTTTCTTTGCGCTGATTTATTTTCATAGAAAGCAGTGAACATCGCTGAGAAGAGTAGAAAGTATCAATTTTTGTCTAGAGATGACTCTAGAAGTGATTTTAGATGGATGATCAAGAATAGAGAGTAGTGCCACGAATCGATATTTTTTATTTCGGTGATTTATTTGCATAGAATCCAGTGAACATCGTTGAGAATAGTAGAAAGAGTCAATTTTTGTCTAGAGATGGCTCTAGAAGTAATTTTAGAAGGTAAATCAAGAAAAGAGAGGAGGGCCACTAATCGATATTTTTTCTTTGCGCTGATTTATTTGCATAGAATCCAGTGAACATCGCTGAGAAGAGTAGAAAAGTCAATTTTTGTTAAGAGATGACTATAGAAGTGATTTTAGATGGATGATCAAACAGAGAGAGGAGTGCCACGAATCGATATTTTTTATTTGCGCTGATTTATTTGCATAGAATCCAGTGAACATCGTTGAGAATAGTAGAAAGAGTCAATTTTTGTCTAGAGATAGCTCTAGAAGTTATTTTAGTAGGTAGACCAAGAAAAGAGAGGAGGGCCACGAATCGATATTTTTTATTTGCGCTGATTTATTTGCATAGAATCCAGTGAACATCGCTGAGAAGAGTAGAAAAGTCAATTTTTGTTTAGAAATGACTCTAGAAGTGATTTTAGATGGATGATCAAGTATAGAGAGTAGTGCCACGAATCGATATTTTTTATTTCGGTGATTTATTTGCATAGAATTCAGTGAACATCGCTGTGAAAAGTAGAAAAGTCAATTTTTGTCTAGAGATGGCTCTAGAAGTTATTTTAGAAGGTAAGCCAAGAAAAGAGAGGAGTGCCAGGAATCGATATTTTTTATTTAGCTGATTTATTTGCATGGAATCCTCTGAACATCGCTGAGAAGAGTAGACAGTGTCAATTTTTGTCTATAGATGACTCTAGAAGTGATTTCAGATTGATGATTAAGAATAGAGATGAGGGACACGGATCGATATTTTTTATTTGCGCTGATTTATTTGCATAGAATCCAGTGAACGTCGCTGAGAATAGTAGAAATGTCAATTTTTGTCTAGAGATGGCTTTAGTAGTGATTTTAGATGGATGATCAAGTATAGAGAGTAGTGCCACGAATCGATATTTTTTATTTCGGAGATTTATTTGCATAGAATCCAGTGAACATCGCAGAGAAGAGTAGAAAAGTCAATGTTTGTCTAGAGTTAGCTTAAGAAGTTATTTTAGAAGGTAGACCAAGAAAAGAGAGGAGGGCGACGAATCGATATTTTTTATTTGCGCTGATTTATTTGCATAGAATCCAGTGAACATCGTTGAGAATAGTAGAAAGTGTCAATTTTTGTCTAGAGATGGCTCTAGAAATATTTTAGAAGGTAAGCCAAGAAAAGAGAGGAGGGCCACGAATCGATATTTTTTATTTGCGCTGATATATTTGCATAGAATCCAGTGAACATCGCTGAGAAGAGTAGAAAGAGTCAATTTTTGTCTAGAGATGGCTCGAGAAGTTATATTAGAAGGTAAGCCAAGAAAAGAGAGGATGGCCACGAATCGATATTTTTTATTTGCGCTGATTTATTTGCATAGAATCCAGTGAACATCGCTGAGAAGAGTAGTAAAGTCAATTTTTGTTTAGAAATGACTCTAGAAGTGATTTTAGATGGATGATCAAGTATAGAGAGTATTGCCACGAATCGATATTTTTAATTTCGGTGATTTATTTGCATAGAATTCAGTGAACATCGCTGTGAAAAGTAGAAAAGTCAATTTTTGTCTAGAGATGGCTCTAGAAGTTATTTTAGAAGGTAAGCCAAGAAAAGAGAGGAGGGCCACGAATCGATATTTTTTATTTCGCTGATTTATTTGCATGGAATCCTGTGAACATCGCTGAGAAGAGTAGACAGTGTCAATTTTTGTCTATAGATGACTCTAGAAGTGATTTCAGATGGATGATTAAGAATAGAGATGAGGGCCACGGATCGATATTTTTTATTTGCGCTGATATATTTGCATAGAATCCAGTGAACATCGCTGAGAATAGTAGAAATGTCAATTTTTGTCTAGATATGGCTTGAGAAGTTATATTAGAAGGTAAGCCAAGAAAAGAGAGAAGGGCCACGAATCGATATTTTTATTTGCGCTGATTTATTTGCATTTAATCCAGTAAACATCGCTGAGAATAGTAAAAAGAGTCAATGTTTGTCTAGAGATGGCTTTAGAAGTTATTTTAGAAGGTAGACCAAGAAAAGAGAGGAGGGCGACGAATCGATATTTTTTATTTGCGCTGATTTATATGCATAGAATCCAGTAAACATCGCTGAGAGGAGTAAAAAGTGTCAATTTTTGTCTAGAGATGGCTCCAAAAACGATTTTAGATGGATGATCAAACAGAGAGAGGAGTGCCACGAACTGATATTTTTTCTTTGCGCTGATTTATTTTCATAGAAAGCAGTGAACATCGCTGAGAAGAGTAGAAAATCAATTTTTGTCTAGATATGGCTCTAGAAGTGATTTTAGATGGATGATCAAGAATAGAGAGTAGTGCCACGAATCGATATTTTTTATTTCGGTGATTTATTTGCATAGAATCCAGTGAACATCGTTGAGAATAGTAGAAAGAGTCAATTTTTGTCTAGAGATGGCTCTAGAAGTAATTTTAGAAGGTAAGCCAAGAAAAGAGAGGAGGGCCACGAATCGATATTTTTTCTTTGCGCTGATTTATTTGCATAGAATCCAGTGAACATCGCTGAGAAGAGTAGAAAAGTCAATTTTTGTTAAGAGATGACTATAGAAGTGATTTTAGATGGATGATCAAACAGAGAGAGGAGTGCCACGAATCGATATTTTTTATTTGCGCTGATTTATTTGCATAGAATCCAGTGAACATCGTTGAGAATAGTAGAAAGAGTCAATTTTTGTCTAGAGATGGCTCTAGAAGTTATTCTAGAAGGTAAGCCAAGAAAAGAGAGGAGGGCCACGAATCGATATTTTTTCTTTGCGCTGATTTATTTGCATAGAAAGCAGTGAACATCGCTGAGAAGAGTAGAAAAGTCAATTTTTGTTTAGAGATGACTCTAGAAGTGATTTTAGATGGATGATCAAGTATAGAGAGGAGTGCCACGAATCGATATTTTTTATTTCGGTGATTTATTTGCATAGAATCCAGTGAACATCGCTGAGAAGAGTTGAAAAGTCAATTTTTGTTAAGAGATGACTCTAGAAGTGTTTTTAGATGCATGATCAAACAGAGAGAGGAGTGCCACGAATCGATATTTTTCATTTGCGCTGATTTTTTTGCGTAGAAAGCAGTGAACATCGCTGAGAAAAGTAGAAAAGTCAATTTTAGTCTAGAGATGGCTTGAGAAGTTATATTAGAAGGTAAGCCAAGAAAAGAGAGAAGGGCCACGAATCGATATTTTTATTTGCGCTGATTTATTTGCATTTAATCCAGTAAACATCGCTGAGAATAGTAAAAAGAGTCAATGTTTGTCTAGAGATGGCTTTAGAACTTATTTTAGAAGGTAGACCAAGAAAAGAGAGGAGGGCGACGAATCGATATTTTTTATTTGCGCTGATTTATTTGCATAGAATCCAGTAAACATCGCTGAGAGGAGTAAAAAGTGTCAATTTTTGTCTAGAGATGGCTCCAAAAGTGATTTTAGATGGATGATCAAACAGAGAGAGGAGTGCCACGAACTGATATTTTTTCTTTGCGCTGATTTATTTTCATAGAAAGCAGTGAACATCGCTGAGAAGAGTAGAAAATCAATTTTTGTCTAGATATGGCTCTAGAAGTGATTTTAGATGGATGATCAAGAATAGAGAGTAGTGCCACGATTCGATATTTTTTATTTCGGTGATTTTTTTGCATAGAATCCAGTAAACATCGCTGAGAATAGTAAAAAGAGTCAATTTTATTCTAGAGATGGCTCTAGAAGTTATATGAGAAGGTAAGCCAAGAAAAGAGAGGAGGGCCGCGAATCGATATTTTTTATTTGCGCTGATTTATTTGCATAGAATCCAGTGAACATCGCTGAGAAGAGTAGAAAGTGTCAATTTTGTTTAGAGATGACTGTAGAAGTGATTTTAGATGGATGATCAAGTATAGAGAGTAGTGCCACGAATCGATATTTTTTATTTCGGTGATTTATTTGCATAGTATCCAGTGAACATCGCTGAGAATAGTAGAAAGTGTCAATTTTTGTCTAGAGATGGCTCTAGAAGTTATTTTTGAAGGTAAGCCAAGAAAAGAGAGGAGGGCCACGAATCGATATTTTTTATTTGCGCTGATATATTTGCATAGAATCCAGTGAACATCGCTGAGAAGAGTAGAAAAGTCAATTTTTGTTTAGAGATGACTCTATAAGTGATTTTAGATGGATGATCAAGTATAGAGAGTAGTGCCACGAATCGATATTTTTTATTTCGGTGATTTATTTGCATAGAATCCAGTGAACATCGTTGAGAATAGTAGAAAGAGTCAATTTTTGTCTAGAGATGGCTCGAGAAGTTATATTAGAAGGTAAGCCAAGAAAAGAGAGGATGGCCACGAATCGATATTTTTTATTTGCACTGATTTATTTGCATAGAATCCAGTGAACATCGCTGAGAAGAGTAGAAAAGTCAATTTTTGTTAAGAGATGACTCTAGAAGTGATTTTAGATGGATGATTAAGAATAGAGAGTAGTGTCATGAATCGATATTTTTTATTTCGGTGATTTATTTGCATAGAATCCAGTGAACATCGCTGAGAATAGTAGAAAGTGTCAATTTTTGTCTAGAGATGACAATAGAAGTGATTTCAGAAGGTAGACCAAGAAAAGAGAGCAGGGGCATGAATCGATATCTTTTATTTGCGCTGATTCATTTGCATAGAAAACAGTTAACATCGCTGAGAAGAGTAGAAAAATAAATTTTTGTCTAGAGATGGCTTTAGAAGTGATTTTAGATGGATGATCAAGAATAGAGAGTAGTGCCACGAATCGATATTTTTTATTTGCGCTGATTTTTTTGCATAGAAAGCAGTGAACATCGCTGAGAATAGTCGAAAGAGTCAATTTTAGTCTAGAGATGGCTTGAGAAGTTATATTAGAAGGTAAGCCAAGAAAAGAGAGGTGGGCAACGAATCGATATTTTTTTATTTGCGCTGATTTATTTGCATAGAATCCAGTGAACGTCGCTGAGAAGAGCAGAAAGTGTCAATTTTTGTTTAGAGATGACTCTAGATGTGATTTTAGATGGATGATCAAGAATAGAGAGTAGTGCCACGAATCGATATTTTTTATTTCGGTGATTTATTTGCATAGAATCCAGTGAACATCGTTGAGAATAAGAGAAAGAGTCAATTTTTGTCTAGAGATGGCTCTAGAAGTTATTTTAGAAGGTAGACCAAGAAAAGAGAGGAGGGCGACGAATCGATATTTTTTATTTGCGCTGATTTATTTGCATAGAATCCAGTAAACATCGCTGAGAGGAGTAAAAAGTGTCAATTTTTGTCTAGAGATGGCTCCAAAAGTGATTTTAGATAGATGATCAAGAATAGAGAGTAGTGCCACGAATCGATATTTTTTATTTCGGTGATTTATTTGCATAGAATCCAGTGAACATCGTTGAGAATAGTAGAAAGAGTCAATTTTCTTCTAGAGATGGCTCTAGAAGTTATATGAGAAGGTAAGCCAAGAAAAGAGAGGTGGGCAACGAATCGATATTTTTTTATTTGCGCTGATTTATTTGCATAGAATCCAGTGAACGTCGCTGAGAAGAGTAGAAAGTGTCAATTTTTGTTTAGAGATGACTCTAGAAGTGATTTTAGATGGATGATCAAGAATAGAGAGTAGTGCCACGAATCGATATTTTTTATTTCGGTGATTTATTTGCATAGAATCCAGTGAACATCGTTGAGAATAAGAGAAAGAGTCAATTTTTGTCTAGAGATGGCTTGAGAAGTTATATTAGAAGGTAAGCCATGAAAAGAGAAGTGGGCCACGAATCGATATTTTTTTATTTGCGCTGATTTATTTGCATAGAATCCAGTAAAACATCGCTGAGAATTATAGAAAGAGTCAAAATTTGTCTAGAGATGGCTCTAGAAGTTATTTTAGAAGGTAGACCAAGAAAAGAGAGGAGGGCGACGAATCGATATTTTTTATTTGCGCTGATTTATTTGCATTTATTCCATTGAACATCGCTGAGAATAATAGAAAGAGTCAATGTTTGTCTAGAGATGGCTCTAGAAGTTATTTTAGAAGGTAGACCAAGAAAAGAGAGGAGGGCGACGAATCGATATTTTTTATTTGCGCTGATTTATTTGCATAGAATCCAGTAAACATCGCTGAGAGGAGTAAAAAGTGTAAATTTTTGTTTAGAGATGACTCTTGAAGTGATTTTAGATGGATGATCAAGAATAGAGAGTAGTGCCACGAATCGATATTTTTTATTTCGGTGATTTATTTGCATAGAATCCAGTGAACATCGTTGAGAATAGTAGAAAGTGTCAATTTTTGTCTAGAGATGGCTCTAGAAATATTTTAGAAGGTAAGCCAAGAAAAGAGAGGAGGGCCACGAATCGATATTTTTTATTTGCGCTGATATATTTGCATAGAATCCAGTGAACATCGCTGAGAAGAGTAGAAAAGTCAATTTTTGTTAAGAGATGACTCTAGAAGTGATTTTAGATGGATGATTAAGAATAGAGAGTAGTGTCATGAATCGATATTTTTTATTTCGGTGATTTATTTGCATAGAATCCAGTGAACATCGCTGAGAATAGTAGAAAGAGTCAATGTTTGTCTAGAGATGGCTCTAGAAGTTATTTTAGAAGGTAGACCAAGAAAAGAGAGGAGGGCCACGAATCGATATTTTTTATTTGCGCTGAGTTATTTGCATAGAATCCAGTGAACATCGCTGAGAAGAGTAGAAAAGTCAATTTTTGTTTAGAAATGACTCTAGAAGTGATTTTAGATGGATGATCAAGTATAGAGAGTAGTGCCACGAATCGATATTTTTTATTTCGGTGATTTATTTGCATAGAATTCAGTGAACATCGCTGTGAAAAGTAGAAAAGTCAATTTTTGTCTATAGATGACTCTAGAAGTGATTTCAGATGGATGATTAAGAATAGAGATGAGGGCCACGGATCGATATTTTTTATTTGCGCTGATATATTTGCATAGAATCCAGTGAACATCGCAGAGAAGAGTAGAAAAGTCAATTTTTGTTTAGAGATGACTCTAGAAGTGATTTTAGATGGATGATCAAGAATAGAGAGTAGTGCCACAAATCGATATTTTTTATTTCGGTGATTTATTTGCATAGAATCCAGTGAACATCGTTGAGAGTAGTAGAAAGAGTCAATTTTTGTCTAGAGATGTCTCTAGAAGTTATTTTAGATGGTAAGCCAAGAAAAGAGAGGAGGGCCACGAATCGATATTTTTTCTTTGCGCTGATTTATTTGCATGGAATCCAATGTACATCGCTGAGAAGAGTAGAAAGTGTCAATTTTTGTCTATAGATGACTCTTAAAGTGATTTCAGATGGATGATTAAGAATAGAGATGAGGGCCACGGATCGATATTTTTTATTTGCGCTGATATATTTGCATAGAATCCAGTGAACATCGCAGAGAAGAGTAGAAAAGTCAATTTTTGTCTAGAGATGGCTCTAGAAGTGATTTTAGATGGATGATCAAGAATAGAGAGTAGTGCCACAAATCGATATTTTTTATTTCGGTGATTTATTTGCATAGAATCCAGTGAACATCGTTGAGAGTAGTAGAAAGAGTCAATTTTTGTCTAGAGATGTCTCTAGAAGTTATTTTAGATGGTAAGCCAAGAAAAGAGAGGAGGGCCACGAATTGATATTTTTTATTTCGGTGATTTATTTGCATAGAATCCAGTGAACATCGCTGAGAAGAGTAGAAAAGTCAATTTTTGTTAAGAGATGACTATAGAAATGATTTTAGATGCATAACCAAACGGAGAGAGGAGTGCCACGAATCGATATTTTTTATTTGCGCTGATTTTTTTGCATAGAAAGCAGTGAACATCGCTGAGAAAAGTAGAAAAGTCAATTTTAGTCTAGAGATGGCTCGAGAAGTTATATTAGAAGGTAAGCCAAGAAAAGAGAGAAGGGCCACGAATCGATATTTTTATTTGCGCTGATTTATTTGCATTTAATCCAGTAAACATCGCTGAGAATAGTAAAAAGAGTCAATGTTTGTCTTAAGATGGCTTTAGAAGTTATTTTAGAAGGTAGACCAAGAAAAGAGAGGAGGGCGACGAATCGATATTTTTTATTTGCGCTGATTTATTTGCAAAGAATCCAGTAAACATCGCTGAGAGGAGTAAAAAGTGTCAATTTTTGTCTAGAGATGGCTCCAAAAGTGATTTTAGATGGATGATCAAACAGAGAGAGGAGGGCCACGAATCGATATTTTTTCTTTGCGCTGATTTATTTTCATAGAAAGCAGTGAACATCACTGAGAAGAGTAGAAAATCAATTTTTGTCTAGATATGGCTCTAGAAGTGATTTTAGATGGATGATCAAGAATAGAGAGTAGTGCCACGAATCGATATTTTTTATTTCGGTGATTTATTTGCATAGAATCCAGTGCACATCGTTGAGAATAGTAGAAAGAGTCAATTTTTATCTAGAGATGGCTCTAGAAGTTATTTTAGAAGGTAAGCCAAGAAAATAGAGGAGGGCCACGAATCGATATTTTTTCTTTGCGCTGATTTATTTGCATAGAATCCAGTGAACATCGCTGAGAAGAGTAGAAAAGTCAATTTTTGTTAAGAGATGACTATAGAAGTGATTTTAGATGGATGATCAAACAGAGAGAGGAGTGCCACGAATCGATATTTTTTATTTGCGCTGATTTTTTTGCATAGAAAGCAGTGAACATTGCTGAGAAAAGTAGAAAAGTCAATTTTAGTCTAGAGATGGCTTGAGAAGTTATATTAGAAGGTAAGCCAAGAAAGGAGAGAAGGGCCACGAATCGATATTTTTATTTGCGCTGATTTATTTGCATTTAATCCAGTAAACATCGCTGAGAATAGTAAAAAGAGTCAATGTTTGTCTAGAGATGGCTTTAGAAGTTATTTTAGAAGGTAGACCAAGAAAAGAGAGGAGGGCGACGAATCGATATTTTTTATTTGCGCTGATTTATTTGCAAAGAATCCAGTAAACATCGCTGAGAGGAGTAAAAAGTGTCAATTTTTGTCTAGAGATGGCTCCAAAAGTGATTTTAGATGGATGATCAAACAGAGAGAGGAGTGACACGAATCGATATTTTTTCTTTGCGCTGATTTATTTGCATAGAAAGCAGTGAACATCGCTGAGAAGAGTAGAAAGTATCAATTTTTGTCTAGAGATGACTCTTGAAGTGATTTTAGATGGATGATCAAGAATAGAGAGTAGTGCCACGAATCGATATTTTTTATTTCGGTGATTTATTTGCATAGAATCCAGTGAACATCGCTGAGAATAGTAGAAAGAGTCAATGTTTGTCTAGAGATGGCTCTAGAAGTTATTTTAGAAGGTAGACCAAGAAAAGAGAGGAGGGCCACGAATCGATATTTTTTATTTGCGCTGATTTATTTGCATAGAATCCAGTGAACATCGCTGAGAAGAGTAGAAAAGTCAATTTTTGTTTAGAAATGACTCTAGAAGTGATTTTAGATGGATGATCAAGTATAGAGAGTAGTGCCACGAATCGATATTTTTTATTTCGGTGATTTATTTGCATAGAATTCAGTGAACATCGCTGTGAAAAGTAGAAAAGTCAATTTTTGTCTAGAGATGGCTCTAGAAGTTATTTTAGAAGGTAAGCCAAGAAAACAGAGGAGGGCCACGTATCGATATTTTTTCTTTGCGCTGATTTATTTGCATAGAATCCAGTGAACATCGCTGAGAATAGTAGAAAGAGTCAATGTTTGTCTAGAGATGGCTCTAGAAGTTATTTTAGAAGGTAGACCAAGAAAAGAGAGGAGGGCCACGAATCGATGTTTTTTATTTGCGCTGAGTTATTTGCATAGAATCCAGTGAACATCGCTGTGAAAAGTAGAAAAGTCAATTTTTGTTAAGAGATGACTCTAGAAGTGATTTTAGATGGATGATCAAACAGAGAGAGGAGTGCCACGAATCGATATTTTTTATTTGCGCTGATTTATTTGCAAAGAATCCAGTAAACATCGCTGAGAGGAGTAAAAAGTGTCAATTTTTGTCTAGAGATGGCTCCAAAAGTGATTTTAGATGGATGATCAAACAGAGAGAGGAGTGACACGAATCGATATTTTTTCTTTGCGCTGATTTATTTGCATAGAAAGCAGTGAACATCGCTGAGAAGAGTAGAAAGTATCAATTTTTGTCTAGAGATGACTCTTGAAGTGATTTTAGATGGATGATCAAGAATAGAGAGTAGTGCCACGAATCGATATTTTTTATTTCGGTGATTTATTTGCATAGAATCCAGTGAACATCGCTGAGAATAGTAGAAAGAGTCAATGTTTGTCTAGAGATGGCTCTAGAAGTTATTTTAGAAGGTAGACCAAGAAAAGAGAGGAGTGCCACCAATCGATATTTTTTATTTGCGCTGATTTTTTTGCATAGAAAGCAGTGAACATTGCTGAGAAAAGTAGAAAAGTCAATTTTAGTCTAGAGATGGCTTGAGAAGTTATATTAGAAGGTAAGCCAAGAAAGGAGAGAAGGGCCACGAATCGATATTTTTATTTGCGCTGATTTATTTGCATTTAATCCAGTAAACATCGCTGAGAATAGTAAAAAGAGTCAATGTTTGTCTAGAGATGGCTTTAGAAGTTATTTTAGAAGGTAGACCAAGAAAAGAGAGGAGGGCGACGAATCGATATTTTTTATTTGCGCTGATTTATTTGCATAGAATCCAGTAAACATCGCTGAGAGAAGTAAAAAGTGTCAATTTTTGTCTAGAGATGGCTCCAAAAGTGATTTTAGATGGATGATCAAGTATAGAGAGGAGTGCCACGAATCGATATTTTTTATTTCGGTGATTTATTTGCATAGAATCCAGTGAACATCGCTGAGAAGAGTAGACAGTGTCAATTTTTGTCTATAGATGACTCTAGAAGTGATTTCAGATGGATGATTAAGAATAGAGATGAGGGACACGGATCGATATTTTTTATTTGCGCTGATATATTTGCATAGAATCTAGTGAACATCGCTGAGAAGAGTAGAAAAGTCAATTTTTGTCTAGAGATGACTCTAGAAGTGATTTTAGATGGATGATTAAGAATAGAGAGTAGTGTCATGAATCGATATTTTTTATTTCGGTGATTTATTTGCATAGAATCCAGTGAACATCGCTGAGAATAGTAGAAAGAGTCAATTTTTGTCTAGAGATGGCTCTAGAAGTTATTTTAGAAGGTAGACCAAGAAAAGAGAGGAGGGCCACGAATCGATATTTTTTATTTGCGCTGAGTTATTTGCATAGAATCCAGTGAACATCGCTGAGAAGAGTAGAAAAGTCAATTTTTGTTTAGAGATGACTCTAGAAGTGATTTTAGATGGATGATCAAGTATAGAGAGTAGTGCCACGAATCGATATTTCTTATTTCGGTGATTTATTTGCATAGAATTCAGTGAACATCGCTGTGAAAAGTAGAAAAGTCAATTTTTGTCTAGAGATGTCTCTAGAAGTTATTTTAGATGGTAAGCCAAGAAAAGAGAGGAGGGCCACGAATCGATATTTTTTCTTTGCGCTGATTTATTTGCATAGAATCCAGTGAACATCACTGAGAAGAGTAGAAAAGTCAATTTTAGTCTAGAGATGGCTTGAGAAGTTATATTAGAAGGTAAGCCAAGAAAAGAGAGAAGGGCCACGAATCGATATTTTTATTTGCGCTGATTTATTTGCATTTAATCCAGTAAACATCGCTGAGAATAGTAAAAAGAGTCAATGTTTGTCTAGAGATGGCTTTAGAAGTTATTTAAGAGGGTAGACCAAGAAAAGAGAGGAGGGCGACGAATCGATATTTTTTATTTGCGCTGATTTATTTGCATAGAATCCAGTAAACATCGCTGCGAGGAGTAAAAAGTGTCAATTTTTGTCTAGATATGGCTCTAGAAGTGATTTTAGATGGATGTTCAAGAATAGAGAGTAGTGCCACGAATCGATATTTTTTATTTCGGCGATTTATTTGCATAGAATCCAGTGAACATCGTTGAGAATAGTAGAAAGAGTCAATTTTTGTCTAGAGATGGCTCTAGAAGTTATTTTAGAAGGTAAGCCAAGAAAAGAGAGAAGGGCCACGAATCGAGATATTTTCTTTGCGCTGATTTATTTGCATAGAATCCAGTGAACATCGCTGAGAAGAGTAGAAAAGTCAATTTTTGTTAAGAGATGACTATAGAAGTGATTTTAGATGGATGATCAAACAGAGAGAGGAGTGCCACGAATCGATATTTTTTATTTGCGCTGATTTATTTGCATAGAAAGCAGTGAACATCGCTGAGAAGAGTAGAAAAGTCAATTTTTGTTTAGAGATGACTCTAGAAGTGATTTTAGATGGATGATCAAGTATAGAGAGGAGTGCCACGAATCGATATTTTTTATTTCTGTGATTTATTTGCATAGAATCCAGTGAACATCGCTGAGAAGAGTTGAAAAGTCAATTTTTGTTAAGAGATGACTCTACTCTAGAAGTGATTTTAGATGAATGATCAAACAGAGAGAGGAGTGCCACGAATCGATATTTTTTATTTGCGCTGATTTTTTTGCATAGAAAGCAGTGAACATTGCTGAGAAAAGTAGAAAAGTCAATCTTAGTCTAGAGATGGCTTGAGAAGTTATATTAGAAGGTAAGCCAAGAAAGGAGAGAAGGGCCACGAATCGATATTTTTATTTGCGCTGATTTATTTGCATTTAATCCAGTAAACATCGCTGAGAATAGTAAAAAGAGTCAATGTTTGTCTAGAGATGGCTTTAGAAGTTATTTTAGAAGGTAGACCAAGAAAAGAGAGGAGGGCGACGAATCGATATTTTTTATTTGCGCTGATTTATTTGCATAGAATCCAGTAAACATCGCTGAGAGGAGTAAAAAGTGTCAATTTTTGTCTAGAGATGGCTCCAAAAGTGATTTTAGATGGATGATCAAACAGAGAGAGGAGTGCCAAGAATCGATATTTTTTCTTTGCGCTGATTTATTTGCATAGAAAGCAGTGAACATCGCTGAGAATAGTAGAAAGTGTCAATTTTTGTCTAGAGATGGCTCTAGAAATATTTTAGAAGGTAAGCCAAGAAAAGAGAGGAGGGCCACGAATCGATATTTTTTATTTCGGTGATTTATTTGCATAGAATACAGTGAACGTCGCTGAGAAGAGTAGAAAGTGTCAATTTTTGTTTAGAAATGACTCTAGAAGTGATTTTAGATGGATGATCAAGTATAGAGAGTAGTGCCACGAATCGATATTTCTTATTTCGGTGATTTATTTGCATAGAATTCAGTGAACATCGCTGTGAAAAGTAGAAAAGTCAATTTTTGTCTAGAGATGTCTCTAGAAGTGATTTTAGATGGATGATCAAGTATAGAGAGTAGTGCCACGAATCGATATTTCTTATTTCGGTGATTTATTTGCATTTAATCCAGTAAACATCGCTGAGAATAGTAAAAAGAGTCAATGTTTGTCTAGAGATGGCTTTAGAAGTTATTTAAGAGGGTAGACCAAGAAAAGAGAGGAGGGCGACGAATCGATATTTTTTATTTGCGCTGATTTATTTGCATAGAATCCAGTAAACATCGCTGCGAGGAGTAAAAAGTGTCAATTTTTGTCTAGATATGGCTCTAGAAGTGATTTTAGATGGATGATCAAGAATAGAGAGTAGTGCCACGAATCGATATTTTTTATTTCGGCGATTTATTTGCATAGAATCCAGTGAACATCGTTGAGAATAGTAGAAAGAGTCAATTTTTGTCTAGAGATGGCTCTAGAAGTTATTTTAGAAGGTAAGCCAAGAAAAGAGAGGAGGGCCACGAATCGATATTTTTTCTTTGCGCTGATTTATTTGCATAGAATCCAGTGAACATCGCTGAGAAGAGTAGAAAAGTCAATTTTTGTTTAGAGATGACTCTAGAAGTGATTTTAGATGGATGATCAAGTATAGAGAGGAGTGCCACGAATCGATATTTTTTATTTCTGTGATTTATTTGCATAGAATCCAGTGAACATCGCTGAGAAGAGTTGAAAAGTCAATTTTTGTTAAGAGATGACTCTACTCTAGAAGTGATTTTAGATGAATGATCAAACAGAGAGAGGAGTGCCACGAATCGATATTTTTTATTTGCGCTGATTTTTTTGCATAGAAAGCAGTGAACATTGCTGAGAAAAGTAGAAAAGTCAATTTTAGTCTAGAGATGGCTTGAGAAGTTATATTAGAAGGTAAGCCAAGAAAGGAGAGAAGGGCCACGAATCGATATTTTTATTTGCGCTGATTTATTTGCATTTAATCCAGTAAACATCGCTGAGAATAGTAAAAAGAGTCAATGTTTGTCTAGAGATGGCTTTAGAAGTTATTTTAGAAGGTAGACCAAGAAAAGAGAGGAGGGCGACGAATCGATATTTTTTATTTGCGCTGATTTATTTGCATAGAATCCAGTAAACATCGCTGAGAGGAGTAAAAAGTGTCAATTTTTGTCTAGAGATGGCTCCAAAAGTGATTTTAGATGGATGATCAAACAGAGAGAGGAGTGCCACGAATCGATATTTTTTCTTTGCGCTGATTTATTTGCATAGAAAGCAGTGAACATCGCTGAGAATAGTAGAAAGTGTCAATTTTTGTCTAGAGATGGCTCTAGAAATATTTTAGAAGGTAAGCCAAGAAAAGAGAGGAGGGCCACGAATCGATATTTTTTATTTCGGTGATTTATTTGCATAGAATACAGTGAACATCGTTGAGAATAGTAGAAAGAGTCAATTTTATTCTAGAGATGGCTCTAGAAGTTATATGAGAAGGTATGCCAAGAAAAGAGAGGTGGGCAACGAATCGATATTTTTTTATTTGCGCTGATTTATTTGCATAGAATCCAGTGAACATCGCTGAGAAGAGTAGAAAAGTCAATTTTTGTCTAGATATGGCTTGAGAAGTTATATTAGAAGGTAAGCCAAGAAAAGAGAGAAGGGCCACGAATCGATATTTTTATTTGCGCTGATTTATTTGCATTTAATCCAGTAAACATCGCTGAGAATAGTAAAAAGAGTCAATGTTTGTCTAGAGATGGCTTTAGAAGTTATTTTAGAAGGTAGACCAAGAAAAGAGAGGAGGGCGACGAATCGATATTTTTTATTTGCGCTGATTTATTTGCATAGAATCCAGTAAACATCGCTGAGAGGAGTAAAAAGTGTCAATTTTTGTCTAGAGATGGCTCCAAAAGTGATTTTAGATGGATGATCAAGAATAGAGAGTAGTGCCACGAATCGATATTTTTTATTTCGGTGATTTATTTGCATAGAATCCAGTGAACATCGCTGAGAATAGTAGAAAGAGTCAATTATTGTCTAGAGATGGCTTGAGAAGTTATATTAGAAGGTAAGCCAAGAAAGGAGAGAAGGGCCACGAATCGATATTTTTATTTGCGCTGATTTATTTGCATTTAATCCAGTAAACATCGCTGAGAATAGTAAAAAGAGTCAATGTTTGTCTAGAGATGGCTTTAGAACTTATTTTAGAAGGTAGACCAAGAAAAGAGAGGAGGGCGACGAATCGATATTTTTTATTTGCGCTGATTTATTTGCATAGAATCCAGTAAACATCGCTGAGAGGAGTAAAAAGTGTCAATTTTTGTCTAGAGATGGCTCCAAAAGTGATTTTAGATGGATGATCAAACAGAGAGAGGAGTGCCACGAATCGATATTTTTTCTTTGCGCTGATTTATTTGCATAGAAAGCAGTGAACATCGCTGAGAAGAGTAGAAAGTATCAATTTTTGTCTAGAGATGACTCTAGAAGTGATTTTAGATGGATGATCAAGAATAGAGAGTAGTGCCACGAATCGATATTTTTTATTTCGGTGATTTATTTGCATAGAATACAGTGAACATCGTTGAGAATAGTAGAAAGAGTCAATTTTATTCTAGAGATGGCTCTAGAAGTTATATGAGAAGGTATGCCAAGAAAAGAGAGGTGGGCAACGAATCGATATTTTTTATTTGCGCTGATATATTTGCATAGAATCCAGTGAACATCGCTGAGAAGAGTAGAAAGAGTCAATTTTTGTCTAGAGATGGGTCGAGAAGTTATATTAGAAGGTAAGCCAAGAAAAGAGAGGATGGCCACGAATCGATATTTTTTATTTCGGTGATTTATTTGCATAGAATTCAGTGAACATCGTTGAGAGTAGTAGAAAGAGTCAATTTTTGTCTAGAGATGTCTCTAGAAGTTATTTTAGATGGTAAGCCAAGAAAAGAGAGGAGTGCCACGAATCGATATTTTTTATTTCGGTGATTTATTTGCATAGAATCCAGTGAACATCGCTGAGAAGAGTAGAAAAGTCAATTTTTGTTAAGAGATGACTCTAGAAGTGATTTTAGATGGATGATCAAGTATAGAGAGTAGTGCCACGAATCGATATTTTTTATTTGCGCTGATTTTTTTGCATAGAAAGCAGTGAACATTGCTGAGAAAAGTAGAAAAGTCAATTTTAGTCTAGAGATGGCTTGAGAAGTTATATTAGAAGGTAAGCCAAGAAAGGAGAGAAGGGCCACGAATCGATATTTTTATTTGCGCTGATTTATTTGCATTTAATCCAGTAAACATCGCTGAGAATAGTAAAAAGAGTCAATGTTTGTCTAGAGATGGCTTTAGAAGTTATTTTAGAAGGTAGACCAAGAAAAGAGAGGAGGGCGACGAATCGATATTTTTTATTTGCGCTGATTTATTTGCATAGAATCCAGTAAACATCGCTGAGAGGAGTAAAAAGTGTCAATTTTTGTCTAGAGATGGCTCCAAAAGTGATTTTAGATGGATGATCAAACAGAGAGAGGAGTGCCACGAATCGATATTTTTTCTTTGCGCTGATTTATTTGCATAGAAAGCAGTGAACATCGCTGAGAATAGTAGAAAGTGTCAATTTTTGTCTAGAGATGGCTCTAGAAATATTTTAGAAGGTAAGCCAAGAAAAGAGAGGAGGGCCACGAATCGATATTTTTTATTTCGGTGATTTATTTGCATAGAATACAGTGAACATCGTTGAGAATAGTAGAAAGAGTCAATTTTATTCTAGAGATGGCTCTAGAAGTTATATGAGAAGGTATGCCAAGAAAAGAGAGGTGGGCAACGAATCGATATTTTTTTATTTGCGCTGATTTATTTGCATAGAATCCAGTGAACGTCGCTGAGAAGAGTAGAAAGTGTCAATTTTTGTTTAGAGATGACTCTAGAAGTGATTTTAGATGGATGATCAAGAATAGAGAGTAGTGCCACGAATCGATATATTTTATTTCGGTGATTTATTTGCATAGAATCCAGTGAACATCGTTGAGAATAGTAGAAAGTGTCAATTTTTGTCTAGAGATGGCTCTAGAAATATTTTAGAAGGTAAGCCAAGAAAAGAGAGGAGGGCCACGAATCGATATTTTTTATTTGCGCTGATATATTTGCATAGAATCCAGTGAACATCGCTGAGAAGAGTAGAAAAGGCAATTTTTGTCTAGATATGGCTCTAGAAGTGATTTTAGATGGATGATCAAGAATAGAGAGTAGTGCCACGAATCGATATTTTTTATTTCGGTGATTTATTTGCATAGAATCCAGTGAACATCGTTGAGAATAGTAGAAAGAGTCAATTTTTGTCTAGAGATGGCTCGAGAAGTTATATTAGAAGGTAGGCCAAGAAAAGAGAGGAGGGCCACGAATCGATATTTCTTATTTGCGCTGATTTATTTGCATAGAATCCAGTGAACGTCGCTGAGAAGAGTAGAAAAGGCAATTTTTGTCTAGATATGGCTCTAGAAGTGATTTTAGATGGATGATCAAGTATAGAGAGTAGTGCCACGAATCGATATTTTTTATTTCGGTGATTTATTTGCATAGAATTCAGTGAACATCGCTGTGAAAAGTAGAAAAGTCAATTTTTGTCTAGAGATGGCTCTAGAAGTTATTTTAGAAGGTAAGCCAAGAAAAGAGAGGAGAGCCACGAATCGATATTTTTTATTTGCGCTGATATATTTGCATAGAATCCAGTGAACATCGCTGAGAAGAGTAGAAAAGTCAATTTTTGTCTAGATATGGCTCTAGAAGTGATTTTAGATGGATGATCAAGAATAGAGAGTAGTGCCACGAATCGATATTTTTTATTTCGGCGATTTATTTGCATAGAATCCAGTGAACATCGTTGAGAATAGTAGAAAGAGTCAATTTTTGTCTAGAGATGGCTCTAGAAGTTATTTTAGAAGGTAAGCCAAGAAAAGAGAGGAGGGCCACGAATCGATATTTTTTCTTTGCGCTGATTTATTTGCATAGAATCCAGTGAACATCGCTGAGAAGAGTAGAAAAGTCAATTTTTGTTTAGAGATGACTCTAGAAGTGATTTTAGATGGATGATCAAGTATAGAGAGGAGTGCCACGAATCGATATTTTTTATTTCTGTGATTTATTTGCATAGAATCCAGTGAACATCGCTGAGAAGAGTTGAAAAGTCAATTTTTGTTAAGAGATGACTCTACTCTAGAAGTGATTTTAGATGAATGATCAAACAGAGAGAGGAGTGCCACGAATCGATATTTTTTATTTGCGCTGATTTTTTTGCATAGAAAGCAGTGAACATTGCTGAGAAAAGTAGAAAAGTCAATTTTAGTCTAGAGATGGCTTGAGAAGTTATATTAGAAGGTAAGCCAAGAAAGGAGAGAAGGGCCACGAATCGATATTTTTATTTGCGCTGATTTATTTGCATTTAATCCAGTAAACATCGCTGAGAATAGTAAAAAGAGTCAATGTTTGTCTAGAGATGGCTTTAGAAGTTATTTTAGAAGGTAGACCAAGAAAAGAGAGGAGGGCGACGAATCGATATTTTTTATTTGCGCTGATTTATTTGCATAGAATCCAGTAAACATCGCTGAGAGGAGTAAAAAGTGTCAATTTTTGTCTAGAGATGGCTCCAAAAGTGATTTTAGATGGATGATCAAACAGAGAGAGGAGTGCCACGAATCGATATTTTTTCTTTGCGCTGATTTATTTGCATAGAAAGCAGTGAACATCGCTGAGAATAGTAGAAAGTGTCAATTTTTGTCTAGAGATGGCTCTAGAAATATTTTAGAAGGTAAGCCAAGAAAAGAGAGGAGGGCCACGAATCGATATTTTTTATTTCGGTGATTTATTTGCATAGAATACAGTGAACATCGTTGAGAATAGTAGAAAGAGTCAATTTTATTCTAGAGATGGCTCTAGAAGTTATATGAGAAGGTATGCCAAGAAAAGAGAGGTGGGCAACGAATCGATATTTTTTTATTTGCGCTGATTTATTTGCATAGAATCCAGTGAACATCGCTGAGAAGAGTAGAAAAGTCAATTTTTGTCTAGATATGGCTTGAGAAGTTATATTAGAAGGTAAGCCAAGAAAAGAGAGAAGGGCCACGAATCGATATTTTTATTTGCGCTGATTTATTTGCATTTAATCCAGTAAACATCGCTGAGAATAGTAAAAAGAGTCAATGTTTGTCTAGAGATGGCTTTAGAAGTTATTTTAGAAGGTAGACCAAGAAAAGAGAGGAGGGCGACGAATCGATATTTTTTATTTGCGCTGATTTATTTGCATAGAATCCAGTAAACATCGCTGAGAGGAGTAAAAAGTGTCAATTTTTGTCTAGAGATGGCTCCAAAAGTGATTTTAGATGGATGATCAAGAATAGAGAGTAGTGCCACGAATCGATATTTTTTATTTCGGTGATTTATTTGCATAGAATCCAGTGAACATCGCTGAGAATAGTAGAAAGAGTCAATTATTGTCTAGAGATGGCTTGAGAAGTTATATTAGAAGGTAAGCCAAGAAAGGAGAGAAGGGCCACGAATCGATATTTTTATTTGCGCTGATTTATTTGCATTTAATCCAGTAAACATCGCTGAGAATAGTAAAAAGAGTCAATGTTTGTCTAGAGATGGCTTTAGAACTTATTTTAGAAGGTAGACCAAGAAAAGAGAGGAGGGCGACGAATCGATATTTTTTATTTGCGCTGATTTATTTGCATAGAATCCAGTAAACATCGCTGAGAGGAGTAAAAAGTGTCAATTTTTGTCTAGAGATGGCTCCAAAAGTGATTTTAGATGGATGATCAAACAGAGAGAGGAGTGCCACGAATCGATATTTTTTCTTTGCGCTGATTTATTTGCATAGAAAGCAGTGAACATCGCTGAGAAGAGTAGAAAGTATCAATTTTTGTCTAGAGATGACTCTAGAAGTGATTTTAGATGGATGATCAAGAATAGAGAGTAGTGCCACGAATCGATATTTTTTATTTCGGTGATTTATTTGCATAGAATACAGTGAACATCGTTGAGAATAGTAGAAAGAGTCAATTTTATTCTAGAGATGGCTCTAGAAGTTATATGAGAAGGTATGCCAAGAAAAGAGAGGTGGGCAACGAATCGATATTTTTTATTTGCGCTGATATATTTGCATAGAATCCAGTGAACATCGCTGAGAAGAGTAGAAAGAGTCAATTTTTGTCTAGAGATGGGTCGAGAAGTTATATTAGAAGGTAAGCCAAGAAAAGAGAGGATGGCCACGAATCGATATTTTTTATTTCGGTGATTTATTTGCATAGAATTCAGTGAACATCGTTGAGAGTAGTAGAAAGAGTCAATTTTTGTCTAGAGATGTCTCTAGAAGTTATTTTAGATGGTAAGCCAAGAAAAGAGAGGAGTGCCACGAATCGATATTTTTTATTTCGGTGATTTATTTGCATAGAATCCAGTGAACATCGCTGAGAAGAGTAGAAAAGTCAATTTTTGTTAAGAGATGACTCTAGAAGTGATTTTAGATGGATGATCAAGTATAGAGAGTAGTGCCACGAATCGATATTTTTTATTTGCGCTGATTTTTTTGCATAGAAAGCAGTGAACATTGCTGAGAAAAGTAGAAAAGTCAATTTTAGTCTAGAGATGGCTTGAGAAGTTATATTAGAAGGTAAGCCAAGAAAGGAGAGAAGGGCCACGAATCGATATTTTTATTTGCGCTGATTTATTTGCATTTAATCCAGTAAACATCGCTGAGAATAGTAAAAAGAGTCAATGTTTGTCTAGAGATGGCTTTAGAAGTTATTTTAGAAGGTAGACCAAGAAAAGAGAGGAGGGCGACGAATCGATATTTTTTATTTGCGCTGATTTATTTGCATAGAATCCAGTAAACATCGCTGAGAGGAGTAAAAAGTGTCAATTTTTGTCTAGAGATGGCTCCAAAAGTGATTTTAGATGGATGATCAAACAGAGAGAGGAGTGCCACGAATCGATATTTTTTCTTTGCGCTGATTTATTTGCATAGAAAGCAGTGAACATCGCTGAGAATAGTAGAAAGTGTCAATTTTTGTCTAGAGATGGCTCTAGAAATATTTTAGAAGGTAAGCCAAGAAAAGAGAGGAGGGCCACGAATCGATATTTTTTATTTCGGTGATTTATTTGCATAGAATACAGTGAACATCGTTGAGAATAGTAGAAAGAGTCAATTTTATTCTAGAGATGGCTCTAGAAGTTATATGAGAAGGTATGCCAAGAAAAGAGAGGTGGGCAACGAATCGATATTTTTTTATTTGCGCTGATTTATTTGCATAGAATCCAGTGAACGTCGCTGAGAAGAGTAGAAAGTGTCAATTTTTGTTTAGAGATGACTCTAGAAGTGATTTTAGATGGATGATCAAGAATAGAGAGTAGTGCCACGAATCGATATATTTTATTTCGGTGATTTATTTGCATAGAATCCAGTGAACATCGTTGAGAATAGTAGAAAGTGTCAATTTTTGTCTAGAGATGGCTCTAGAAATATTTTAGAAGGTAAGCCAAGAAAAGAGAGGAGGGCCACGAATCGATATTTTTTATTTGCGCTGATATATTTGCATAGAATCCAGTGAACATCGCTGAGAAGAGTAGAAAAGGCAATTTTTGTCTAGATATGGCTCTAGAAGTGATTTTAGATGGATGATCAAGAATAGAGAGTAGTGCCACGAATCGATATTTTTTATTTCGGTGATTTATTTGCATAGAATCCAGTGAACATCGTTGAGAATAGTAGAAAGAGTCAATTTTTGTCTAGAGATGGCTCGAGAAGTTATATTAGAAGGTAGGCCAAGAAAAGAGAGGAGGGCCACGAATCGATATTTCTTATTTGCGCTGATTTATTTGCATAGAATCCAGTGAACGTCGCTGAGAAGAGTAGAAAAGGCAATTTTTGTCTAGATATGGCTCTAGAAGTGATTTTAGATGGATGATCAAGTATAGAGAGTAGTGCCACGAATCGATATTTTTTATTTCGGTGATTTATTTGCATAGAATTCAGTGAACATCGCTGTGAAAAGTAGAAAAGTCAATTTTTGTCTAGAGATGGCTCTAGAAGTTATTTTAGAAGGTAAGCCAAGAAAAGAGAGGAGAGCCACGAATCGATATTTTTTATTTGCGCTGATATATTTGCATAGAATCCAGTGAACATCGCTGAGAAGAGTAGAAAAGTCAATTTTTGTTAAGAGATGACTCTAGAAGTGATTTTAGATGGATGATTAAGAATAGAGAGTAGTGTCATGAATCGATATTTTTTATTTCGGTGATTTATTTGCATAGAATCCAGTGAACATCGCTGAGAATAGTAGAAAGAGTCAATGTTTGTCTAGAGATGGCTCTAGAAGTGATTTTAGATGGATGATCAAGTATAGAGAGTAGTGCCACGAATCGATATTTTTTATTTCGGTGATTTATTTGCATAGAATTCAGTGAACATCGCTGTGAAAAGTAGAAAAGTCAATTTTTGTCTAGAGATGGCTCTAGAAGTTATTTTAGAAGGTAAGCCAAGAAAAGAGAGGAGGGCCACGAATCGATATTTTTTATTTGCGCTGAGTTATTTGCATAGAATCCAGTGAACATCGCTGAGAAGAGTAGAAAAGTCAATTTTTGTTAAGAGATGACTATAGAAATGATTTTAGATGCATAATCAAACAGAGAGAGGAGTGCCACGAATCGATATTTTTTATTTGCGCTGATTTTTTTGCATAGAAAGCAGTGAACATCGCTGAGAAAAGTAGAAAAGTCAATTTTAGTCTAGAGATGGCTTGAGAAGTTATATTAGAAGGTAAGCCAAGAAAAGAGAGAAGGGCCACGAATCGATATTTTTATTTGCGCAGATTTATTTGCATTTAATCCAGTAAACATCGCTGAGAATAGTAAAAAGAGTCAATGTTTGTCTAGAGATGGCTTTAGAAGTTATTTAAGAGGGTAGACCAAGAAAAGAGAGGAGGGCGACGAATCGATATTTTTTATTTGCGCTGATTTATTTGCATAGAATCCAGTAAACATCGCTGCGAGGAGTAAAAAGTGTCAATTTTTGTCTAGAGATGGCTCCAAAAGTGATTTTAGATGGATGATCAAACAGAGAGAGGAGTGCCACGAATCGATATTTTTTCTTTGCGCTGATTTATTTTCATAGAAAGCAGTGAACATCACTGAGAAGAGTAGAAAATCAATTTTTGTCTAGATATGGCTCTAGAAGTGATTTTAGATGGATGATCAAGAATAGAGAGTAGTGCCACGAATCGATATTTTTTATTTCGGTGATTTATTTGCATAGAATCCAGTGAACATCGTTGAGAATAGTAGAAAGAGTCAATTTTTGTCTAGAGATGGCTCTAGAAGTTATTTTAGAAGGTAAGCCAAGAAAAGAGAGGAGGGCCACGAATCGATATTTTTTCTTTGCGCTGATTTATTTGCATAGAATCCAGTGAACATCGCTGAGAAGAGTAGAAAAGTCAATTTTTGTTTAGAGATGACTCTAGAAGTGATTTTAGATGCATGATCAAACAGAGAGAGGAGTGCCACGAATCGATATTTTTTATTTGCGCTGATTTTTTTGCATAGAAAGCAGTGAACATCGCTGAGAATAGTAGAAAGTGTCAATTTTTGTCTAGAGATGGCTCTAGAAATATTTTAGAAGGTAAGCCAAGAAAAGAGAGGAGGGCCACGAATCGATATTTTTTATTTCGGTGATTTATTTGCATAGAATACAGTGAACATCGTTGAGAATAGTAGAAAGAGTCAATTTTATTCTAGAGATGGCTCTAGAAGTTATATGAGAAGGTATGCCAAGAAAAGAGAGGTGGGCAACGAATCGATATTTTTTTATTTGCGCTGATTTATTTGCATAGAATCCAGTGAACGTCGCTGAGAAGAGTAGAAAGTGTCAATTTTTGTTTAGAGATGACTCTAGAAGTGATTTTAGATGGATGATCAAGAATAGAGAGTAGTGCCACGAATCGATATATTTTATTTCGGTGATTTATTTGCATAGAATCCAGTGAACATCGTTGAGAATAGTAGAAAGTGTCAATTTTTGTCTAGAGATGGCTCTAGAAATATTTTAGAAGGTAAGCCAAGAAAAGAGAGGAGGGCCACGAATCGATATTTTTTATTTGCGCTGATATATTTGCATAGAATCCAGTGAACATCGCTGAGAAGAGTAGAAAAGTCAATTTTTGTCTAGAGATGGCTCGAGAAGTTATATTAGAAGGTAAGCCAAGAAAAGAGACGATGGCCACGAATCGATATTTTTTATTTGCGCTGATTTATTTGCATAGAATCCAGTGAACGTCGCTGAGAAGAGTAGAAAAGTCAATTTTTGTTTAGAAATGACTCTAGAAGTGATTTTAGATGGATGATCAAGTATAGAGAGTAGTGCCACGAATCGATATTTTTTATTTCGGTGATTTATTTGCATAGAATTCAGTGAACATCGCTGTGAAAAGTAGAAAAGTCAATTTTTGTCTAGAGATGGCTCTAGAAGTTATTTTAGAAGGTAAGCCAAGAAAAGAGATGAGGGCCACGGATCGATATTTTTTATTTGCGCTGAGTTATTTGCATAGAATCAGGTGAACATCGCTGAGAAGAGTAGAAAAGTCAATTTTTGTTAAGAGATGGCTCTAGAAATATTTTAGAAGGTAAGCCAAGAAAAGAGAGGAGGGTTACGAATCGATATTTTTTATTTGCGCTGATATATTTGCATAGAATCCAGTGAACATCGCTGAGAAGAGTAGAAAAGTCAATTTTTGTTAAGAGATGACTCTAGAAGTGATTTTAGATGGATGATTAAGAATAGAGAGTAGTGTCATGAATCGATATTTTTTATTTCGGTGATTTATTTGCATAGAATCCAGTGAACATCGTTGAGAGGAGTAAAAAGTGTCAATTTTTGTCTAGAGATGGCTCCAAAAGTGATTTTAGATGGATGATCAAACAGAGAGAGGAGTGCCACGAATCGATATTTTTTCTTTGCGCTGATTTATTTGCATAGAAAGCAGTGAACATCGCTGATAAGAGTAGAAAAGTCAATTTTTGTCTAGAGATGGCTTGAGAAGTTATATTAGAAGGTAAGCCAAGAAAGGAGAGAAGGGCCACGAATCGATATTTTTATTTGCGCTGATTTATTTGCATTTAATCCAGTAAACATCGCTGAGAATAGTAAAAAGAGTCAATGTTTGTCTAGAGATGGCTTTAGAACTTATTTTAGAAGGTAGACCAAGAAAAGAGAGGAGGGCGACGAATCGATATTTTTTATTTGCGCTGATTTATTTGCATAGAATCCAGTAAACATCGCTGAGAGGAGTAAAAAGTGTCAATTTTTGTCTAGAGATGGCTCCAAAAGTGATTTTAGATGGATGATCAAACAGAGAGAGGAGTGCCACGAATCGATATTTTTTCTTTGCGCTGATTTATTTGCATAGAAAGCAGTGAACATCGCTGAGAAGAGTAGAAAGAGTCAATTTTTGTCTAGAGATGGCTCTAGAAATATTTTAGAAGGTAAGCCAAGAAAAGAGAGGAGGGCCACGAATCGATATTTTTTATTTCAGTGATTTATTTGCATAGAATACAGTGAACATCGCTGAGAAGAGTAGACAGTGTCAATTTTTGTCTATAGATGACTCTAGAAGTGATTTCAGATGGATGATTAAGAATAGAGATGAGGGACACGGATCGATATTTTTTATTTGCGCTGATATATTTGCATAGAATCCAGTGAACATCGCTGAGAAGAGTAGAAAAGTCAATTTTTGTCTAGAGATGGCTCTAGAAGTGATTTTAGATGGTAAGCCAAGAAAAGAGAGGAGGGCCACGAATCGATATTTTTTCTTTGCGCTGATTTATTTGCATAGAAAGCAGTGAACATCGCTGAGAAGAGTAGAAAAGTCAATTTTTGTTTAGAGATGACTCTAGAAGTGATTTTAGATGGATGATCAAGTATAGAGAGTAGTGCCACGAATCGATATTTTTTATTTCGGTGATTTATTTGCATAGAATCCAGTGAACATCGCTGAGAAGAGTAGAAAGAGTCAATTTTTGTCTAGAGATGGCTCTAGAAGTTATTTTAGAAGGTTAGCCAAGAAAACAGAGGAGGGCCACGAATCGATATTTTTTCTTTGCGCTGATTTATTTGCATAGAATCCAGTGAACATCGCTGAGAAGAGTAGAAAAGTCAATTTTTGTTTAGAAATGACTCTAGAAGTGATTTTAGATGGATGATCAAGTATAGAGAGTAGTGCCACGAATCGATATTTTTTATTTGCGCTGATTTATTTGCATAGAAAGCAGTGAACATCGCTGAGAAGAGTAGAAAAGTCAATTTTTGTTTAGAGATGACTCTAGAAGTGATTTTAGATGGATGATTAAGAATAGAGAGTAGTGTCATGAATCGATATTTTTTATTTCGGTGATTTATTTGCATAGAATACAGTGAACATCGTTGAGAGGAGTAAAAAGTGTCAATTTTTGTCTAGAGATGGCTCCAAAAGTGATTTTAGATGGATGATCAAACAGAGAGAGGAGTGCCACGAATCGATATTTTTTCTTTGCGCTGATTTATTTGCATAGAAAGCAGTGAACATCGCTGAGAAGAGTAGAAAAGTCATTTTAGTCTAGAGATGGCTTGAGAAGTTATATTAGAAGGTAAGCCAAGAAAGGAGAGAAGGGCCACGAATCGATATTTTTATTTGCGCTGATTTATTTGCATTTAATCCAGTAAACATCGCTGAGAATAGTAAAAAGAGTCAATTTTTGTCTAGAGATGGCTCGAGAAGTTATATTAGAAGGTAAGCCAAGAAAGGAGAGGATGGCCGCGAATCGATATTTTTTATTTCCGCTGATTTATTTGCATAGAATCCAGTGAACATCGCTGAGAAGAGTAGAAAAGTCAATTTTTGTTTAGAGATGACTCTAGAAGAGATTTTAGATGGATGATCAAGTATAAAGAGTAGTGCCACGAATCGATATTTTTATTTCGGTGATTTATTTGCATAGAATCCAGTGAACATCGTTGAGAATAGTAGAAAGAGTCAATTTTTGTCTAGAGATGGCTCGAGAAGTTATATTAGAAGGTAAGCCAAGAAAAGAGAGGATGGCCGCGAATCGATATTTTTTATTTCCGCTGATTTATTTGCATAGAATCCAGTGAACATCGCTGAGAAGAGTAGAAAAGTCAATTTTTGTTAAGAGATGACTCTAGAAGTGATTTTAGATGGATGATTAAGAATAGAGAGTAGTGTCATGAATCGATATTTTTTATTTCGGTGATTTATTTGCATAGAATCCAGTGAACATCGTTGAGAGGAGTAAAAAGTGTCAATTTTTGGCTGGGGATGGCTCCAAAAGTGATTTTAGATGGATGATCAAACAGAGAGAGGAGTGCCACGAATCGATATTTTTTCTTTGCGCTGATTTATTTGCATAGAAAGCAGTGAACATCGCTGAGAAGAGTAGAAAAGTCAATTTTTGTCTAGATATGGCTCTAGAAGTGATTTTAGATGGATCATCAAGAATAGAGAGTAGTGCCACGAATCGATATTGTTTATTTCGGTGATTTATTTGCATAGAATCCAGTGAACATCGTTGAGAATAGTAGAAAGAGTCAATTTTTGTCTAGAGATGGCTCGAGAAGTTATATTAGAAGGTAAGCCAAGAAAAGAGAGGATGGCCGCGAATCGATATTTTTTATTTGCGCTGATTTATTTGCATAGAAAGCAGTGAACATCGCTGAGAAAAGTAGAAAAGTCAATTTTAGTCTAGAGATGGCTTGAGAAGTTATATTAGAAGGTAAGCCAAGAAAAGAGAGAAGGGCCACGAATCGATATTTTTATTTGCGCTGATTTATTTGCATTTAATCCAGTAAACATCGCTGAGAATAGTAAAAAGAGTCAATGTTTGTTTAGAGATAGCTTAAGAAGTTATTTTAGAAGGTAGACCAAGAAAAGAGAGGAGGGCGACGAATCGATATTTTTTATTTGCGCTGATTTATTTGCATAGAATCCAGTAAACATCGCTGAGAGGAGTAAAAAGTGTCAATTTTTGTCTAGAGATGGCTCCAAAAGTGATTTTAGATGGATGATCAAACAGAGAGAGGAGTGCCACGAATCGATATTTTTTCTTTGCGCTGATTTATTTGCATAGAAAGCAGTGAACATCGCTGAGAAGAGTAGAAAAGTCAATTTTTGTCTAGATATGGCTCTAGAAGTGATTTTAGATGGATCATCAAGAATAGAGAGTAGTGCCACGAATCGATATTGTTTATTTCGGTGATTTATTTGCATAGAATCCAGTGAACATCGTTGAGAATAGTAGAAAGAGTCAATTTTTGTCTAGAGATGGCTCTAGAAGTTATTCTAGAAGGTAAGCCAAGAAAAGAGAGGAGGGCCACGAATCGATATTTTTTCTTTGCGCTGATTTATTTGCATAGAAAGCAGTGAACATCGCTGAGAAGCGTAGAAAAGTCAATTTTTGTTTAGAGATGACTCTAGAAGTGATTTTAGATGGATGATCAAGTATAGAGAGGAGTGCCACGAATCGATATTTTTTATTTGCGCTGATTTTTTTGCATAGAAAGCAGTGAACATCGCTGAGAAAAGTAGAAAAGTCAATTTTAGTCTAGAGATGGCTTGAGAAGTTATATTAGAAGGTAAGCCAAGAAAAGAGAGAAGGGCCACGAATCGATATTTTTATATGCGCTGATTTATTTGCATTTAATCCAGTAAACATCGCTGAGAATAGTAAAAAGAGTCAATGTTTGTCTAGAGATAGCTTAAGAAGTTTTTTTAGAAGGTAGACCAAGAAAAGAGAGGAGGGCGACGAATCGATATTTTTTTATGCGATGATTTATTTGCATAGAATCCAGTAAACATCGCTGAGAGGAGTAAAAAGTGTCAATTTTTGTCTAGAGATGGCTCCAAAAGTGATTTTAGATGGATGATCAAACAGAGAGAGGAGTGCCACGAATCGATATTTTTTCTTTGCGCTGATTTATTTGCATAGAAAGCAGTGAACATCGCTGAGAAGAGTAGAAAAGTCAATTTTTGTCTAGATATGGCTCTAGAAGTGAATTTAGATGGATCATCAAGAATAGAGAGTAGTGCCACGAATCGATATTGTTTATTTCGGTGATTTATTTGCATAGAATCCAGTGAACATCGCTGAGAAGAGTAGAAAAGTCAATGTTTGTCTAGAGATAGCTTAAGAAGTTATTTTAGAAGGTAGACCAAGAAAAGAGATGAGGGCGACGAATCGATATTTTTTATTTGCGCTGATTTATTTGCATAGAATCCAGTGAACATCGTTGAGAATAGTAGAAAGTGTCAATTTTTGTCTAGAGATGGCTCTAGAAATATTTTAGAAGGTAAGCCAAGAAAAGAGAGGAGGGCCACGAATCGATATTTTATCTTTGCGCTGATTTATTTGCATAGAATCCAGTGAACATCGCTGAGAAGAGTAGAAAAGTCATTTTTTGTTTAGAAATGACTCTAGAAGTGATTTTAGATGGATGATCAAGTATAGAGAGTAGTGCCACGAATCGATATTTTTTATTTCGGTGATTTATTTGCATAGAATCCAGTGAACATCGTTAAGAGTAGTAGAAAGAGTCAATTTTTGTCTAGAGATGTCTCTAGAAGTTATTTTAGATGGTAAGCCAAGAAAAGAGAGGAGGGCCACGAATCGATATTTGTTCTTTGCGCTGATTTATTTGCATAGAATCCAGTGAACATCGCTGAGAAGAGTAGAAAAGTCAATTTTTGTTTAGAGATGACTCTAGAAGTGATTTTAGATGGATGAACAAGAATAGAGAGGAGTGCCACGAATCGATATTTTTTATTTCGGTGATTTATTTGCATAGAATCCAGTGAACATCGCTGAGAAGAGTAGAAAGAGTCAATGTTTGTCTAGAGATAGCTTAAGAAGTTATTTTAGAAGGTAGACCAAGAAAAGAGAGGAGGGCGACGAATCGATATTTTTTATTTGCGCTGATTTATTTGCATAGAATCCAGTGAACATCGTTGAGAATAGTAGAAAGTGTCAATTTTTGTCTAGAGATGGCTCTAGAAATATTTTAGAAGGTAAGCCAAGAAAAGAGAGGAGGGCCACGAATCGATATTTTTTATTTGCGCTGATATATTTGCATAGAATCCAGTGAACATCGCTGAGAAGAGTAGAAAAGTCAATTTTTGTTTAGAGATGACTCTAGAAGAGATTTTAGATGGATGATCAAGTATAAAGAGTAGTGCCACGAATCGATATTTTTTATTTCGGTGATTTATTTGCATAGAATCCAGTGAACATCGCTGAGAAGAGTAGAAAAGTCAATGTTTGTCTAGAGATAGCTTAAGAAGTTATTTTAGAAGGTAGACCAAGAAAAGAGAGGAGGGCGACGAATCGATATTTTTTATTTGCGCTGATTTATTTGCATAGAATCCAGTGAACATCGTTGAGAATAGTAGAAAGAGTCAATTTTTGTCTAGAGATGGCTCGAGAAGTTATATTAGAAGGTAAGCCAAGAAAAGAGAGGATGGCCACGAATCGATATTTTTTATTTGCGCTGATTTATTTGCATAGAATCCAGTGAACATCGTTGAGAATAGTAGAAAGAGTCAATTTTTGTCTAGAGATGGCTCGAGAAGTTATATTAGAAGGTAAGCCAAGAAAAGAGAGGATGGCCACGAATCGATATTTTTTATTTGCGCTGATTTATTTGCATAGAATCCAGTGAACATCGCTGAGAAGAGTAGAAAAGTCAATTTTTGTTAAGAGATGACTCTAGAAGTGATTTTAGATGGATGATTAAGAATAGAGAGTAGTGTCATGAATCGATATTTTTTATTTCGGTGATTTATTTGCATAGAATCCAGTGAACATCGCTGAGAATAGTAGAAAGAGTCAATGTTTGTCTAGAGATGGCTCTAGAAGTTATTTTAGAAGGTAGACCAAGAAAAGAGAGGAGGGCCACGAATCGATATTTTTTATTTGCGCTGAGTTATTTGCATAGAATCCAGTGAACATCGCTGAGAAGAGTAGAAAAGTCAATTTTTGTTTAGAAATGACTCTAGAAGTGATTTTAGATGGATGATCAAGTATAGAGAGTAGTGCCACGAATCGATATTTTTTATTTCGGTGATTTATTTGCATAGAATCCAGTGAACATCGTTGAGAGTAGTAGAAAGAGTCAATTTTTGTCTAGAGATGTCTCTAGAAGTTATATTAGAAGGTAAGCCAAGAAAAGAGAGGATGGCCACGAATCTATATTTTTTATTTGCGCTGATTTTTTTGCATAGAAAGCAGTGAACATCGCTGAGAAGAGTAGAAAAAGTCAATTTTTGTCTAGATATGGCTTGAGAAGTTATATTAGAAGGTAAGCCAAGAAAAGAGAGAAGGGCCACGAATCGATATTTTTATTTGCGCTGATTTATTTGCATTTAATCCAGTAAACATCGCTGAGAATAGTAATAAGAGTCAATGTTTGTCTAGAGATGGCTTTAGAAGTTATTTTAGAAGGTAGACCAAGAAAAGAGAGGAGGGCGACGAATCGATATTTTTTATTTGCGCTGATTTATTTGCATAGAATCCAGTAAACATCGCTGAGAGGAGTAAAAAGTGTCAATTTTTGTCTAGAGATGGCTCCAAAAGTGATTTTAGATGGATGATCAAACAGAGAGAGGAGTGCCACGAACTGATATTTTTTCTTTGCGCTGATTTATTTTCATAGAAAGCAGTGAACATCGCTGAGAAGAGTAGAAAATCAATTTTTGTCTAGATATGGCTCTAGAAGTGATTTTAGATGGATGATCAAGAATAGAGAGTAGTGCCACGAATCGATATTTTTTATTTCGGTGATTTATTTGCATAGAATCCAGTGAACATCGTTGAGAGTAGTAGAAAGAGTCAATTTTTGTCTAGAGATGTCTCTAGATGTTATTTTAGATGGTAAGCCAAGAAAAGAGAGGAGGGCCACGAATCGATATTTTTTCTTTGCGCTGATTTATTTGCATAGAATCCAGTGAACATCGCTGAGAAGAGTAGAAAAGTCAATTTTTGTTAAGAGATGACTATAGAAGTGATTTTAGATGGATGATCAAACAGAGAGAGGAGTGCCACGAATCGATATTTTTTATTTGCGCTGATTTATTTGCATAGAAAGCAGTGAACATCGCTGAGAAGAGTAGAAAAGTCAATTTTTGTTTAGAGATGACTCTAGAAGTGATTTTAGATGGATGATCAAGTATAGAGAGGAGTGCCACGAATCTATATTTTTTATTTGCGCTGATTTTTTTGCATAGAAAACAGTGAACATCGCTGAGAAGAGTAGAAAAGTCAATTTTTGTCTAGATATGGCTTGAGAAGTTATATTAGAAGGTAAGCCAAGAAAGGAGAGAAGGGCCACGAATCGATATTTTTATTTCGGTGATTTATTTGCATTTAATCCAGTAAACATCGCTGAGAATAGTAAAAAGAGTCAATGTTTGTCAAGAGATGGCTTTAGAAGTTATTTTAGAAGGTAGACCAAGAATAGAGAGGAGGGCGACGAATCGATATTTTTTATTTGCGCTGATTTATTTGCATAGAATCCAGTAAACATCGCTGAGAGGAGTAAAAAGTGTCAATTTTTGTCTAGAGATGGCTCCAAAAGTGATTTTAGATGGATGATCAAACAGAGAGAGGAGTGCCACGAACTGATATTTTTTCTTTGCGCTGATTTATTTTCATAGAAAGCAGTGAACATCGCTGAGAAGAGTAGAAAATCAATTTTTGTCTAGATATGGCTCTAGAAGTGATTTTAGATGGATGATCAAGAATAGAGAGTAGTGCCACGAATCGATATTTTTTATTTCGGTGATTTATTTGCATAGAATCCAGTGAACATCGTTGAGAATAGTAGAAATAGTCAATTTTTGTCTAGAGATGGCTCTAGAAGTTATTTTAGAAGGTAAGCCAAGAAAAGAGAGGAGGGCCACGAATCGATATTTTTTCTTTGCGCTGATTTATTTGCATAGAATCCAGTGAACATCGCTGAGAAGAGTAGAAAATTCAATTTTTGTTAAGAGATGACTATAGAAGTGATTTTAGATGGATGATCAAACAGAGATAGGAGTGCCACGAATCGATATTTTTTATTTGCGCTGATTTATTTGCATAGAAAGCAGTGAACATCGCTGAGAAGAGTTGAAAAGTCAATTTTTGTTTAGAGATGACTCTAGAAGTGATTTTAGATGCATGATCAAACAGAGAGAGGAGTGCCACGAATCGATATTTTTTATTTGCGCTGATTTTTTTGCATAGAAAGCAGTGAACATTGCTGAGAAAAGTAGAAAAGTCAATTTTAGTCTAGAGATGGCTTGAGAAGTTATATTAGAAGGTAAGCCAAGAAAGGAGAGAAGGGCCACGAATCGATATTTTTATTTGCGCTGATTTATTTGCATTTAATCCAGTAAACATCGCTGAGAATAGTAAAAAGAGTCAATGTTTGTCTAGAGATGGCTTTAGAAGTTATTTTAGAATGTAGACCAAGAAAAGAGAGGAGGGCGACGAATCGATATTTTTTATTTGCGCTGATTTATTTGCATAGAATCCAGTAAACATCGCTGAGAGGAGTAAAAAGTGTCAATTTTTGTCTAGAGATGGCTCCAAAAGTGATTTTAGATGGATGATCAAGTATAAAGAGTAGTGCCACGAATCGATATTTTTATTTCGGTGATTTATTTGCATAGAATCCAGTGAACATCGTTGAGAATAGTAGAAAGAGTCAATTTTTGTCTAGAGATGGCTCGAGAAGTTATATTAGAAGGTAAGCCAAGAAAAGAGAGGATGGCCGCGAATCGATATTTTTTATTTGCGCTGATTTATTTGCATAGAATCCAGTGAACATCGCTGAGAAGAGTAGAAAAGTCAATTTTTGTTAAGAGATGACTATAGAAGTGATTTTAGATGGATGATCAAACAGAGAGAGGAGTGCCACGACTCGATATTTTTTATTTGCGCTGATTTATTTGCATAGAAAGCAGTGAACATCGCTGAGAAGAGTAGAAAAGTCAATTTTTGTTTAGAGATGACTCTAGAAGTTATTTTAGAAGGTAGACCAAGAAAAGAGAGGAGGGCCACGAATCGATATTTTTTCTTTGCGCTGATTTATTTGCATAGAATCCAGTGAACATCGCTGAGAAGAGTAGAAAAGTCAATTTTTGTTTAGAGATGACTCTAGAAGTGATTTTAGACGGATGAACAAGTATAGAGAGGAGTGCCATGAATCGATATTTTTTATTTCGGTGATTTATTTGCATAGAATCCAGTGAACATCGCTGAGAAGAGTAGAAAAGTCAATTTTTGTTAAGAGATGACTCTAGAAGTGATTTTAGATGGATCATCAAGAATAGAGAGTAGTGCCACGAATCGATATTGTTTATTTCGGTGATTTATTTGCATAGAATCCAGTGAACATCGTTGAGAATAGTAGAAAGAGTCAATTTTTGTCTAGAGATGGCTCTAGAAGTTATTCTAGAAGGTAAGCCAAGAAAAGAGAGGAGGGCCACGAATCGATATTTTTTCTTTGCGCTGATTTATTTGCATAGAAAGCAGTGAACATCGCTGAGAAGAGTAGAAAAGTCAATTTTTGTTTAGAAATGACTCTAGAAGTGATTTTAGATGCATGATCAAACAGACAGAGGAGTGCCACGAATCGATATTTTTTATTTGCGCTGAATTTTTTGCATAGAAAGCAGTGAACATCGCTGAAAAAAGTAGAAAAGTCAATTTTAGTCTAGAGATGGCTTGAGAAGTTATATTAGAAGGTAAGCCAAGAAAAGAGAGGTGGGCCACGAATCGATATTTTTTTATTTGCGCTGATTTATTTGCATAGAATCCAGTGAACATCGCTGAGAATAATAGAAAGAGGCAATGTTTGTCTAGAGATGGCTCTAGAAGTTATTTTAGAAGGTAGACCAAGAAAAGAGAGGAGGGCGACGAATCGATATTTTTATTATGCGCTGATTTATTTGCATTTATTCCAGTGAACATCGCTGAGAATAATAGAAAGAGTCAATGTTTGTCTAGAGATGGCTCTAGAAGTTATTTTAGATGGATGATCAAGAAAAGAGCGGAGGGCGACGAATTGATATTTTTTATTTGCGCCGATTTATTTGCCTAGAATCCAGTAAACATCGCTGAGAGGAGTAAAAAGTGTAAATTTTTGTCTGGAGATGGCTCCAAAAGTGATTTTAGATGTATGATCAAACAGAGAGTGGAGTGCCACGAATCGATATTTTTTCTTTGCGCTGATTTATTTGCATAGAAAGCAGTGAACATCGCTGAGAAGAGTAGAAAAGTCAATTTTTGTCTAGAGATGGCTCTAGAAGTGATTTTAGATGGATGATCAAGAATAGAGAGTAGTGCCACGAATCGATATTTTTTATTTCGGTGATTTATTTGCATAGAATCCAGTGAACATCGTTGAGAATAGTAGAAAGAGTCAATTTTTGTCTAGAGATGGCTCTAGAAGTTATTTTAGAAGGTAAGCCAAGAAAAGAGAGGAGGGCCACGAATCGATATTTTTTCTTTGCGCTGATTTATTTGCTTAGAATCCAGTGAACATCGCTGAGAAGAGTAGAAAAGTCAATTTTTGTCTAGAGATGACTCTAGAAGTGACTTTAGATGGATGATCAAGAATAGAGAGTAGTGCCACGAATCGATATTTTTTATTTCGGTGATTTATTTGCATAGAATCCAGTGAACATCGTTGAGAATAGTAGAAAGAGTCAATTTTTGTCTAGAGATGGCTCTAGAAGTTATTTTAGAAGGTAAGCCAAGAAAAGAGAGGAGGGCCACGAATCGATATTTTTTCTTTGCGCTGATTTATTTGCATAGAAAGCAGTGAACATCGCTGAGAAGAGTAGAAAAGTCAATTTTTGTTATGAGATGACTCTAGAAGTGATTTTAGATGGATGATCAAACAGAGAGAGGAGTGCCACGAATCGATATTTTTTATTTGCGCTGATTTTTTTGCATAGAAAGCAGTGAACATCGCTGAGAAAAGTAGAAAAGTCAATTTTAGTCTAGAGATGGCTTGAGAAGTTATATTAGAAGGTAATCCAAGAAAAGAGAGAACGGCCACGAATTGAAATTTTTTATTTGCGCTGATTTATTTGCATTTAATCCAGTAAACATCGCTGAGAATAGTAAAAAGAGTCAATGTTTGTCAAGAGATGGCTTTAGAAGTTATTTTAGAAGGTAGACCAAGAAAAGAGAGGAGGGCGACGAATCGATATTTTTTATTTGCGCTGATTTATTTGCATAGAATCCAGTAAACATCGCTGAGAGGAGTGAAAAGTGTCAATTTTTATCTAGAGATGGCTCCAAAAGTGATTTTAGATGGATGATCAAACAGAGAGAGGAGTGCCACGAATCGATATTTTTTCTTTGCGCTGATTTATTTGCATAGAAAGCAGTGAACATCGCTGAGAAGAGTAGAAAAGTCAATTTTTGTCTAGAGATGGCTCTAGAAGTGATTTTAGATTGATGATCAAGAATAGAGAGTAGTGCCACGAATCGACATTTTTTATTTCGGTGATTTATTTGCATAGAATCCAGTGAACATCGTTGAGAATAGTAGAAAGAGTCAATTTTTGTCTAGAGATGACTCTAGAAGTGATTTTAGATGGATGATCAAGTATAGAGAGTAGTGCCACGAATCGATATTTTTTATTTCGGTGATTTATTTGCATAGAATCCAGTGAACATCGCTGAGAAGAGTAGAAAAGTCAATTTTTGTTTAGAGATGACTCTAGAAGTGATTTTAGATGGATGATCAAGTATAGAGAGTAGTGCCACGAATCGATATTTTTTATTTCGGTGATTTATTTGCATAGAATCCAGTGAACATCGCTGAGAAGAGTAGAAAAGTCAATTTTTGTTAAGAGATGACTATAGAAATGATTTTAGATGCATGATCAAACAGAGAGAGGAGTGCCACGAATCGATATTTTTTATTTGCGCTGATTTTTTTGCATAGAAAGCAGTGAACATCGCTGAGAAAAGTAGAAAAGTCAATTTTAGTCTAGAGATGGCTTGAGAAGTTATATTAGAAGGTAAGCCAAGAAAAGAGAGAAGTGCCACGAATCGATATTTTTATTTGCGCTGATTTATTTGCATTTAATCCAGTAAACATCGCTGAGAATAGTAAAAAGATTCAATGTTTGTCTAGAGATAGCTTAAGAAGTTATTTTAGAAGGTAGACCAAGAAAAGAGAGGAGGGCGACGAATAGATATTTTTTATTTGCGCTGATTTATTTGCATAGAATCCAGTAAACATCGCTGAGAGGAGTAAAAAGTGTCAATTTTTGTCTAGAGATGGCTCCAAAAGTGATTTTAGATGGATGATCAAACAGAGAGAGGAGTGCCACGAATCGATATTTTTTCTTTGCGCTGATTTATTTGCATAGAAAGCAGTGAACATCACTGAGAAGAGTAGAAAAGTCAATTTTTGTCTAGATATGGCTCCAGAAGTGATTTTAGATGGATCATCAAGAATAGAGAGTAGTGCCACGAATCGATATTGTTTAATTCGGTGATTTATTTGCATAGAATCCAGTGAACATCGTTGAGAATAGTAGAAAGAGTCAATTTTTGTCTAGAGATGGCTCTAGAAGTTATTCTAGAAGGTAAGCCAAGAAAAGAGAGGAGGGCCACGAATCGATATTTTTTCTTTGCGCTGATTTATTTGCATAGAAAGCAGTGAACATCGCTGAGAAGAGTAGAAAAGTCAATTTTTGTTTAGAGATGACTCTAGAAGTGATTTTAGATGGATGATCAAGTATAGAGAGGAGTGCCACGAATCGATATTTTTTATTTCGGTGATTTATTTGCATAGAATCCAGTGAACATCGCTGAGAAGAGTTGAAAAGTCAATTTTTGTTAAGAGATGACTCTAGAAGTGATTTTAGATGCATGATCAAACAGAGAGAGGAGTGCCCCGAATCGATATTTTTTATTTGCGCTGATTTATTTGCATAGAATCCAGTGAACATCGTTGAGAATAGTAGAAAGTGTCAATTTTTGTCTAGAGATGGCTCGAGAAGTTATATTAGAAGGTAAGCCAAGAAAAGAGAGGATGGCCGCGAATCGATATTTTTTATTTGCGCTGATTTATTTGCATAGAATCCAGTGAACATCGCTGAGAAGAGTAGAAAAGTCAATTTTTGTTAAGAGATGACTCTAGAAGTGATTTTAGATGGATGATTAAGAATAGAGAGTAGTGTCATGAATCGTTATTTTTTATTTCGGTGATTTATTTGCATAGAATCCAGTGAACATCGCTGAGAATAGTAGAAAGAGTCAATGTTTGTCTAGAGATGGCTCTAGAAGTTATTTTAGAAGGTAGACCAAGAAAAGAGAGGAGGGCCACGAATCGATATTTTTTATTTGCGCTGAGTTATTTGCATAGAATCCAGTGAACATCGCTGAGAAGAGTAGAAAAGTCAATTTTTGTTTAGAAATGACTCTAGAAGTGATTTTAGATGGATGATCAAGTGTAGAGAGTAGTGCCACGAATCGATATTTTTTATTTCGGTGATTTATTTGCATAGAATTCAGTGAACATCGCTGTGAAAAGTAGAAAAGTCAATTTTTGTCTAGAGATGTCTCTAGAAGTTATTTTAGATGGTAAGCCAAGAAAAGAGAGGAGGGCCACGAATCGATATTTTTTCTTTGCGCTGATTTATTTGCATAGAATCCAGTGAACATCGCTGAGAAGAGTAGAAAAGTCAATTTTTGTTTAGAGATGACTCTAGAAGTGATTTTAGATGGATGATCAAACAGAGAGAGGAGTGCCACGAATCGATATTTTTTCTTTGCGCTGATTTATTTGCATAGAAAGCAGTGAACATCGCTGAGAAGAGTAGAAAAGTCTATTTTTGTCTAGATATGGCTCTAGAAGTGATTTTAGATGGATCATCAAGAATAGAGAGTAGTGCCACGAATCGATATTGTTTATTTCGGTGATTTATTTGCATAGAATCCAGTGAACATCGTTGAGAATAGTAGAATGAGTCAATTTTTGTCTAGAGATGGCTCTAGAAGTTATT
Source organism: Platycnemis pennipes (assembly GCA_933228895.1). Classification (NCBI taxonomy): domain Eukaryota; kingdom Metazoa; phylum Arthropoda; class Insecta; order Odonata; family Platycnemididae; genus Platycnemis; species Platycnemis pennipes. Next base: position 5,840,900 of record CAKOGI010000001.1, on the reverse strand, counting down.
CTAGAAGGTAAGCCAAGAAAAGAGAGGAGGGCCACGAATCGATATTTTTTCTTTGCGCTGATTTATTTGCATAGAAAGCAGTGAACATCGCTGAGAAGAGTAGAAAAGTCAATTTTTTTTTAGAGATGACTCTAGAAGTGATTTTAGATGGATGATCAAGTATAGAGAGGAGTGCCACGAATCGATATTTTTTATTTCGGTGATTTATTTGCATAGAATCCAGTGAACATCGCTGAGAAGAGTTGAAAAGTCAATTTTTGTTTAGAGATGACTCTAGAAGAGATTTTAGATGGATGATCAAGTATAAAGAGTAGTGCCACGAATCGATATTTTTATTTCGGTGATTTATTTGCATAGAATCCAGTGAAATTCGTTGAGAATAGTAGAAAGAGTCAATTTTTGTCTAGAGATGGTTCGAGAAGTTATATTAGAAGGTAAGCCAAGAAAAGAGAGGATGGCCGCGAATCGATATTTTTTATTTGCGCTGATTTATTTGCATAGAATCCAGTGAACATCGTTGAGAATAGTAGAAAGAGTCAATTTTTGTCTAGAGATGGCTCTAGAAGTTATTCTAGAAGGTAAGCCAAGAAAAGAGAGGAGGGCCACGAATCGATATTTTTTCTTTGCACTGATTTATTTGCATAGAAAGCAGTGAACATCGCTGAGAAGAGTAGAAAAGTCAATTTTTTTTTAGAGATGACTCTAGAAGTGATTTTAGATGGATGATCAAGTATAGAGAGGAGTGCCACGAATCGATATTTTTTATTTCGGTGATTTATTTGCATAGAATCCAGTGAACATCGCTGAGAAGAGTTGAAAAGTCAATTTTTGTTTAGAGATGACTCTAGAAGAGATTTTAGATGGATGATCAAGTATAAAGAGTAGTGCCACGAATCGATATTTTTATTTCGGTGATTTATTTGCATAGAATCCAGTGAAATTCGTTGAGAATAGTAGAAAGAGTCAATTTTTGTCTAGAGATGGCTCTAGAAGTTATTTTAGAAGGTAAGCCAAGAAAAGAGAGGAGGGCCACGAATCGATATTTTTTATTTGCGCTGAGTTATTTGCATAGAATCCAGTGAACATCGCTGAGAAGAGTAGAAAAGTCAATTTTTGTCTAGAGATGGCTCTAGAAGTGATTTTAGATGGATGATGAAGAATAGAGAGTAGTGCCACGAATCGATATTTTTTATTTCGGTGATTTATTTGCATAGAATCCAGTGAACATCGTTGAGAATAGTAGAAAGAGTCAATTTTTGTCTAGAGATGGCTCTAGAAGTTATTTTAGAAGGTAAGCCAAGAAAAGAGAGGAGGGCCACGAATCGATATTTTTTCTTTGCGCTGATTTATTTGCTTAGAATCCAGTGAACATCGCTGAGAAGAGTAGAAAAGTCAATTTTTGTCTACAGATGACTCTAGAAGTGACTTTAGATGGATGATCAAGAATAGAGAGTAGTGCCACGAATCGATATTTTTTATTTCGGTGATTTATTTGCATAGAATCCAGTGAACATCGTTGAGAATAGTAGAAAGAGTCAATTTTTGTCTAGAGATGGCTCTAGAAGTTATTTTAGAAGGTAAGCCAAGAAAAGAGAGGAGGGCGACGAATCGATATTTTTTATTTGCGCTGATTTATTTGCATAGAATCCAGTAAACATCGCTGAGAGGAGTGAAAAGTGTCAATTTTTATCTAGAGATGGCTCCAAAAGTGATTTTAGATGGATGATCAAACAGAGAGAGGAGTGCCACGAATCGATATTTTTTCTTTGCGCTGATTTATTTGCATAGAAAGCAGTGAACATCGCTGAGAAGAGTAGAAAAGTCAATTTTTGTCTAGAGATGGCTCTAGAAGTGATTTTAGATGGATGATCAAGAATAGAGAGTAGTGCCACGAATCGACATTTTTTATTTCGGTGATTTATTTGCATAGAATCCAGTGAACATCGTTGAGAATAGTAGAAAGAGTCAATTTTTGTCTAGAGATGGCTCTAGAAGTTATATGAGAAGGTAAGCCAAGAAAAGAGAGGAGGGCCACGAATCGATATTTTTTATTTGTGCTGATTTATTTGCATAGAATCCAGTGAACATCGCTGAGAAGAGTAGAAAAGTCAATTTTTGTTTAGAGATGACTCTAGAAGTGATTTTAGATGGATGATCAAGTATAGAGAGTAGTGCCACGAATCGATATTTTTTATTTGCGCTGATTTTTTTGCATAGAAAGTAGTGAACATCGCTGAGAAAAGTAGAAAAGTCAATTTTAGTCTAGAGATGGCTTGAGAAGTTATATTAGAAGGTAAGCCAAGAAAAGAGAGAAGGGCCACGAATCGATATTTTTATTTGCGCTGATTTATTTGCATTTAATCCAGTAAACATCGCTGAGAATAGTAAAAAGAGTCAATGTTTGTCTAGAGATGGCTTTAGAAGTTATTTTAGAAGGTAGACCAAGAAAAGAGAGGAGGGCGACGAATCGATATTTTTTATTTGCGCTGATTTATTTGCATAGAATCCAGTAAACATCGCTGAGAATAGTAGAAAGAGTCAATTTTTGTCTAGAGATGGCTCTAGAAGTTATTCTAGAAGGTAAGCTAAGAAAAGAGAGGATGGCCACGAATCGATATTTTTTCTTTGCGCTGATTTATTTGCATAGAAAGCAGTGAACATCGCTGAGAAGAGTAGAAAAGTCAATTTTTGTTAAGAGATGACTCTAGAAGTGATTTTAGATGCATGATCAAACAGAGAGAGGAGTGCCACGAATCGATATTTTTTATTTGCGCTGAATTTTTTGCATAGAAAGCAGTGAACATCGCTGAAAAAAGTAGAAAAGTCAATTTTAGTCTAGAGATGGCTTGAGAAGTTATATTAGAAGGTAAGCCAAGAAAAGAGAGGTGGGCCACGAATCGATATTTTTTTATTTGCGCTGATTTATTTGCATAGAATCCAGTGAACATCGCTGAGAATAATAGAAAGAGGCAATGTTTGTCTAGAGATGGCTCTAGAAGTTATTTTAGAAGGTAGACCAAGAAAAGAGAGGAGGGCGACGAATCGATATTTTTATTATGCGCTGATTTATTTGCATTTATTCCAGTGAGCATCGCTGAGAATAATAGAAAGAGTCAATGTTTGTCTAGAGATGGCTCTAGAAGTTATTTTAGATGGATGATCAAGAAAAGAGCGGAGGGCGACGAATCGATATTTTTTATTTGCGCCGATTTATTTGCCTAGAATCCAGTAAACATCGCTGAGAGGAGTAAAAAGTGTAAATTTTTGTCTGGAGATGGCTCCAAAAGTGATTTTAGATGTATGATCAAACAGAGAGAGGAGTGCCACGAATCGATATTTTTTCTTTGCGCTGATTTATTTGCATAGAAAGCAGTGAACATCAGCAATGCAAATAAATCAGCGCAAATAAAAAATATCGATTCGTGGCCCTCCTCTCTTTTCTTGGCTTACCTTCTAAAATCACTTCTAGAGCCATCTCTAGAAAAATAGACTTTTCTACTCTTCTCAGCGATGTTCACTGGATTCTATGCAAATAAATCAGCGAAAATAAAAAATATCGATTCGTGGCCCTCCTCTCTTTTCTTGGCTTACCTTCTAAAATAACTTCTAGAGTCATCTCTAAACAAAAATTGACTTTTCTACTCTTCTCAGCGATGTTCACTGGATTCTATGTAAATAAATCAGCGCAAATAAGAAATATCGATTCGTGGCCCTCCTCTCTTTTCTTGGCTTACCTTCTAAAATATCTTCTATAGCCATCTCTAGACAAAAATTGACTCTTTCTAGTATTCTCAGCGATGTTCACTGGATTCTATGCAAATAAATTAGCGCAAATAAAAATATCGATTCGTGGCATTACTCTCTATTCTTAATCATCCATCTTAAATCACTTCTAGAGTCATCTCTTAAAAAAGTTGACTTTTCTACTCTTCTCAGCGATGTTCATTGGATTCTATGCAAATAAATCAGCGCAAATAAAAAATATCGATTCGTGGCCCTCCTCTCTTTTCTTGGCTTACCTTCTAATATAACTTCTAGAGCCATCTCTAGACAAAAATTGACTCTTTCTTCTATTCTCAACGATGTTCAATGGATTCTATTCTTGAATTTATTTGCATAGAATCCAGTGAACATCGCTGAGAAGAGTAGAAAAGTCAATTTTTGTTTAGAGATGACTCTAGAAGTTATTTTACAAGGTAAGGCAAGAAAAGAGAGGAGGGCCACGAATCGATATTTTTCATTTTCGCTGATTTATTTGCATAGAATCCAGTGAACATCGCTGAGAATAGTAGAAAGAGTCAATTTTTGTCTAGAGATGACTCCAGAAGTGATTTTAGATGGATGATTAAGAATAGAGAGTAGTGTCATGAATCGATATTTTTTATTTCGGTGATTTATTTGCAAAGAATACAGTGAACATCGCTGAGAATACTAGAAAGTGTCAATTTTTGTCTAGAGATGACTCTGGAAGTGCTTTTAAAAGGTAGACCAAGAAAAGAGAGGAGGGCCACGAATCGATATTTTTTCTTTGCGCTGATTTATTTGCATAGAATCCAGTGAACATCGCTGAGAAGAGTAGAAAAGTCAATTTTTGTTAAGAGATGACTATAGAAGTATTTTAGATGGATGATCAAACAGAGAGGGGAGTGCCACGAATCGATATTTTTTATTTGCGCTGATTTATTTGCATAGAATCCAGTGAACATCGTTGAGAATAGTAGAAAGAGTCAATTTTTGTCTAGAGATGGCTCTAGAAGTTATTCTAGAAGGTAAGCCAAGAAAAGAGAGGAGGGCCAGGAATCGATATTTTTTCTTTGCGCTGATTTATTTGCATAGAAAGCAGTGAACATCGCTGAGAAGAGTAGAAAAGTCAATTTTTGTTTAGAGATGACTCTAGAAGTGATTTTAGATGCATGATCAAACAGAGAGAGGAGTGCCACGAATCGATATTTTTTATTTGCGCTGATTTTTTTGCATAGAAAGCAGTGAACATCGCTGAGAAAAGTAGAAAAGTCAATTTTAGTCTAGAGATGGCTTGAGAAGTTATATTAGAAGGTAAGCCAAGAAAAGAGAGAAGGGCCACGAATCGATATTTTTATTTGCGCTGATTTATTTGCATTTAATCCAGTAAACATCGCTGAGAATAGTAAAAAGAGTCAATGTTTGTCTAGAGATGGCTTTAGAAGTTATTTTAGAAGGTAGACCAAGAAAAGAGAGGAGGCCGACGAATCGTTATTTTTTATTTGCGCTGATTTATTTGCATAGAATTCAGTAAACATCGCTGAGAGGAGTAAAAAGTGTCAATTTTTGTCTAGAGATGGCTCCAAAAGTGATTTTAGATGGATTATCAAACAGAGAGAGGAGTGCCACGAATCGATATTTTTTCTTTGCGCTGATTTATTTGCATAGAAAGCAGTGAACATCGCTGAGAAGAGTAGAAAAGTCAATTTTTGTCTACAGATGGCTCTAGAAGTGATTTTAGATGGATGATCAAGAATAGAGAGTAGTGCCACGAATCGATATTTTTTATTTCGGTGATTTATTTGCATAGAATCCAGTGAACATCGTTTAAATTAGTAGAAAGTGTCAATTTTATTCTAGAGATGGCTCTAGAAGTTATATGAGAAGGTAAGCCAAGAAAAGAGAGGTGGGCAACGAATCGATATTTTTTTATTTGCGCTGATTTATTTGCATAGAATCCAGTGAACGTCGCTGAGAAGAGTAGAAAGTGTCAATTTTTGTTTAGAGATGACTCTAGAAGTTGTTTTAGAAGGTAAGCAAAGAAAAGAGAGGAGGGCCACGAATCGATATTTTTTATTTGCGCTGATATATTTGCATAGAATCCAGTGAACATCGCTGAGAAGAGTAGAAATGTCAATTTTTGTTTAGAGATGACTTTAGAAGTGATTTTAGATGGATGATCAAGTATAGAGAGTAGTGCCACGAATCGATATTTTTTATTTCGGTGATTTATTTGCATAGAATCCAGTGAACATCGCTGAGAAGAGTAGAAAAGTCAATTTTTGTTAAGAGATGACTCTAGAAATGATTTTAGTTGGATGATTAAGAATAGAGAGTAGTGCCAGGAATCGATATTTTTTATTTGCGCTGATTTTTTTGCATAGAAAGCAGTGAACATCGCTGAGAATAGTCGAAAGAGTCAATTTTAGTCTAGAGATGGCTTGAGAAGTTATATTAGAAGGTAAGCCAAGAAAAGAGAGGTGGGCCACGAATCGATATTTTTTTATTTGCGCCGATTTATTTGCATAGAATCCAGTGAACATCGCTGAGAATAATAGAAAGAGTCAATGTTTGTCTAGAGATGGCTCTAGAAGTTATTTTAGAAGGTAGACCAAGAAAAGAGAGGAGGGCGACGAATCGATATTTTTTATTTTCGCTGATTTATTTGCATAGAATCCAGTAAACATCGCTGAGAGGAGTAAAAATTGTAAATTTTTTTCTGGAGATGGCTCCAAAAGTGATTTTAGATGGATGATCAAACAGAGAGAGGAGTGCCACGAATCGATATTTTTTCTTTGCGCTGATTTATTTGCATAGAAAGCAGTGAACATCACTGAAAAGAGTAGAAAAGTCAATTTTTGTTTAGAGATGACTCTAGAAGTGATTTTAGACGGATGATCAAGTATAGAGAGTAGTGCCACGAATCGATATTTTTTATTTGCGCTGATTTATTTGCATAGAAAGCAGTGAACATCACTGAAAAGAGTAGAAAAGTCAATTTTTGTTTAGAGATGACTCTAGAAGTGATTTTAGACGGATGATCAAGTATAGAGAGTAGTGCCACGAATCGATATTTTTTATTTGCGCTGATTTATTTGCATAGAATCCAGTAAACATCGCTGAGAGGAGTAAAAATTGTAAATTTTTTTCTGGAGATGGCTCCAAAAGTGATTTTAGATGGATGATCAAGAATAGAGAGTAGTGCCACGAATCGATATTTTTTATTTCGGTGATTTATTTGCATAGAATCCAGTGAACATCGTTGAGAATAGTAGAAAGAGTCAATTTTTGTCTAGAGATGGCTCTAGAAGTTATTTTAGAAGGTAAGCCAAGATAAGAGAGGAGGGCCACGAATCGATATTTTTTCTTTGCGCTGATTTATTTGCATAGAAAGCAGTGAACATCGCTGAGAAGAGTAGAAAAGTCAATTTTTGTTTAGAGATGACTCTAGAAGTGATTTGAGATGGATGATCAAGTATAGAGAGGAGTGCCACGAATCGATATTTTTTATTTCGGTGCTTTATTTGCATAGAATCCAGTGAACATCGCTGAGAAGAGTAGAAAAGTCAATTTTTGTTATGAGATGACTCTAGAAGTGATTTTAGATGGATGATCAAACAGAGAGAGGAGTGCCACGAATCGATATTTTTTATTTGCGCTGATTTTTTTGCATAGAAAGTAGTGAACATCGCTGAGAAAAGTAGAAAAGTCAATTTTAGTCTAGAGATGGCTTGAGAAGTTATATTAGAAGGTAATCCAAGAAAAGAGAGAAGGGCCACGAATTGATATTTTTATTTGCGCTGATTTATTTGCATTTAATCCAGTAAACATCGCTGAGAATACTAAAAAGAGTCAATGTTTGTCAAGAGAGGGCTTTAGAAGTTAATTTAGAAGGTAGACCAAGAAAAGAGAGAAGGGCCACGAATTGATATTTTTATTTGCGCTAATTTATTTGCATTTCATCCAGTAAACATCGCTGAGAATACTAAAAAGAGTCAATGTTTGTCAAGAGAGGGCTTTAGAAATTATTTTAGAAGGTAGACCAAGAAAAGAGAGGAGGGCGACGAATCGATATTTTTTATTTGCGCTGATTTATTTGCATAGAATCCAGTAAACATCGCTGAGAGGAGTGAAAAGTGTCAATTTTTGTCTAGAGATGGCTCCAAAAGTGATTTTAGATGGATGATCAAACAGAGAGAGTAGTGCCACGAATCGATATTTTTTCTTGGCGCTGATTTATTTGCATAGAAAGCAGTGAACATCACTGAGAAGAGTAGAAAAGTCAATTTTTGTCTAGAGATGGCTCTAGAAGTGATTTTAGATGGATGATCAAGAATAGAGAGTAGTGCCACGAATCGATATTTTTTATTTCGGTGATTTATTTGCATAGAATCCAGTGAACATCGTTGAGAATAGTAGAAAGAGTCAATTTTTGTCTAGAGATGGCTCTAGAAGTTATTTTAGAAGGTAAGCCAAGAAAAGAGAGGAGGGCCACGAATCGATATTTTTTCTTTGCGCTGATTTATTTGCTTAGAATCCAGTGAACATCGCTGAGAAGAGTAGAAAAGTCAATTTTTGTCTAGAGATGACTCTAGAAGTGACTTTAGATGGATGATCAAGAATAGAGAGTAGTGCCACGAATCGATATTTTTTATTTCGGTGATTTATTTGCATAGAATCCAGTGAACATCGTTGAGAATAGTAGAAAGAGTCAATTTTTGTCTAGAGATGGCTCTAGAAGTTATTTTAGAAGGTAAGCCAAGAAAAGAGAGGAGGGCCACGAATCGATATTTTTTCTTTGCGCTGATTTATTTGCATAGAAAGCAGTGAACATCGCTGAGAAGAGTAGAAAAGTCAATTTTTGTTTAGAGATGACTCTAGAAGTGATTTTAGATGGATGATCAAGTATAGAGAGGAGTGCCACGAGTCGATATTTTTTATTTCGGTGATTTATTTGCATAGAATCCAGTGAACATCGCTGAGAAGAGTAGAAAAGTCAATTTTTGATATATGAGATGACTCTAGAAGTGATTTTAGATGGATGATCAAACAGAGAGAGGAGTGCCACGAATCGATAATTTTTATTTGCGCTGATTTTTTAGCATAGAAAGCAGTGAACATCGCTGAGAAAAGTAGAAAAGTCAATTTTAGTCTAGAGATGGCTTGAGAAGTTATATTAGAAGGTAATCCAAGAAAAGAGAGAAGGGCCACGAATTGATATTTTTATTTGCGCTGATTTATTTGCATTTAATCCAGTAAACATCGCTGAGAATAGTAAAAAGAGTCAATGTTTGTCAAGAGATGGCTTTAGAAGTTATTTTAGAAGGTAGACCAAGAAAAGAGAGGAGGGCGACGAATCGATATTTTTTATTTGCGCTGATTTATTTGCATAGAATCCAGTAAACATCGCTGAGAGGAGTGAAAAGTGTCAATTTTTGTCTAGAGATGGCTTTAGAAGTTATTTTAGATGGATGATCAAACAGAGAGAGGAGTGCCACGAATCGATATTTTTTCTTTGCGCTGATTTATTTGCATAGAAAGCAGTGAACATCGCTGAGAAGAGTAGAAAAGTCAATTTTTGTCTAGAGATGGCTCTAGAAGTGATTTTAGATGGATTATCAAGAATAGAGAGTAGTGCCACGAATCGATATTTTTTTATTTCGGTGATTTATTTGCATAGAATCCAGTGAACATCGTTGAGAATAGTAGAAAGAGTCAATTTTTGTCTAGAGATGGCCCTAGAAGTTATATGAGAAGGTAAGCCAAGAAAAGAGAGGAGGGCCACGAATCGATATTTTTTCTTTGCGCAGATTTATTTGCATAGAATCCAGTGAACATCGCTGAGAAGAGTAGAAAGTGTCAATTTTTGTTTAGAGATGACTCTAGAAGTGATTTTAGATGGATGATCAAGAATAGAGAGTAGTGCCACGAATCGATATTTTTTATTTCGGTGATTTATTTGCATAGAATCCAGTGAACATCGTTGAGAATAGTAGAAAGAGTCAATTTTAGTCTAGAGATGGCTTGAGAAGTTATATTAGAAGGTAAGCCAAGAAAAGAGAGGTGGGCCACGAATCGATATTTTTTTATTTGCGCTGATTTATTTGCATAGAATCCAGTGAACATCGCTGAGAATAATAGAAAGAGTCAATGTTTGTCTAGAGATGGCTCTAGAAGTTATTTTAGAAGGTAGACCAAGAAAAGAGAGGAGGGCGACGAATCGATATTTTTTATTTGCGCTGATTTATTTGCATAGAATCCAGTAAACATCGCTGAGAGGAGTAAAAATTGTAAATTTTTTTCTGGAGATGGCTCCAAAAGTGATTTTAGATGGATGATCAAACAGAGAGAGGAGTGCCACGAATTGATATTTTTTCTTTGCGCTGATTTATTTGCATAGAAAGCAGTGAACATCGCTGAGAAGAATAGAAAAGTCAATTTTTGTCTAGAGATGGCTCTAGAAGTTATTTTAGATGGTTGATCAAGAATAGAGAGTAGTGCCACGAATCGATATTTTTTATTTTCGCTGATTTATTTGCATAGAATTCAGTGAACATCGCTGAGAATAGTAGAAAGAGTCAATGTTTGTCTAGAGATGGCTCTAGAAGTTATTTTAGAAGGTAGACAAGAAAAGAGAGGAGGGCGACGAATCGATATTTTTATTATGCGCTGATTTATTTGCATTTATTCCAGTGAACATCGCTGAGAATAATAGAAAGAGTCAATGTTTGTCTAGAGATGGCTCTAGAAGTTATTTTAGAAGGTAGACCAAGAAAAGAGAGGAGGGCGACGAATCGATATTTTTTATTTGCGCTGATTTATTTGCATAGAATCCAGTAAACATCGCTGAGAGGAGTAAAAAGTGTAAAATTTTGTCTGGAGATGGCTCCAAAAGTGATTTTAGATGGATGATCAAACAGAGAGAGGAGTGCCACGAATCGATATTTTTTCTTTGCGCTGATTTATTTGCATAGAAAGCAGTGAACATCGCTGAGAAGAGTAGAAAAGTCAATTTTTGTTTAGAGATGACTCTAGAAGTGATTTTAGATGGATGATCAAGTATAGAGAGTAGTGCCACGAACCGATATTTTTTATTTCGGTGATTTATTTGCATAGAATCCATTGAACATCGTTGAGAATAGTAGAAAGAGTCAATTTTTGTCTAGAGATGGCTCTAGAAGTTATATTAGAAGGTAAGCCAAGAAAAGAGAGGAGGGCCACGAATCAATATTTTTTATTTGCGCTGATTTATTTGCATAGAATCCAATGAACATCGCTGAGAAGAGTAGAAAAGTCAATTTTTGTTAAGAGATAACTCTAGAAGTGATTTTAGATGGATGATTAAGAATAGAGAGTAATGCCACGAATCGATATTTTTATTTGCGCTAATTTATTTGCATAGAATCCAGTGAACATCGCTGAGAATACAAGAAAGAGTCAATTTTTGTCTAGAGATGGCTCTAGAAGATATTTTAGAAGGTAGACCAAGAAAAGAGAGGAGGGCCACGAATCTATATTTCTTATTTGCGCTGATTTATTTGCATAGAATCCAGTGAACATCGCTGAGAAGAGCAGAAAAGTCAATTTTTGTTTAGTAATGACTCTAGAAGTTATTTTAGAAGGTAAGCCAAGAAAAGAGAGGAGGGCCACGAATCGATATTTTTTCTTTGTGCTGATTTATTTGCTTAGAATCCAGTGAACATCGCTGAGAAGAGTAGAAAAGTCAATTTTTGTCTAGAGATGACTCTAGAAGTTATTTTAGAAGGTAAGCCAAGAAAAGAGAGGAGGGCCACGAATCGATATTTTTTATTTTCGATGATTTATTTGCATAGAATCCAGTGAACATCGCTGAGAGGAGTAAAAAGTGTAAAATTTTGTCTGGAGATGGCTCCAAAAGTGATTTTAGATGGATGATCAAACAGAGAGAGGAGTGCCACGAATCGATATTTTTTCTTTGCGCTGATTTATTTGCATAGAATCCAATGAACATCGCTGAGAAGAGTAGAAAAGTCAATTTTTGTTAAGAGATAACTCTAGAAGTGATTTTAGATGGATGATTAAGAATAGAGAGTAATGCCACGAATCGATATTTTTATTTGCGCTAATTTATTTGCATAGAATCCAGTGAACATCGCTGAGAATACTAGAAAGAGTCAATTTTTGTCTAGAGATGGCTCTAGAAGATATTTTAGAAGGTAAGCCAAGAAAAGAGATGAGGGCCACGAATCGATCTTTTTTATTTGCGCTGATTTATTTGCATAGAATCCAGTGAACATCGCTGAGAAGAGTAGAAAAGTCAATTTTTGTTTAGTAATGACTCTAGAAGTTATTTTAGAAGGTAAGCCAAGAAAAGAGAGGAGGGCCACGAATCGATATTTTTTCTTTGTGCTGATTTATTTGCTTAGAATCCAGTGAACATCGCTGAGAAGAGTAGAAAAGTCAATTTTTGTCTAGAGATGACTCTAGAAGTGACTTTAGATGGATGATCAAGAATAGAGAGTAGTGCCACGAATCGATATTTTTTATTTCGGTGATTTATTTGCATAGAATCCAGTGAACATCGTTGAGAATAGTAGAAAGAGTCAATTTTTGTCTAGAGATGGCTCTAGAAGTTATTTTAGAAGGTAAGCCAAGAAAAGAGAGGAGGGCCACGAATCGATATTTTTTCTTTGCGCTGATTTATTTGCATAGAAAGCAGTGAACATCGCTGAGAAGAGTAGAAAAGTCAATTTTTGTTTAGAGATGACTCTAGAAGTGATTTTAGATGGATGATCAAGTATAGAGAGGAGTGCCACGAATCGATATTTTTTATTTCGGTGATTTATTTGCATAGAATCCAGTGAACATCGCTGAGAAGAGTAGAAAAGTCAATTTTTGTTATGAGATGACTCTAGAAGTGATTTTAGATGGATGATCAAACAGAGAGAGGAGTGCCTTGAATCGATATTTTTTATTTGCGCTGATTTTTTAGCATAGAAAGCAGTGAACATCGCTGAGAAAAGTAGAAAAGTCAATTTTAGTCTAGAGATGGCTTGAGAAGTTATATTAGAAGGTAATCCAAGAAAAGAGAGAAGGGCCACGAATTGATATTTTTATTTGCGCTGATTTATTTGCATAGAATCCAGTAAACATCGCTGAGAATAGTAAAAAGAGTCAATGTTTGTCAAGAGATGGCTTTAGAAGTTATTTTAGAAGGTAGACCAAGAAAAGAGAGGAGGGCGACGAATCGATATTTTTTATTTGCGCTGATTTATTTGCATAGAATCCAGTAAACATCGCTGAGAGGAGTGAAAAGTGTCAATTTTTGTCTAGAGATGGCTTTAGAAGTTATTTTAGATGGATGATCAAACAGAGAGAGGAGTGCCACGAATCGATATTTTTTCTTTGCGCTGATTTATTTGCATAGAAAGCAGTGAACATCGCTGAGAAGAGTAGAAAAGTCAATTTTTGTCTAGAGATGGCTCTAGAAGTGATTTTAGATGGATTATCAAGAATAGAGAGTAGTGCCACGAATCGATATTTTTTTATTTCGGTGATTTATTTGCATATAATCCAGTGAACATCGTTGAGAATAGTAGAAAGAGTCAATTTTTGTCTAGAGATGGCCCTAGAAGTTATATGAGAAGGTAAGCCAAGAAAAGAGAGGAGGGCCACGAATCGATATTTTTTCTTTGCGCTCATTTATTTGCATAGAATCCAGTGAACATCGCTGAGAAGAGTAGAAAGTGTCAATTTTTGTTTAGAGATGACTCTAGAAGTGATTTTAGATGGATGATCAAGAATAGAGAGTAGTGCCACGAATCGATATTTTTTATTTCGGTGATTTATTTGCATAGAATCCAGTGAACATCGTTGAGAAGAGTAGAAAAGTCAATTTTTGTCTAGAGATGGCTCTAGAAGTTATTTTAGAAGGTAAGCCAAGAAAAAAGAGGAGGGCCTCGAATCGATATTTTTTATTTGCGCTGATATATTTGCATAGAATCCAGTGAACATCGCTGAGAAGAGTAGAAAAGTCAATTTTTGTTTAGAGATGACTCTAGAAGTGATTTTAGATGGATGATCAAGTATAGAGAGTAGTGCCACGAATCGATATTTTTTATTTCGGTGATTTATTTGCATAGAATCCAGTGAACATCGTTGAGAATAGTAGAAAGAGTCAATTTTTGTCTAGAGATGGCTCGAGAAGTTATATTAGAAGGTAAGCCAAGAAAAGAGAGGATGGCCACGAATCGATATTTTTTATTTGCGCTGATTTATTTGCATAGAATCCAGTGAACATCCCTGAGAAGAGTAGAAAAGTCAATTTTTGTTAAGAGATGACTCTAGAAGTGATTTTAGATGGATGATTAAGAATAGAGAGTAGTGTCATGAATCGATATTTTTTATTTCGGTGATTTATTTGCATAGAATCCAGTGAACATCGCTGAGAATAGTAGAAAGTGTCAATTTTTGTCTAGAGATGACCATAGAAGTGATTTTAGATGGATGATCAAGAATAGAGAGTAGTTCCACGAATCGATATTTTATATTTGCGCTGATTTTTTTGCATAGAAAGCAGTGAACATCGCTGAGAATAGTCGAAAGAGTCAATTTTAGTCTAGAGATGGCTTGAGAAGTTATATTAGAAGGTAAGCCAAGAAAAGAGAGGTGGGCCACGAATCGATATTTTTTTATTTGCGCTGATTTATTTGCATAGAATCCAGTGAACATCGCTGAGAATAATAGAAAGAGTCAATGTTTGTCTAGAGATGGCTCTAGAAGTTATTTTAGAAGGTAGACCAAGAAAAGAGAGGAGGGCGACGAATCGATATTTTTTATTTGCGCTGATTTATTTGCATAGAATCCAGTAAACATCGCTGAGAGGAGTAAAAATTGTAAATTTTTTTCTGGAGATGGCTCCAAAAGTGATTTTAGATGGATGATCAAACAGAGAGAGGAGTGCCACGAATCGATATTTTTTCTTTGCGCTGATTTATTTGCATAGAAAGCAGTGAACATCGCTGAGAAGAATAGAAAAGTCAATTTTTGTCTAGAGATGGCTCTAGAAGTGATTTTAGATGGTTGATCAAGAATAGAGAGTAGTGCCACGAATCGATATTTTTTATTTTCGCTGATTTATTTGCATAGAATTCAGTGAACATCGCTGAGAATAGTAGAAAGAGTCAATGTTTGTCTAGAGATGGCTCTAGAAGTTATTTTAGAAGGTAGACCAAGAAAAGAGAGGAGGGCCACGAATCTATATTTCTTATTTGCGCTGATTTATTTGCATAGAATCCAGTGAACATCGCTGAGAAGAGCAGAAAAGTCAAATTTTGTTTAGAGATGACTCTAGAAGTTATTTTAGAAGGTAAGCCAAGAAAAGAGAGGAGGGCCACGAATCGATATTTTTTATTTTCGATGATTTATTTGCATAGAATCCAGTGAACATCGCTGAGAGGAGTAAAAAGTGTAAAATTTTGTCTGGAGATGGCTCCAAAAGTGATTTTAGATGGATGATCAAACAGAGAGAGGAGTGCCACGAATCGATATTTTTTCTTTGCGCTGATTTATTTGCATAGAAAGCAGTGAACATCGCTGAGAAGAGTAGAAAAGTCAATTTTTGTTTAGAGATGACTCTAGAAGTGATTTAAGATGGATGATCAAGTATAGAGAGTAGTGCCACGAACCGATATTTTTTATTTCGGTGATTTATTTGCATAGAATCCATTGAACATCGTTGAGAATAGTAGAAAGAGTCAATTTTTGTCTAGAGATGGCTCTAGAAGTTATATTAGAAGGTAAGCCAAGAAAAGAGAGGAGGGCCACGAATCAATATTTTTTATTTGCGCTGATTTATTTGCATAGAATCCAATGAACATCGCTGAGAAGAGTAGAAAAGTCAATTTTTGTTAAGAGATAACTCTAGAAGTGATTTTAGATGGATGATTAAGAATAGAGAGTAATGCCACGAATCGATATTTTTATTTGCGCTAATTTATTTGCATAGAATCCAGTGAACATCGCTGAGAATACTAGAAAGAGTCAATTTTTGTCTAGAGATGGCTCTAGAAGATATTTTAGAAGGTAAGCCAAGAAAAGAGATGAGGGCCACGAATCGATCTTTTTTATTTGCGCTGATTTATTTGCATAGAATCCAGTGAACATCGCTGAGAAGAGTAGAAAAGTCAATTTTTGTTTAGTAATGACTCTAGAAGTTATTTTAGAAGGTAAGCCAAGAAAAGAGAGGAGGGCCACGAATCGATATTTTTTCTTTGCGCTGATTTATTTGCTTAGAATCCAGTGAACATCGCTGAGAAGAGTAGAAAAGTCAATTTTTGTCTAGAGATGACTCTAGAAGTGACTTTAGATGGATGATCAAGAATAGAGAGTAGTGCCACGAATCGATATTTTTTATTTCGGTGATTTATTTGCATAGAATCCAGTGAACATCGTTGAGAATAGTAGAAAGAGTCAATTTTTGTCTAGAGATGGCTCTAGAAGTTATTTTAGAAGGTAAGCCAAGAAAAGAGAGGAGGGCCACGAATCGATATTTTTTCTTTGCGCTGATTTATTTGCATAGAAAGCAGTGAACATCGCTGAGAAGAGTAGAAAAGTCAATTTTTGTTTAGAGATGACTCTAGAAGTGATTTTAGATGGATGATCAAGTATAGAGAGGAGTGCCACGAATCGATATTTTTTATTTCGGTGATTTATTTGCATAGAATCCAGTGAACATCGCTGAGAAGAGTAGAAAAGTCAATTTTTGTTATGAGATGACTCTAGAAGTGACTTTAGATGGATGATCAAGAATAGAGAGTAGTGCCACGAATCGATATTTTTTATTTCGGTGATTTATTTGCATAGTATCCAGTGAACATCGCTGAGAAGAGTAGAAAAGTCAATTTTTGTCTAGAGATGGCTCTAGAAGTTATTTTAGAAGGTAAGCCAAGAAAAAAGAGGAGGGCCTCGAATCGATATTTTATATTTGCGCTGATATATTTGCATAGAATCCAGTGAACATCGCTGAGAAGAGTAGAAAAGTCAATTTTTGTTTAGAGATGACTCTAGAAGTGATTTTAGATGGATGATCAAGTATAGAGAGTAGTGCCACGAATCGATATTTTTTATTTCGGTGATTTATTTGCATAGAATCCAGTGAACATCGTTGAGAATAGTAGAAAGAGTCAATTTTTGTCTAGAGATGGCTCGAGAAGTTATATTAGAAGGTAAGCCAAGAAAAGAGAGGATGGCCACGAATCGATATTTTTTATTTGCGCTGATTTATTTGCATAGAATCCAGTGAACATCCCTGAGAAGAGTAGAAAAGTCAATTTTTGTTAAGAGATGACTCTAGAAGTGATTTTAGATGGATGATTAAGAATAGAGAGTAGTGTCATGAATCGATATTTTTTATTTCGGTGATTTATTTGCATAGAATCCAGTGAACATCGCTGAGAATAGTAGAAAGTGTCAATTTTTGTCTAGAGATGACCATAGAATTGATTTCAGAAGGTAGACCAAGAAAAGAGAGGAGGGGCATGAATCGATATCTTTTATTTGCGCTGATTCATTTGCATAGAAAGCAGTGAACATCGCTGAGAAGAGTAGAAAAGTAAATTTTTGTCTAGAGATGGCTTTAGAAGTGATTTTAGATGGATGATCAAGAATAGAGAGTAGTTCCACGAATCGATATTTTATATTTGCGCTGATTTTTTTGCATAGAAAGCAGTGAACATCGCTGAGAATAGTCGAAAGAGTCAATTTTATTCTAGAGATGGCTTGAGAAGTTATATTAGAAGGTAAGCCAAGAAAAGAGAGGTGGGCCACGAATCGATATTTTTTTATTTGCGCTGATTTATTTGCATAGAATCCAGTGAACATCGCTGAGAATAATAGAAAGAGTCAATGTTTGTCTAGAGATGGCTCTAGAAGTTATTTTAGAAGGTAGACCAAGAAAAGAGAGGAGGGCGACGAATCGATATTTTTTATTTGCGCTGATTTATTTGCATAGATTCCAGTAAACATCGCTGAGAGGAGTAAAAATTGTAAATTTTTTTCTGGAGATGGCTCCAAAAGTGATTTTAGATGGATGATCAAGTATAGAGAGTAGTGCCACGAATCGATATTTTTTATTTCGGTGATTTATTTGCATAGAATCCAGTGAACATCGTTGAGAATAGTAGAAAGAGTCAATTTTTGTCTAGAGATGGCTCGAGAAGTTATATTAGAAGGTAAGCCAAGAAAAGAGAGGATGGCCACGAATCGATATTTTTTATTTGCGCTGATTTATTTGCATAGAATCCAGTGAACATCCCTGAGAAGAGTAGAAAAGTCAATTTTTGTTAAGAGATGACTCTAGAAGTGATTTTAGATGGATGATTAAGAATAGAGAGTAGTGTCATGAATCGATATTTTTTTATTTCGGTGATTTATTTGCATAGAATCCAGTGAACATCGCTGAGAATAGTAGAAAGTGTCAATTTTTGTCTAGAGATGACCATAGAAGTGATTTTAGATGGATGATCAAGAATAGAGAGTAGTTCCACGAATCGATATTTTATATTTGCGCTGATTTTTTTGCATAGAAAGCAGTGAACATCGCTGAGAATAGTCGAAAGAGTCAATTTTAGTCTAGAGATGGCTTGAGAAGTTATATTAGAAGGTAAGCCAAGAAAAGAGAGGTGGGCCACGAATCGATATTTTTTTATTTGCGCTGATTTATTTGCATAGAATCCAGTGAACATCGCTGAGAATAATAGAAAGAGTCAATGTTTGTCTAGAGATGGCTCTAGAAGTTATTTTAGAAGGTAGACCAAGAAAAGAGAGGAGGGCGACGAATCGATATTTTTTATTTGCGCTGATTTATTTGCATAGAATCCAGTAAACATCGCTGAGAGGAGTAAAAATTGTAAATTTTTTTCTGGAGATGGCTCCAAAAGTGATTTTAGATGGATGATCAAACAGAGAGAGGAGTGCCACGAATCGATATTTTTTCTTTGCGCTGATTTATTTGCATAGAAAGCAGTGAACATCGCTGAGAAGAATAGAAAAGTCAATTTTTGTCTAGAGATGGCTCTAGAAGTGATTTTAGATGGTTGATCAAGAATAGAGAGTAGTGCCACGAATCGATATTTTTTATTTTCGCTGATTTATTTGCATAGAATTCAGTGAACATCGCTGAGAATAGTAGAAAGAGTCAATGTTTGTCTAGAGATGGCTCTAGAAGTTATTTTAGAAGGTAGACCAAGAAAAGAGAGGAGGGCCACGAATCTATATTTCTTATTTGCGCTGATTTATTTGCATAGAATCCAGTGAACATCACTGAGAAGAGCAGAAAAGTCAAATTTTGTTTAGAGATGACTCTAGAAGTTATTTTAGAAGGTAAGCCAAGAAAAGAGAGGAGGGCCACGAATCGATATTTTTTATTTTCGATGATTTATTTGCATAGAATCCAGTGAACATCGCTGAGAGGAGTAAAAAGTGTAAAATTTTGTCTGGAGATGGCTCCAAAAGTGATTTTAGATGGATGATCAAACAGAGAGAGGAGTGCCACGAATCGATATTTTTTCTTTGCGCTGATTTATTTGCATAGAAAGCAGTGAACATCGCTGAGAAGAGTAGAAAAGTCAATTTTTGTTTAGAGATGACTCTAGAAGTGATTTAAGATGGATGATCAAGTATAGAGAGTAGTGCCACGAACCGATATTTTTTATTTCGGTGATTTATTTGCATAGAATCCATTGAACATCGTTGAGAATAGTAGAAAGAGTCAATTTTTGTCTAGAGATGGCTCTAGAAGTTATATTAGAAGGTAAGCCAAGAAAAGAGAGGAGGGCCACGAATCAATATTTTTTATTTGCGCTGATTTATTTGCATAGAATCCAATGAACATCGCTGAGAAGAGTAGAAAAGTCAATTTTTGTTAAGAGATAACTCTAGAAGTGATTTTAGATGGATGATTAAGAATAGAGAGTAATGCCACGAATCGATATTTTTATTTGCGCTAATTTATTTGCATAGAATCCAGTGAACATCGCTGAGAATACTAGAAAGAGTCAATTTTTGTCTAGAGATGGCTCTAGAAGATATTTTAGAAGGTAAGCCAAGAAAAGAGATGAGGGCCACGAATCGATCTTTTTTATTTGCGCTGATTTATTTGCATAGAATCCAGTGAACATCGCTGAGAAGAGTAGAAAAGTCAATTTTTGTTTAGTAATGACTCTAGAAGTTATTTTAGAAGGTAAGCCAAGAAAAGAGAGGAGGGCCACGAATCGATATTTTTTCTTTGCGCTGATTTATTTGCTTAGAATCCAGTGAACATCGCTGAGAAGAGTAGAAAAGTCAATTTTTGTCTAGAGATGACTCTAGAAGTGACTTTAGATGGATGATCAAGAATAGAGAGTAGTGCCACGAATCGATATTTTTTATTTCGGTGATTTATTTGCATAGAATCCAGTGAACATCGTTGAGAATAGTAGAAAGAGTCAATTTTTGTCTAGAGATGGCTCTAGAAGTTATTTTAGAAGGTAAGCCAAGAAAAGAGAGGAGGGCCACGAATCGATATTTTTTCTTTGCGCTGATTTATTTGCATAGAAAGCAGTGAACATCGCTGAGAAGAGTAGAAAAGTCAATTTTTGTTTAGAGATGACTCTAGAAGTGATTTTAGATGGATGATCAAGTATAGAGAGGAGTGCCACGAATCGATATTTTTTATTTCGGTGATTTATTTGCATAGAATCCAGTGAACATCGCTGAGAAGAGTAGAAAAGTCAATTTTTGTTATGAGATGACTCTAGAAGTGACTTTAGATGGATGATCAAGAATAGAGAGTAGTGCCACGAATCGATATTTTTTATTTCGGTGATTTATTTGCATAGTATCCAGTGAACATCGCTGAGAAGAGTAGAAAAGTCAATTTTTGTCTAGAGATGGCTCTAGAAGTTATTTTAGAAGGTAAGCCAAGAAAAAAGAGGAGGGCCTCGAATCGATATTTTATATTTGCGCTGATATATTTGCATAGAATCCAGTGAACATCGCTGAGAAGAGTAGAAAAGTCAATTTTTGTTTAGAGATGACTCTAGAAGTGATTTTAGATGGATGATCAAGTATAGAGAGTAGTGCCACGAATCGATATTTTTTATTTCGGTGATTTATTTGCATAGAATCCAGTGAACATCGTTGAGAATAGTAGAAAGAGTCAATTTTTGTCTAGAGATGGCTCGAGAAGTTATATTAGAAGGTAAGCCAAGAAAAGAGAGGATGGCCACGAATCGATATTTTTTATTTGCGCTGATTTATTTGCATAGAATCCAGTGAACATCCCTGAGAAGAGTAGAAAAGTCAATTTTTGTTAAGAGATGACTCTAGAAGTGATTTTAGATGGATGATTAAGAATAGAGAGTAGTGTCATGAATCGATATTTTTTATTTCGGTGATTTATTTGCATAGAATCCAGTGAACATCGCTGAGAATAGTAGAAAGTGTCAATTTTTGTCTAGAGATGACCATAGAATTGATTTCAGAAGGTAGACCAAGAAAAGAGAGGAGGGGCATGAATCGATATCTTTTATTTGCGCTGATTCATTTGCATAGAAAGCAGTGAACATCGCTGAGAAGAGTAGAAAAGTAAATTTTTGTCTAGAGATGGCTTTAGAAGTGATTTTAGATGGATGATCAAGAATAGAGAGTAGTTCCACGAATCGATATTTTATATTTGCGCTGATTTTTTTGCATAGAAAGCAGTGAACATCGCTGAGAATAGTCGAAAGAGTCAATTTTATTCTAGAGATGGCTTGAGAAGTTATATTAGAAGGTAAGCCAAGAAAAGAGAGGTGGGCCACGAATCGATATTTTTTTATTTGCGCTGATTTATTTGCATAGAATCCAGTGAACATCGCTGAGAATAATAGAAAGAGTCAATGTTTGTCTAGAGATGGCTCTAGAAGTTATTTTAGAAGGTAGACCAAGAAAAGAGAGGAGGGCGACGAATCGATATTTTTTATTTGCGCTGATTTATTTGCATAGATTCCAGTAAACATCGCTGAGAGGAGTAAAAATTGTAAATTTTTTTCTGGAGATGGCTCCAAAAGTGATTTTAGATGGATGATCAAGTATAGAGAGTAGTGCCACGAATCGATATTTTTTATTTCGGTGATTTATTTGCATAGAATCCAGTGAACATCGTTGAGAATAGTAGAAAGAGTCAATTTTTGTCTAGAGATGGCTCGAGAAGTTATATTAGAAGGTAAGCCAAGAAAAGAGAGGATGGCCACGAATCGATATTTTTTATTTGCGCTGATTTATTTGCATAGAATCCAGTGAACATCCCTGAGAAGAGTAGAAAAGTCAATTTTTGTTAAGAGATGACTCTAGAAGTGATTTTAGATGGATGATTAAGAATAGAGAGTAGTGTCATGAATCGATATTTTTTATTTCGGTGATTTATTTGCATAGAATCCAGTGAACATCGCTGAGAATAGTAGAAAGTGTCAATTTTTGTCTAGAGATGACCATAGAAGTGATTTTAGATGGATGATCAAGAATAGAGAGTAGTTCCACGAATCGATATTTTATATTTGCGCTGATTTTTTTGCATAGAAAGCAGTGAACATCGCTGAGAATAGTCGAAAGAGTCAATTTTAGTCTAGAGATGGCTTGAGAAGTTATATTAGAAGGTAAGCCAAGAAAAGAGAGGTGGGCCACGAATCGATATTTTTTTATTTGCGCTGATTTATTTGCATAGAATCCAGTGAACATCGCTGAGAATAATAGAAAGAGTCAATGTTTGTCTAGAGATGGCTCTAGAAGTTATGTTAGAAGGTAGACCAAGAAAAGAGAGGAGGGCGACGAATCGATATTTTTTATTTGCGCTGATTTATTTGCATAGAATCCAGTAAACATCGCTGAGAGGAGTAAAAATTGTAAATTTTTTTCTGGAGATGGCTCCAAAAGTGATTTTAGATGGTTGATCAAACAGAGAGAGGAGTGCCACGAATCGATATTTTTTCTTTGCGCTGATTTATTTGCATAGAAAGCAGTGAACATCGCTGAGAAGAATAGAAAAGTCAATTTTTGTCTAGAGATGGCTCTAGAAGTGATTTTAGATGGTTGATCAAGAATAGAGAGTAGTGCCACGAATCGATATTTTTTATTTTCGCTGATTTATTTGCATAGAATTCAGTGAACATCGCTGAGAATAGTAGAAAGAGTCAATGTTTGTCTACAGATGGCTCTAGAAGTTATTTTAGAAGGTAGACCAAGAAAAGAGAGGAGGGCCACGAATCTATATTTCTTATTTGCGCTGATTTATTTGCATAGAATCCAGTGAACATCGCTGAGAAGAGCAGAAAAGTCAAATTTTGTTTAGAGATGACTCTAGAAGTTATTTTAGAAGGTAAGCCAAGAAAAGAGAGGAGGGCCACGAATCGATATTTTTTATTTTCGATGATTTATTTGCATAGAATCCAGTGAACATCGCTGGGAGGAGTAAAAAGTGTAAAATTTTGTCTGGAGATGGCTCCAAAAGTGATTTTAGATGGATGATCAAACAGAGAGAGGAGTGCCACGAATCGATATTTTTTCTTTGCGCTGATTTATTTGCATAGAAAGCAGTGAACATCGCTGAGAAGAGTAGAAAAGTCAATTTTTGTTAAGAGATAACTCTAGAAGTGATTTTAGATGGATGATTAAGAATAGAGAGTAATGCCACGAATCGATATTTTTATTTGCGCTAATTTATTTGCATAGAATCCAGTGAACATCGCTGAGAATACTAGAAAGAGTCAATTTTTGTCTAGAGATGGCTCTAGAAGATATTTTAGAAGGTAAGCCAAGAAAAGAGATGAGGGCCACGAATCGATATTTCTTATTTGCGCTGATTTATTTGCATAGAATCCAGTGAACATCGCTGAGAAGAGCAGAAAAGTCAATTTTTGTTTAGAGATGACTCTAGAAGTTATTTTAGAAGGTAAGCCAAGAAAAGAGAGGAGGGCCACGAATCGATATTTTTTATTTTCGATGATTTATTTGCATAGAATCCAGTGAACATCGCTGAGAAGAGTAGAAAAGTCTATTTTTCTAGAGATGGCTCTAGAAGTTATTTTAGAAGGTAAGCCAAGAAAAGAGAGGAGGGCCACGAATCGATATTTTTTATTTGCGCTGATTTATTTGCATAGAAAGCAGTGAACATCGCTGAGAAGAGTAGAAAAGTCAATTTTTGTCTAGAGATGACTCCAGAAGTGATTTTAGATGGATGATTAAGAATAGAGAGTAGTGTCATGAATCGATATTTTTTATTTCGGTGATTTATTTGCATAGAATCCAGTGAACATCGTTGAGAATAGTAGAAAGAGTCAATTTTTGTCTCGAGATGTCTCCAGAAGTGATTTTAGATGGATGATTAAGAATAGAGAGTAGTGTCATGAATCGATATTTTTTATTTCGGTGATTTATTTGCAAAGAATCCTGTGAACATCGCTGAGAATACTAGAAGGTGTCAATTTTTGTCTAGAGATGACTCTGGAAGTGCTTTTAGAAGGTAGACCAAGAAAAGACAGGAGGGCCACGAATCGATATTTTTTATTTGCGCTGATTTATTTGCATAGAATCCAGTGAACATCGCTGAGAAGAGTAGAAAAGTCAATTTTTGTTTAGAGATGACTCTAGAAGTGATTTTAGAAGGTAAGCCAAGAAAAGAGAGGAGGGCCACGAATCGATATTTTTTATTTGCGCTGATTTATTTGCATAGAATCCAGTGAACATCGCTGAGAAGAGTAGAAAAGTCAATTTTTGTTTAGAGATGACTCTAGAAGTTATTTTACAAGGTAAGCCAAAAAAAGAGAGGAGGGCCACGAATCGATATTTTTCATTTTCGCTGATTTATTTGCATAGAATCCAGTGAACATCGCTGAGAATAGTAGAAAGAGTCAATTTTTGTCTAGAGATGACTCCAGAAGTGATTTTAGATGGATGATTAAGAATAAGGGGTAGTATCATGAATCGATATTTTTTATTTCGGTGATTTATTTGCATAGAATCCAGTGAACATCGCTGAGAAGAGTAGAAAAGTCAATTTTTGTTTAGAGATGACTCTAGAAGTGATTTCAGAAGGTAAGCCAAGAAAACAGAGGAGGGCCACGAATCGATCTTTTTTATTTGCGCTGATTTATTTGCATAGAATCCAGTGAACATCGCTGAGAAGAGTAGAAAAGTCAATTTTTGTTTAGAGATGACTCTAGAAGTAATTTTAGATGGATGATCAAGAATAGAGAGTAGTGCCACGAATCGATATTTTTTTATTTCGGTGATTTATTTGCATAGAATCCAGTGAACATCGCTGAGAATACTAGAAAGAGTCAATTTTTGTCTAGAGATGGCTCTAGAAGATATTTTAGAAGGTAAGCCAAGAAAAGAGAGGAGGGCCACGAATCGATATTTCTTATTTGCGCTGATTTATTTGCATAGAATCCAGTGAACATCGCTGAGAAGAGCAGAAAAGTCAATTTTTGTTTAGAGATGACTCTAGAAGTTATTTTAGAAGGTAAGCCAAGAAAAGAGAGGAGGGCCACGAATCGATATTTTTTATTTTCGATGATTTATTTGCATAGAATCCAGTGAACATCGCTGAGAGGAGTAAAAAGTGTAAAATTTTGTCTGGAGATGGCTCCAAAAGTGATTTTAGATGGATGATCAAACAGAGAGAGGAGTGCCACGAATCGATATTTTTTCTTTGCGCTGATTTATTTGCATAGAAAGCAGTGAACATCGCTGAGAAGAGTAGAAAAGTCAATTTTTGTTTAGAGATGACTCTAGAAGTGATTTTAGATGGATGATCAAGTATAGAGAGTAGTGCCACGAACCGATATTTTTTATTTCGGTGATTTATTTGCATAGAATCCATTGAACATCGTTGAGAATAGTAGAAAGAGTCAATTTTTGTCTAGAGATGGCTCTAGAAGTTATATTAGAAGGTAAGCCAAGAAAAGAGAGGAGGGCCACGAATCAATATTTTTTATTTGCGCTGATTTATTTGCATAGAATCCAATGAACATCGCTGAGAAGAGTAGAAAAGTCAATTTTTGTTAAGAGATAACTCTAGAAGTGATTTTAGATGGATGATTAAGAATAGAGAGTAATGCCACGAATCGATATTTTTATTTGCGCTAATTTATTTGCATAGAATCCAGTGAACATCGCTGAGAATACTAGAAAGAGTCAATTTTTGTCTAGAGATGGCTCTAGAAGATATTTTAGAAGGTAAGCCAAGAAAAGAGATGAGGGCCACGAATCGATATTTCTTATTTGCGCTGATTTATTTGCATAGAATCCAGTGAACATCGCTGAGAAGAGTAGAAAAGTCTATTTTTCTAGAGATGGATCTAGAAGTTATTTTAGAAGGTAAGCCAAGAAAAGAGAGGAGGGCCACGAATCGATATTTTTTATTTGCGCTGATTTATTTGCATAGAAAGCAGTGAACATCGCTGAGAAGAGTAGAAAAGTCAATTTTTGTCTAGAGATGACTCCAGAAGTGATTTTAGAAGGTAAGCCAAGAAAAGAGAGGAGGGCCACGAATCGATATTTTTTATTTTCGATGATTTATTTGCATAGAATCCAGTGAACATCGCTGAGAAGAGTAGAAAAGTCTATTTTTCTAGAGATGGCTCTAGAAGTTATTTTAGAAGGTAAGCCAAGAAAAGAGAGGAGGGCCACGAATCGATATTTTTTATTTGCGCTGATTTATTTGCATAGAAAGCAGTGAACATCGCTGAGAAGAGTAGAAAAGTCAATTTTTGTCTAGAGATGACTCCAGAAGTGATTTTAGATGGATGATTAAGAATAGAGAGTAGTGTCATGAATCGATATTTTTTATTTCGGTGATTTATTTGCATAGAATCCAGTGAACATCGTTGAGAATAGTAGAAAGAGTCAATTTTTGTCTCGAGATGTCTCCAGAAGTGATTTTAGATGGATGATTAAGAATAGAGAGTAGTGTCATGAATCGATATTTTTTATTTCGGTGATTTATTTGCAAAGAATCCTGTGAACATCGCTGAGAATACTAGAAGGTGTCAATTTTTGTCTAGAGATGACTCTGGAAGTGCTTTTAGAAGGTAGACCAAGAAAAGAGAGGAGGGCCACGAATCGATATTTTTTATTTGCGCTGATTTATTTGCATAGAATCCAGTGAACATCGCTGAGAAGAGTAAAAAAGTCAATTTTTGTTTAGAGATGACTCTAGAAGTGATTTTAGAAGGTAAGCCAAGAAAAGAGAGGAGGGCCACGAATCGATATTTTTTATTTGCGCTGATTTATTTGCATAGAATCCAGTGAACATCGCTGAGAAGAGTAGAAAAGTCAATTTTTGTTTAGAGATGACTCTAGAAGTTATTTTACAAGGTAAGCCAAGAAAAGAGAGGAGGGCCACGAATCGATATTTTTCATTTTCGCTGATTTATTTGCATAGAATCCAGTGAACATCGCTGAGAATAGTAGAAAGAGTCAATTTTTGTCTAGAGATGACTCCAGAAGTGATTTTAGATGGATGATTAAGAATAAGGGGTAGTATCATGAATCGATATTTTTTATTTCGGTGATTTATTTGCATAGAATCCAGTGAACATCGCTGAGAAGAGTAGAAAAGTCAATTTTTGTTTAGAGATGACTCTAGAAGTTATTTTAGAAGGTAAGCCAAGAAAAGAGAGGAGGGCCACGAATCGATTTTTTTATTTTCGCTGATTTATTTGCATAGAATCCAGTGAACATCGCTGAGAAGAGTAGAAAAGTCAATTTTTGTTTAGAGATGACTCTAGAAGTGATTTCAGAAGGTAAGCCAAGAAAAAAGAGGAGGGCCACGAATCGATCTTTTTTATTTGCGCTGATTTATTTGCATAGAATCCAGTGAACATCGCTGAGAAGAGTAGAAAAGTCAATTTTTGTTTAGAGATGACTCTAGAAGTAATTTTAGATGGATGATCAAGAATAGAGAGTAGTGCCACGAATCGATATTTTTTTATTTCGGTGATTTATTTGCATAGAATCCAGTGAACATCGTTGAGAATAGTAGAAAGAGTCAATTTTTGTCTAGAGATGGCCCTAGAAGTTATATGAGAAGGTAAGCCAAGAAAAGAGAGGTGGGCCACGAATCGATATTTTTTTATTTGCGCTGATTTATTTGCATAGAATCCAGTGAACGTCGCTGAGAAGAGTAGAAAGTGTCAATTTTTGTTTAGAGATGACTCTAAAAGTGATTTTAGATGGATGATCAAGAATAGAGAGTAGTGCCACGAATCGATATTTTTTATTTCGGTGATTTATTTGCATAGAATCCAGTGAACATCGTTGAGAATAGTAGAAAGA
The DNA here is from genome assembly GCA_933228895.1 of Platycnemis pennipes. Lineage (NCBI taxonomy): Eukaryota > Metazoa > Arthropoda > Insecta > Odonata > Platycnemididae > Platycnemis > Platycnemis pennipes. The sequence continues at coordinate 5,812,826 of CAKOGI010000001.1, read as the reverse complement.
GTCAATTTTTGTCTTGAGATGGCTCTAGAAGTTATTTTAGAAGGTAAGCCAAGAAAAGAGAGGAGGGCCACGAATTGATATTATTTATTTGCGCTGATTTATTTGCATAGAATCCAGTGAACATCGCTGAGAATACTAGAAAGTGTCAATTTTTGTCTAGAGATGACTCTGGAAGTTCTTTTAGAAGGTAGACCAAGATAAGAGAGGAGGGCCACGAATCGATATTTTTTATTTGCGCTGATTTATTTGCATAGAATCCAGTGAACATCGCTGAGAAGAGTAGAAAAGTCAATTTTTATTTAGAGATGACTCTAGAAGTGATTTTAGAAGGTAAGCCAAGAAAAGAGAGGAGGGCCACGAATCGATATTTTTTCTTTGCGCTGATTTATTTGCATAGAATCCAGTGAACATCGCTGAGAAGAGTAGAAAAGTCAATTTTTGTTTAGAATGACTCTAGAAGTTATTTTAGAAGGTAAGCCAAGAAAAGAGAGGAGGGCCACGAATCGATATTTTTTATTTTCGCTGATTTATTTGCATAGAATCCAGTGAACATCGCTGAGAAGAGTAGAAAAGTCAATTTTTGTTTGGAGATGACTCTAGAAGTGATTTTAGAAGGTAAGCCAAGAAAAGAGAGGAGGGCCACGAATCGATATTTTTTATTTGCGCTGATTTATTTGCATAGAAAGCAGTGAACATCGCTGAGAAGAGTAGAAAAGTCAATTTTTGTTTAGAGATGACTCTAGAAGTGATTTTAGATGGATGATCAAGTATAGGGAGTAGTGCCACGAATCGATATTTTTTATTTCGGTGATTTATTTGCATAGAATCCATTGAACATCGTTGAGAATAGTAGAAAGAGTCGATTTTTGTCTAGAGATGGCTCTAGAAGTTATTTTAGAAGGTAAGCCAAGAAAAGAGAGGAGGGCCACGAATTGATATTTTTTATTTGCGCTGATTTATTTGCATAGAATCCAATGACCATCGCTGAGAAGAGTAGAAAAGTCAATTTTTGTTAAGAGATGACTCTAGAATTAATTTTAGATGGATGATTAAGAATAGAGAGTAATGCCACGAATCGATTTTTTTATTTGCGCTAATTTATTTGCATAGAATCCAGTGAACATCGCTGAGAATACTAGAAAGTGTCAATTTTTGTCTAGAGATGACTCTGGAAGTTCTTTTAGAAGGTAGACCAAGAAAAGAGAGGAGGGCCACGAATCGATATTTTTTATTTGCGCTGATTTATTTGCATAGAATCCAGTGAACATCGCTGAGAAGAGTAGAAAAGTCAATTTTTGTTTAGAGATGACTCTAGAAGTGATTTTAGAAGGTAAGCCAAGAAAAGAGAGGAGGGCCACGAATCGATATTTTTTATTTGCGCTGATTTATTTGCATAGAATCCAGAGAACATCGCTGAGAAGAGTAGAAAAGTCAATTTTTGTTTAGAGATGACTCTAGAAGTTATTTTGAAGGTAAGCCAAGAAAAGAGAGGAGGGCCACGAATCGATATTTTTTATTTTCGCTGATTTATTTGCATAGAATCCAGTGAACATCGCTGAGAAGAGTAGAAAAGTCTATTTTTGTTTAGAGAAGACTCTAGAAGTTATTTTAGAAGGTAAGCCAAGAAAAGAGAGGAGGGCCACGAATCGATATTTTTTATTTGCGCTTATTTATTTGCATAGAATCCAGTGAACATCGCTGAGAAGAGTAGAAAAGTCAATTTTTGTTTAGAGATTACTCTAGAAGTGATTTTAGAAGGTAAGCCAAGAAAAGAGAGGAGGGCCACGAATCGATCTTTTTTATTTGCGCTGATTTATTTGCATAGAATCCAGTGAACATCGCTGAGAAGAGTAGAAAAGTCAATTTTTGTTTAGAGATGACTCTAGAAGTTATTTTAGAAGGTAAGCCAAGAAAAGAGCGGAGGGCCACGAATCGATATTTTTTATTTTCGCTGATTTATTTGCATAGAATCCAGTGAACATCGCTGAGAATAGTAGAAAGAGTCAATTTTTGTCTAGAGATGACTCCAGAAGTGATTTTAGATGGATGATTAAGAATAGAGAGTAGTGTCATGAATCGATATTTTTTATTTCGGTGATTGATTTGCAAAGAATACAGTGAACATCGCTGAGAATACTAGAAAGTGTCAATTTTTGTCTAGAGATGACTCTGGAAGTGCTTTTAGAAGGTAGACCAAGAAAAGAGAGGAGGGCCACGAATCGATATTTTTTATTTGCGCTGATTTATTTGCATAGAATCCAGTGAACATCGCTGAGAAGAGTAGAAAAGTCAATTTTTGTTTAGAGATGACTCTAGAAGTGATTTTAGAAGGAAAGCCAAGAAAAGAGAGGAGGGCCACGAATCGATCTTTTTTATTTGCGCTGATTTATTTGCATAGAATCAAGTGAACATCGCTAAGAAGAGTAGAAAAGTCAAATTTTGTCTAGAGATGACTCTAGAAGTGATTTTAGAAGGTAAGCCAAGAAAAGAGAGGAGGGCCACGAATCGATCTTTTTTATGTGCGCTGATTTATTCGCATAGAATCCAGTGAACATCGCTGAGAAGAGTAGAAAAGTCAATTTTTGTTTAGAGATGACTCTAGAAATTATTTTAGAAGGTAAGCCAAGAAAAGAGAGGACGGCCACGAATCGATCTTTTTTAGTTGCGCGATTTATTTGCATAGAATCCAGTGAACATCGCTGAGAAGAGTAGAAAAGTCAATTTTTGTTTAGAGATGACTCTAGAAGTTATTTTAGAAGGTAAGCCAAGAAAAGAGAGGAGGGCCACGAATTGATATTTTTTATTTGCGCTGATTTATTTGCATAGAATCCAGTGAACATCGCTGAGAAGAGTAGAAAAGTCAATTTTTGTTTAGAGATGACTCTAGAAGTGATTTTAGAAGGTAAGCCAAGTAAAGAGAGGAGGGCCACGAATCGATATTTTTTATTTGCGCTGATTTATTAGCATAGAATTCAGTGAACATCGCTGAGAAGTGTAGAAAAGTCAATTTTTGTTTAGAGATGACTCTAGGAGTGATTTTAGAAGGTAAGCCAAGAAAAGAGAGGAGGGCCACGAATCGATATTTTTTATTTGCTGTGATTTATTTGCATAGAATCCAGTGAACATCGCTGAGAAGAGTAGAAAAGTCAATTTTTGTTTAGAAATGACTCTAGAAGTTATTTTAGAAGGTAAGCCAAGAAAAGAGAGGAGGGCCACGAATCGATATTTTTTATTTTCGCCTGATTTATTTGCATAGAATCCAGTGAACATCGCTGAGAAGAGTAGAAAAGTCAATTTTGGTTTAGAGATGACTCTAGAAGTGATTTTAGAAGGTAAGCCAAGAAAAGAGAGGAGGGCCACGAATCGATATTTTTTATTTGCGCTGATTTATTTGCATAGAATACAGTGAACATCGCTGAGAAGAGTAGAAAAGTCAATTTTTGTTTAGTAATGACTCTAGAAGTTATTTTAGAAGGTAAGCCAAGAAAAGAGAGGAGGGCCACGAATCGATATTTTTTATTTCGGTGATTTATTTGCATAGAATCCAGTGAACATCGTTGAGAATAGTAGAAAGAGTCAATTTTTGTCTAGAGATGGCTCGAGAAGTTATATTAGAAGGTAAGCCAAGAAAAGAGAGGATGGCCACGAATCGATATTTTTTATTTGCGCTGATTTATTTGCATAGAATCCAGTGAACATCCCTGAGAAGAGTAGAAAAGTCAATTTTTGTTAAGAGATGACTCTAGAAGTGATTTTAGATGGATGATTAAGAATAGAGAGTAGTGTCATGAATCGATATTTTTTATTTCGGTGATTTATTTGCATAGAATCCAGTGAACATCGCTGAGAATATTAGAAAGTGTCAATTTTTGTCTAGAGATGACCATAGAATTGATTTCAGAAGGTAGACCAAGAAAAGAGAGGAGGGGCATGAATCGATATCTTTTATTTGCGCTGATTCATTTGCATAGAAAGCAGTGAACATCGCTGAGAAGAGTAGAAAAGTAAATTTTTGTCTAGAGATGGCTTTAGAAGTGATTTTAGATGGATGATCAAGAATAGAGAGTAGTGCCACGAATAGATATTTTTTATTTGCGCTGATTTTTTTGCATAGAATCCAGTAAACATCGCTGAGAGGAGTAAAAATTGTAAATTTTTTTCTGGAGATGGCTCCAAAAGTGATTTTAGATGGATGATCAAACAGAGAGAGGAGTGCCACGAATCGATATTTTTTCTTTGCGCTGATTTATTTGCATAGAAAGCAGTGAACATCGCTGAGAAGAATAGAAAAGTCAATTTTTGTCTAGAGATGGCTCTAGAAGTGATTTTAGATGGTTGATCAATAATAGAGAGTAGTGCCACGAATCGATATTTTTTATTTTCGCTGATTTATTTGCAGAGAATTCAGTGAACATCGTCGAGAATAGTAGAAAGAGTCAATTTTTGTCTAGAGATGGCTCTAGAAATATTTTAGAAGGTAAGCCAAGAAAAGAGAGGAGGGCCACGAATCAATATTTTTTATTTGCGCTGAATTATTTGCATAGAATCCAATGAACATCGCTGAGAAGAGTAGAAAAGTCAATTTTTGTCAAGAGATGACTCTAGAAGTGATTTTAGATGGATGATTAAGAATAGAGAGTAATGCCACGAATCGATATTTTTATTTGCGCTAATTTATTTGCATAGAATCCAGTGAACATCGCTGAGAATACTAGAAAGAGTCAATTTTTGTCTAGAGATGGCTCTAGAAGATATTTTAGAAGGTAAGCCAAGAAAAGAGAGGAGGGCCACGAATCGATATTTCTTATTTGCGCTGATTTATTTGCATAGAATCCAGTGAACATCGCTGAGAAGAGCAGAAAAGTCAATTTTTGTTTAGAGATGGCTCTAGAAGTTATTTTAGAAGGTAAGCCAAGAAAAGAGAGGAGGGCCACGAATCGATATTTTTTATTTGCGATGATTTATTTGCATAGAAAGCAGTGAACATCGCTGAAAAGAGTAGAAAAGTCAATTTTTGTCTAGAGATGACTCCAGAAGTGATTTTAGATGGATGATTAAGAATAGAGAGTAGTGTCATGAATCGATATTTTTTATTTCGGTGATTTATTTGCATAGAATCCAGTGAACATCGTTGAGAATAGTAGAAAGAGTCAATTTTTGTCTCGAGATGACTCCAGAAGTGAATTTAGATGGATGATTAAGAATAGAGAGTAGTGTCATGAATCGATATTTTTGCTTTCGGTGATTTATTTGCAAAGAATCCTGTGAACATCGCTGAGAATACTAGAAGGTGTCAATTTTTGTCTAGAGATGACTCTGGAAGTGCTTTTAGAAGGTAGACCAAGAAAAGAGAGGAGGGCCACGAATCGATATTTTTTATTTGCGCTGATTTATTTGCATAGAATCCAGTGAACATCGCTGAGAAGAGTAGAAAAGTCAATTTTTGTTTAGAGATGACTCTAGAAGTGATTTTAGAAGGTGGGCCAAGAAAAGAGAGGAGGGCCACGAATCGATATTTTTTATTTGCGCTGATTTATTTGCATAGAATCCAGTGAACATCGCTGAGAAGAGTAGAAAAGTCAATTTTTGTTTAGAGATGACTCTAGAAGTGATTTTAGAAGGTAAGCCAAGAAAAGACAGGAGGGCCACGAATCGATATTTTTTATTTGCGCTGATTTATTTGCATAGAATCCAGTGAACATCGCTGAGAAGAGTAGAAAAGTCAATTTTTGTTTAGAGATGACTCTAGAAGTTATTTTACAAGGTAAGCCAAGAAAAGAGAGGAGGGCCACGAATCGATTTTTTTCATTTTCGCTGATTTATTTGCATAGAATCCAGTGAACATCGCTGAGAATAGTAGAAAGAGTCAATTTTTGTCTAGAGATGACTCCAGAAGTGATTTTAGATGGATGATTAAGAATAGAGAGTAGTGTCATGAATCGATATTTTTTATTTCGGTGATTTATTTGCATAGAATCCAGTGAACATCGCTGAGAAGAGTAGAAAAGTCAATTTTTGTTTAGAGATGACTCTAGAAGTTATTTTAGAAGGTAAGCCAAGAAAAGAGAGGAGGGCCACGAATCGATTTTTTTATTTTCGCTGATTTATTTCCATAGAATCCAGTGAACATCGCTGAGAAGAGTAGAAAAGTCAATTTTTGTTTAGAGATGACTCTAGAAGTGATTTCAGAAGGTAAGCCAAGAAAAGAGCGGAGGGCCACGAATCGATCTTTTTTATTTGCGCTGATTTATTTGCATAGAATCCATTGAACATCGCTGAGAAGAGTAGAAAAGTCAATTTTTGTTTAGAGATGACTCTAGAAGTTATTTTAGAAGGTAAGCCAAGAAAAGAGAGGAGGGCCACGAATCGATATTTTTTATTTGCGCTGATTTATTTGCATAGAAAGCAGTGAACATCGCTGAGAAGAGTAGAAAAGTCAATTTTTGTTTAGAGATGACTCTAGAAGTGATTTTAGATGGATGATCAAGTATAGGGAGTAGTGCCACGAATCGATATTTTTTATTTCGGTGATTTATTTGCATAGAATCCATTGAACATCGTTGAGAATAGTAGAAAGAGTCGATTTTAGTCTAGAGATGGCTCTAGAAGTTATATTAGAAGGTAAGCCAAGAAAAGAGAGGAGGGCCACGAATTGATATTTTTTATTTGCGCTGATTTATTTGCATAGAATCCAATGAACATCGCTGAGAAGAGTAGAAAAGTCAATTTTTGTTAAGAGATGACTCTAGAATTAATTTTTGATGGATGATTAAGAATAGAGAGTAATGCCACGAATCGATATTTTTATTTGCGCTAATTTATTTGCATAGAATCCAGTGAACATCGCTGAGAATACTAGAAAGTGTCAATTTTTGTCTAGAGATGACTCTGGAAGTGCTTTTAGAAGGTAGACCAAGAAAAGAGAGGAGGGCCACGAATCGATATTTTTTATTTGCGCTGATTTATTTGCATAGAATCCAGTGAACATCGCTGAGAAGAGTAGAAAAGTCAATTTTTGTTTAGAGATGACTCTAGAAGTGATTTTAGAAGGTAAGCCAAGAAAAGAGAGGACGGCCACGAATCGATATTTTTTATTTGCGCTGATTTATTTGCATAGAATCCAGTGAACATCGCTGAGAAGAGTAGAAAAGTCAATTTTTGTTTAGAGATGACTCTAGAAGTTATTTTAGAAGGTAAGCCAAGAAAAGAGAGGAGGGCCACGAATCGATATTTTTTATTTTCGCTGATTTATTTGCATTGAAAGCAGTGAACATCAGCAATGCAAATAAATCAGCGCAAATAAAAAATATCGATTCGTGGCACTACTCTCTATTCTTGATCATCCATCTATAATCACTTCTAGAGCCATCTCTAGACAAAAATTGACTTTTCTACTCTTCTCAACGATGTTCACTGCTTTCTATGCAAATAAATCAGCGCAAATAAAGAATATCGATTCGTGGCCCTCCTCTCTTTTTTGGCTTACCTTCTTAAATAACTTCTAGAGCCATCTCTAGAAAAATAGACTTTTCTACTCTTCTCAGCGATGTTCACTGGATTCTATGCAAATAAATCAGCGAAAATAAAAAATATCGATTCGTGGCCCTCCTCTCTTTTCTTGGCTTACCTTCTAAAATATCTTCTATAGCCATCTCTAGACAAAAATTGACTCTTTCTAGTATTCTCAGCGATGTTCACTGGATTCTATGCAAATAAATTAGCGCAAATAAAAATATCGATTCGTGGCTTTACTCTCTATTCTTAATCATCAATCTAAAATCACTTCTAGAGGCATCTCTTAACAAAAATTGACTTTTCTACTCTTCTCAGCGATGTTCATTGGATTCTATGCAAATAAATCAGCGCAAATAAAAAATATCGATTCGTGGCCCTCCTCTCATTTCTTGGCTTACCTTCTAATATAACTTCTAGAGCCATCTCTAGACAAAAATTGACTCTTTCTACTATTCTCAACGATGTTCAATGGATTCTATTCTTGAATTTATTTGCATAGAATCCAGTGAACATCGCTGAGAAGAGTAAAAAGTCAATTTTTGTTTAGAGATGACTCTAGATGTTATTTTAGAAGGTAAGCCAAGAAAAGAGAGGAGGGCCACGAATCGATATTTTTTATTTTCGCTGATTTATTTGCATAGAATCCAGTGAACATCGCTGAGAATAGTAGAAAGAGTCAATTTTTGTCTAGAGATGACTCTAGAAGTGATTTTAGATGGATGATCAAGTATAGAGAGTAGTGCCACGAACCGATATTTTTTATTTCGGTGATTTATTTGCATAGAATCCATTGAACATCGTCGAGAATAGTAGAAAGAGTCAATTTTTGTCTAGAGATGGCTCTAGAAGTTATATTAGAAGGTAAGCCAAGAAAAGAGAGGAGGGCCACGAATCAATATTTTTTATTTGCGCTGATTTATTTGCATAGAATCCAATGAACATCGCTGAGAAGAGTAGAAAAGTCAATTTTTGTTAAGAGATGACTCTAGAAGTGATTTTAGATGGATGATTAAGAATAGAGAGTAATGCCACGAATCGATATTTTTATTTGCGCTAATTTATTTGCATAGAATCCAGTGAACATCGCTGAGAATACTAGAAAGAGTCAATTTTTGTCTAGAGATGGCTCTAGAAGATATTTTAGAAGGTAAGCCAAGAAAAGAGAGGAGGGCCACGAATCGATATTTCTTATTTGCGCTGATTTATTTGCATAGAATCCAGTGAACATCGCTGAGAAGAGCAGAAAAGTCAATTTTTGTTTAGAGATGGCTCTAGAAGTTATTTTAGAAGGTAAGCCAAGAAAAGAGAGGAGGGCCACGAATCGATATTTTTTATTTGCGATGATTTATTTGCATAGAAAGCAGTGAACATCGCTGAAAAGAGTAGAAAAGTCAATTTTTGTCTAGAGATGACTCCAGAAGTGATTTTAGATGGATGATTAAGAATAGAGAGTAGTGTCATGAATCGATATTTTTTATTTCGGTGATTTATTTGCATAGAATCCAGTGAACATCGTTGAGAATAGTAGAAAGAGTCAATTTTTGTCTCGAGATGACTCCAGAAGTGAATTTAGATGGATGATTAAGAATAGAGAGTAGTGTCATGAATCGATATTTTTGCTTTCGGTGATTTATTTGCAAAGAATCCTGTGAACATCGCTGAGAATACTAGAAGGTGTCAATTTTTGTCTAGAGATGACTCTGGAAGTGCTTTTAGAAGGTAGACCAAGAAAAGAGAGGAGGGCCACGAATCGATATTTTTTATTTGCGCTGATTTATTTGCATAGAATCCAGTGAACATCGCTGAGAAGAGTAGAAAAGTCAATTTTTGTTTAGAGATGACTCTAGAAGTGATTTTAGAAGGTAAGCCAAGAAAAGAGAGGAGGGCCACGAATCGATATTTTTTATTTGCGCTGATTTATTTGCATAGAATCCAGTGAACATCGCTGAGAAGAGTAGAAAAGTCAATTTTTGTTTAGAGATGACTCTAGAAGTGATTTTAGAAGGTAAGCCAAGAAAACAGAGGAGGGCCACGAATCGATATTTTTTATTTGCGCTGATTTATTTGCATAGAATCCAGTGAACATCGCTGAGAAGAGTAGAAAAGTCAATTTTTGTTTAGAGATGACTCTAGAAGTTATTTTACAAGGTAAGCCAAGAAAAGAGAGGAGGGCCACGAATCGATTTTTTTCATTTTCGCTGATTTATTTGCATAGAATCCAGTGAACATCGCTGAGAATAGTAGAAAGAGTCAATTTTTGTCTAGAGATGACTCCAGAAGTGATTTTAGATGGATGATTAAGAATAGAGAGGAGTGCCACGAATCGATATTTTTTCTTTGCGCTGATTTATTTGCATAGAAAGCAGTGAACATCGCTGAGAAGAATAGAAAAGTCAATTTTTGTCTAGAGATGGCTCTAGAAGTGATTTTAGATGGTTGATCAATAATAGAGAGTAGTGCCACGAATCGATATTTTTTATTTTCGCTGATTTATTTGCAGAGAATTCAGTGAACATCGTCGAGAATAGTAGAAAGAGTCAATTTTTGTCTAGAGATGGCTCTAGAAATATTTTAGAAGGTAAGCCAAGAAAAGAGAGGAGGGCCACGAATCAATATTTTTTATTTGCGCTGAATTATTTGCATAGAATCCAATGAACATCGCTGAGAAGAGTAGAAAAGTCAATTTTTGTCAAGAGATGACTCTAGAAGTGATTTTAGATGGATGATTAAGAATAGAGAGTAATGCCACGAATCGATATTTTTATTTGCGCTAATTTATTTGCATAGAATCCAGTGAACATCGCTGAGAATACTAGAAAGAGTCAATTTTTGTCTAGAGATGGCTCTAGAAGATATTTTAGAAGGTAAGCCAAGAAAAGAGAGGAGGGCCACGAATCGATATTTCTTATTTGCGCTGATTTATTTGCATAGAATCCAGTGAACATCGCTGAGAAGAGCAGAAAAGTCAATTTTTGTTTAGAGATGGCTCTAGAAGTTATTTTAGAAGGTAAGCCAAGAAAAGAGAGGAGGGCCACGAATCGATATTTTTTATTTGCGATGATTTATTTGCATAGAAAGCAGTGAACATCGCTGAAAAGAGTAGAAAAGTCAATTTTTGTCTAGAGATGACTCCAGAAGTGATTTTAGATGGATGATTAAGAATAGAGAGTAGTGTCATGAATCGATATTTTTTATTTCGGTGATTTATTTGCATAGAATCCAGTGAACATCGTTGAGAATAGTAGAAAGAGTCAATTTTTGTCTCGAGATGACTCCAGAAGTGAATTTAGATGGATGATTAAGAATAGAGAGTAGTGTCATGAATCGATATTTTTGCTTTCGGTGATTTATTTGCAAAGAATCCTGTGAACATCGCTGAGAATACTAGAAGGTGTCAATTTTTGTCTAGAGATGACTCTGGAAGTGCTTTTAGAAGGTAGACCAAGAAAAGAGAGGAGGGCCACGAATCGATATTTTTTATTTGCGCTGATTTATTTGCATAGAATCCAGTGAACATCGCTGAGAAGAGTAGAAAAGTCAATTTTTGTTTAGAGATGACTCTAGAAGTGATTTTAGAAGGTGGGCCAAGAAAAGAGAGGAGGGCCACGAATCGATATTTTTTATTTGCGCTGATTTATTTGCATAGAATCCAGTGAACATCGCTGAGAAGAGTAGAAAAGTCAATTTTTGTTTAGAGATGACTCTAGAAGTGATTTTAGAAGGTAAGCCAAGAAAAGACAGGAGGGCCACGAATCGATATTTTTTATTTGCGCTGATTTATTTGCATAGAATCCAGTGAACATCGCTGAGAAGAGTAGAAAAGTCAATTTTTGTTTAGAGATGACTCTAGAAGTTATTTTACAAGGTAAGCCAAGAAAAGAGAGGAGGGCCACGAATCGATTTTTTTCATTTTCGCTGATTTATTTGCATAGAATCCAGTGAACATCGCTGAGAATAGTAGAAAGAGTCAATTTTTGTCTAGAGATGACTCCAGAAGTGATTTTAGATGGATGATTAAGAATAGAGAGTAGTGTCATGAATCGATATTTTTTATTTCGGTGATTTATTTGCATAGAATCCAGTGAACATCGCTGAGAAGAGTAGAAAAGTCAATTTTTGTTTAGAGATGACTCTAGAAGTTATTTTAGAAGGTAAGCCAAGAAAAGAGAGGAGGGCCACGAATCGATTTTTTTATTTTCGCTGATTTATTTCCATAGAATCCAGTGAACATCGCTGAGAAGAGTAGAAAAGTCAATTTTTGTTTAGAGATGACTCTAGAAGTGATTTCAGAAGGTAAGCCAAGAAAAGAGCGGAGGGCCACGAATCGATCTTTTTTATTTGCGCTGATTTATTTGCATAGAATCCATTGAACATCGCTGAGAAGAGTAGAAAAGTCAATTTTTGTTTAGAGATGACTCTAGAAGTTATTTTAGAAGGTAAGCCAAGAAAAGAGAGGAGGGCCACGAATCGATATTTTTTATTTGCGCTGATTTATTTGCATAGAAAGCAGTGAACATCGCTGAGAAGAGTAGAAAAGTCAATTTTTGTTTAGAGATGACTCTAGAAGTGATTTTAGATGGATGATCAAGTATAGGGAGTAGTGCCACGAATCGATATTTTTTATTTCGGTGATTTATTTGCATAGAATCCATTGAACATCGTTGAGAATAGTAGAAAGAGTCGATTTTAGTCTAGAGATGGCTCTAGAAGTTATATTAGAAGGTAAGCCAAGAAAAGAGAGGAGGGCCACGAATTGATATTTTTTATTTGCGCTGATTTATTTGCATAGAATCCAATGAACATCGCTGAGAAGAGTAGAAAAGTCAATTTTTGTTAAGAGATGACTCTAGAATTAATTTTTGATGGATGATTAAGAATAGAGAGTAATGCCACGAATCGATATTTTTATTTGCGCTAATTTATTTGCATAGAATCCAGTGAACATCGCTGAGAATACTAGAAAGTGTCAATTTTTGTCTAGAGATGACTCTGGAAGTGCTTTTAGAAGGTAGACCAAGAAAAGAGAGGAGGGCCACGAATCGATATTTTTTATTTGCGCTGATTTATTTGCATAGAATCCAGTGAACATCGCTGAGAAGAGTAGAAAAGTCAATTTTTGTTTAGAGATGACTCTAGAAGTGATTTTAGAAGGTAAGCCAAGAAAAGAGAGGACGGCCACGAATCGATATTTTTTATTTGCGCTGATTTATTTGCATAGAATCCAGTGAACATCGCTGAGAAGAGTAGAAAAGTCAATTTTTGTTTAGAGATGACTCTAGAAGTTATTTTAGAAGGTAAGCCAAGAAAAGAGAGGAGGGCCACGAATCGATATTTTTTATTTTCGCTGATTTATTTGCATTGAAAGCAGTGAACATCAGCAATGCAAATAAATCAGCGCAAATAAAAAATATCGATTCGTGGCACTACTCTCTATTCTTGATCATCCATCTATAATCACTTCTAGAGCCATCTCTAGACAAAAATTGACTTTTCTACTCTTCTCAACGATGTTCACTGCTTTCTATGCAAATAAATCAGCGCAAATAAAGAATATCGATTCGTGGCCCTCCTCTCTTTTTTGGCTTACCTTCTTAAATAACTTCTAGAGCCATCTCTAGAAAAATAGACTTTTCTACTCTTCTCAGCGATGTTCACTGGATTCTATGCAAATAAATCAGCGAAAATAAAAAATATCGATTCGTGGCCCTCCTCTCTTTTCTTGGCTTACCTTCTAAAATATCTTCTATAGCCATCTCTAGACAAAAATTGACTCTTTCTAGTATTCTCAGCGATGTTCACTGGATTCTATGCAAATAAATTAGCGCAAATAAAAATATCGATTCGTGGCTTTACTCTCTATTCTTAATCATCAATCTAAAATCACTTCTAGAGGCATCTCTTAACAAAAATTGACTTTTCTACTCTTCTCAGCGATGTTCATTGGATTCTATGCAAATAAATCAGCGCAAATAAAAAATATCGATTCGTGGCCCTCCTCTCATTTCTTGGCTTACCTTCTAATATAACTTCTAGAGCCATCTCTAGACAAAAATTGACTCTTTCTACTATTCTCAACGATGTTCAATGGATTCTATTCTTGAATTTATTTGCATAGAATCCAGTGAACATCGCTGAGAAGAGTAAAAAGTCAATTTTTGTTTAGAGATGACTCTAGATGTTATTTTAGAAGGTAAGCCAAGAAAAGAGAGGAGGGCCACGAATCGATATTTTTTATTTTCGCTGATTTATTTGCATAGAATCCAGTGAACATCGCTGAGAATAGTAGAAAGAGTCAATTTTTGTCTAGAGATGACTCTAGAAGTGATTTTAGATGGATGATCAAGTATAGAGAGTAGTGCCACGAACCGATATTTTTTATTTCGGTGATTTATTTGCATAGAATCCATTGAACATCGTCGAGAATAGTAGAAAGAGTCAATTTTTGTCTAGAGATGGCTCTAGAAGTTATATTAGAAGGTAAGCCAAGAAAAGAGAGGAGGGCCACGAATCAATATTTTTTATTTGCGCTGATTTATTTGCATAGAATCCAATGAACATCGCTGAGAAGAGTAGAAAAGTCAATTTTTGTTAAGAGATGACTCTAGAAGTGATTTTAGATGGATGATTAAGAATAGAGAGTAATGCCACGAATCGATATTTTTATTTGCGCTAATTTATTTGCATAGAATCCAGTGAACATCGCTGAGAATACTAGAAAGAGTCAATTTTTGTCTAGAGATGGCTCTAGAAGATATTTTAGAAGGTAAGCCAAGAAAAGAGAGGAGGGCCACGAATCGATATTTCTTATTTGCGCTGATTTATTTGCATAGAATCCAGTGAACATCGCTGAGAAGAGCAGAAAAGTCAATTTTTGTTTAGAGATGGCTCTAGAAGTTATTTTAGAAGGTAAGCCAAGAAAAGAGAGGAGGGCCACGAATCGATATTTTTTATTTGCGATGATTTATTTGCATAGAAAGCAGTGAACATCGCTGAAAAGAGTAGAAAAGTCAATTTTTGTCTAGAGATGACTCCAGAAGTGATTTTAGATGGATGATTAAGAATAGAGAGTAGTGTCATGAATCGATATTTTTTATTTCGGTGATTTATTTGCATAGAATCCAGTGAACATCGTTGAGAATAGTAGAAAGAGTCAATTTTTGTCTCGAGATGACTCCAGAAGTGAATTTAGATGGATGATTAAGAATAGAGAGTAGTGTCATGAATCGATATTTTTGCTTTCGGTGATTTATTTGCAAAGAATCCTGTGAACATCGCTGAGAATACTAGAAGGTGTCAATTTTTGTCTAGAGATGACTCTGGAAGTGCTTTTAGAAGGTAGACCAAGAAAAGAGAGGAGGGCCACGAATCGATATTTTTTATTTGCGCTGATTTATTTGCATAGAATCCAGTGAACATCGCTGAGAAGAGTAGAAAAGTCAATTTTTGTTTAGAGATGACTCTAGAAGTGATTTTAGAAGGTAAGCCAAGAAAAGAGAGGAGGGCCACGAATCGATATTTTTTATTTGCGCTGATTTATTTGCATAGAATCCAGTGAACATCGCTGAGAAGAGTAGAAAAGTCAATTTTTGTTTAGAGATGACTCTAGAAGTGATTTTAGAAGGTAAGCCAAGAAAACAGAGGAGGGCCACGAATCGATATTTTTTATTTGCGCTGATTTATTTGCATAGAATCCAGTGAACATCGCTGAGAAGAGTAGAAAAGTCAATTTTTGTTTAGAGATGACTCTAGAAGTTATTTTACAAGGTAAGCCAAGAAAAGAGAGGAGGGCCACGAATCGATTTTTTTCATTTTCGCTGATTTATTTGCATAGAATCCAGTGAACATCGCTGAGAATAGTAGAAAGAGTCAATTTTTGTCTAGAGATGACTCCAGAAGTGATTTTAGATGGATGATTAAGAATAGAGAGTAGTGTCATGAATCGATATTTTTTATTTCGGTGATTTATTTGCATAGAATCCAGTGAACATCGCTGAGAAGTGTAGAAAAGTCAATTTTTGTTTAGAGATGACTCTAGAAGTTATTTTAGAAGGTAAGCCAAGAAAAGAGAGGAGGGCCACGAATCGATTTTTTTATTTTCGCTGATTTATTTCCATAGAATCCAGTGAACATCGCTGAGAAGAGTAGAAAAGTCAATTTTTGTTTAGAGATGACTCTAGAAGTGATTTCAGAAGGTAAGCCAAGAAAAGAGAGGAGGGCCACGAATCGATCTTTTTTATTTGCGCTGATTTATTTGCATAGAAAGCAGTGAACATCGCTGAGAAGAATAGAAAAGTCAATTTTTGTCTAGAGATGGCTCTAGAAGTGATTTTAGATGGTTGATCAATAATAGAGAGTAGTGCCACGAATCGATATTTTTTATTTTCGCTGATTTATTTGCAGAGAATTCAGTGAACATCGCTGAGAATAGTAGAAAGAGTCAATGTTTGTCTAGAGATGGCTCTAGAAGTTATTTTAGAAGGTAGACCAAGAAAAGAGAGGAGGGCGACGAATCGATATTTTTTATTTGCGCTGATTTATTTGCATAGAATCCAGTAAACATCGCTGAGAGGAGTAAAAATTGTAAAATTTTATCTGGAGATGGCTCCATAAGTGATTTTAGATGGATGATCAAACAGAGAGAGGAGTGCCACGAATCGATATTTTTTCTTTGCGCTGATTTATTTGCATAGAAGGCAGGGAACATCGCTGAGAAGAGTAGAAAAGTCAATTTTTGTTTAGAGATGACTCTAGAAGTGATTTTAGATGGATGATCAAGTATAGAGAGTAGTGCCACGAACCGATATTTTTTATTTCGGTGATTTATTTGCATAGAATCCATTGAACATCGTCGAGAATAGTAGAAAGAGTCAATTTTTGTCTAGAGATGGCTCTAGAAGTTATATTAGAAGGTAAGCCAAGAAAAGAGAGGAGGGCCACGAATCAATATTTTTTATTTGCGCTGATTTATTTGCATAGAATCCAATGAACATCGCTGAGAAGAGTAGAAAAGTCAATTTTTGTTAAGAGATGACTCTAGAAGTGATTTTAGATGGATGATTAAGAATAGAGAGTAATGCCACGAATCGATATTTTTATTTGCGCTAATTTATTTGCATAGAATCCAGTGAACATCGCTGAGAATACTAGAAAGAGTCAATTTTTGTCTAGAGATGGCTCTAGAAGTTATATTAGAAGGTAAGCCAAGAAAAGAGAGGAGGGCCACGAATCGATATTTCTTATTTGCGCTGATTTATTTGCATAGAATCCAGTGAACATCGCTGAGAAGAGCAGAAAAGTCAATTTTTGTTTAGAGATGGCTCTAGAAGTTATTTTAGAAGGTAAGCCAAGAAAAGAGAGGAGGGCCACGAATCGATATTTTTTATTTGCGATGATTTATTTGCATAGAAAGCAGTGAACATCGCTGAAAAGAGTAGAAAAGTCAATTTTTGTCTAGAGATGACTCCAGAAGTGATTTTAGATGGATGATTAAGAATAGAGAGTAGTGTCATGAATCGATATTTTTTATTTCGGTGATTTATTTGCATAGAATCCAGTGAACATCGTTGAGAATAGTAGAAAGAGTCAATTTTTGTCTCGAGATGACTCCAGAAGTGAATTTAGATGGATGATTAAGAATAGAGAGTAGTGTCATGAATCGATATTTTTGCTTTCGGTGATTTATTTGCAAAGAATCCTGTGAACATCGCTGAGAATACTAGAAGGTGTCAATTTTTGTCTAGAGATGACTCTGGAAGTGCTTTTAGAAGGTAGACCAAGAAAAGAGAGGAGGGCCACGAATCGATATTTTTTATTTGCGCTGATTTATTTGCATAGAATCCAGTGAACATCGCTGAGAAGAGTAGAAAAGTCAATTTTTGTTTAGAGATGACTCTAGAAGTGATTTTAGAAGGTGGGCCAAGAAAAGAGAGGAGGGCCACGAATCGATATTTTTTATTTGCGCTGATTTATTTGCATAGAATCCAGTGAACATCGCTGAGAAGAGTAGAAAAGTCAATTTTTGTTTAGAGATGACTCTAGAAGTGATTTTAGAAGGTAAGCCAAGAAAAGACAGGAGGGCCACGAATCGATATTTTTTATTTGCGCTGATTTATTTGCATAGAATCCAGTGAACATCGCTGAGAAGAGTAGAAAAGTCAATTTTTGTTTAGAGATGACTCTAGAAGTTATTTTACAAGGTAAGCCAAGAAAAGAGAGGAGGGCCACGAATCGATTTTTTTCATTTTCGCTGATTTATTTGCATAGAATCCAGTGAACATCGCTGAGAATAGTAGAAAGAGTCAATTTTTGTCTAGAGATGACTCCAGAAGTGATTTTAGATGGATGATTAAGAATAGAGAGTAGTGTCATGAATCGATATTTTTTATTTCGGTGATTTATTTGCATAGAATCCAGTGAACATCGCTGAGAAGAGTAGAAAAGTCAATTTTTGTTTAGAGATGACTCTAGAAGTTATTTTAGAAGGTAAGCCAAGAAAAGAGAGGAGGGCCACGAATCGATTTTTTTATTTTCGCTGATTTATTTCCATTGAATCCAGTGAACATCGCTGAGAAGAGTAGAAAAGTCAATTTTTGTTTAGAGATGACTCTAGAAGTGATTTCAGAAGGTAAGCCAAGAAAAGAGAGGAGGGCCACGAATCGATCTTTTTTATTTGCGCTGATTTATTTGCATAGAATCCATTGAACATCGCTGAGAAGAGTAGAAAAGTCAATTTTTGTTTAGAGATGACTCTAGAAGTTATTTTAGAAGGTAAGCCAAGAAAAGAGAGGAGGGCCACGAATCGATATTTTTTATTTGCGCTGATTTATTTGCATAGAAAGCAGTGAACATCGCTGAGAAGAGTAGAAAAGTCAATTTTTGTTTAGAGATGACTCTAGAAGTGATTTTAGATGGATGATCAAGTATAGGGAGTAGTGCCACGAATCGATATTTTTTATTTCTGTGATTTATTTGCATAGAATCCATTGAACATCGTTGAGAATAGTAGAAAGAGTCGATTTTTGTCTAGAGATGGCTCTAGAAGTTATATTAGAAGGTAAGCCAAGAAAAGAGAGGAGGGCCACGAATTGATATTTTTTATTTGCGCTGATTTATTTGCATAGAATCCAATGAACATCGCTGAGAAGAGTAGAAAAGTCAATTTTTGTTAAGAGATGACTCTAGAATTAATTTTTGATGGATGATTAAGAATAGAGAGTAATGCCACGAATCGATATTTTTATTTGCGCTAATTTATTTGCATAGAATCCAGTGAACATCGCTGAGAATACTAGAAAGTGTCAATTTTTGTCTAGAGATGACTCTGGAAGTGCTTTTAGAAGGTAGACCAAGAAAAGAGAGGAGGGCCACGAATCGATATTTTTTATTTGCGCTGATTTATTTGCATAGAATCCAGTGAACATCGCTGAGAAGAGTAGAAAAGTCAATTTTTGTTTAGAGATGACTCTAGAAGTGATTTTAGAAGGTAAGCCAAGAAAAGAGAGGACGGCCACGAATCGATATTTTTTATTTGCGCTGATTTATTTGCATAGAATCCAGTGAACATCGCTGAGAAGAGTAGAAAAGTCAATTTTTGTTTAGAGATGACTCTAGAAGTTATTTTAGAAGGTAAGCCAAGAAAAGAGAGGAGGGCCACGAATCGATATTTTTTATTTTCGCTGATTTATTTCCATTGAAAGCAGTGAACATCAGCAATGCAAATAAATCAGCGCAAATAAAAAATATCGATTCGTGGCACTACTCTCTATTCTTGATCATCCATCTATAATCACTTCTAGAGCCATCTCTAGACAAAAATTGACTTTTCTACTCTTCTCAACGATGTTCACTGCTTTCTATGCAAATAAATCAGCGCAAATAAAAAATATCGATTCGTGGCCCTCCTCTCTTTTTTGGCTTACCTTCTTAAATAACTTCTAGAGCCATCTCTAGAAAAATAGACTTTTCTACTCTTCTCAGCGATGTTCACTGGATTCTATGCAAATAAATCAGCGAAAATAAAAAATATCGATTCGTGGCCCTCCTCTCTTTTCTTGGCTTACCTTCTAAAATATCTTCTATAGCCATCTCTAGACAAAAATTGACTCTTTCTAGTATTCTCAGCGATGTTCACTGGATTCTATGCAAATAAATTAGCGCAAATAAAAATATCGATTCGTGGCTTTACTCTCTATTCTTAATCATCAATCTAAAATCACTTCTAGAGGCATTTCTTAACAAAAATTGACTTTTCTACTCTTCTCAGCGATGTTCATTGGATTCTATGCAAATAAATCAGCGCAAATAAAAAATATCGATTCGTGGCCCTCCTCTCATTTCTTGGCTTACCTTCTAATATAACTTCTAGAGCCATCTCTAGACAAAAATTGACTCTTTCTACTATTCTCAACGATGTTCAATGGATTCTATTCTTGAATTTATTTGCATAGAATCCAGTGAACATCGCTGAGAAGAGTAAAAAGTCAATTTTTGTTTAGAGATGACTCTAGATGTTATTTTAGAAGGTAAGCCAAGAAAAGAGAGGAGGGCCACGAATCGATATTTTTTATTTTCGCTGATTTATTTGCATAGAATCCAGTGAGCATCGCTGAGAATAGTAGAAAGAGTCAATTTTTGTCTAGAGATGACTCTAGAAGTGATTTTAGATGGATGATCAAGTATAGAGAGTAGTGCCACGAACCGATATTTTTTATTTCGGTGATTTATTTGCATAGAATCCATTGAACATCGTCGAGAATAGTAGAAAGAGTCAATTTTTGTCTAGAGATGGCTCTAGAAGTTATATTAGAAGGTAAGCCAAGAAAAGAGAGGAGGGCCACGAATCAATATTTTTTATTTGCGCTGATTTATTTGCATAGAATCCAATGAACATCGCTGAGAAGAGTAGAAAAGTCAATTTTTGTTAAGAGATGACTCTAGAAGTGATTTTAGATGGATGATTAAGAATAGAGAGTAATGCCACGAATCGATATTTTTATTTGCGCTAATTTATTTGCATAGAATCTAGTGAACATCGCTGAGAATATTAGAAAGAGTCAATTTTTGTCTAGAGATGGCTCTAGAAGATATTTTAGAAGGTAAGCCAAGAAAAGAGAGGAGGGCCACGAATCGATATTTCTTATTTGCGCTGATTTATTTGCATAGAATCCAGTGAACATCGCTGAGAAGAGCAGAAAAGTCAATTTTTGTTTAGAGATGGCTCTAGAAGTTATTTTAGAAGGTAAGCCAAGAAAAGAGAGGAGGGCCACGAATCGATATTTTTTATTTGCGATGATTTATTTGCATAGAAAGCAGTGAACATCGCTGAAAAGAGTAGAAAAGTCAATTTTTGTCTAGAGATGACTCCAGAAGTGATTTTAGATGGATGATTAAGAATAGAGAGTAGTGTCATGAATCGATATTTTTTATTTCGGTGATTTATTTGCATAGAATCCAGTGAACATCGTTGAGAATAGTAGAAAGAGTCAATTTTTGTCTCGAGATGACTCCAGAAGTGAGTTTAGATGGATGATTAAGAATAGAGAGTAGTGTCATGAATCGATATTTTTGCTTTCGGTGATTTATTTGCAAAGAATCCTGTGAACATCGCTGAGAATACTAGAAGGTGTCAATTTTTGTCTAGAGATGACTCTGGAAGTGCTTTTAGAAGGTAGACCAAGAAAAGAGAGGAGGGCCACGAATCGATATTTTTTATTTGCGCTGATTTATTTGCATAGAATCCAGTGAACATCGCTGAGAAGAGTAGAAAAGTCAATTTTTGTTTAGAGATGACTCTAGAAGTGATTTTAGAAGGTAAGCCAAGAAAAGAGAGGAGGGCCACGAATAAATATTTTTTATTTGCGCTGATTTATTTGCATAGAATCCAGTGAACATCGATGAGAAGAGTAGAAAAGTCAATTTTTGTTTAGAGATGACTCTAGAAGTGATTTTAGAAGGTAAGCCAAGAAAAGAGAGGAGGGCCACGAATCGATATTTTTTATTTGCGCTGATTTATTTGCATAGAATCCAGTGAACATCGCTGAGAAGAGTAGAAAAGTCAATTTTTGTTTAGAGATGACTCTAGAAGTTATTTTACAAGGTAAGCCAAGAAAAGAGAGGAGGGCCACGAATCGATTTTTTTCATTTTCGCTGATTTATTTGCATAGAATCCAGTGAACATCGCTGAGAATAGTAGAAAGAGTCAATTTTTGTCTAGAGATGACTCCAGAAGTGATTTTAGATGGATGATTAAGAATAGAGAGTAGTGTCATGAATCGATATTTTTTATTTCGGTGATTTATTTGCATAGAATCCAGTGAACATCGCTGAGAAGAGTAGAAAAGTCAATTTTTGTTTAGAGATGACTCTAAAAGTTATTTTAGATGGTAAGCCAAGAAAAGAGAGGAGGGCCACGAATAGATATTTTTTATTTTCGCTGATTTATTTGCATAGAATCCAGTGAACATCGCTGAGAATAGTAGAAAGAGTCAATTTTTGTCTAGAGATGACTCCAGAAGTGATTTTAGATGGATGATTAAGAATAGAGAGTAGGGTCATGAATCGATATTTTTTATTTCGGTGATTTATTTGCAAAGAATACAGTGAACATCGCTGAGAATACTAGAAAGTGTCAATTTTTGACTAGAGATGACTCTGGAAGTGCTTTTAGAAGGTAGACCAAGAAAAGAGAGGAGGGCCACGAATCGATATTTTTTATTTGCGCTGATTTATTTGCATAGAATCCAGTGAACATCGCTGAGAAGAGTAGAAAAGTCAATTTTTGTTTAGAGATGACTCTAGAAGTGATTTTAGAAGGT
Source organism: Platycnemis pennipes (assembly GCA_933228895.1). Taxonomy (NCBI): domain Eukaryota; kingdom Metazoa; phylum Arthropoda; class Insecta; order Odonata; family Platycnemididae; genus Platycnemis; species Platycnemis pennipes. The sequence goes on along the minus strand of CAKOGI010000001.1, from coordinate 5,790,498 downwards.
AAGACAAGAAAAGAGAGGAGGGCCACGAATCGATCTTTTTTATTTGCGCTGATTTATTTGCATAGAATCCAGTGAACATCGCTGAGAAGAGTAGAAAAGTCAATTTTTGTTTAGAGATGACTCTAGAAGTTATTTTAGAAGGTAAGCCAAGAAAAGAGAGGAGGGCCACGAATCGATATTTTTTATTTTCGCTGATTTATTTGCATAGAATCCAGTGAACATCGCTGAGAATAGTAGAAAGAGTCAATTTTTGTCTAGAGATGACTCCAGAAGTGATTTTAGATGGATGATTAAGAATAGAGAGTAGTGTCATGAATCGATATTTTTTATTTCGGTGATTTATTTGCAAAGAATACAGTGAACATCGCTGAGAATACTAGAAAGTGTCAATTTTTGTCTAGAGATGACTCTGGAAGTGCTTTTAGAAGGTAGACCAAGAAAAGAGAGAAGGGCCACGAATCGATATTTTTTATTTGCGCTGATTTATTTGCATCGAATCCAGTGAACATCGCTGAGAAGAGTAGAAAAGTCAATTTTTGTTTAGAGATGACTCTAGAAGTGATTTTAGAAGGTAAGCGAAGAAAAGAGAGGAGGGCCACGAATCGATCTTTTTTAGTTGCGCTGATTTATTTGCATAGAATCCAGTGAACATCGCTGAGAAGAGTAGAAAAGTCAATTTTTGTTTAGAGATGACTCTAGAAGTGATTTTAGAAGGTAAGCCAAGAAAAGAGAGGAGGGCCACGAATAAATATTTTTTATTTGCGCTGATTTATTTGCATAGAATCCAGTGAACATCGATGAGAAGAGTAGAAAAGTCAATTTTTGTTTAGAGATGACTCTAGAAGTGATTTTAGAAGGTAAGCCAAGAAAAGAGAGGAGGGCCACGAATCGATATTTTTTATTTGCGCTGATTTATTTGCATAGAATCCAGTGAACATCGCTGAGAAGAGTAGAAAAGTCAATTTTTGTTTAGAGATGACTCTAGAAGTTATTTTACAAGGTAAGCCAAGAAAAGAGAGGAGGGCCACGAATCGATTTTTTTCATTTTCGCTGATTTATTTGCATAGAATCCAGTGAACATCGCTGAGAATAGTAGAAAGAGTCAATTTTTGTCTAGAGATGACTCCAGAAGTGATTTTAGATGGATGATTAAGAATAGAGAGTAGTGTCATGAATCGATATTTTTTATTTCGGTGATTTATTTGCATAGAATCCAGTGAACATCGCTGAGAAGAGTAGAAAAGTCAATTTTTGTTTAGAGATGACTCTAAAAGTTATTTTAGATGGTAAGCCAAGAAAAGAGAGGAGGGCCACGAATAGATATTTTTTATTTTCGCTGATTTATTTGCATAGAATCCAGTGAACATCGCTGAGAATAGTAGAAAGAGTCAATTTTTGTCTAGAGATGACTCCAGAAGTGATTTTAGATGGATGATTAAGAATAGAGAGTAGGGTCATGAATCGATATTTTTTATTTCGGTGATTTATTTGCAAAGAATACAGTGAACATCGCTGAGAATACTAGAAAGTGTCAATTTTTGACTAGAGATGACTCTGGAAGTGCTTTTAGAAGGTAGACCAAGAAAAGAGAGGAGGGCCACGAATCGATATTTTTTATTTGCGCTGATTTATTTGCATAGAATCCAGTGAACATCGCTGAGAAGAGTAGAAAAGTCAATTTTTGTTTAGAGATGACTCTAGAAGTGATTTTAGAAGGTAAGACAAGAAAAGAGAGGAGGGCCACGAATCGATCTTTTTTATTTGCGCTGATTTATTTGCATAGAATCCAGTGAACATCGCTGAGAAGAGTAGAAAAGTCAATTTTTGTTTAGAGATGACTCTAGAAGTTATTTTAGAAGGTAAGCCAAGAAAAGAGAGGAGGGCCACGAATCGATATTTTTTATTTTCGCTGATTTATTTGCATAGAATCCAGTGAACATCGCTGAGAATAGTAGAAAGAGTCAATTTTTGTCTAGAGATGACTCCAGAAGTGATTTTAGATGGATGATTAAGAATAGAGAGTAGTGTCATGAATCGATATTTTTTATTTCGGTGATTTATTTGCAAAGAATACAGTGAACATCGCTGAGAATACTAGAAAGTGTCAATTTTTGTCTAGAGATGACTCTGGAAGTGCTTTTAGAAGGTAGACCAAGAAAAGAGAGAAGGGCCACGAATCGATATTTTTTATTTGCGCTGATTTATTTGCATCGAATCCAGTGAACATCGCTGAGAAGAGTAGAAAAGTCAATTTTTGTTTAGAGATGACTCTAGAAGTGATTTTAGAAGGTAAGCGAAGAAAAGAGAGGAGGGCCACGAATCGATCTTTTTTAGTTGCGCTGATTTATTTGCATAGAATCCAGTGAACATCGCTGAGAAGAGTAGAAAAGTCAATTTTTGTTTAGAGATGACTCTAGAAGTTATTTTAGATGGTAAGCCAAGAAAAGAGAGGAGGGCCACGAATCGATCTTTTTTATTTTCGCTGATTTATTTGCATAGAATCCAGTGAACATCGCTGAGAAGATTAGAAAAGTCAATTTTTGTTTAGAGATGACTCTAGAAGTGATTTTAGAAGGTAAGCCAAGAAAAGAGAGGAGGGCCTCGAATCGATGTTTTTTATTTGCGCTGATTTATTTGCATAGAATCCAGTGAACATCGCTGAGAAGAGTAGAAAAGTCAATTTTTGTTTAGAGATGACTCTAGAAGTTATTTTAGAAGGTAAGCCAAGAAAAGAGAGGAGGGCCACGAATCGATATTTTTTATTTTCGCTGATTTATATGCATAGAATCCAGTGAACATCGCTGAGAAGAGTAGAAAAGTCAATTTTTGTTTAGAGATGACTCTAGAAGTGATTTTAGAAGGTAAGCCAAGAAAAGAGAGGAGGGCCACGAATCGATATTTTTTATTTGCGCTGATTTATTTGCATAGAATCCAGTGAACATCGCTGAGAAGAGTAGAAAAGTCAATTTTTGTTTAGAGATGACTCTAGAAGTTATTTTAGAAGGTAAGCCAAGAAAAGAGAGGATGGCCACGAATCGATATTTTTTATTTTCGCCTGATTTATTTGCATAGAATCCAGTGAACATCGCTGAGAAGAGTAGAAAAGTCAATTTTTGTTTAGAGATGACTCTAGAAGTGATTTTAGAAGGTAAGCCAAGAAAAGAGAGGAGGGCCACGAATCGATCTTTTTTATTTGCGCTGATTTATTTGAATAGAATCCAGTGAACATCGCTGAGAAGAGTAGAAAAGTCTATTTTTGTTTAGTAATGACTCTAGAAGTTATTTTAGAAGGTAAGCCAAGAAAAGAGAGGAGGGCCACGAATCGATATTTTTTATTTTCGCTGATTTATTTGCATAGAATCCAGTGAACATCGCTGAGAATAGTAGAAAGAGTCAATTTTTGTCTAGAGATGACTCCAGAAGTGATTTTAGATGGATGATTAAGAATAGAGAGTAGTGTCATGAATCGATATTTTTTATTTCGGTGATTTATTTGCAAAGAATACAGTGAACATCGCTGAGAATACTAGAAAGTGTCAATTTTTGTCTAGAGATGACTCTGGATGTGCTTTTAGAAGGTAGACCAAGAAAAGAGAGGAGGGCCACGAATTGATATTTTTTATTTGCGCTGATTTATTAGCATAGAATCCAATGAACATCTCTGAGAAGAGTAGAAAATTCAATTTTTGTTAAGAGATGACTCTAGAATTAATTTTAGATGGATGATTAAGAATAGAGAGTAATGCCACGAATCGATATTTTTATTTGCGCTAATTTATTTGCATAGAATCCAGTGAATATCGCAGAGAATACTAGAAAGTGTCAATTTTTGTCTAGAGATGACTCTGGAAGTGCTTTTAGAAGGTAAGCAAAGAAAAGAGAGGAGGGCCACGAATCGATATTTTTTATTTGCGCTGATTTATTTGCATAGAATCCAGTGAACATCGCTGAGAAGAGTAGAAAAGTCAATTTTTGTTTAGAGATGACTCTAGAAGTTATTTTAGAAGGTAAGCCAAGAAAAGAGAGGAGGGCCACGAATCGATATTTTTTATTTTCGCTGATTTATTTGCATAGAAAGCAGTGAACATCAGCAATGCAAATAAATCAGCGCAAATAAAAAATATCGATTCCTGGCACTACTCTCTATTCTTGATCATCCATTTAAATCACTTCTAGAGCCATCTCTAGACAAAAATTGACTTTTCTACTCTTCTCAACGATGTTCACTGCTTTCTATGCAAATAAATCAGCGCAAATAAAAAATATCGATTTGTGGCCCTCCTCTCTTTTCTTGGCTTACCTTCTAAAATAACTTCTAGAGCCATCTCTAGAAAAACAGACTTTTCTACACTTCTCAACGATGTTCACTGGATTCTATGCAAATAAATCAGCGAAAATAAAAAATATCGATTGGTGGCCCTCTTCTCTTTTCTTGGCTTACCTTCTAAAATAACTTCTAGAGTCATCTCTAAACAAAAATTGACTTTTCTACTCTTCTCAGCGATGTTCACTGGATTCTATGCAAATAAATCAGCACAAATAATAAATATCGATTCGTGGCCCTCCTCTCTTTTCTTGGCTTACCTTCTAAAATATCTTCTATAGCCATCTGTAGACAAAAATTGACTCTTTCTAGTATTCTCAGCGATGTTCACTGGATTCTATGCAAATAAATTAGCGCAAATAAAAATATTGATTCGTGGCATTACTCTCTATTCTTAATCATCCATCTAAATTCACTTCTAGAGTCATCTCTTAACAAAAATTGACTTTTCTACACTTCTCAGCGATGTTCATTGGATTCTATGCAAATAAATCAGCGCAAATAAAAAATATCGATTCGTGGCCCTCCTCTCTTTTCTTGGCTTACCTTCTAATATAACTTCTAGAGCCATCTCTAGACAAAAATTGACTCTTTCTACTATTCTCAACGATGTTCAATGGATTCTATTCTTGAATTTATTTGCATAGAATCCAGTGAACATCGCTGAGAAGAGTAGAAAAGTCAATTTTTGTTTAGATATGACTCTAGAAGTTATTTTAGATGGTAAGCCAAGAAAAGAGAGGAGGGCCACGAATAGATATTTTTTATTTTCGCTGATTTATTTGCATAGAATCCAGTGAACATCGCTGAGAATAGTAGAAAGAGTCAATTTTTGTCTAGAGATGACTCCAGAAGTGATTTTAGATGGATGATTAAGAATAGAGAGTAGTGTCATGAATCGATATTTTTTATTTCGGTGATTTATTTGCAAAGAATACAGTGAACAACGCTGAGAATACTAGAAAGTGTCAATTTTTGACTAGAGATGACTCTGGAAGTGCTTTTAGAAGGTAGACCAAGAAAAGAGAGGAGGGCCACGAATCGATATTTTTTATTTGCGCTGATTTATTTGCATAGAATCCAGTGAACATCGCTGAGAAGAGTAGAAAAGTCAATTTTTGTTTAGAGATGACTCTAGAAGTGATTTTAGAAGGTAAGCCAAGAAAAGAGAGGAGGGCCACGAATCGATCTTTTTTATTTGCGCTGATTTATTTGCATAGAATACAGTGAACATCGCTGAGAAGAGTAGAAAAGTCAATTTTTGTTTAGTAATGACTCTAGAAGTTATTTTAGAAGGTAAGCCAAGAAAAGAGAGGAGGGCCACGAATCGATATTTTTTATTTTCCCTGATTTATTTGCAAAGAATCCAGTGAACATCGCTGAGAAGAGTAGAAAAGTCTATTTTTCTAGAGATGGCTCTAGAAGTTATTTTAGAAGTTAAGCCAAGAAAAGAGAGGAGGGCCACGAATCGATATTTTTTATTTGCGCTGATTTATTTGCATAGAAAGCAGTGACAATGCTGAGAAGAGTAGAAAAGTCTATTTTTGTTTAGAGATGACTCTAGAAGTGATTTTAGATGGATGATCAAGTATAGAGAGTAGTGCCACGAATCGATATTTTTTATTTCGGTGATTTATTTGCATAGAATCAATTGAACATCGTTGAGAATAGTAGAAAGAGTCGATTTTTGTCTAGAGATGGCTCTAGAAGTTATATTAGAAGGTAAGCCAAGAAAAGAGAGGAGGGCCACGAATTGATATTTTTTATTTGCGCTGATTTATTTGCATAGAATCCAATGAACATCGCTGAGAAGAGTAGAAAAGTCAATTTTTGTTAAGAGATAACTCTAGAATTAATTTTAGATGGATGATTAAGAATAGAGAGTAATGCCACGAATCGATATTTTTATTTGCGCTAATTTATTTGTATAGCATCCAGTGAACATCGCTGAGAATACTAGAAAGTGTCAATTTTTGTCTAGAGATGACTCTGGAAGTGCTTTTAGAAGGTAGACCAAGAAAAGAGAGGAGGGCCATGAATCGATATTTTTTATTTGCGCTGATTTATTTGCATAGAATCCAGTGAACATCGCTGAGAAGAGTAGAAAAGTCAATTTTTGTTTAGAGATGACTCTAGAAGTGATTTTTGAAGGTAAGCAAAGAAAAGAGAGGAGGGCCACGAATCGATATTTTTTATTTGCGCTGATTTATTTGCATAGAATCCAGTGAACATCGCTGAGAAGAGTAGAAAAGTCAATTTTTGTTTAGAGATGACTCTAGAAGTTATTTTAGAAGGTAAGCCAAGAAAAGAGAGGAGGGCCACGAATCGATATTTTTTATTTTCGCTGATTTATTTGCATTGAAAGCAGTGAACATCAGCAATGCAAATAAATCAGCGCAAATAAAAAATATCGATTCGTGGCACTACTCTCTATTCTTGATCATCCATCTAAAATCACTTCTAGAGCCATCTCTAGACAAAAATTGACTTTTCTACTCTTCTCAACGATGTTCACTGCTTTCTATGCAAATAAATCAGCGCAAATAAAAAATATCGATTCGTGGCCCTCCTCTCTTTTCTTGGCTTACCTTCTAAAATAACTTCTAGAGCCATCTCTAGAAAAACAGACTTTTCTACACTTCTCAGCGATGTTCACTGGATTCTATGCAAATAAATCAGCGAAAATAAAAAATATCGATTGGTGGCCCTCTTCTCTTTTCTTGGCTTACCTTCTAAAATAACTTCTAGAGTCATCTCTAAACAAAAATTGACTTTTCTACTCTTCTCAGCGATGTTCACTGGATTCTATGCAAATAAATCAGCGCAAATAAGAAATATCGATTCGTGGCCCTCCTCTCTTTTCTTGGCTTACCTTCTAAAATATCTTCTATAGCCATCTCTAGACAAAAATTGACTCTTTCTAGTATTCTCAGCGATGTTCACTGGATTCTATGCAAATAAATTAGCGCAAATAAAAATATCGATTCGTGGCATTACTCTCTATTCTTAATCATCCATCTAAATTCACTTCTAGAGTCATCTCTTAACAAAAATTGACTTTTCTACACTTCTCAGCGATGTTCATTGGATTCTATGCAAATAAATCAGCGCAAATAAAAAATATCGATTCGTGGCCCTCCTCTCTTTTCTTGGCTTACCTTCTAATATAATTTCTAGAGCCATCTCTAGACAAAAATTGACTCTTTCTACTATTCTCAACGATGTTCAATGGATTCTATTCTTGAATTTATTTGCATAGAATCCAGTGAACATCGCTGAGAAGAGTAGAAAAGTCAATTTTTGTTTAGAGATGACTCTAGAAGTTATTTTAGATGGTAAGCCAAGAAAAGAGAGGAGGGCCACGAATAGATATTTTTTATTTTCGCTGATTTATTTGCATAGAATCCAGTGATCATCGCTGAGAATAGTAGAAAGAGTCAATTTTTGTCTAGAGATGACTCCAGAAGTGATTTTAGATGGATGATTAAGAATAGAGAGTAGTGTCATGAATCGATATTTTTTATTTCGGTGATTTATTTGCAAAGAATACAGTGAACATCGCTGAGAATACTAGAAAGTGTCAATTTTTGACTAGAGATGACTCTGGAAGTGCTTTTAGAAGGTAGACCAAGAAAAGAGAGGAGGGCCACGAATCGATATTTTTTATTTGCGCTGATTTATTTGCATAGAATCCAGTGAACATCGCTGAGAAGAGTAGAAAAGTAAATTTTTGTTTAGAGATGACTCTAGAAGTTATTTTAGAAGGTAAGCCAAGAAAAGAGAGGAGGGCCACGAATCGATATTTTTTATTTTCGCTGATTTATTTGCATAGAATCCAGTGAACATCGCTGAGAATAGTAGAAAGAGTCAATTTTTGTCTAGAGATGACTCCAGAAGTGATTTTAGATGGATGATTAGGAATAGAGAGTAGTGTCATGAATCGATATTTTTTATTTCGGTGATTTATTTGCAAAGAATACAGTGAACATCGCTGAGAATACTAGAAAGTGTCAATTTTTGTCTAGAGATGACTCTGGAAGTGCTTTTAGAAGGTAACCAAGAAAAGAGAGGAGGGCCACGAATCGATATTTTTTATTTGCGCTGATTTATTTGCATATAATCCAGTGAACATCGCTGAGAAGAGTAGAAAAGTCAATTTTTGTTTAGAGATGACTCTAGAAGTGATTTTAGAAGGTAAGCCAAGAAAAGAGAGGAGGGCCACGAATCGATCTTTTTTAGTTGCGCTGATTTATTTGCATAGAATCCAGTGAACATCGCTGAGAAGAGTAGAAAAGTCAATTTTTGTTTAGAGATGACTCTAGAAGTTATTTTAGAAGGTAAGCCAAGAAAAGAGAGGAGGGCCACGAATCGATCTTTTTTATTTTCGCTGATTTATTTGCATAGAATCCAGTGAACATCGCTGAGAAGAGTAGAAAAGTCTATTTTTGTTTAGAGATGACTCTAGAAGTGATTTTAGAAGGTAAGCCAAGAAAAGAGAGGAGGGCCTCGAATCGATGTTTTTTATTTGCGCTGATTTATTTGCATAGAATCCAGTGAACATCGCTGAGAAGAGTAGAAAAGTCAATTTTTGTTTAGAGATGACTCTAGAAGTTATTTTAGAAGGTAAGCCAAGAAAAGAGAGGAGGGCCACGAATCGATATTTTTTATTTTCGCTGATTTATATGCATAGAATCCAGTGAACATCGCTGAGAAGAGTAGAAAAGTCAATTTTTGTTTAGAGATGACTCTAGAAGTGATTTTAGAAGGTAAGCCAAGAAAAGAGAGGAGGGCCACGAATCGATATTTTTTATTTGCGCTGATTTATTTGCATAGAATCCAGTGAACATCGCTGAGAAGAGTAGAAAAGTCAATTTTTGTTTAGAGATGACTCTAGAAGTTATTTTAGAAGGTAAGCCAAGAAAAGAGAGGATGGCCACGAATCGATATTTTTTAGTTGCGCTGATTTATTTGCATAGAATCCAGTGAACATCGCTGAGAAGAGTAGAAAAGTCAATTTTTGTTTAGAGATGACTCTAGAAGTTATTTTAGAAGGTAAGCCAAGAAAAGAGAGGAGGGCCACGAATCGATCTTTTTTATTTTCGCTGATTTATTTGCATAGAATCCAGTGAACATCGCTGAGAAGAGTAGAAAAGTCTATTTTTGTTTAGAGATGACTCTAGAAGTGATTTTAGAAGGTAAGCCAAGAAAAGAGAGGAGGGCCTCGAATCGATGTTTTTTATTTGCGCTGATTTATTTGCATAGAATCCAGTGAACATCGCTGAGAAGAGTAGAAAAGTCAATTTTTGTTTAGAGATGACTCTAGAAGTTATTTTAGAAGGTAAGCCAAGAAAAGAGAGGAGGGCCACGAATCGATATTTTTTATTTGCGCTGATTTATTTGCATAGAATCCAGTGAACATCGCTGAGAAGAGTAGAAAAGTCAATTTTTGTTGTAGATGACTCTAGAAGTGATTTTAGAAGGTAAGCCAAGAAAAGAGAGGAGGGCCACGAATCGATATTTTTTCTTTGCGCTGATTTATTTGCATAGAATCCAGTGAACATCGCTGAGAATAGTAGAAAGAGTCAATTTTTGTTTAGAGATGACTCTAGAAGTTATTTTAGAAGGTAAGCCAAGAAAAGAGAGGAGGGCCACGAATCGATATTTTTTATTTGCGCTGATTTATTTGCATAGAAAGCAGTGAACATCGCTGAGAAGAGTAGAAAAGTATTTTTGTTTAGAGATGACTCTAGAAGTGATTTTAGAAGGTAAGCCAAGAAAAGAGAGGAGGGCCACGAATCGATCTTTTTTATTTGCGCTGATTTATTTGCATAGAATCCAATGAACATCGCTGAGAAGAGTAGAAAAGTCAATTTTTGTTAAGAGATGACTCTAGAATTAATTTTAGATGGATGATTAAGAATAGAGAGTAATGCCACGAATCGATATTTTTATTTGCGCTAATTTATTTGCATAGAATCCAGTGAACATCGCTGAGAATACTAGAAAGTGTCAATTTTTGTCTAGAGATGACTCTGGAAATGCTTTTAGAAGGTAGACCAAGAAAAGAGAGGAGGGCCATGAATCGATATTTTTTATTTGCGCTGATTTATTTGCATAGAATCCAGTGAACATCGCTGAGAAGAGTAGAAAAGTCAATTTTTGTTTAGAGATGACTCTAGAAGTGATTTTAGAAGGTAAGCCAGGAAAAGAGAGGAGGGCCACGAATCGATATTTTTTATTTGCGCTGATTTATTTGCATAGAATCCAGTGAACATCGCTGAGAAGAGTAGAAAAGTCAATTTTTGTTTAGAGATGACTCTAGAAGTTATTTTAGAAGGTAAGCCAAGAAAAGAGAGGAGGGCCACGAATTGATCTTTTTTATTTCCGCTGATTTATTTGCATAGAATATAGTGAACATCGCTGAGAAGAGTAGAAAAGTCAATTTTTGTCTAGAGATGACTCTAGAAGTGATATTAGAAGGTAAGCCAAGAAAAGAGAGGAGGGCCACGAATCGATCTTTTTTATTTGCGCTGATTCATTTGCATAGAATCCAGTGAACATCGCTGAGAAGAGTAGAAAAGTCAATTTTTATTTAGAGATGACTCTAGAAATTATTTTAGAAGGTAAGCCAAGAAAAGAGAGGAGGGCCACGAGTCGATCTTTTTTGGTTGCGCTGATTTATTTGCATAGAATCCAGTGAACATCGCTGAGAAGAGAAGAAAAGTCAATTTTTGTTTAGAGATGACTCTAGAAGTTATTTTAGAAGGTAAGCCAAGAAAAGAGAGGAGGGCCACGAATTGATATTTTTTATTTTCGCTGATTTATTTGCATAGAATCCAGTGAACATCGCTGAGAAGAGTAGAAAAGTCAATTTTTGTTTAGAGATGACTCTAGAAGTGATTTTAGAAGGTAAGCCAAGAAAAGAGAGGGCCACGAATCGATATTTTTTATTTGCGCTGATTTATTTGCATAGAATCCAGTGAACATCGCTGAGAAGAGTAGAAAAGTCAATTTTTGTTTAGAGATGACTCTAGAAGTTATTTTAGAAGGTAAGCCAAGAAAAGAGAGGAGGGCCACGAATTGATATTTTTTATTTTCGCTGATTTATATGCATAGAATCCAGTGAACATCGCTGAGAAGAGTAGAAAAGTCAATTTTTGTTTAGAGATGACTCTAGAAGTTATTTTAGAAGGTAAGCCAAGAAAAGAGAGGAGGGCCACGAATTGATCTTTTTTATTTCCGCTGATTTATTTGCATAGAATATAGTGAACATCGCTGAGAAGAGTAGAAAAGTCAATTTTTGTCTAGAGATGACTCTAGAAGTGATATTAGAAGGTAAGCCAAGAAAAGAGAGGAGGGCCACGAATCGATCTTTTTTATTTGCGCTGATTCATTTGCATAGAATCCAGTGAACATCGCTGAGAAGAGTAGAAAAGTCAATTTTTATTTAGAGATGACTCTAGAAATTATTTTAGAAGGTAAGCCAAGAAAAGAGAGGAGGGCCACGAGTCGATCTTTTTTGGTTGCGCTGATTTATTTGCATAGAATCCAGTGAACATCGCTGAGAAGAGTAGAAAAGTCAATTTTTGTTTAGAGATGACTCTAGAAGTGATTTTAGAAGGTAAGCCAAGAAAAGAGAGGGCCACGAATCGATATTTTTTATTTGCGCTGATTTATTTGCATAGAATCCAGTGAACATCGCTGAGAAGAGTAGAAAAGTCAATTTTTGTTTAGTAATGACTCTAGAAGTTATTTTAGAAGGTAAGCCAAGAAAAGAGAGGAGGGCCACGAATTGATATTTTTTATTTTCGCTGATTTATTTGCATAGAATCCAGTGAACATCGCTGAGAAGAGTAGAAAAGTCAATTTTTGTTTAGAGATGACTCTAGAAGTGATTTTAGAAGGTAAGCCAATAAAAGAGAGGAGGGCCACGAATCGATATTTTTTATTTTCCCTGATTTATTTGAATAGAATCCAGTGAACATCGCTGAGAAGAGTAGAAAAGTCTATTTTTCTAGAGATGGCTCTAGAAGTTATTTTAGAAGGTAAGCCAAGAAAAGAGAGGAGGGCCACGAATCGATATTTTTTATTTTCGCTGATTTATTTGCATAGAATCCAGTGAACATCGTTGAGAAGAGTAGAAGAGTCAATTTTCGTCTAGAGATGGCTCTAGAAGTGATTTTAGATGGATGATCAAGAATAGAGAGTAGTGCCACGAATCGATATTTTTTATTTGCGCTGATTTAGTTGCATAGAAAGCAGTGAACATCGCTGAGAAGATTAGAAAAGTCAATTTTTGTGTAGAGATGACTCCAGAAGTGATTTTAGATGGATGATTAAGAATAGCGAGTAGTGTCATGAATCGATATTTTTTATTTCGGTGATTTATTTGCATAGAATCCAGTGAATATCGCTGAGAATACTAGAAAGTGTCAATTTTTGTCTAGATATGGCTCTAGAAGTGATTTTAGAAGGTAGACCAAGAAAAGAGAGGAGGGCCACGAATCGATATTTTTTATTTTCGCTGATTCATTTGCATAGAATCCAGTGAACATCGCTGAGAATAGTCAAAAGAGTCAATTTTTGTCTAGAGATGACTCCAGAAGTGATTTTAGATGGATGATTAAGAATAGAGAGTAGTGTCATGAATCGATATTTTTTATTTCGGTGATTCATTTGCATAGAATCCAGCGAACATCGCTGAGAAGAGTAGAAAGAGTCAATTTTTGTCTAGAGATGGCTTGAGAAGTTATATTAGAAGGTAAGGCAAGAAAAGCGAGGAGTGCCACGTATCGATATTTTTTCTTTGCGCTGATTTATTTGCATAGAAAGCAGTGAACATCGCTGAGAAGAGTAGAAAAGTCAATTTTTGTCTAGAGATGACTCCAGAAGTGATTTTAGATGGAAGATTAAGAATAGAGAGTAGTGTTACGAATCGATATTTTTTATTTCGGTGATTTATTTGCATAGAATCCAGTGAACATCGCTGAGAAGAGTAGAAAAGTCAATTTTTGTTTAGAGATGGCTCTAGAATTTATTTTAGAAGGTAAGCCAAGAAAAGAGAGGATGGCCACGAATCGATATTTTTTATTTGCGCTGATTTATTTGCATAGAAAGCAGTGAACATCGCTGAGAAGAGTAGAAAAGTCAATTTTTGTCTAGAGATGACTCCAGAAGTGATTTTAGATGGAAGATTAAGAATAGAGAGTAGTGTCATGAATCGATATTTTTTATTTCGGTGATTTATTTGCATAGAATCCAGTGAACATCGCTGAGAATACTAGAAAGTGTCAATTTTTGTCTAGAGATGGCTCTAGAAGTTATATTAGAAGGTATGCCAAGAAAAGAGAGGAGGGCCACGAATCGATATTTTTTATTTGCGCTGATTTATTTGCATAGAATCCAATGAACATCGCTGAGAAGAGTAGAAAAGTCAATTTTTGTTAAGAGATGACTCTAGAAGTAATTTTAGATGGATGATTAAGAATAGAGAGTAATGCCACGAATCGATATTTTTATTTGCGCTAATTTATTTGCATAGAATCCAGTGAACATCGCTGAGAATACTAGAAAGTGTCAATTTTTGTCTAGAGATGACTCTGGAAGTTCTTTTAGAAGGTAGACCAAGAAAAGAGAGGAGGGCCACGAATCGATATTTTTTATTTGCGCTGATTTATTTGCATAGAAAGCAGTGAACATCGCTGAGAAGATTAGAAAAGTCAATTTTTGTGTAGAGATGACTCCAGAAGTGATTTTAGATGGATGATTAAGAATAGCGAGTAGTGTCATGAATCGATATTTTTTATTTCGGTGATTTATTTGCATAGAATCCAGTGAATATCGCTGAGAATACTAGAAAGTGTCAATTTTTGTCTAGATATGGCTCTAGAAGTGATTTTAGAAGGTAGACCAAGAAAAGAGAGGAGGGCCACGAATCGATATTTTTTATTTTCGCTGATTCATTTGCATAGAATCCAGTGAACATCGCTGAGAATAGTCAAAAGAGTCAATTTTTGTCTAGAGATGACTCCAGAAGTGATTTTAGATGGATGATTAAGAATAGAGAGTAGTGTCATGAATCGATATTTTTTATTTCGGTGATTCATTTGCATAGAATCCAGCGAACATCGCTGAGAAGAGTAGAAAGAGTCAATTTTTGTCTAGAGATGGCTTGAGAAGTTATATTAGAAGGTAAGGCAAGAAAAGCGAGGAGTGCCACGTATCGATATTTTTTCTTTGCGCTGATTTATTTGCATAGAAAGCAGTGAACATCGCTGAGAAGAGTAGAAAAGTCAATTTTTGTCTAGAGATGACTCCAGAAGTGATTTTAGATGGAAGATTAAGAATAGAGAGTAGTGTTACGAATCGATATTTTTTATTTCGGTGATTTATTTGCATAGAATCCAGTGAACATCGCTGAGAAGAGTAGAAAAGTCAATTTTTGTTTAGAGATGGCTCTAGAATTTATTTTAGAAGGTAAGCCAAGAAAAGAGAGGATGGCCACGAATCGATATTTTTTATTTGCGCTGATTTATTTGCATAGAAAGCAGTGAACATCGCTGAGAAGAGTAGAAAAGTCAATTTTTGTCTAGAGATGACTCCAGAAGTGATTTTAGATGGAAGATTAAGAATAGAGAGTAGTGTCATGAATCGATATTTTTTATTTCGGTGATTTATTTGCATAGAATCCAGTGAACATCGCTGAGAATACTAGAAAGTGTCAATTTTTGTCTAGAGATGGCTCTAGAAGTTATATTAGAAGGTATGCCAAGAAAAGAGAGGAGGGCCACGAATCGATATTTTTTATTTGCGCTGATTTATTTGCATAGAATCCAATGAACATCGCTGAGAAGAGTAGAAAAGTCAATTTTTGTTAAGAGATGACTCTAGAAGTAATTTTAGATGGATGATTAAGAATAGAGAGTAATGCCACGAATCGATATTTTTATTTGCGCTAATTTATTTGCATAGAATCCAGTGAACATCGCTGAGAATACTAGAAAGTGTCAATTTTTGTCTAGAGATGACTCTGGAAGTTCTTTTAGAAGGTAGACCAAGAAAAGAGAGGAGGGCCACGAATCGATATTTTTTATTTGCGCTGATTTATTTGCATAGAATCCAGTGAACATCGCTGAGAAGAGTAGAAAAGTCAATTTTTGTTTAGAGATGACTCTAGAAGTGATTTTAGAAGGTAAGCCAAGAAAAGAGAGGAGGGCCACGAATTGATATTTTTTCTTTGCGCTGATTTATTTGCATAGAATCCAGTGAACATCGCTGAGAATAGTAGAAAGAGTCAATTTTTGTTTAGAGATGACTCTAGAAGTTATTTTAGAAGGTAAGCCAAGAAAAGAGAGGAGGGCCACGAATCGAAATTTTTTATTTGCGCTGATTTATTTGCATAGAAAGCAGTGAACATCGCTGAGAAGAGTAGAAAAGTATTTTTGTTTAGAGATGACTCTAGAAGTGATTTTAGAAGGTAAGCCAAGAAAAGAGAGGAGGGCCACGAATCGATTTTTTTTATTTGCGCTGATTTATTTGC
This sequence comes from Platycnemis pennipes, assembly GCA_933228895.1. Classification (NCBI taxonomy): domain Eukaryota; kingdom Metazoa; phylum Arthropoda; class Insecta; order Odonata; family Platycnemididae; genus Platycnemis; species Platycnemis pennipes. The sequence goes on along the minus strand of CAKOGI010000001.1, from coordinate 5,774,635 downwards.
ATAGAATCCAATGAACATCGCTGAGAAGAGTAGAAAAGTCAATTTTTGTTAAGAGATGACTCTTCAATTAATTTTAGATGGATGATTAAGAATAGAGAGTAATGCCACGAATCGATATTTTTATTTGCGCTAATTTATTTGCATAGAATCCAGTGAACATCGCTGAGAATACTAGAAAGTGTCAATTTTTGTCTAGAGATGACTCTGGAAGTGATTTTAGAAGGTAGACCAAGAAAAGAGAGGAGGGCCACGAATCGATATTTTTTATTTTCGCTGATTCATTTGCATAGAATCCAGTGAACATCGCTGAGAATAGTCAAAAGAGTCAATTTTTGTCTAGAGATGACTCCAGAAGTGATTTTAGATGGATGATTAAGAATAGAGAGTAGTGTCATGAATCGATATTTTTTATTTCGGTGATTCATTTGCATAGAATCCAGCGAACATCGCTGAGAATAGTAGAAAGAGTCAATTTTTGTCTAGAGATGGCTTGAGAAGTTATATTAGAAGGTAAGGCAAGAAAAGCGAGGAGTGCCACGTATCGATATTTTTTCTTTGCGCTGATTTATTTGCATAGAAAGCAGTGAACATCGCTGAGAAGAGTAGAAAAGTCAATTTTTGTCTAGAGATGACTCCAGAAGTGATTCTAGATGGAAGATTAAGAATAGAGAGTAGTGTTAGGAATCGATATTTTTTATTTCGGTGATTTATTTGCATAGAATCCAGTGAACATCGCTGAGAAGAGTAGAAAAGTCAATTTTTGTTTAGAGATGGCTCTAGAATTTATTTTAGAAGGTAAGCCAAGAAAAGAGAGGATGGCCACGAATCGATATTTTTTATTTGCGCTGATTTATTTGCATAGAAAGCAGTGAACATCGCTGAGAAGAGTAGAAAAGTCAATTTTTGTCTAGAGATGACTCCAGAAGTGATTTTAGATGGAAGATTAAGAATAGAGAGTAGTGTCATGAATCGATATTTTTTATTTCGGTGATTTATTTGCATAGAATCCAGTGAACATCGCTGAGAATACTAGAAAGTGTCAATTTTTGTCCAGAGATGGCTCTAGAAGTATTTTAGAAGGTAGACCAAGAAAAGAGAGGAGGGCCACGAATCGATATTTTTTATTTTCGCTGATTCATTTGCATAGAATCCAGTGAACATCGCTGAGAAGAGTAGAAAAGTCTATTTTTGTCTAGAGATGGCTTGAGAAGTTATATTAGAAGGTAAGCCAAGAAAAGAGAGGAGGGCAACGAATCCAAATTTTTTTTATTTGCGCTGATTTATTTGCATAGAAAGCAGTGAACATCGCTGAGAAGAGTAGAAAAGTCAATTTTTGTCTAGAGATGACTCCAGAAGTGATTTTACATGGAAGATTAAGAATAGAGAGTAGTGTCATGAATCGATATTTTTTATTTCGGTGATTTATTTGCATAGAATCCAGTGAACATCGCTGAGAATACTAGAAAGTGTCAATTTTTGTCTAGAGATGGCTCTAGAAGTTATATTAGAAGGTATGCCAAGAAAAGAGAGGAGGGCCACGAATCGATATTTTTTATTTGCGCTGATTTATTTGCATAGAATCCAATGAACATCGCTGAGAAGAGTAGAAAAGTCAATTTTTGTTAAGAGATGACTCTAGAAGTAATTTTAGATGGATGATTAAGAATAGAGAGTAATGCCACGAATCGATATTTTTATTTGCGCTAATTTATTTGCATAGAATCCAGTGAACATCGCTGAGAATACTAGAAAGTGTCAATTTTTGTCTAGAGATGACTCTGGAAGTTCTTTTAGAAGGTAGACCAAGAAAAGAGAGGAGGGCCACGAATCGATATTTTTTATTTGCGCTGATTTATTTGCATAGAATCCAGTGAACATCGCTGAGAAGAGTAGAAAAGTCAATTTTTGTTTAGAGATGACTCTAGAAGTGATTTTAGAAGGTAAGCCAAGAAAAGAGAGGAGGGCCACGAATCGATATTTTTTATTTGCGCTGATTTATTTGTATAGAAAGCAGTGAACATCGCTGAGAAGAGTAGAAAAGTATTTTTGTTTAGAGATGACTCTAGAAGTGATTTTAGAAGGTAAGCCAAGAAAAGAGAGGAGGGCCACGAATCGATTTTTTTTATTTGCGCTGATTTATTTGCATAGAATCCAATGAACATCGCTGAGAAGAGTAGAAAAGTCAATTTTTGTTAAGAGATGACTCTAGAAGTAATTTTAGATGGATGATTAAGAATAGAGAGTAATGCCACGAATCGATATTTTTATTTGCGCTAATTTATTTGCATAGAATCCAGTGAACATCGCTGAGAATACTAGAAAGTGTCAATTTTTGTCTAGAGATGACTCTGGAAGTGCTTTTAGAAGGTAGACCAAGAAAAGAGAGGAGGGCCATGAATCGATATTTTTTATTTGCGCTGATTTATTTGCATAGAATCCAGTGAACATCGCTGAGAAGAGTAGAAAAGTCAATTTTTGTTTAGAGATGACTCTAGAAGTGATTTTAGAAGGTAAGCCAAGAAAAGAGAGGAGGGCCACGAATCGATATTTTTTATTTGCGCTGATTTATTTGCATAGAATCCAGTGAACATCGCTGAGAAGAGTAGAAAAGTCAATTTTTGTTTAGAGATGACTCTAGAAGTGATTTTAGAAGGTAAGCCAAGAAAAGAGAGGAGGGCCACGAATCGATATTTTTTATTTTCGCTGATTTATTTGCATAGAATCCAGTGAACATCGCTGAGAATAGTAGAAAGAGTCAATTTTTGTCTAGAGATGACTCCAGAAGTGATTTTAGATGGATGATTAAGAATAGAGAGTAGTGTCATGAATCGATATTTTTTATTTCGGTGATTTATTTGCAAAGAATACAGTGAACATCGCTGAGAATACTAGAAAGTGTCAATTTTTGTCTAGAGATGACTCTGGAAGTGCTTTTAGAAGGTAGACCAAGAAAAGAGAGGAGGGCCACGAATCGATATTTTTTATTTGCGCTGATATATTTGCATAGAATCCAGTGAACATCGCTGAGAATAGTAGAAAAGTCAATTTTTGTTTAGAGATGACTCTAGAAGTTATTTTAGAAGGTAAGCCAAGAAAAGAGAGGAGGGCCACGAATCGATATTTTTTATTTTCGCTGATTTATTTGCATAGAATCCAGTGAACATCGCTGAGAAGAGTAGAAAAGTCAATTTTTGTTTAGAGATGACTCTAGAAGTTATTTTAGAAGGTAAGCCAAGAAAAGAGAGGAGGGCCACGAATCGATATTTTTTATTTTCGCTGATTTATTTGCATAGAATCCAGTGAACATCGCTGAGAATAGTAGAAAGAGTCAATTTTTGTCTAGAGATGACTCCAGAAGTGATTTTAGATGGATGATTAAGAATAGAGAGTAGTGTCATGAATCGATATTTTTTATTTCGGTGATTTATTTGCAAAGAATACAGTGAACATCGCTGAGAATACTAGAAAGTGTCAATTTTTGTCTAGAGATGACTCTGGAAGTGCTTTTAGAAGGTAGACCAAGAAAAGAGAGGAGGGCCACGAATCGATATTTTTTATTTGCGCTGATTTATTTGCATAGAATCCAGTGAACATCGCTGAGAAGAGTAGAAAAGTCAATTTTTGTTTAGAGATGACTCTAGAAGTGATTTTAGAATGTAAGCCAAGAAAAGAGAGGAGGGCCACGAATTGATCTTTTTTATTTCCGCTGATTTATTTGCATAGAATCCAGTGAACATCGCTGAGAAGAGTAGAAAAGTCAATTTTTGTTTAGAGATGACTCTAGAAGTGATTTTAGAATGTAAGCCAAGAAAAGAGAGGAGGGCCACGAATTGATCTTTTTTATTTCCGCTGATTTATTTGCATAGAATCCAGTGAACATCGCTGAGAAGAGTAGAAAAGTCAATTTTTGTCTAGAGATGACTCTAGAAGTGATATTAGAAGGTAAGCCAAGAAAAGAGAGGAGGGCCACGAATCGATATTTTTTATTTTCGCTGATTTATTTACATAGAATCCAGTGAACATCGTTGAGAAGAGTAGAAGAGTCAATTTTCGTCTAGAGATGGCTCTAGAAGTGATTTTAGATGGATGATCAAGAATAGAGAGTAGTGCCACGAATCGATATTTTTTATTTGCGCTGATTTAGTTGCATAGAAAGCAGTGAACATCGCTGAGAAGATTAGAAAAGTCAATTTTTGTGTAGAGATGACTCCAGAAGTGATTTTAGATGGATGATTAAGAATAGCGAGTAGTGTCATGAATCGATATTTTTTATTTCGGTGATTTATTTGCATAGAATCCAGTGAATATCGCTGAGAATACTAGAAAGTGTCAATTTTTGTCTAGATATGGCTCTAGAAGTGATTTTAGAAGGTAGACCAAGAAAAGAGAGGAGGGCCACGAATCGATATTTTTTATTTTCGCTGATTCATTTGCATAGAATCCAGTGAACATCGCTGAGAATAGTCAAAAGAGTCAATTTTTGTCTAGAGATGACTCCAGAAGTGATTTTAGATGGATGATTAAGAATAGAGAGTAGTGTCATGAATCGATATTTTTTATTTCGGTGATTCATTTGCATAGAATCCAGCGAACATCGCTGAGAATAGTAGAAAGAGTCAATTTTTGTCTAGAGATGGCTTGAGAAGTTATATTAGAAGGTAAGGCAAGAAAAGCGAGGAGTGCCACGTATCGATATTTTTTCTTTGCGCTGATTTATTTGCATAGAAAGCAGTGAACATCGCTGAGAAGAGTAGAAAAGTCAATTTTTGTCTAGAGATGACTCCAGAAGTGATTTTAGATGGAAGATTAAGAATAGAGAGTAGTGTTACGAATCGATATTTTTTATTTCGGTGATTTATTTGCATAGAATCCAGTGAACATCGCTGAGAAGAGTAGAAAAGTCAATTTTTGTTTAGAGATGGCTCTAGAATTTATTTTAGAAGGTAAGCCAAGAAAAGAGAGGATGGCCACGAATCGATATTTTTTATTTGCGCTGATTTATTTGCATAGAAAGCAGTGAACATCGCTGAGAAGAGTAGAAAAGTCAATTTTTGTCTAGAGATGACTCCAGAAGTGATTTTAGATGGAAGATTAAGAATAGAGAGTAGTGTCATGAATCGATATTTTTTATTTCGGTGATTTATTTGCATAGAATCCAGTGAACATCGCTGAGAATACTAGAAAGTGTCAATTTTTGTCCAGAGATGGCTCTAGAAGTATTTTAGAAGGTAGACCAAGAAAAGAGAGGAGGGCCACGAATCGATATTTTTTATTTTCGCTGATTCATTTGCATAGAATCCAGTGAACATCGCTGAGAAGAGTAGAAAAGTCTATTTTTGTCTAGAGATGGCTTGAGAAGTTATATTAGAAGGTAAGCCAAGAAAAGAGAGGAGGGCAACGAATCCAAATTTTTTTTATTTGCGCTGTTATTTGCATAGAAAGCAGTGAACATCGCTGAGAAGAGTAGAAAAGTCAATTTTTGTCTAGAGATGACTCCAGAAGTGATTTTAGATGGAAGATTAAGAATAGAGAGTAGTGTTACGAATCGATATTTTTTATTTCGGTGATTTATTTGCATAGAATCCAGTGAACATCGCTGAGAAGAGTAGAAAAGTCAATTTTTGTTTAGAGATGGCTCTAGAATTTATTTTAGAAGGTAAGCCAAGAAAAGAGAGGATGGCCACGAATCGATATTTTTTATTTGCGCTGATTTATTTGCATAGAAAGCAGTGAACATCGCTGAGAAGAGTAGAAAAGTCAATTTTTGTCTAGAGATGACTCCAGAAGTGATTTTAGATGGAAGATTAAGAATAGAGAGTAGTGTTACGAATCGATATTTTTTATTTCGGTGATTTATTTGCATAGAATCCAGTGAACATCGCTGAGAAGAGTAGAAAAGTCAATTTTTGTTTAGAGATGGCTCTAGAATTTATTTTAGAAGGTAAGCCAAGAAAAGAGAGGATGGCCACGAATCGATATTTTTTATTTGCGCTGATTTATTTGCATAGAAAGCAGTGAACATCGCTGAGAAGAGTAGAAAAGTCAATTTTTGTCTAGAGATGACTCCAGAAGTGATTTTAGATGGAAGATTAAGAATAGAGAGTAGTGTCATGAATCGATATTTTTTATTTCGGTGATTTATTTGCATAGAATCCAGTGAACATCGCTGAGAATACTAGAAAGTGTCAATTTTTGTCTAGAGATGGCTCTAGAAGTTATATTAGAAGGTATGCCAAGAAAAGAGAGGAGGGCCACGAATCGATATTTTTTATTTGCGCTGATTTATTTGCATAGAATCCAATGAACATCGCTGAGAAGAGTAGAAAAGTCAATTTTTGTTAAGAGATGACTCTAGAAGTAATTTTAGATGGATGATTAAGAATAGAGAGTAATGCCACGAATCGATATTTTTATTTGCGCTAATTTATTTGCATAGAATCCAGTGAACATCGCTGAGAAGAGTAGAAAAGTCAATTTTTGTTTAGAGATGACTCCAGAAGTGATTTTAGAAGGTAAGCCAAGAAAAGAGAGGAGGGCCACGAATCGAAATTTTTTATTTGCGCTGATTTATTTGCATAGAAAGCAGTGAACATCGCTGAGAAGAGTAGAAAAGTATTTTTGTTTAGAGATGACTCTAGAAGTGATTTTAGAAGGTAAGCCAAGAAAAGAGAGGAGGGCCACGAATCGATTTTTTTTATTTGCGCTGATTTATTTGCATAGAATCCAATGAACATCGCTGAGAAGAGTAGAAAAGTCAATTTTTGTTAAGAGATGACTCTTCAATTAATTTTAGATGGATGATTAAGAATAGAGAGTAATGCCACGAATCGATATTTTTATTTGCGCTAATTTATTTGCATAGAATCCAGTGAACATCGCTGAGAATACTAGAAAGTGTCAATTTTTGTTTAGAGATGACTCTAGAAGTGATTTTAGAAGGTAAGCCAAGAAAAGAGAGGAGGGCCACGAATTGATATTTTTTCTTTGCGCTGATTTATTTGCATAGAATCCAGTGAACATCGCTGAGAATAGTAGAAAGAGTCAATTTTTGTTTAGAGATGACTCCAGAAGTGATTTTAGAAGGTAAGCCAAGAAAAGAGAGGAGGGCCACGAATCGAAATTTTTTATTTGCGCTGATTTATTTGCATAGAAAGCAGTGAACATCGCTGAGAAGAGTAGAAAAGTATTTTTGTTTAGAGATGACTCTAGAAGTGATTTTAGAAGGTAAGCCAAGAAAAGAGAGGAGGGCCACGAATCGATTTTTTTTATTTGCGCTGATTTATTTGCATAGAATCCAATGAACATCGCTGAGAAGAGTAGAAAAGTCAATTTTTGTTAAGAGATGACTCTTCAATTAATTTTAGATGGATGATTAAGAATAGAGAGTAATGCCACGAATCGATATTTTTATTTGCGCTAATTTATTTGCATAGAATCCAGTGAACATCGCTGAGAATACTAGAAAGTGTCAATTTTTGTCTAGAGATGACTCTGGAAGTGATTTTAGAAGGTAGACCAAGAAAAGAGAGGAGGGCCACGAATCGATATTTTTTATTTTCGCTGATTCATTTGCATAGAATCCAGTGAACATCGCTGAGAATAGTCAAAAGAGTCAATTTTTGTCTAGAGATGACTCCAGAAGTGATTTTAGATGGATGATTAAGAATAGAGAGTAGTGTCATGAATCGATATTTTTTATTTCGGTGATTCATTTGCATAGAATCCAGCGAACATCGCTGAGAATAGTAGAAAGAGTCAATTTTTGTCTAGAGATGGCTTGAGAAGTTATATTAGAAGGTAAGGCAAGAAAAGCGAGGAGTGCCACGTATCGATATTTTTTCTTTGCGCTGATTTATTTGCATAGAAAGCAGTGAACATCGCTGAGAAGAGTAGAAAAGTCAATTTTTGTCTAGAGATGACTCCAGAAGTGATTCTAGATGGAAGATTAAGAATAGAGAGTAGTGTTACGAATCGATATTTTTTATTTCGGTGATTTATTTGCATAGAATCCAGTGAACATCGCTGAGAAGAGTAGAAAAGTCAATTTTTGTTTAGAGATGGCTCTAGAATTTATTTTAGAAGGTAAGCCAAGAAAAGAGAGGATGGCCACGAATCGATATTTTTTATTTGCGCTGATTTATTTGCATAGAAAGCAGTGAACATCGCTGAGAAGAGTAGAAAAGTCAATTTTTGTCTAGAGATGACTCCAGAAGTGATTTTAGATGGAAGATTAAGAATAGAGAGTAGTGTCATGAATCGATATTTTTTATTTCGGTGATTTATTTGCATAGAATCCAGTGAACATCGCTGAGAATACTAGAAAGTGTCAATTTTTGTCCAGAGATGGCTCTAGAAGTATTTTAGAAGGTAGACCAAGAAAAGAGAGGAGGGCCACGAATCGATATTTTTTATTTTCGCTGATTCATTTGCATAGAATCCAGTGAACATCGCTGAGAAGAGTAGAAAAGTCTATTTTTGTCTAGAGATGGCTTGAGAAGTTATATTAGAAGGTAAGCCAAGAAAAGAGAGGAGGGCAACGAATCCAAATTTTTTTTATTTGCGCTGATTTATTTGCATAGAAAGCAGTGAACATCGCTGAGAAGAGTAGAAAAGTCAATTTTTGTCTAGAGATGACTCCAGAAGTGATTTTACATGGAAGATTAAGAATAGAGAGTAGTGTCATGAATCGATATTTTTTATTTCGGTGATTTATTTGCATAGAATCCAGTGAACATCGCTGAGAATACTAGAAAGTGTCAATTTTTGTCTAGAGATGGCTCTAGAAGTTATATTAGAAGGTATGCCAAGAAAAGAGAGGAGGGCCACGAATCGATATTTTTTATTTGCGCTGATTTATTTGCATAGAATCCAATGAACATCGCTGAGAAGAGTAGAAAAGTCAATTTTTGTTAAGAGATGACTCTAGAAGTAATTTTAGATGGATGATTAAGAATAGAGAGTAATGCCACGAATCGATATTTTTATTTGCGCTAATTTATTTGCATAGAATCCAGTGAACATCGCTGAGAATACTAGAAAGTGTCAATTTTTGTCTAGAGATGACTCTGGAAGTTCTTTTAGAAGGTAGACCAAGAAAAGAGAGGAGGGCCACGAATCGATATTTTTTATTTGCGCTGATTTATTTGCATAGAATCCAGTGAACATCGCTGAGAAGAGTAGAAAAGTCAATTTTTGTTTAGAGATGACTCTAGAAGTGATTTTAGAAGGTAAGCCAAGAAAAGAGAGGAGGGCCACGAATTGATATTTTTTCTTTGCGCTGATTTATTTGCATAGAATCCAGTGAACATCGCTGAGAATAGTAGAAAAGTCAATTTTTGTTTAGAGATGACTCTAGAAGTTATTTTAGAAGGTAAGCCAAGAAAAGAGAGGAGGGCCACGAATCGATATTTTTTATTTGCGCTGATTTATTTGTATAGAAAGCAGTGAACATCGCTGAGAAGAGTAGAAAAGTATTTTTGTTTAGAGATGACTCTAGAAGTGATTTTAGAAGGTAAGCCAAGAAAAGAGAGGAGGGCCACGAATCGATTTTTTTTATTTGCGCTGATTTATTTGCATAGAATCCAATGAACATCGCTGAGAAGAGTAGAAAAGTCAATTTTTGTTAAGAGATGACTCTTCAATTAATTTTAGATGGATGATTAAGAATAGAGAGTAATGCCACGAATCGATATTTTTATTTGCGCTAATTTATTTGCATAGAATCCAGTGAACATCGCTGAGAATACTAGAAAGTGTCAATTTTTGTCTAGAGATGACTCTGGAAGTGCTTTTAGAAGGTAGACCAAGAAAAGAGAGGAGGGCCATGAATCGATATTTTTTATTTGCGCTGATTTATTTGCATAGAATCCAGTGAACATCGCTGAGAAGAGTAGAAAAGTCAATTTTTGTTTAGAGATGACTCTAGAAGTGATTTTAGAAGGTAAGCCAAGAAAAGAGAGGAGGGCCACGAATCGATATTTTTTATTTGCGCTGATTTATTTGCATAGAATCCAGTGAACATCGCTGAGAAGAGTAGAAAAGTCAATTTTTGTTTAGAGATGACTCTAGAAGTTATTTTAGAAGGTAAGCCAAGAAAAGAGAGGAGGGCCACGAATCGATATTTTTTATTTTCGCTGATTTATTTGCATAGAATCCAGTGAACATCGCTGAGAATAGTAGAAAGAGTCAATTTTTGTCTAGAGATGACTCCAGAAGTGATTTTAGATGGATGATTAAGAATAGAGAGTAGTGTCATGAATCGATATTTTTTATTTCGGTGATTTATTTGCAAAGAATACAGTGAACATCGCTGAGAATACTAGAAAGTGTCAATTTTTGTCTAGAGATGACTCTGGAAGTGCTTTTAGAAGGTAGACCAAGAAAAGAGAGGAGGGCCACGAATCGATATTTTTTATTTGCGCTGATATATTTGCATAGAATCCAGTGAACATCGCTGAGAATAGTAGAAAAGTCAATTTTTGTTTAGAGATGACTCTAGAAGTTATTTTAGAAGGTAAGCCAAGAAAAGAGAGGAGGGCCACGAATCGATATTTTTTATTTTCGCTGATTTATTTGCATAGAATCCAGTGAACATCGCTGAGAAGAGTAGAAAAGTCAATTTTTGTTTAGAGATGACTCTAGAAGTTATTTTAGAAGGTAAGCCAAGAAAAGAGAGGAGGGCCACGAATCGATATTTTTTATTTTCGCTGATTTATTTGCATAGAATCCAGTGAACATCGCTGAGAATAGTAGAAAGAGTCAATTTTTGTCTAGAGATGACTCCAGAAGTGATTTTAGATGGATGATTAAGATTAGAGAGTAGTGTCATGAATCGATATTTTTTATTTCGGTGATTTATTTGCAAAGAATACAGTGAACATCGCTGAGAATACTAGAAAGTGTCAATTTTTGTCTAGAGATGACTCTGGAAGTGCTTTTAGAAGGTAGACCAAGAAAAGAGAGGAGGGCCACGAATCGATATTTTTTATTTCCGCTGATTTATTTGCATAGAATCCAGTGAACATCGCTGAGAAGAGTAGAAAAGTCAATTTTTGTCTAGAGATGACTCTAGAAGTGATATTAGAAGGTAAGCCAAGAAAAGAGAGGAGGGCCACGAATCGATCTTTTTTATTTGCGCTGATTCATTTGCATAGAATCCAGTGAACATCGCTGAGAAGAGTAGAAAAGTCAATTTTTATTTAGAGATGACTCTAGAAATTATTTTAGAAGGTAAGCCAAGAAAAGAGAGGAGGGCCACGAATTGATATTTTTTATTTTCGCTGATTTATTTGCATAGAATCCAGTGAACATCGCTGAGAAGAGTAGAAAAGTCAATTTTTGTTTAGAGATGACTCTAGAAGTGATTTTAGAAGGTAAGCCAAGAAAAGAGAGGAGGGCCACGAATCGATATTTTTTATTTGCGCTGATTTATTTGCATAGAATCCAGTGAACATCGCTGAGAAGAGTAGAAAAGTCAATTTTTGTTTAGAGATGACTCTAGAAGTTATTTTAGAAGGTAAGCCAAGAAAAGAGAGGATGGCCACGAATCGATATTTTTTATTTTCGCCTGATTTATTTGCATAGAATCCAGTGAACATCGCTGAGAAGAGTAGAAAAGTCAATTTTTGTTTAGAGATGACTCTAGAAGTGATTTTAGAAGGTAAGCCAAGAAAAGAGAGGAGGGCCACGAATCGATATTTTTTATTTGCGCTGATTTATTTGCATAGAATCCAGTGAACATCGCTGAGAAGAGTAGAAAAGTCAATTTTTGTTTAGTAATGACTCTAGAAGTTATTTTAGATGGTAAGCCAAGAAAAGAGAGGAGGGCCACGAATCGATATTTTTTATTTTCCCTGATTTATTTGAATAGAATCCAGTGAACATCGCTGAGAAGAGTAGAAAAGTCTATTTTTCTAGAGATGGCTCTAGAAGTTATTTTAGAAGGTAAGCCAAGAAAAGAGAGGAGGGCCACGAATCGATATTTTTTATTTTCGCTGATTTATTTGCATAGAATCCAGTGAACATCATTGAGAAGAGTAGAAGAGTCAATTTTCGTCTAGAGATGGCTCTAGAAGTGATTTTAGATGGATGATCAAGAATAGAGAGTAGTGCCACGAATCGATATTTTTTATTTGCGCTGATTTAGTTGCATAGAAAGCAGTGAACATCGCTGAGAAGATTAGAAAAGTCAATTTTTGTCTAGAGATGACTCCAGAAGTGATTTTAGATGGATGATTAAGAATAGCGAGTAGTGTCATGAATCGATAATTTTTATTTCGGTGATTTATTTGCATAGAATCCAGTGAATATCGCTGAGAATACTAGAAAGTGTCAATTTTTGTCTAGAGATGGCTCTAGAAGTGATTTTAGAAGGTAGACTAAGAAAAGAGAGGAGGGCCACGAATCGATATTTTTTATTTTCGCTGATTCATTTGCATAGAATCCAGTGAACATCGCTGAGAATAGTCGAAAGAGTCAATTTTTGTCTAGAGATGACTCCAGAAGTGATTTTAGATGGATGATTAAGAATAGAGAGTAGTGTCATGAATCGATATTTTTTATTTCGGTGATTCATTTGCATAGAATCCAGCGAACATCGCTGAGAATAGTAGAAAGAGTCAATTTTTGTCTAGAGATGGCTTGAGAAGTTATATTAGAAGGTAAGGCAAGAAAAGCGAGGAGTGCCACGTATCGATATTTTTTCTTTGCGCTGATTTATTTGCATAGAAAGCAGTGAACATCGCTGAGAAGAGTAGAAAAGTCAATTTTTGTCTAGAGATGAATCTAGAAGTGATTCTAGAAGGTAGACCAAGAAAAGAGAGGAGGGCCACGAATCGATATTTTTTATTTTCGCTGATTCATTTGCATAGAATCCAGTGAACATCGCTGAGAAGAGTAGAAAAGTCAATTTTTGTCTAGAGATGGCTTGAGAAGTTATATTAGAAGGTAAGGCAAGAAAAGCGAGGAGTGCCACGAATCGATATTTTTTCTTTGCGCTGATTTATTTGCATAGAAAGCAATGAACATCGCTGAGAAGAGTAAAAAAGTCAATTTTTGTTAAGAGATGACTCCAGAAGTAATTTTAGATGGATGATTAAGAATAGAGAGTAGTGTCATGAATCGATATTTTTTATTTCGGTGATTTATTTGCAAAGAATACAGTGAACATCGCTGAGAATACTAGAAAGTGTCAATTTTTGTCTAGAGATGACTCTGGAAGTGCTTTTAGAAGGTATACCAAGAAAAGAGAGGAGGGCCACGAATCGATATTTTTTATTTGCGCTGATTTATTTGCATAGAATCCAGTGAACATCGCTGAGAAGAGTAGAAAAGTCAATTTTTGTTTAGAGATGACTCTAGAAGTGATTTTAGAAGGTAAGCCAAGAAAAGAGAGGAGGGCCACGAATCGATATTTTTTATTTGCGCTGATTTATTTGCATAGAAAGCAGTGAACATCGCTGAGAAGAGTAGAAAAGTCAATTTTTGTCTAGAGATGACTCCAGAAGTGATTTTAGATGGATGATTAAGAATAGAGAGTAGTGTCATGAATCGATATTTTTTATTTCGGTGATTTATTTGCATAGAATCCAGTGAACATCGTTGAGAATAGTAGAAAGAGTCAATTTTTGTCTCGAGATGACTCCAGAAGTGATTTTAGATGGATGATTAAGACTAGAGAGTAGTGTCATGAATCGATATTTTTTATTTCGGTGATTTATTTGCAAGGAATCCAGTGAACATCGCAGAGAATACTAGAAGGTGTCAATTTTTGTCTAGAGATGACTCTGGAAGTGCTTTTAGAAGGTAGACCAAGAAAAGAGAGGAGGGCCACGAATCGATATTTTTTATTTGCGCTGATTTATTTGCATAGAATCCAGTGAACATCGCTGAGAAGAGTAGAAAAGTCAATTTTTGTTTAGAGATGACTCTAGAAGTGATTTTAGAAGGTAAGCCAAGAAAAGAGAGGAGGGCCACGAATCGATATTTTTTATTTGCGCTGATTTATTTGCATAGAATCCAGTGAACATCGCTGAGAAGAGTAGAAAAGTCAATTTTTGTTTAGAGATGACTCTAGAAGTGATTTTAGAAGGTAAGCCAAGAAAAGAGAGGAGGGCCACGAATCGATATTTTTTATTTGCGCTGATTTATTTGCATAGAATCCAGTGAACATCGCTGAGAAGAGTAGAAAAGTCAATTTTTGTTTAGAGATGACTCTAGAAGTTATTTTAGAAGGTAAGCCAAGAAAAGAGAGGAGGGCCACGAATCGATATTTTTTATTTGCGCTGATTTATTTGCATAGAATCCAGTGAACATCGCTGAGAAGAGTAGAAAAGTCAATTTTTGTTTAGAGATGACTCTAGAAGTGATTTTAGAAGGTAAGCCAAGAAAAGAGAGGAGGGCCACGAATCGATATTTTTTATTTGCGCTGATTTATTTGCATAGAATCCAGTTAACATCGCTGAGAAGAGTAGAAAAGTCAATTTTTGTTTAGAGATGACTCTAGAAGTTATTTTAGAAGGTAAGCCAATAAAAGAAAGGAGGGCCACGAATCGATATTTTTTATTTGCGCTGATTTATTTGCATAGAATCCAGTGAACATCGCTGAGAAGAGTAGAAAAGTCAATTTTTGTTTAGAGATGACTCTAGAAGTGATTTTAGAAGGTAAGCCAAGAAAAGAGAGGAGGGCCACGAATCGATCTTTTTTATTTGCGCTGATTTATTTGCATAGAATCCAGTGAACATCGCTGAGAAGAGTAGAAAAGTCTATTTTTCTAGAGATGGCTCTAGAAGTTATTTTAGAAGGTAAGCCAAGAAAAGAGAGGAGGGCCACGAATCGATATTTTTTATTTGCGCTGATTTATTTGCATAGAAAGCAGTGAACATCGCTGAGAAGAGTAGAAAAGTCAATTTTTGTTTAGAGATGACTCTAGAAGTGATTTTAGATGGATGATCAAGTATAGGGAGTAGTGCCACGAATCGATATTTTTTATTTCGGTGATTTATAGGCATAGAATCCATTGAACATCGTTGAGAATAGTAGAAAGAGTCGATTTTTGTCTAGAGATGGCTCTAGAAGTTATATTAGAAGGTAAGCCAAGAAAAGAGAGGAGGGCCACGAATTGATATTTTTTATTTTCCCTGATTTATTTGCATAGAATCCAGTGAATATCGCTGAGAAGAGTAGAAAAGTCAATTTTTGTTTAGAGATGACTCTAGAATTAATTTTAGATGGATGATTAAGAATAGAGAGTAATGCCACGAATCGATATTTTTTATTTGCGCTGATTTATTTGCATAGAATCCAGTGAACATCGCTGAGAAGAGTAGAAAAGTCAATTTTTGTTTAGAGATGACTCTAGAAGTTATTTTAGAAGGTAAGCCAAGAAAAGAGAGGAGGGCCACGAATCGATATTTTTTATTTTCGCTGATTTATTTGCATAGAATTCAGTGAATATCGCTGAGAATAGCAGAAAGTGTCAATTTTTGTCTAGAGATGACTCCAGAAGTGATTTAAGATGGATGATTAAGAATAGAGAGTAGTGTCATGAATCGATATTTTTTATTTCGGTGATTTATTTGCAAAGAATACAGAGAACATCGCTGAGAATACTAGAAAGTGTCAATTTTTATTCTAGAGATGACTCTGGAAGTGCTTTTAGAAGGTAGACCAAGAAAAGAGAGGAGGGCCACGAATCGATATTTTTTATTTGCGCTGATTTATTTGCATAGAATCCCGTGAACATCGCTGAGAAGAGTAGAAAAGTCAATTTTTGTTTAGAGATGACTCTAGAAGTTATTTTAGAAGGTAAGCCAAGAAAAGAGAGGAGAGCCACGAATCGATATTTTTTATTTTCGCTGATTTATTTGCATAGAATCCAGTGAACATCGCTGAGAATAGTAGAAAGAGTCAATTTTTGTCTAGAGATGACTCCAGAAGTGATTTTAGATGGATGATTAAGAATAGAGAGTAGTGTCATGAATCGATATTTTTTATTTCGGTGATTTATTTGCAAAGAATACAGTGAACATCGCTGAGAATACTAGAAAGTGTCAATTTTTGTCTAGAGATGACTCTGGAAGTGCTTTTAGAAGGTAGACCAAGAAAAGAGAGGAGGGCCACGAATCGATATTTTTTATTTGCGCTGATTTATTTGCACAGAATCCAGTGAACATCGCTGAAAAGAGTAGAAAAGTCAATTTTTGTTTAGAGATGACTCTAGAAGTGATTTTAAAAGGTAAGCCAAGAAAAGAGAGGAGGGCCACGAATCGATCTTTTTTATTTGCGCTGATTTATTTGCATAGAATCCAGTGAACATTGCTGAGAAGAGTAGAAAAGTCAAATTTTGTCTAGAGATGACTCTAGAAGTGATTTTAGAAGGTAAGCCAAGAAAAGAGAGGAGGGCCACGAATCGATCTTTTTTATTTGCGCTGATTTATTTGCATAGAATCCAGTGAACATCGCTGAGAAGAGTAGAAAAGTCAATTTTTGTTTAGAGATGACTCTAGAAGTGATTTTAGTAGGTAAGCCAAGAAAAGAGAGGAGGGCCACGAATCGATCTTTTTTATTTGCGCTTATTTATTTGCATAGAATCCAGTGAACATTGCTGAGAAGAGTAGAAAAGTCAATTTTTGTTTAGAGATGACTCTAGAAGTGATTTTAGAAGGTAAGCCAAGAAAAGAGAGGAGGGCCACGAATCGATATTTTTTATTTGCGCTGATTTATTTGCATCCAGTGAACATCGCTGAGAAGAGTAGAAAAGTCAATTTTTGTTTAGAGATGACTCTAGAAGTTATTTTAGAAGGTAAGCCAAGAAAAGAGAGGAGGGCCACGAATCGATATTTTTTATTTTCGCTGATTTATTTGCATAGAATCCAGTGAACATCGCTGAGAAGAGTAGAAAAGTCAATTTTTGTTTAGAGATGACTCTAGAAGTGATTTTAGAAGGTAAGCCAAGAAAAGAGAGGAGGGCCACGAATCGATATTTTTTATTTGCGCTGATTTATTTGCATAGAATCCAGTGAACATCGCTGAGAAGAGTAGAAAAGTCAATTTTTGTTTAGAGATGACTCTAGAAGTTTTTTTAGAAGGTAAGCCAAGAAAAGAGAGGAGGGCCACGAATCAATATTTTTTATTTTCGCCTGATTTATTTGCATAGAATCCAGTGAACATCGCTGAGAAGAGTAGAAAAGTCAATTTTTGTTTAGTAATGACTCTAGAAGTTATTTTAAAAGGTAAGCCAAGAAAAGAGCGGAGGGCCACGAATCGATATTTTTTATTTTCCCTGATCTATTTGCATAGAATCCAGTGAACATCGCTGAGAAGAGTAGAAAAGTCTATTTTTCTAGAGATGGCTCTAGAAGTTATTTTAGAAGGTAAGCCAAGAAAAGAGAGGAGGGCCACGAATCGATATTTTTTATTTGCGCTGATTTATTTGCATAGAAAGCAGTGAACATCGTTGAGAAGAGTAGAAGAGTCAAATTTTGTCTAGAGATGGCTCTAGAAGTGATTTTAGATGGATGATCAAGAATAGAGAGTAGTGCCACGAATCGATATTTTTTATTTCCGCTGATTTATTTGCATAGAAAGCAGTGAACATCGCTGAGAAGATTAGAAAAGTCAATTTTTTACTAGAGATGACTCCAGAAGTGATTTTAGATGGATGATTAAGAATAGCGAGTAGTGTCATGAATCGATATTTTTTATTTCGGTGATTTATTTGCAAAGAATACAGTGAACATTGCTGAGAATACTAGAAAGTGTCAATTTTTGTCTAGAGATGACTCTGGAAGTGCTTTTAGAAGGTAGACCAAGAAAAGAGAGGAGGGCCACGAATCGATATTTTTTATTTGCGCTGATTTATTTGCATAGAATCCAGTGAACATCGCTGAGAAGAGTGGAAAAGTCAATTTTTGTTTAGAGATGACTCTAGAAGTGATTTTAGAATGTAAGCCAAGAAAAGAGAGGAGGGCCACGAATTGATCTTTTTTATTTCCGCTGATTTATTTGCATAGAATCCAGTGAACATCGCTGAGAAGAGTAGAAAAGTCAATTTTTGTCTAGAGATGACTCTAGAAGTGATATTAGAAGGTAAGCCAAGAAAAGAGAGGAGGGCCACGAATCGATCTTTTTTATTTGCGCTGATTCATTTGCATAGAATCCAGTGAACATCGCTGAGAAGAGTAGAAAAGTCAATTTTTATTTAGAGATGACTCTAGAAATTATTTTAGAAGGTAAGCCAAGAAAAGAGAGGAGGGCCACGAGTCGATCTTTTTTAGTTGCGCTGATTTATTTGCATAGAATCCAGTGAACATCGCTGAGAAGAGTAGAAAAGTCAATTTTTGTTTAGAGATGACTCTAGAAGTTATTTTAGAAGGTAAGCCAAGAAAAGAGAGGAGGGCCACGAATTGATATTTTTTATTTTCGCTGATTTATTTGCATAGAATCCAGTGAACATCGCTGAGAAGAGTAGAAAAGTCAATTTTTGTTTAGAGATGACTCTAGAAGTGATTTTAGAAGGTAAGCCAAGAAAAGAGAGGAGGGCCACGAATCGATATTTTTTATTTGCGCTGATTTATTTGCATAGAATCCAGTGAACATCGCTGAGAAGAGTAGAAAAGTCAATTTTTGTTTAGAGATGACTCTAGAAGTTATTTTAGAAGGTAAGCCAAGAAAAGAGAGGATGGCCACGAATCGATATTTTTTATTTTCGCCTGATTTATTTGCATAGAATCCAGTGAACATCGCTGAGAAGAGTAGAAAAGTCAATTTTTGTTTATTAATGACTCTAGAAGTTATTTTAGATGGTAAGCCAAGAAAAGAGAGGAGGGCCACGAATCGATATTTTTTATTTTCCCTGATTTATTTGAATAGAATCCAGTGAACATCGCTGAGAAGAGTAGAAAAGTCTATTTTTCTAGAGATGGCTCTAGAAGTTATTTTAGAAGGTAAGCCAAGAAAAGAGAGGAGGGCCACGAATCGATATTTTTTATTTTCGCTGATTTATTTGCATAGAATCCAGTGAACATCGTTGAGAAGAGTAGAAGAGTCAATTTTCGTCTAGAGATGGCTCTAGAAGTGATTTTAGATGGATGATCAAGAATAGAGAGTAGTGCCACGAATCGATATTTTTTATTTGCGCTGATTTAGTTGCATAGAAAGCAGTGAACATCGCTGAGAAGATTAGAAAAGTCAATTTTTGTCTAGAGATGACTCCAGAAGTGATTTTAGATGGATGATTAAGAATAGCGAGTAGTGTCATGAATCGATAATTTTTATTTCGGTGATTTATTTGCATAGAATCCAGTGAATATCGCTGAGAATACTAGAAAGTGTCAATTTTTGTCTAGAGATGGCTCTAGAAGTGATTTTAGAAGGTAGACTAAGAAAAGAGAGGAGGGCCACGAATCGATATTTTTTATTTTCGCTGATTCATTTGCATAGAATCCAGCGAACATCGCTGAGAATAGTAGAAAGAGTCAATTTTTGATTAGAGATGGCTTGAGAAGTTATATTAGAAGGTAAGGCAAGAAAAGCGAGGAGTGCCACGTATCGATATTTTTTCTTTGCGCTGATTTATTTGCATAGAAAGCAGTGAACATCGCTGAGAAGAGTAGAAAAGTCAATTTTTGTCTAGAGATGAATCTAGAAGTGATTTTAGAAGGTAGACCAAGAAAAGAGAGGAGGGCCACGAATCGATATTTTTTATTTTCGCTGATTCATTTGCATAGAATCCAGTGAACATCGCTGAGAAGAGTAGAAAAGTCAATTTTTGTCTAGAGATGGCTTGAGAAATTATATTAGAAGGTAAGGCAAGAAAAGCGAGGAGTGCCACGAATCGATATTTTTTCTTTGCGCTGATTTATTTGCATAGAAAGCAGTGAACATCGCTGAGAAGAGTAGAAAAGTCAATTTTTGTCTAGAGATGACTCCAGAAGTGATTTTAGATGGAAGATTAAGAATAGAGAGTAGTGTCATGAATCGATATTTTTTATTTCGGTGATTTATATGCATAGAATCCAGTGAACATCGCTGAGAATACTAGAAAGTGTCAATTTTTGTCTAGAGATGGCTCTAGAAGTTATATTAGAAGGTATGCCAAGAAAAGAGAGGAGGGCCACGAATCGATATTTTTTATTTGCGCTGATTTATTTGCATAGAATCCAATGAACATCGCTGAGAAGAGTAAAAAAGTCAATTTTTGTTAAGAGATGACTCTAGAAGTAATTTTAGATGGATGATTAAGAATAGAGAGTAGTGTCATGAATCGATATTTTTTATTTCGGTGATTTATTTGCAAAGAATACAGTGAACATCGCTGAGAAGAGTAGAAAAGTCAATTTTTGTTTAGAGATGACTCTAGAAGTTATTTTAGAAGGTAAGCCAAGAAAAGAGAGGAGGGCCACGAATCGATATTTTTTATTTTCGCTGATTTATTTGCATAGAATCCAGTGAACATCGCTGAGAATAGTAGAAAGAGTCAATTTTTGTCTAGAGATGACTCCAGAAGTGATTTTAGATGGATGATTAAGAATAGAGAGTAGTGTCATGAATCGATATTTTTTATTTCGGTGATTTATTTGCAAAGAATACAGTGAACATCGCTGAGAATACTAGAAAGTGTCAATTTTTGTCTAGAGATGACTCTGGAAGTGCTTTTAGAAGGTATACCAAGAAAAGAGAGGAGGGCCACGAATCGATATTTTTTATTTGCGCTGATTTATTTGCATAGAATCCAGTGAACATCGCTGAGAAGAGTAGAAAAGTCAATTTTTGTTTAGAGATGACTCTAGAAGTGATTTTAGAAGGTAAGCCAAGAAAAGAGAGGAGGGCCACGAATCGATATTTTTTATTTGCGCTGATTTATTTGCATAGAAAGCAGTGAACATCGCTGAGAAGAGTAGAAAAGTCAATTTTTGTCTAGAGATGACTCCAGAAGTGATTTTAGATGGATGATTAAGAATAGAGAGTAGTGTCATGAATCGATATTTTTTATTTCGGTGATTTATTTGCATAGAATCCAGTGAACATCGTTGAGAATAGTAGAAAGAGTCAATTTTTGTCTCGAGATGACTCCAGAAGTGATTTTAGATGGATGATTAAGAATAGAGAGTAGTGTCATGAATCGATATTTTTTATTTCGGTGATTTATTTGCAAGGAATCCAGTGAACATCGCTGAGAATACTAGAAGGTGTCAATTTTTGTCTAGAGATGACTCTGGAAGTGCTTTTAGAAGGTAGACCAAGAAAAGAGAGGAGGGCCACGAATCGATATTTTTTATTTGCGCTGATTTATTTGCATAGAATCCAGTGAACATCGCTGAGAAGAGTAGAAAAGTCAATTTTTGTTTAGAGATGACTCTAGAAGTGATTTTAGAAGGTAAGCCAAGAAAAGAGAGGAGGGCCACGAATCGATATTTTTTATTTGCGCTGATTTATTTGCATAGAATCCAGTGAACATCGCTGAGAAGAGTAGAAAAGTCAATTTTTGTTTAGAGATGACTCTAGAAGTGATTTTAGAAGGTAAGCCAAGAAAAGAGAGGAGGGCCACGAATCGATATTTTTTATTTGCGCTGATTTATTTGCATAGAATCCAGTGAACATCGCTGAGAAGAGTAGAAAAGTCAATTTTTGTTTAGAGATGACTCTAGAAGTTATTTTAGAAGGTAAGCCAAGAAAAGAGAGGAGGGCCACGAATCGATCTTTTTTATTTGCGCTGATTTATTTGCATAGAATCCAGTGAACATCGCTGAGAAGAGTAGAAAAGTCAATTTTTGTTTAGAGATGACTCTAGAAGTGATTTTAGAAGGTAAGCCAAGAAAAGAGAGGAGGGCCACGAATCGATATTTTTTATTTGCGCTGATTTATTTGCATAGAATCCAGTTAACATCGCTGAGAAGAGTAGAAAAGTCAATTTTTGTTTAGAGATGACTCTAGAAGTTATTTTAGAAGGTAAGCCAATAAAAGAGAGGAGGGCCACGAATCGATATTTTTTATTTGCGCTGATTTATTTGCATAGAATCCAGTGAACATCGCTGAGAAGAATAGAAAAGTCAATTTTTGTTTAGAGATGACTCTAGAAGTGATTTTAGAAGGTAAGCCAAGAAAAGAGAGGAGGGCCACGAATCGATCTTTTTTATTTGCGCTGATTTATTTGCATAGAATCCAGTGAACATCGCTGAGAAGAGTAGAAAAGTCAATTTTTGTTTAGAGATGACTCTAGAAGTTATTTTAGAAGGTAAGCCAAGAAAAGAGAGGAGGGCCACGAATCGATATTTTTTATTTTCGCCTGATGTATTTGCATAGAATCCAGTGAACATCGCTGAGAAGAGTAGAAAAGTCCATTTTTCTAGAGATGGCTCTAGAAGTTATTTTAGAAGGTAAGCCAAGAAAAGAGAGGAGGGCCACGAATCGATATTTTTTATTTGCGCTGATTTATTTGCATAGAAAGCAGTGACCATCGCTGAGAAGAGTAGAAAAGTCAATTTTTGTCTAGAGATGACTCCAGAAGTGATTTTAGATGGATGATCAAGTATAGGGAGTAGTGCCACGAATCGATATTTTTTATTTCGGTGATTTATAGGCATAGAATCCATTGAACATCGTTGAGAATAGTAGAAAGAGTCGATTTTTGTCTAGAGATGGCTCTAGAAGTTATATTAGAAGGTAAGCCAAGAAAAGAGAGGAGGGCCACGAATCGATATTTTTTATTTGCGCTGATTTATTTGCATAGAAAGCAGTGAACATCGCTGAGAAGAGTAGAAAAGTCAATTTTTGTTTAGAGATGACTCTAGAAGTGATTTTAGATGGATGATCAAGTATAGGGAGTAGTGCCACGAATCGATATTTTTTATTTCGGTGATTTATAGGCATAGAATCCATTGAACATCGTTGAGAATAGTAGAAAGAGTCGATTTTTGTCTAGAGATGGCTCTAGAAGTTATATTAGAAGGTAAGCCAAGAAAAGAGAGGAGGGCCACGAATCGATATTTTTTATTTTCCCTGATTTATTTGCATAGAATCCAGTGAACATCGCTGAGAAGAGTAGAAAAGTCAATTTTTGTTTAGAGATGACTCTAGAATTAATTTTAGATGGATGATTAAGAATAGAGAGTAATGCCACGAATCGATATTTTTTATTTGCGCTGATTTATTTGCATAGAATCCAGTGAACATCGCTGAGAAGAGTAGAAAAGTCAATTTTTGTTTAGAGATGACTCTAGAAGTTATTTTAGAAGGTAAGCCAAGAAAAGAGAGGAGGGCCACGAATCGATATTTTTTATTTTCGCTGATTTATTTGCATAAAAAGCAGTGAATCAGCAATGCAAATAAATAAGCGCAAATAAAAAATATCGATTCGTGGCCCTCCTCTCTTTTCTTGGCTTACCTTCTAAAATAACTTCTAGAGCCATCTCTAGAAAAATAGACTTTTCTACTCTTCTCAGCGATGTTCACTGGATTCTATGCAAATAAATCAGCGAAAATAAAAAATATCGATTCGTGGCCCTCCTCTCTTTTCTTGGCTTACCTTCTAAAATAACTTGTAGAGTCATCTCTAAACAAAAATTGACTTTTCTACTCTTCTCAGCGATGTTCACTGGATTCTATGCAAATAAATCAGCGCAAATAAGAAATATCGATTCGTGGCCCTCCTCTCTTTTCTTGGCTTACCTTCTAAAATATCTTCTATAGCCATCTCTAGACAAAAATTGACTCTTTCTAGTATTCTCAGCGATGTTCACTGGATTCTATGCAAATAAATTAGCGCAATTAAAAATATCGATTCGTGGCATTACTCTCTATTCTTAATCATCCATCTAAAATCACTTCTAGAGTCATCTCTTAACAAATATACTTTTCTACTCTTCTCAGCGATGTTCATTGGATCCTATGCAAATAAATCAGCGCAAATAAAAAATATCGATTCGTTGCCCTCCTCTCTTTTCTTGGCTTAGCTTCTAATATAACTTCTAGAGCCATCTCTAGACAAAAATTGACTCTTTCTACTATTCTCAACGATGTTCAATGGATTCTATTCTTGAATTTATTTGCATAGAATCCAGTGAACATCGCTGAGAAGAGTAGAAAAGTCAATTTTTGTTTAGAGATGACTCTAGAAGTTATTTTAGAAGGTAAGCCAAGAAAAGAGAGGAGGGCCACGAATCGATATTTTTTATTTTCGCTGATTTATTTGCATAGAATTCAGTGAATATCGCTGAGAATAGCAGAAAGAGTCAATTTTTGTCTAGAGATGACTCCAGAAGTGATTTAAGATGGATGATTAAGAATAGAGAGTAGTGTCATGAATCGATATTTTTTATTTCGGTGATTTATTTGCAAAGAATACAGAGAACATCGCTGAGAATACTAGAAAGTGTCAATTTTTATTCTAGAGATGACTCTGGAAGTGCTTTTAGAAGGTAGACCAAGAAAAGAGAGTAGGGCCACGAATGATATTTTTTATTTGCGCTGATTTATTTGCATAGAATCCAGTGAACATCGCTGAGAAGAGTAGAAAAGTCAATTTTTGTTTAGAGATGACTCTAGAAGTGATTTTAGAAGGTAAGCCAAGAAAAGAGAGGAGGGCCACGAATCGATCTTTTTTATTTGCGCTGATTTATTTGCATAGAATCCAGTGAACATCGCTGAGAAGAGTAGAAAAGTCAATTTTTGTTTAGAGATGACTCTAGAAGTTATTTTAGAAGGTAAGCCAAGAAAAGAGAGGAGAGCCACGAATCGATATTTTTTATTTTCGCTGATTTATTTGCATAGAATCCAGTGAACATCGCTGAGAATAGTAGAAAGAGTCAATTTTTGTCTAGAGATGACTCCAGAAGTGATTTTAGATGGATGATTAAGAATAGAGAGTAGTGTCATGAATCGATATTTTTTATTTCGGTGATTTATTTGCAAAGAATACAGTGAACATCGCTGAGAATACTAGAAAGTGTCAATTTTTGTCTAGAGATGACTCTGGAAGTGCTTTTAGAAGGTAGACCAAGAAAAGAGAGGAGGGCCACGAATCGATATTTTTTATTTGCGCTGATTTATTTGCACAGAATCCAGTGAACATCGCTGAAAAGAGTAGAAAAGTCAATTTTTGTTTAGAGATGACTCTAGAAGTGATTTTAAAAGGTAAGCCAAGAAAAGAGAGGAGGGCCACGAATCGATCTTTTTTATTTGCGCTGATTTATTTGCATAGAATCCAGTGAACATTGCTGAGAAGAGTAGAAAAGTCAAATTTTGTCTAGAGATGACTCTAGAAGTGATTTTAGAAGGTAAGCCAAGAAAAGAGAGGAGGGCCACGAATCGATCTTTTTTATTTGCGCTGATTTATTTGCATAGAATCCAGTGAACATCGCTGAGAAGAGTAGAAAAGTCAATTTTTGTTTAGAGATGACTCTAGAAATTATTTAAGAAGGTAAGCCAAGAAAAGAGAATGGAGGGCCACGAATCCATCTTTTTTAGTTGCGCTGATTTATTTGCATAGAATCCAGTGAACATCGCTGAGAAGAGTAGAAAAGTCAATTTTTGTTTAGAGATGACTCTAGAAGTTATTTTAGAAGGTAAGCCAAGAAAAGAGAGGAGGGCCACGAATTGATATTTTTTATTTTCGCTGATATATTTGCATAAAATCCAGTGAACATCGCTGAGAAGAGTAGAAAAGTCAATTTTTGTTTAGAGATGACTCTAGAAGTGATTTTAGAAGGTAAGCCAAGAAAAGAGAGGAGGGCCACGAATCGATCTTTTTTATTTGCGCTTATTTATTTGCATAGAATCCAGTGAACATCGCTGAGAAGAGTAGAAAAGTCAATTTTTGTTTAGAGATGACTCTAGAAGTTATTTTAGAAGGTAAGCCAAGAAAAGAGCGGAGGGCCACGAATCGATATTTTTTATTTTCGCTGATTTATTTGCATAGAATCCAGTGAACATTGCTGAGAAGAGTAGAAAAGTCAAATTTTGTCTAGAGATGACTCTAGAAGTGATTTTAGAAGGTAAGCCATGAAAAGAGAGGAGGGCCACGAATCGATATTTTTTATTTGCGCTGATTTATTTGCATCCAGTGAACATCGCTGAGAAGAGTAGAAAAGTCAATTTTTGTTTAGAGATGACTCTAGAAGTTATTTTAGAAGGTAAGCCAAGAAAAGAGAGGAGGGCCACGAATCGATATTTTTTATTTTCGCTGATTTATTTGCATAGAATCCAGTGAACATCGCTGAGAAGAGTAGAAAAGTCAATTTTTGTTTAGAGATGACTCTAGAAGTGATTTTAGAAGGTAAGCCAAGAAAAGAGAGGAGGGCCACGAATCGATATTTTTTATTTGCGCTGATTTATTTGCATAGAATCCAGTGAACATCGCTGAGAAGAGTAGAAAAGTCAATTTTTGTTTAGAGATGACTCTAGAAGTTATTTTAGAAGGTAAGCCAAGAAAAGAGTGGAGGGCCACGAATCGATATTTTTTATTTGCGCTGATTTATTTGCATAGAAAGCAGTGAACATCGCTGAGAAGATTAGAAAAGTCAATTTTTTACTAGAGATGACTCCAGAAGTGATTTTAGATGGATGATTAAGAATAGCGAGTAGTGTCATGAATCGATAATTTTTATTTCGGTGATTTATATGCATAGAATCCAGTGAATATCGCTGAGAATATTCGAAAGTGTCAATTTTTGTCTAGAGGTGGCTCTAGTAGTGATTTTAGAAGGTAGACCAAGAAAAGAGAGGAGGGCCACGAATCGATATTTTTTATTTTCGCTGATTCATTTGCATAGAATCCAGTGAACATCGCTGAGAATAGTCGAAAGAGTCAATTTTTGTCTAGAGATGACTCCAGAAGTGATTTTAGATGGATGATTAAGAATAGAGAGTAGTGTCATGAATCGATATTTTTTATTTCGGTGATTCATTTGCATAGAATCCATCGAACATCGCTGAGAATAGTAGAAAGAGTCAATTTTTGTCTAGAGATGGCTTGAGAAGTTATATTAGAAGGTAAGGCAAGAAAAGCGAGGAGTGCCACGTATCGATATTTTTTCTTTGCGCTGATTTATTTGCATAGAAAGCAGTGAACATCGCTGAGAAGAGTAGAAAAGTCAATTTTTGTCTAGAGATGACTCCAGAAGTGATTTTAGATGGAAGATTAAGAATAGAGAGTAGTGTCATGAATCGATATTTTTTATTTCGGTGATTTATTTGCATAGAATCCAGTGAACATCGCTGAGAATACTAGAAAGTGTCAATTTTTGTCCAGGGATGGCTCTAGAAGTGATTTTAGAAGGTAGACCAAGAAAAGAGAGGAGGGCCACGAATCGATATTTTTTATTTTCGCTGATTCATTTGCATAGAATCCAGTGAACATCGCTGAGAAGAGTAGAAAAGTCAATTTTTGTCTAGAGATGGCTTGAGAAGTTATATTAGAAGGTAAGCCAAGAAAAGAGAGGAGGGCCACGAATCGATCTTTTTTATTTGCGCTGATTTATTTGCATAGAATCCAGTGAACATCGCTGAGAAGAGTAGAAAAGTCAATTTTTGTTTAGAGATGACTCTAGAAGTTATTTTAGAAGGTAAGCCAAGAAAAGAGAGGAGGGCCACGAATCGATCTTTTTTATTTGCGCTGATTTATTTGCATAGAATCCAGTGAACATCGCTGAGAAGAGTAGAAATGTCAATTTTTGTTTAGAGATGACTCTAGAAGTGATTTTAGAAGGTAAGCCAAGAAAAGAGAGGAGGGCCACGAATCGATATTTTTTATTTGCGCTGATTTATTTGCATATAATCCAGTTAACATCGCTGAGAAGAGTAGAAAAGTCAATTTTTGTTTAGAGATGACTCTAGAAGTTATTTTAGAAGGTAAGCCAATAAAAGAAAGGAGGGCCACGAATCGATATTTTTTATTTGCGCTGATTTATTTGCATAGAATCCAGTGAACATCGCTGAGAAGAGTAGAAAAGTCAATTTTTGTTTAGAGATGACTCTAGAAGTGATTTTAGAAGGTAAGCCAAGAAAAGAGAGGAGGGCCACGAATCGATCTTTTTTATTTGCGCTGATTTATTTGCATAGAATCCAGTGAACATCGCTGAGAAGAGTAGAAAAGTCAATTTTTGTTTAGAGATGACTCTAGAAGTTATTTTAGAAGGTAAGACAAGAAAAGAGAGGAGGGCCACGAATCGATATTTTTTATTTTCGCCTGATGTATTTGCATAGAATCCAGTGAACATCGCTGAGAAGAGTAGAAAAGTCTATTTTTCTAGAGATGGCTCTAGAAGTTATTTTAGAAGGTAAGCCAAGAAAAGAGAGGAGGGCCACGAATCGATATTTTTTATTTGCGCTGATTTATTTGCATAGAAAGCAGTGAACATCGCTGAGAAGAGTAGAAAAGTCAATTTTTGTTTAGAGATGACTCTAGAAGTGATTTTAGATGGATGATCAAGTATAGGGAGTAGTGCCACGAATCGATATTTTTTATTTCGGTGATTTATAGGCATAGAATCCATTGAACATCGTTGAGAATAGTAGAAAGAGTCGATTTTTGTCTAGAGATGGCTCTAGAAGTTATATTAGAAGGTAAGCCAAGAAAAGAGAGGAGGGCCACGAATCGATATTTTTTATTTTCCCTGATTTATTTGCATAGAATCCAGTGAATATCGCTGAGAAGAGTAGAAAAGTCAATTTTTGTTTAGAGATGACTCTAGAATTAATTTTAGATGGATGATTAAGAATAGAGAGTAATGCCACGAATCGATATTTTTTATTTGCGCTGATTTATTTGCATAGAATCCAGTGAACATCGCTGAGAAGAGTAGAAAAGTCAATTTTTGTTTAGAGATGACTCTAGAAGTTATTTTAGAAGGTAAGCCAAGAAAAGAGAGGAGGGCCACGAATCGATATTTTTTATTTTCGCTGATTTAGTTGCATAGAAAGCAGTGAATCAACAATGCAAATAAATCAGCGCAAATAAAAAATATCGATTCGTGCCCCTCCTCTCTTTTCTTGGCTTACCTTCTAAAATAACTTCTAAAGCCATCTCTAGAAAAATAGACTTTTCTACTCTTCTCAGCGATGTTCACTGGATTCTATGCAAATAAATCAGCGAAAATAAAAAATATCGATTCGTGGCCCTCCTCTCTTTTCTTGGCTTACCTTCTAAAATAACTTCTAGAGTCATCTCTAAACAAAAATTGACTTTTCTACTCTTCTCAGCGATGTTCACTGGATTCTATGCAAATAAATCAGCGCAAATAAGAAATATCGATTCGTGGCCCTCCTCTCTTTTCTTGGCTTACCTTCTAAAATATCTTCTATAGCCATCTCTAGACAAAAATTGACTCTTTCTAGTATTCTCAGCGATGTTCACTGGATTCTATGCAAATAAATTAGCGCAAATAAAAATATCGATTCGTGGCATTACTCTCTATTCTTAATCATCCATCTAAAATCACTTCTAGAGTCATCTCTTAACAAATATACTTTTCTACTCTTCTCAGCGATGTTCATTGGATCCTATGCAAATAAATCAGCGCAAATAAAAAATATCGATTCGTTGCCCTCCTCTCTTTTCTTGGCTTAGCTTCTAATATAACTTCTAGAGCCATCTCTAGACAAAAATTGACTCTTTCTACTATTCTCAACGATGTTCAATGGATTCTATTCTTGAATTTATTTGCATAGAATCCAGTGAACATCGCTGAGAAGAGTAGAAAAGTCAATTTTTGTTTAGAGATGACTCTAGAAGTTATTTTAGAAGGTAAGCCAAGAAAAGAGAGGAGGGCCACGAATCGATATTTTTTATTTTCGCTGATTTATTTGCATAGAATTCAGTGAATATCGCTGAGAATAGCAGAAAGAGTCAATTTTTGTCTAGAGATGACTCCAGAAGTGATTTAAGATGGATGATTAAGAATAGAGAGTAGTGTCATGAATCGATATTTTTTATTTCGGTGATTTATTTGCAAAGAATACAGAGAACATCGCTGAGAAGAGTAGAAAAGTCAATTTTTGTTTAGAGATGACTCTAGAAGTTATTTTAGAAGGTAAGCCAAGAAAAGAGAGGACAGCCACGAATCGATATTTTTTATTTTCGCTGATTTATTTGCATAGAATCCAGTGAACATCGCTGAGAATAGTAGAAAGAGTCAATTTTTGTCTAGAGATGACTCCAGAAGTGATTTTAGATGGATGATTAAGAATAGAGAGTAGTGTCATGAATCGATATTTTTTATTTCGGTGATTTATTTGCAAAGAATACAGTGAACATCGCTGAGAATACTAGAAAGTGTCAATTTTTGTCTAGAGATGACTCTGGAAGTGCTTTTAGAAGGTAGACCAAGAAAAGAGAGGAGGGCCACGAATCGATATTTTTTATTTGCGCTGATTTATTTGCACAGAATCCAGTGAACATCGCTGAAAAGAGTAGAAAAGTCAATTTTTGTTTAGAGATGACTCTAGAAGTGATTTTAAAAGGTAAGCCAAGAAAAGAGAGGAGGGCCACGAATCGATCTTTTTTATTTGCGCTGATTTATTTGCATAGAATCCAGTGAACATTGCTGAGAAGAGTAGAAAAGTCAAATTTTGTCTAGAGATGACTCTAGAAGTGATTTTAGAAGGTAAGCCAAGAAAAGAGAGGAGGGCCACGAATCGATCTTTTTTATTTGCGCTGATTTATTTGCATAGAATCCAGTGAACATCGCTGAGAAGAGTAGAAAAGTCAATTTTTGTTTAGAGATGACTCTAGAAATTATTTAAGAAGGTAAGCCAAGAAAAGAGAGGAGGGCCACGAATCCATCTTTTTTAGTTGCGCTGATTTATTTGCATAGAATCCAGTGAACATCGCTGAGAAGAGTAGAAAAGTCAATTTTTGTTTAGAGATGACTCTAGAAGTTATTTTAGAAGGTAAGCCAAGAAAAGAGAGGAGGGCCACGAATTGATATTTTTTATTTTCGCTGATTTATTTGCATAAAATCCAGTGAACATCGCTGAGAAGAGTAGAAAAGTCAATTTTTGTTTAGAGATGACTCTAGAAGTGATTTTAGAAGGTAAGCCAAGAAAAGAGAGGAGGGCCACGAATCGATCTTTTTTATTTGCGCTTATTTATTTGCATAGAATCCAGTGAACATCGCTGAGAAGAGTAGAAAAGTCAATTTTTGTTTAGAGATGACTCTAGAAGTGATTTTAGAAGGTAAGCCAAGAAAAGAGAGGAGGGCCACGAATCGATATTTTTTATTTTCGCTGATTTATTTGCATAGAATCCAGTGAACATCGCTGAGAATAGTAGAAAGAGTCAATTTTTGTCTAGAGATGACTCCAGAAGTGATTTTAGATGGATGATTAAGAATAGAGAGTAGTGTCATGAATCGATATTTTTTATTTCGGTGATTTATTTGCAAAGAATACAGTGAACATCGCTGAGAATACTAGAAAGTGTCAATTTTTGTCTAGAGATGACTCTGGAAGTGCTTTTAGAAGGTAGACCAAGAAAAGAGAGGAGGGCCACGAATCGATATTTTTTATTTGCGCTGATTTATTTGCATAGAATCCAGTGAACATCGCTGAGAAGAGTAGAAAAGTCAATTTTTGTTTAGAGATGACTCTAGAAATTATTTAAGAAGGTAAGCCAAGAAAAGAGAGGACGGCCACGAATCCATCTTTTTTAGTTGCGCTGATTTATTTGCATAGAATCCAGTGAACATCGCTGAGAAGAGTAGAAAAGTCAATTTTTGTTTAGAGATGACTCTAGAAGTTATTTTAGAAGGTAAGCCAAGAAAAGAGAGGAGGGCCACGAATTGATATTTTTTATTTTCGCTGATTTATTTGCATAAAATCCAGTGAACATCGCTGAGAAGAGTAGAAAAGTCAATTTTTGTTTACAGATGACTCTAGAAGTGATTTTAGTAGGTAAGCCAAGAAAAGAGAGGAGGGCCACGAATCGATCTTTTTTATTTGCGCTTATTTATTTGCATAGAATCCAGTGAACATCGCTGAGAAGAGTAGAAAAGTCAATTTTAGTTTAGAGATGACTCTAGAAGTGATTTTAGAAGGTAAGCCAAGAAAAGAGAGGAGGGCCACGAATCGATATTTTTTATTTGCGCTGATTTATTTGCATCCAGTGAACATCGCTGAGAAGAGTAGAAAAGTCAATTTTTGTTTAGAGATGACTCTAGAAGTTATTTTAGAAGGTAAGCCAAGAAAAGAGAGGAGGGCCACGAATCGATATTTTTTATTTTCGCTGATTTATTTGCATAGAATCCAGTGAACATCGCTGAGAAGAGTAGAAAAGTCAATTTTTGTTTAGAGATGACTCTAGAAGTGATTTTAGAAGGTAAGCCAAGAAAAGAGAGGAGGGCCACGAATCGATATTTTTTATTTGCGCTGATTTATTTGCATAGAATCCAGTGAACATCGCTGAGAAGAGTAGAAAAGTCAATTTTTGTTTAGTAATGACTCTAGAAGTTATTTTAAAAGGTAAGCCAAGAAAAGAGCGGAGGGCCACGAATCGATATTTTTTATTTTCCCTGATCTATTTGCATAGAATCCAGTGAACATCGCTGAGAAGAGTAGAAAAGTCTATTTTTCTAGAGATGGCTCTAGAAGTTATTTTAGAAGGTAAGCCAAGAAAAGAGAGGAGGGCCACGAATCGATATTTTTTATTTGCGCTGATTTATTTGCATAGAAAGCAGTGAA
Source organism: Platycnemis pennipes (assembly GCA_933228895.1). Taxonomy (NCBI): domain Eukaryota; kingdom Metazoa; phylum Arthropoda; class Insecta; order Odonata; family Platycnemididae; genus Platycnemis; species Platycnemis pennipes. Next base: position 5,741,961 of record CAKOGI010000001.1, on the reverse strand, counting down.
CATCGTTGAGAAGAGTAGAAGAGTCAAATTTTGTCTAGAGATGGCTCTAGAAGTGATTTTAGATGGATGATCAAGAATAGAGAGTAGTGCCACGAATCGATATTTTTTATTTCCGCTGATTTATTTGCATAGAAAGCAGTGAACATCGCTGAGAAGATTAGAAAAGTCAATTTTTTACTAGAGATGACTCCAGAAGTGATTTTAGATGGATGATTAAGAATAGCGAGTAGTGTCATGAATCGATAATTTTTATTTCGGTGATTTATATGCATAGAATCCAGTGAATATCGCTGAGAATACTAGAAAGTGTCAATTTTTGTCTAGAGGTGGCTCTAGAAGTGATTTAAGAAGGTAGACCAAGAAAAGAGAGGAGGGCCACGAATCGATATTTCTTATTTTCGCTGATTCATTTGCATAGAATCCAGTGAACATCGCTGAGAATAGTAGAAAGAGTCAATTTTTGTCTAGAGATGACTCCAGAAGTGATTTTAGATGGATGATTAAGAATAGAGAGTAGTGTCATGAATCGATATTTTTTATTTCGGTGATTTATTTGCAAAGAATACAGTGAACATTGCTGAGAATACTAGAAAGTGTCAATTTTTGTCTAGAGATGACTCTGGAAGTGCTTTTAGAAGGTAGACCAAGAAAAGAGAGGAGGGCCACGAATCGATATTTTTTATTTGCGCTGATTTATTTGCATAGAATCCAGTGAACATCGCTGAGAAGAGTAGAAAAGTCAATTTTTGTTTAGAGATGACTCTAGAAGTGATTTTAGAATGTAAGCCAAGAAAAGAGAGGAGGGCCACGAATTGATCTTTTTTATTTCCGCTGATTTATTTGCATAGAATCCAGTGAACATCGCTGAGAAGAGTAGAAAAGTCAATTTTTGTCTAGAGATGACTCTAGAAGTGATATTAGAAGGTAAGCCAAGAAAAGAGAGGAGGGCCACGAATCGATCTTTTTTATTTGCGCTGATTCATTTGCATAGAATCCAGTGAACATCGCTGAGAAGAGTAGAAAAGTCAATTTTTATTTAGAGATGACTCTAGAAATTATTTTAGAAGGTAAGCCAAGAAAAGAGAGGAGGGCCACGAGTCGATCTTTTTTAGTTGCGCTGATTTATTTGCATAGAATCCAGTGAACATCGCTGAGAAGAGTAGAAAAGTCAATTTTTGTTTAGAGATGACTCTAGAAGTTATTTTAGAAGGTAAGCCAAGAAAAGAGAGGAGGGCCACGAATTGATATTTTTTATTTTCGCTGATTTATTTGCATAGAATCCAGTGAACATCGCTGAGAAGAGTAGAAAAGTCAATTTTTGTTTAGAGATGACTCTAGAAGTGATTTTAGAAGGTAAGCCAAGAAAAGAGAGGAGGGCCACGAATCGATATTTTTTATTTGCGCTGATTTATTTGCATAGAATCCAGTGAACATCGCTGAGAAGAGTAGAAAAGTCAATTTTTGTTTAGAGATGACTCTAGAAGTTATTTTAGAAGGTAAGCCAAGAAAAGAGAGGATGGCCACGAATCGATATTTTTTATTTTCGCCTGATTTATTTGCATAGAATCCAGTGAACATCGCTGAGAAGAGTAGAAAAGTCAATTTTTGTTTAGAGATGACTCTAGAAGTGATTTTAGATGGTAAGCCAAGAAAAGAGAGGAGGGCCACGAATCGATATTTTTTATTTTCCCTGATTTATTTGAATAGAATCCAGTGAACATCGCTGAGAAGAGTAGAAAAGTCTATTTTTCTAGAGATGGCTCTAGAAGTTATTTTAGAAGGTAAGCCAAGAAAAGAGAGGAGGGCCACGAATCGATATTTTTTATTTTCGCTGATTTATTTGCATAGAATCCAGTGAACATCGTTGAGAAGAGTAGAAGAGTCAATTTTCGTCTAGAGATGGCTCTAGAAGTGATTTTAGATGGATGATAAAGAATAGAGAGTAGTGCCACGAATCGATATTTTTTATTTGCGCTGATTTTGTGGCATAGAAAGCAGTGAACATCGTTGAGAAGATTAGAAAAGTCAATTTTTGTATAGAGATGACTCCAGAAGTGATTTTAGATGGATGATTAAGAATAGCGAGTAGTGTCATGAATCGATAATTTTTATTTCGGTGATTTATTTGCATAGAATCCAGTGAATATCGCTGAGAATACTAGAAAGTGTCAATTTTTGTCTAGAGATGGCTCTAGAAGTGATTTTAGAAGGTAGACTAAGAAAAGAGAGGAGGGCCACGAATCGATATTTTTTATTTTCGCTGATTCATTTGCATAGAATCCAGTGAACATCGCTGAGAATAGTCGAAAGAGTCAATTTTTGTCTAGAGATGACTCCAGAAGTGATTTTAGATGGATGATTAAGAATAGAGAGTAGTGTCATGAATCGATATTTTTTATTTCGGTGATTCATTTGCATAGAATCCAGCGAACATCGCTGAGAATAGTAGAAAGAGTCAATTTTTGTCTAGAGATGGCTTGAGAAGTTATATTAGAAGGTAAGGCAAGAAAAGCGAGGAGTGCCACGTATCGATATTTTTTCTTTGCGCTGATTTATTTGCATAGAAAGCAGTGAACATCGCTGAGAAGAGTAGAAAAGTCAATTTTTGTCTAGAGATGAATCTAGAAGTGATTTTAGAAGGTAGACCAAGAAAAGAGAGGAGGGCCACGAATCGATATTTTTTATTTTCGCTGATTCATTTGCATAGAATCCAGTGAACATCGCTGAGAAGAGTAGAAAAGTCAATTTTTGTCTAGAGATGGCTTGAGAAATTATATTAGAAGGTAAGGCAAGAAAAGCGAGGAGTGCCACGAATCGATATTTTTTCTTTGCGCTGATTTATTTGCATAGAAAGCAGTGAACATCGCTGAGAAGAGTAGAAAAGTCAATTTTTGTCTAGAGATGACTCCAGAAGTGATTTTAGATGGAAGATTAAGAATAGAGAGTAGTGTCATGAATCGATATTTTTTATTTCGGTGATTTATTTGCATAGAATCCAGTGAACATCGCTGAGAATACTAGAAAGTGTCAATTTTTGTCTAGAGATGGCTCTAGAAGTTATATTAGAAGGTATGCCAAGAAAAGAGAGGAGGGCCACGAATCGATATTTTTTATTTGCGCTGATTTATTTGCATAGAATCCAATGAACATCGCTGAGAAGAGTAAAAAAGTCAATTTTTGTTAAGAGATGACTCTAGAAGTAATTTTAGATGGATGATTAAGAATAGAGAGTAGTGTCATGAATCGATATTTTTTATTTCGGTGATTTATTTGCAAAGAATACAGTGAACATCGCTGAGAAGAGTAGAAAAGTCAATTTTTGTTTAGAGATGACTCTAGAAGTTATTTTAGAAGGTAAGCCAAGAAAAGAGAGGAGGGCCACGAATCGATATTTTTTATTTTCGCTGATTTATTTGCATAGAATCCAGTGAACATCGCTGAGAATAGTAGAAAGAGTCAATTTTTGTCTAGAGATGACTCCAGAAGTGATTTTAGATGGATGATTAAGAATAGAGAGTAGTGTCATGAATCGATATTTTTTATTTCGGTGATTTATTTGCAAAGAATACAGTGAACATCGCTGAGAATACTAGAAAGTGTCAATTTTTGTCTAGAGATGACTCTGGAAGTGCTTTTAGAAGGTATACCAAGAAAAGAGAGGAGGGCCACGAATCGATATTTTTTATTTGCGCTGATTTATTTGCATAGAATCCAGTGAACATCGCTGAGAAGAGTAGAAAAGTCAATTTTTGTTTAGAGATGACTCTAGAAGTGATTTTAGAAGGTAAGCCAAGAAAAGAGAGGAGGGCCACGAATCGATATTTTTTATTTGCGCTGATTTATTTGCATAGAAAGCAGTGAACATCGCTGAGAAGAGTAGAAAAGTCAATTTTTGTCTAGAGATGACTCCAGAAGTGATTTTAGATGGATGATTAAGAATAGAGAGTAGTGTCATGAATCGATATTTTTTATTTCGGTGATTTATTTGCATAGAATCCAGTGAACATCGTTGAGAATAGTAGAAAGAGTCAATTTTTGTCTCGAGATGACTCCAGAAGTGATTTTAGATGGATGATTAAGAATAGAGAGTAGTGTCATGAATCGATATTTTTTATTTCGGTGATTTATTTGCAAGGAATCCAGTGAACATCGCTGAGAATACTAGAAGGTGTCAATTTTTGTCTAGAGATGACTCTGGAAGTGCTTTTAGAAGGTAGACCAAGAAAAGAGAGGAGGGCCACGAATCGATATTTTTTATTTGCGCTGATTTATTTGCATAGAATCCAGTGAACATCGCTGAGAAGAGTAGAAAAGTCAATTTTTGTTTAGAGATGACTCTAGAAGTGATTTTAGAAGGTAAGCCAAGAAAAGAGAGGAGGGCCACGAATCGATATTTTTTATTTGCGCTGATTTATTTGCATAGAATCCAGTGAACATCGCTGAGAAGAGTAGAAAAGTCAATTTTTGTTTAGAGATGACTCTAGAAGTGATTTTAGAAGGTAAGCCAAGAAAAGAGAGGAGGGCCACGAATCGATCTTTTTTATTTGCGCTGATTTATTTGCATAGAATCCAGTGAACATCGCTGAGAAGAGTAGAAAAGTCAATTTTTGTTTAGAGATGACTCTAGAAGTTATTTTAGAAGGTAAGCCAAGAAAAGAGAGGAGGGCCACGAATCGATCTTTTTTATTTGCGCTGATTTATTTGCATAGAATCCAGTGAACATCGCTGAGAAGAGTAGAAAAGTCAATTTTTGTTTAGAGATGACTCTAGAAGTGATTTTAGAAGGTAAGCCAAGAAAAGAGAGGAGGGCCACGAATCGATATTTTTTATTTGCGCTGATTTATTTGCATAGAATCCAGTTAACATCGCTGAGAAGAGTAGAAAAGTCAATTTTTCTTTAGAGATGACTCTAGAAGTTATTTTAGAAGGTAAGCCAATAAAAGAGAGGAGGGCCACGAATCGATATTTTTTATTTGCGCTGATTTATTTGCATAGAATCCAGTGAACATCGCTGAGAAGAGTAGAAAAGTCAATTTTTGTTTAGAGATGACTCTAGAAGTGATTTTAGAAGGTAAGCCAAGAAAAGAGAAGAGGGCCACGAATCGATCTTTTTTATTTGCGCTGATTTATTTGCATAGAATCCAGTGAACATCGCTGAGAAGAGTAGAAAAGTCAATTTTTGTTTAGAGATGACTCTAGAAGTGATTTTAGATGGATGATCAAGTATAGGGAGTAGTGCCACGAATCGATATTTTTTATTTCGGTGATTTATAGGCATAGAATCCATTGAACATCGTTGAGAATAGTAGAAAGAGTCGATTTTTGTCTAGAGATGGCTGTAGAAGTTATATTAGAAGGTAAGCCAAGAAAAGAGAGGAGGGCCACGAATCGATATTTTTTATTTTCCCTGATTTATTTGCATAGAATCCAGTGAACATCGCTGAGAAGAGTAGAAAAGTCAATTTTTGTTTAGAGATGACTCTAGAATTAATTTTAGATGGATGATTAAGAATAGAGAGTAATGCCACGAATCGATATTTTATATTTGCGCTGATTTATTTGCATAGAATCCAGTGAACATCGCTGAGAAGAGTAGAAAAGTCAATTTTTGTTTAGAGATGACTCTAGAAGTTATTTTAGAAGGTAAGCCAAGAAAAGAGAGGAGGGCCACGAATCGATATTTTTTATTTTCGCTGATTTATTTGCATAAAAAGCAGTGAATCAGCAATGCAAATAAATAAGCGCAAATAAAAAATATCGATTCGTGGCCCTCCTCTCTTTTCTTGGCTTACCTTCTAAAATAACTTCTAGAGCCATCTCTAGAAAAATAGACTTTTCTACTCTTCTCAGCGATGTTCACTGGATTCTATGCAAATAAATCAGCGAAAATAAAAAATATCGATTCGTGGCCCTCCTCTCTTTTCTTGGCTTACCTTCTAAAATAACTTGTAGAGTCATCTCTAAACAAAAATTGACTTTTCTACTCTTCTCAGCGATGTTCACTGGATTCTATGCAAATAAATCAGCGCAAATAAGAAATATCGATTCGTGGCCCTCCTCTCTTTTCTTGGCTTACCTTCTAAAATATCTTCTATAGCCATCTTTAGACAAAAATTGACTCTTTCTAGTATTCTCAGCGATGTTCACTGGATTCTATGCAAATAAATTAGCGCAATTAAAAATATCGATTCGTGGCATTACTCTCTATTCTTAATCATCCATCTAAAATCACTTCTAGAGTCATCTCTTAACAAATATACTTTTCTACTCTTCTCAGCGATGTTCATTGGATCCTATGCAAATAAATCAGCGCAAATAAAAAATATCGATTCGTTGCGCTCCTCTCTTTTCTTGGCTTAGCTTCTAATATAACTTCTAGAGCCATCTCTAGACAAAAATTGACTCTTTCTACTATTCTCAACGATGTTCAATGGATTCTATTCTTGAATTTATTTGCATAGAATCCAGTGAACATCGCTGAGAAGAGTAGAAAAGTCAATTTTTGTTTAGAGATGACTCTAGAAGTGATTTTAGAATGTAAGCCAAGAAAAGAGAGGAGGGCCACGAATTGATCTTTTTTATTTCCGCTGATTTATTTGCATAGAATCCAGTGAACATCGCTGAGAAGAGTAGAAAAGTCAATTTTTGTCTAGAGATGACTCTAGAAGTGATATTAGAAGGTAAGCCAAGAAAAGAGAGGAGGGCCACGAATCGATCTTTTTTATTTGCGCTGATTCATTTGCATAGAATCCAGTGAACATCGCTGAGAAGAGTAGAAAAGTCAATTTTTATTTAGAGATGACTCTAGAAATTATTTTAGAAGGTAAGCCAAGAAAAGAGAGGAGGGCCACGAGTCGATCTTTTTTAGTTGCGCTGATTTATTTGCATAGAATCCAGTGAACATCGCTGAGAAGAGTAGAAAAGTCAATTTTTGTTTAGAGATGACTCTAGAAGTTATTTTAGAAGGTAAGCCAAGAAAAGAGAGGAGGGCCACGAATTGATATTTTTTATTTTCGCTGATTTATTTGCATAGAATCCAGTGAACATCGCTGAGAAGAGTAGAAAAGTCAATTTTTGTTTAGAGATGACTCTAGAAGTGATTTTAGAAGGTAAGCCAAGAAAAGAGAGGAGGGCCACGAATCGATATTTTTTATTTGCGCTGATTTATTTGCATAGAATCCAGTGAACATCGCTGAGAAGAGTAGAAAAGTCAATTTTTGTTTAGAGATGACTCTAGAAGTTATTTTAGAAGGTAAGCCAAGAAAAGAGAGGATGGCCACGAATCGATATTTTTTATTTTCGCCTGATTTATTTGCATAGAATCCAGTGAACATCGCTGAGAAGAGTAGAAAAGTCAATTTTTGTTTAGAGATGACTCTAGAAGTGATTTTAGATGGTAAGCCAAGAAAAGAGAGGAGGGCCACGAATCGATATTTTTTATTTTCCCTGATTTATTTGAATAGAATCCAGTGAACATCGCTGAGAAGAGTAGAAAAGTCTATTTTTCTAGAGATGGCTCTAGAAGTTATTTTAGAAGGTAAGCCAAGAAAAGAGAGGAGGGCCACGAATCGATATTTTTTATTTTCGCTGATTTATTTGCATAGAATCCAGTGAACATCGTTGAGAAGAGTAGAAGAGTCAATTTTCGTCTAGAGATGGCTCTAGAAGTGATTTTAGATGGATGATCAAGAATAGAGAGTAGTGCCACGAATCGATATTTTTTATTTGCGCTGATTTTGTTGCATAGAAAGCAGTGAACATCGTTGAGAAGATTAGAAAAGTCAATTTTTGTATAGAGATGACTCCAGAAGTGATTTTAGATGGATGATTAAGAATAGCGAGTAGTGTCATGAATCGATAATTTTTATTTCGGTGATTTATTTGCATAGAATCCAGTGAATATCGCTGAGAATACTAGAAAGTGTCAATTTTTGTCTAGAGATGGCTCTAGAAGTGATTTTAGAAGGTAGACTAAGAAAAGAGAGGAGGGCCACGAATCGATATTTTTTATTTTCGCTGATTCATTTGCATAGAATCCAGTGAACATCGCTGAGAATAGTCGAAAGAGTCAATTTTTGTCTAGAGATGACTCCAGAAGTGATTTTAGATGGATGATTAAGAATAGAGAGTAGTGTCATGAATCGATATTTTTTATTTCGGTGATTCATTTGCATAGAATCCAGCGAACATCGCTGAGAATAGTAGAAAGAGTCAATTTTTGTCTAGAGATGGCTTGAGAAGTTATATTAGAAGGTAAGGCAAGAAAAGCGAGGAGTGCCACGTATCGATATTTTTTCTTTGCGCTGATTTATTTGCATAGAAAGCAGTGAACATCGCTGAGAAGAGTAGAAAAGTCAATTTTTGTCTAGAGATGAATCTAGAAGTGATTTTAGAAGGTAGACCAAGAAAAGAGAGGAGGGCCACGAATCGATATTTTTTATTTTCGCTGATTCATTTGCATAGAATCCAGTGAACATCGCTGAGAAGAGTAGAAAAGTCAATTTTTGTCTAGAGATGGCTTGAGAAATTATATTAGAAGGTAAGGCAAGAAAAGCGAGGAGTGCCACGAATCGATATTTTTTCTTTGCGCTGATTTATTTGCATAGAAAGCAGTGAACATCGCTGAGAAGAGTAGAAAAGTCAATTTTTGTCTAGAGATGACTCCAGAAGTGATTTTAGATGGAAGATTAAGAATAGAGAGTAGTGTCATGAATCGATATTTTTTATTTCGGTGATTTATTTGCATAGAATCCAGTGAACATCGCTGAGAATACTAGAAAGTGTCAATTTTTGTCTAGAGATGGCTCTAGAAGTTATATTAGAAGGTATGCCAAGAAAAGAGAGGAGGGCCACGAATCGATATTTTTTATTTGCGCTGATTTATTTGCATAGAATCCAATGAACATCGCTGAGAAGAGTAAAAAAGTCAATTTTTGTTAAGAGATGACTCTAGAAGTAATTTTAGATGGATGATTAAGAATAGAGAGTAGTGTCATGAATCGATATTTTTTATTTCGGTGATTTATTTGCAAAGAATACAGTGAACATCGCTGAGAAGAGTAGAAAAGTCAATTTTTGTTTAGAGATGACTCTAGAAGTTATTTTAGAAGGTAAGCCAAGAAAAGAGAGGAGGGCCACGAATCGATATTTTTTATTTTCGCTGATTTATTTGCATAGAATCCAGTGAACATCGCTGAGAATAGTAGAAAGAGTCAATTTTTGTCTAGAGATGACTCCAGAAGTGATTTTAGATGGATGATTAAGAATAGAGAGTAGTGTCATGAATGGATATTTTTTATTTCGGTGATTTATTTGCAAAGAATACAGTGAACATCGCTGAGAATACTAGAAAGTGTCAATTTTTGTCTAGAGATGACTCTGGAAGTGCTTTTAGAAGGTATACCAAGAAAAGAGAGGAGGGCCACGAATCGATATTTTTTATTTGCGCTGATTTATTTGCATAGAATCCAGTGAACATCGCTGAGAAGAGTAGAAAAGTCAATTTTTGTTTAGAGATGACTCTAGAAGTGATTTTAGAAGGTAAGCCAAGAAAAGAGAGGAGGGCCACGAATCGATATTTTTTATTTGCGCTGATTTATTTGCATAGAATCCAGTGAACATCGCTGAGAAGAGTAGAAAAGTCAATTTTTGTTTAGAGATGACTCTAGAAGTTATTTTAGAAGGTAAGCCAAGAAAAGAGAGGAGGGCCACGAATCGATCTTTTTTATTTGCGCTGATTTATTTGCATAGAATCCAGTGAACATCGCTGAGAAGAGTAGAAAAGTCAATTTTTGTTTAGAGATGACTCTAGAAGTGATTTTAGAAGGTAAGCCAAGAAAAGAGAGGAGGGCCACGAATCGATATTTTTTATTTGCGCTGATTTATTTGCATAGAATCCAGTTAACATCGCTGAGAAGAGTAGAAAAGTCAATTTTTGTTTAGAGATGACTCTAGAAGTTATTTTAGAAGGTAAGCCAATAAAAGAGAGGAGGGCCACGAATCGATATTTTTTATTTGCGCTGATTTATTTGCATAGAATCCAGTGAACATCGCTGAGAAGAGTAGAAAAGTCAATTTTTGTTTAGAGATGACTCTAGAAGTGATTTTAGAAGGTAAGCCAAGAAAAGAGAAGAGGGCCACGAATCGATCTTTTTTATTTGCGCTGATTTATTTGCATAGAATCCAGTGAACATCGCTGAGAAGAGTAGAAAAGTCAATTTTTGTTTAGAGATGACTCTAGAAGTGATTTTAGATGGATGATCAAGTATAGGGAGTAGTGCCACGAATCGATATTTTTTATTTCGGTGATTTATAGGCATAGAATCCATTGAACATCGTTGAGAATAGTAGAAAGAGTCGATTTTTGTCTAGAGATGGCTGTAGAAGTTATATTAGAAGGTAAGCCAAGAAAAGAGAGGAGGGCCACGAATCGATATTTTTTATTTTCCCTGATTTATTTGCATAGAATCCAGTTAACATCGCTGAGAAGAGTAGAAAATCAATTTTTGTTTAGAGATGACTCTAGAATTAATTTTAGATGGATGATTAAGAATAGAGAGTAATGCCACGAATCGATATTTTATATTTGCGCTGATTTATTTGCATAGAATCCAGTGAACATCGCTGAGAAGAGTAGAAAAGTCAATTTTTGTTTAGAGATGACTCTAGAAGTTATTTTAGAAGGTAAGCCAAGAAAAGAGAGGAGGGCCACGAATCGATATTTTTTATTTTCGCTGATTTATTTGCATAAAAAGCAGTGAATCAGCAATGCAAATAAATAAGCGCAAATAAAAAATATCGATTCGTGGCCCTCCTCTCTTTTCTTGGCTTACCTTCTAAAATAACTTCTAGAGCCATCTCTAGAAAAATAGACTTTTCTACTCTTCTCAGCGATGTTCACTGGATTCTATGCAAATAAATCAGCGAAAATAAAAAATATCGATTCGTGGCCCTCCTCTCTTTTCTTGGCTTACCTTCTAAAATAACTTGTAGAGTCATCTCTAAACAAAAATTGACTTTTCTACTCTTCTCAGCGATGTTCACTGGATTCTATGCAAATAAATCAGCGCAAATAAGAAATATCGATTCGTGGCCCTCCTCTCTTTTCTTGGCTTACCTTCTAAAATATCTTCTATAGCCATCTTTAGACAAAAATTGACTCTTTCTAGTATTCTCAGCGATGTTCACTGGATTCTATGCAAATAAATTAGCGCAATTAAAAATATCGATTCGTGGCATTACTCTCTATTCTTAATCATCCATCTAAAATCACTTCTAGAGTCATCTCTTAACAAATATACTTTTCTACTCTTCTCAGCGATGTTCATTGGATCCTATGCAAATAAATCAGCGCAAATAAAAAATATCGATTCGTTGCGCTCCTCTCTTTTCTTGGCTTAGCTTCTAATATAACTTCTAGAGCCATCTCTAGACAAAAATTGACTCTTTCTACTATTCTCAACGATGTTCAATGGATTCTATTCTTGAATTTATTTGCATAGAATCCAGTGAACATCGCTGAGAAGAGTAGAAAAGTCAATTTTTGTTTAGAGATGACTCTAGAAGTTATTTTAGAAGGTAAGCCAAGAAAAGAGAGGAGGGCCACGAATCGATATTTTTTATTTTCGCTGATTTATTTGCATAGAATTCAGTGAATATCGCTGAGAATAGCAGAAAGAGTCAATTTTTGTCTAGAGATGACTCCAGAAGTGATTTAAGATGGATGATTAAGAATAGAGAGTAGTGTCATGAATCGATATTTTTTATTTCGGTGATTTATTTGCAAAGAATACAGAGAACATCGCTGAGAATACTAGAAAGTGTCAATTTTTATTCTAGAGATGACTCTGGAAGTGCTTTTAGAAGGTAGACCAAGAAAAGAGAGGAGGGCCACGAATCGATATTTTTTATTTGCGCTGATTTATTTGCATAGAATCCAGTGAACATCGCTGAGAAGAGTAGAAAAGTCAATTTTTGTTTAGAGATGACTGTAGAAGTGATTTTAGAAGGTAAGCCAAGAAAAGAGAGGAGGGCCACGAATCGATCTTTTTTATTTGCGCTGATTTATTTGCATAGAATCCAGTGAACATCGCTGAGAAGAGTAGAAAAGTCAATTTTTGTTTAGAGATGACTCTAGAAGTTATTTTAGAAGGTAAGCCAAGAAAAGAGAGGAGAGCCACGAATCGATATTTTTTATTTTCGCTGATTTATTTGCATAGAATCCAGTGAACATCGCTGAGAATAGTAGAAAGAGTCAATTTTTGTCTAGAGATGACTCCAGAAGTGATTTTAGATGGATGATTAAGAATAGAGAGTAGTGTCATGAATCGATATTTTTTATTTCGGTGATTTATTTGCAAAGAATACAGTGAACATCGCTGAGAATACTAGAAAGTGTCAATTTTTGTCTAGAGATGACTCTGGAAGTGCTTTTAGAAGGTAGACCAAGAAAAGAGAGGAGGGCCACGAATCGATATTTTTTATTTGCGCTGATTTATTTGCACAGAATCCAGTGAACATCGCTGAAAAGAGTAGAAAAGTCAATTTTTGTTTAGAGATGACTCTAGAAGTGATTTTAAAAGGTAAGCCAAGAAAAGAGAGGAGGGCCACGAATCGATCTTTTTTATTTGCGCTGATTTATTTGCATAGAATCCAGTGAACATTGCTGAGAAGAGTAGAAAAGTCAAATTTTGTCTAGAGATGACTCTAGAAGTGATTTTAGAAGGTAAGCCAAGAAAAGAGAGGAGGGCCACGAATCGATCTTTTTTATTTGCGCTGATTTATTTGCATAGAATCCAGTGAACATCGCTGAGAAGAGTAGAAAAGTCAATTTTTGTTTAGAGATGACTCTAGAAATTATTTAAGAAGGTAAGCCAAGAAAAGAGAGGAGGGCCACGAATCCATCTTTTTTAGTTGCGCTGATTTATTTGCATAGAATCCAGTGAACATCGCTGAGAAGAGTAGAAAAGTCAATTTTTGTTTAGAGATGACTCTAGAAGTTATTTTAGAAGGTAAGCCAAGAAAAGAGAGGAGGGCCACGAATTGATATTTTTTATTTTCGCTGATTTATTTGCATAAAATCCAGTGAACATCGCTGAGAAGAGTAGAAAAGTCAATTTTTGTTTAGAGATGACTCTAGAAGTGATTTTAGAAGGTAAGCCAAGAAAAGAGAGGAGGGCCACGAATCGATCTTTTTTATTTGCGCTTATTTATTTGCATAGAATCCAGTGAACATCGCTGAGAAGAGTAGAAAAGTCAATTTTTGTTTAGAGATGACTCTAGACGTGATTTTAGAAGGTAAGCCATGAAAAGAGAGGAGGGCCACGAATCGATATTTTTTATTTGCGCTGATTTATTTGCATCCAGTGAACATCGCTGAGAAGAGTAGAAAAGTCAATTTTTGTTTAGAGATGACTCTAGAAGTTATTTTAGAAGGTAAGCCAAGAAAAGAGAGGAGGGCCACGAATCGATATTTTTTATTTTCGCTGATTTATTTGCATAGAATCCAGTGAACATCGCTGAGAAGAGTAGAAAAGTCAATCTTTGTTTAGAGATGACTCTAGAAGTGATTTTAGAAGGTAAGCCAAGAAAAGAGAGGAGGGCCACGAATCGATATTTTTTATTTGCGCTGATTTATTTGCATAGAATCCAGTGAACATCGCTGAGAAGAGTAGAAAAGTCAATTTTTGTTTAGAGATGACTCTAGAAGTTATTTTAGAAGGTAAGCCAAGAAAAGAGAGGAGGGCCACGAATCAATATTTTTTATTTTCGCCTGATTTATTTGCATAGAATCCAGTGAACATCGCTGAGAAGAGTAGAAAAGTCAATTTTTGTTTAGTAATGACTCTAGAAGTTATTTTAAAAGGTAAGCCAAGAAAAGAGCGGAGGGCCACGAATCGATATTTTTTATTTTCCCTGATCTATTTGCATAGAATCCAGTGAACATCGCTGAGAAGAGTAGAAAAGTCTATTTTTCTAGAGATGGCTCTAGAAGTTATTTTAGAAGGTAAGCCAAGAAAAGAGTGGAGGGCCACGAATCGATATTTTTTATTTGCGCTGATTTATTTGCATAGAAAGCAGTGAACATCGCTGAGAAGATTAGAAAAGTCAATTTTTTACTAGAGATGACTCCAGAAGTGATTTTAGATGGATGATTAAGAATAGCGAGTAGTGTCATGAATCGATAATTTTTATTTCGGTGATTTATATGCATAGAATCCAGTGAATATCGCTGAGAATACTAGAAAGTGTCAATTTTTGTCTAGAGGTGGCTCTAGTAGTGATTTTAGAAGGTAGACCAAGAAAAGAGAGGAGGGCCACGAATCGATATTTTTTATTTTCGCTGATTCATTTGCATAGAATCCAGTGAACATCGCTGAGAATAGTCGAAAGAGTCAATTTTTGTCTAGAGATGACTCCAGAAGTGATTTTAGATGGATGATTAAGAATAGAGAGTAGTGTCATGAATCGATATTTTTTATTTCGGTGATTCATTTGCATAGAATCCAGCGAACATCGCTGAGAATAGTAGAAAGAGTCAATTTTTGTCTAGAGATGGCTTGAGAAGTTATATTAGAAGGTAAGGCAAGAAAAGCGAGGAGTGCCACGTATCGATATTTTTTCTTTGCGCTGATTTATTTGCATAGAAAGCAGTGAACATCGCTGAGAAGAGTAGAAAAGTCAATTTTTGTCTAGAGATGACTCCAGAAGTGATTTTAGATGGAAGATTAAGAATAGAGAGTAGTGTCACGAATCGATCTTTTTTAATTGCGCTGATTTATTTGCATTGAATCCAGTGAACATCGCTGAGAATAGTAGAAAGTGTCAATTTTTGTCTAAAGATGACTCTAGAAGTGATTTTAGATGGATGATTAAGAAAAGAGAGGAGGGCCGAGAATCGATATTTTTTATTTGCGCTGATTTATTTGCATAGAATCCAGTGAACATCGCTGAGAAGAGTAGAAAAGTCAATTTTTGTTTAGAGATGACTCCAGAAGTTATTTTTGAAGGTAAGCCAAGAAAAGAGAGGAGGGCCACGAATCGATCTTTTTTATTTGCGCTGATTTATTTGCATAGAATCCAGTGAACATCGCTGAGAAGAGTAGAAAAGTCAATTTTTGTTTAGAGATGACTCTAGAAGTTATAATGGAAGGTAAGCCAAGAAAAGAGAGGAGGGCCACGAATCGATATTTTTTATTTTCGCTGATTTATTTGCATAGAATCCAGTGAACATCGCTGAGAAGAGTAGAAAAGTCAATTTTTGTTTAGAGATGACTCTAGAAGTGATTTTAGAAGGTAAGCCAAGAAAAGAGAGGAGGGCCACGAATCGATCTTTTTTATTTGCGCTGATTTATTTGCATAGAATCCAGTGAACATCGCTGAGAAGAGTAGAAAAGTCAATTTTTGTTTAGAGATGACTCTAGAAGTTATTTTAGAAGGTAGGCCAAGAAAAGAGAGGAGGGCAACGAATCGATATTTTTTATTTGCGCTGATTTATTTGCATAGAATCCAGTGAACATCGCTGAGAAGAGTAGAAAAGTCAATTTTTGTTTAGAGATGACTCTAGAAGTTATTTTAGAAGGTAGGCCAAGAAAAGAGAGGAGGGCCACGAATCGATATTTTTTATTTGCGCTGATTTATTTGCATAGAATCCAGTGAACATCGCTGAGAAGAGTAGAAAAGTCAATTTTTGTTTAGAGATGACTCTAGAATTTATTTTAGAAGGTTAGCCAAGAAAAGAGAGGAGGGCCACCAATCGATATTTTTTATTTGCGCTGATTTATTTGCATAGAAAGCAGTGAACATCGTTGAGAAGAGTAGAAAAGTCAAATTTTGTCTAGAGATGGGTCTAGAAGTGATTTTAGATGGATGATCAAGAATAGAGAGTAGTGCCACGAATCGATATTTTTTATTTGCGCTGATTTATTTGCATTGAAAGCAGTGAACATCGCTGAGAAAAGTAGAAAAGTCAATTTTTGTCTAGAGATGACTCCAGAAGTGATTTTAGATGGTTGATTAAGAATAGCGAGTAGTGTCATGAATCGATATTTTTTATTTCTGTGATTTATTTGCATAGAATCCAGTGAACATCGCTGAGAATACTAGAAGGTGTCAATTTTTGTCTAGAGATGGCTCTAGAAGTGATTTTAAAAGGTAGACCAAGAAAAGAGAGGAGGGCCACGAATCGTTATTTTTTATTTTCGCTGATTCATTTGCAAAGAATCCAGTGAACATCGCTGAGAATAGTCGAAAGAGTCAATTTTTGTCTAGAGATGACTCCAGAAGTGATTTTAGATGGATGATTAAGAATACAGAGTAGTGTCATGAATCGATATTTTTTATTTCGGTGATTCATTTGCATAGAATCCAGCGAACATCGCTGAGAATAGTAGAAAGAGTCAATTTTTGTCTAGAGATGGCTTGAGAAGTTATATTAGAAGGTAAGGCAAGAAAAGCGAGGAGTGCCACGAATCGATATTTTTTCTTTGCGCTGATTTATTTGCATAGAAAGCAGTGAACATCGCTGAGAAGAGTAGAAAATTCAATTTTCGTCTAGAGATGGCTCTAGACGTGATTTTAGATGGATGATCAAGAATATGGAGTAGTGTTACGAATCGATATTTTTTATTTCGGTGATTTATTTGCATAGAATCCAGTGAACATCGTTGAGAATAGTAGAAAGAGTCAATTTTTGTCTAGAGATGGCTCTAGAAGTTATTTTAGAAGGTAAGCCAAGAAAAGAGAGGAGGGCCACGAATCGATATTTTTTATTTGCGCTGATTTATTTGCATAGAATCCAGTGAACATCGCTGAGAAGAGTAGAAAAGTCAATTTTCGTCTAGAGATGGCTCTAGAAGTGATTTTAGATGGATGATCAAGAATAGAGAGTAGTGTCATGAATCGATATTTTTTATTTCGGTGATTCATTTGCATAGAATCCAGCGAACATCGCTGAGAATAGTAGAAAGAGTCAATTTTTGTCTAGAGATGGCTTGAGAAGTTATATTAGAAGGTAAGGCAAGAAAAGCGAGGAGTGCCACGAATCGATATTTTTTATTTGCGCTGATTTTTTTGCATAGAAAGCAGTGAACATCGCTGAGAAGAGTAGAAAAGTCAATTTTCGTCTAGAGATGGCTCTAGAAGTGATTTTAGATGCATGATCAAGAATAGAGAGTAGTGTTACGAATCGATATTTTTTATTTCGGTGATTTATTTGCATAGAATCCAGTGAACATCGCTGAGAAGAGTAGAAAAGTCAATTTTTGTCTAGAGATGACTCCAGAAGTGATTTTAGATGGATGATTAAGAATAGCGAGTAGTGTCATGAATCGATATTTTTTATTTCGGTGATTTATTTGCATAGAATCCAGTGAACATCGCTGAGAATACTAGAAAGTGTCAATTTTTGTCTAGAGATGGCTCTAGAAGTTATTTTAGAAGGTAAGCCAAGAAAATAGAGGAGGGCCACGAATCGATATTTTTTATTTTCGCTGATTCATTTGCATAGAATCTAGTGAACATCGCTGAGAATAGGCGAAAGAGTCAATTTTTGTCTAGAGATGGCTTGAGAAGTTATATTAGAAGGTAAGCCAAGAAAAGAGAGGAGGGCAACGAATCCAACTTTTTTTTATTTGCGCTGATTTATTTGCATAGAAAGAAGTGAACATCGCTGAGAAGAGTAGGAAAGTCAATTTTCGTCTAGAGAAGGCTCTAGAAGTGATTTTAGATGGTTGATCAAGAATAGAGAGTAGTGCCACGAATCGAATTATTTTATTTTCGCTGATTTATTTGCATAGAATCCAGTAAACATCGCTGAGAGGAGTAAAAAGTGTCAATTTTTGTTTAGAGATGACTCTAGAAGTGATTTTAGATGGATGATCAAGTATAGAGAGTAGTGCCACGAATCGATATTTTTTATTTCGGTGATTTATTTGCATAGAATCCAGTGGACATCGCTGAGAATAGTAGAAAGAGTCAATTTTTGTCTAGGGATGGCTCTATAAGTTATTTTTGAAGGTGAGCCAAGAAAAGAGAGGAGGGCCACGAATCGATCTTTTTTATTTGCACTGATTTATTTGCATTGAATCCAGTGAACATTGCTGAGAATAGTAGAAAATGTCAATTTTTGTCTAAAGATGACTCTAGAAGTGATTTTAGATGGATGATTAAGAATAGAGAGTAGTGCCACGAATCGATATTTTTTCTTTGCGCTGATTTATATGCATAGAAAGCAGTGAACATCGCTGAGAATAGTCGAAAGAGTAATTTTTTGTCTAGAGATGACTCCAGAAGTTATTTTTGAAGGTAAGCCAAGAAAAGAGAGGAGGGCCACGAATCGATCTTTTTTATTTGCGCTGATTTATTTGCATAGAATCCAGTGAACATCGCTGAGAAGAGTAGAAAAGTCAATTTTTGTTTAGAGATGACTCTAGAAGTTATAATGGAAGGTAAGCCAAGAAAAGAGAGGAGGGCCACGAATCGATATTTTTTATTTTCGCTGATTTATTTGCATAGAATCCAGTGAACATCGCTGAGAAGAGTAGAAAAGTCAATTTTTGTTTAGAGATGACTCTAGAAGTGATTTTAGAAGGTAAGCCAAGAAAAGAGAGGAGGGCCACGAATCGATCTTTTTTATTTGCGCTGATTTATTTGCATAGAATCCAGTGAACATCGCTGAGAAGAGTAGAAAAGTCAATTTTTGTTTAGAGATGACTCTAGAAGTTATTTTAGAAGGTAGGCCAAGAAAAGAGAGGAGGGCAACGAATCGATATTTTTTATTTGCGCTGATTTATTTGCATAGAATCCAGTGAACATCGCTGAGAAGAGTAGAAAAGTCAATTTTTGTTTAGAGATGACTCTAGAAGTTATTTTAGAAGGTAGGCCAAGAAAAGAGAGGAGGGCCACGAATCGATATTTTTTATTTGCGCTGATTTATTTGCATAGAATCCAGTGAACATCGCTGAGAAGAGTAGAAAAGTCAATTTTTGTTTAGAGATGACTCTAGAATTTATTTTAGAAGGTTAGCCAAGAAAAGAGAGGAGGGCCACCAATCGATATTTTTTATTTGCGCTGATTTATTTGCATAGAAAGCAGTGAACATCGTTGAGAAGAGTAGAAAAGTCAAATTTTGTCTAGAGATGGGTCTAGAAGTGATTTTAGATGGATGATCAAGAATAGAGAGTAGTGCCACGAATCGATATTTTTTATTTGCGCTGATTTATTTGCATTGAAAGCAGTGAACATCGCTGAGAAAAGTAGAAAAGTCAATTTTTGTCTAGAGATGACTCCAGAAGTGATTTTAGATGGTTGATTAAGAATAGCGAGTAGTGTCATGAATCGATATTTTTTATTTCTGTGATTTATTTGCATAGAATCCAGTGAACATCGCTGAGAATACTAGAAGGTGTCAATTTTTGTCTAGAGATGGCTCTAGAAGTGATTTTAAAAGGTAGACCAAGAAAAGAGAGGAGGGCCACGAATCGTTATTTTTTATTTTCGCTGATTCATTTGCAAAGAATCCAGTGAACATCGCTGAGAATAGTCGAAAGAGTCAATTTTTGTCTAGAGATGACTCCAGAAGTGATTTTAGATGGATGATTAAGAATACAGAGTAGTGTCATGAATCGATATTTTTTATTTCGGTGATTCATTTGCATAGAATCCAGCGAACATCGCTGAGAATAGTAGAAAGAGTCAATTTTTGTCTAGAGATGGCTTGAGAAGTTATATTAGAAGGTAAGGCAAGAAAAGCGAGGAGTGCCACGAATCGATATTTTTTCTTTGCGCTGATTTATTTGCATAGAAAGCAGTGAACATCGCTGAGAAGAGTAGAAAATTCAATTTTCGTCTAGAGATGGCTCTAGACGTGATTTTAGATGGATGATCAAGAATATGGAGTAGTGTTACGAATCGATATTTTTTATTTCGGTGATTTATTTGCATAGAATCCAGTGAACATCGTTGAGAATAGTAGAAAGAGTCAATTTTTGTCTAGAGATGGCTCTAGAAGTTA
Source organism: Platycnemis pennipes (assembly GCA_933228895.1). NCBI lineage: Eukaryota > Metazoa > Arthropoda > Insecta > Odonata > Platycnemididae > Platycnemis > Platycnemis pennipes. Next base: position 5,721,950 of record CAKOGI010000001.1, on the reverse strand, counting down.
TTTTAGAAGGTAAGCCAAGAAAAGAGAGGAGGGCCACGAATCGATATTTTTTATTTGCGCTGATTTATTTGCATAGAATCCAGTGAACATCGCTGAGAAGAGTAGAAAAGTCAATTTTCGTCTAGAGATGGCTCTAGAAGTGATTTTAGATGGATGATCAAGAATAGAGAGTAGTGTCATGAATCGATATTTTTTATTTCGGTGATTCATTTGCATAGAATCCAGCGAACATCGCTGAGAATAGTAGAAAGAGTCAATTTTTGTCTAGAGATGGCTTGAGAAGTTATATTAGAAGGTAAGGCAAGAAAAGCGAGGAGTGCCACGAATCGATATTTTTTATTTGCGCTGATTTTTTTGCATAGAAAGCAGTGAACATCGCTGAGAAGAGTAGAAAAGTCAATTTTCGTCTAGAGATGGCTCTAGAAGTGATTTTAGATGCATGATCAAGAATAGAGAGTAGTGTTACGAATCGATATTTTTTATTTCGGTGATTTATTTGCATAGAATCCAGTGAACATCGCTGAGAAGAGTAGAAAAGTCAATTTTTGTCTAGAGATGACTCCAGAAGTGATTTTAGATGGATGATTAAGAATAGCGAGTAGTGTCATGAATCGATATTTTTTATTTCGGTGATTTATTTGCATAGAATCCAGTGAACATCGCTGAGAATACTAGAAAGTGTCAATTTTTGTCTAGAGATGGCTCTAGAAGTTATTTTAGAAGGTAAGCCAAGAAAATAGAGGAGGGCCACGAATCGATATTTTTTATTTTCGCTGATTCATTTGCATAGAATCTAGTGAACATCGCTGAGAATAGGCGAAAGAGTCAATTTTTGTCTAGAGATGGCTTGAGAAGTTATATTAGAAGGTAAGCCAAGAAAAGAGAGGAGGGCAACGAATCCAAATTTTTTTTATTTGCGCTGATTTATTTGCATAGAAAGAAGTGAACATCGCTGAGAAGAGTAGAAAAGTCAATTTTCGTCTAGAGAAGGCTCTAGAAGTGATTTTAGATGGTTGATCAAGAATAGAGAGTAGTGCCACGAATCGAATTATTTTATTTTCGCTGATTTATTTGCATAGAATCCAGTAAACATCGCTGAGAGGAGTAAAAAGTGTCAATTTTTGTTTAGAGATGACTCTAGAAGTGATTTTAGATGGATGATCAAGTATAGAGAGTAGTGCCACGAATCGATATTTTTTATTTCGGTGATTTATTTGCATAGAATCCAGTGGACATCGCTGAGAATAGTAGAAAGAGTCAATTTTTGTCTAGGGATGGCTCTATAAGTTATTTTTGAAGGTGAGCCAAGAAAAGAGAGGAGGGCCACGAATCGATCTTTTTTATTTGCACTGATTTATTTGCATTGAATCCAGTGAACATTGCTGAGAATAGTAGAAAATGTCAATTTTTGTCTAAAGATGACTCTAGAAGTGATTTTAGATGGATGATTAAGAATAGAGAGTAGTGCCACGAATCGATATTTTTTCTTTGCGCTGATTTATATGCATAGAAAGCAGTGAACATCGCTGAGAATAGTCGAAAGAGTAATTTTTTGTCTAGAGATGACTCCAGAAGTGATTTTAGATGGATGATTAAGAATAGAGAGTAGTGTCATGAATCGATATTTTTTATTTCGGTGATTTATTTGCATAGAATCCAGTGAACATCGCTGAGAATACTAGAAAGTGTCAATTTTTGTCTAGAGATGACTCTGGAAGTGCTTTTAGAAGGTACACCAAAAAAAGAGAGGAGGGCCACGAATCGATATTTTTTATTTGCGCTGATTCATTTGCATAGAATCCAGTGAACATCGCTGAGAAGAGTAGAAAAGTCAATTTTTGTCTAGAGATGGCTTGAGAAGTTATATTAGAAGGTAAACCAAGAAAAGAGAGGAGGGCAACGAATCCAAATTTTTTTTATTTGCGCTGATTTATTTGCATAGAATCCAGTGAACATCGCTGAGAAGAGTAGAAAGAGTCAATTTTTGTCTAGAGATGGCTCTAGAAGTTATTTTAGAAGGTAAGGCAAGAAAAGAGAGGAGGGCCACGAATCGATCTTTTTTATTTGCGCTGATTTATATGCATAGAAAGCAGTGAACATCGCTGAGAATAGTCGAAAGAGTCATTTTCTGTCTAGAGATGACTCCAGAAGTGATTTTAGATGGATGATTAAGAATAGAGAGTAGTGTCATGAATCAATATTTTTTATTTCGGTGATTTATTTCCGTAGAATCCAGTGAACATCACTGAGAATACTAGAAAGTGTCAATTTTTGTCTAGAGATGACTCTGGAAGTGCTTTTAGAAGGTAGACCAAGAAAAGAGTGGAGGGCCACGAATCGATATTTTTTATTTGCGCTGATTCATTTGCATAGAATCCAGTGAACATCGCTGAGAAGAGTAGAAAAGTCAATTTTTGTCTAGAGATGGCTTGAGAAGTTATATTAGAAGGTAAGCCAAGAAAAAAGAGGAGGGCAACGAATCCAAATTTTTTTTATTTGCGCTGATTTATTTGCATAGAATCCAGTAAACATCGCTGAGAGGAGTAAAAAGTGTCAATTTTTGTCTAGAGATGACTCTAGAAGTGATTTTAGAAGTTAGACCAAGTATAGAGAGTAGTGCCACGAATTGATATTTTTTATTTGCGCTGATTTATTTGCATAGAATCCAGTGAACATCGCTGAGAAGAGTAGAAAAGTCAATTTTTGTTTAGAGATGACTCTAGAAGTTATTTTAGATGGATGATCAAGATTAGAGAGTAGTGCCACGAATCGTTATTTTTTATTTCGCTTATTTATTTGCATGGAATCCTGTGAACATCGCTGAGAAGAGTGGAAAGTGTCAATTTTTGTCTAGAGATGACTCTAGAAGTTATTTTAGATTGATGATCAAGAATAGAGAGTAGTGCCACGAATCGATATTTTTTATTTGCGCTGATTTATTTGCATAGAATCCAGTGAACATCGCTGAGAAGAGTAGAAAAGTCAATTATTGTTTAGAGATGACTCTAGAAGTGATTTTAGAAGGTAAGCCAAGAAAAGAGAGGAGGGCCACGATTCGAACTTTTTTATTTGCGCTGAATTATTTGCATAGAATCCAGTGAACATCGCTGAGAAGAGTAGAAAAGTCAATTTTTGTTTAGAGATGACTCTAGAAGTGATTTTAGAAGGTAAGCCAAGAAAACAGAGGAGGGCCACGAATCGATCTTTTTTATTTGCGCTGATTTATTTGCATAGAATCCAGTGAACACCGCTGAGAAGAGTAGAAAAGTCAATTTTTGTTTAGAGATGACTCTAGAAGTTATTTTAGAAGGTAAGCCAAGAAAAGAGAGGAGGGCCACGAATCGATATTTTTTATTTTCGCTGATTTATTAGCATAGAATCCAGTGAACATCGCTGAGAAGAGTAGAAAAGTCAATTATTGTTTAGAGATGACTCTAGAAGTTATTTTAGAAGGTAAGCCAAGAAAAGAGAAGAGGGCCACGAATCGATATTTTTTATTTTCGCTGATTTATTTGCATAGAAAGCAGTGAACATCGTTGAGAAGAGTAGTAAAGTCAATTTTTGTTTAGAGATGACTCTAGAAGTGATTTTAGAAGGTAAGCCAAGAAAAGAGAGGAGGGCCACGAATCGATCTTTTTTATTTGCGCTGAATTATTTGCATAGAATCCAGTGAACATCGCTGAGAAGAGTAGAAAAGTCAATTTTTGTTTAGAGATGACTCTAGAAGTGATTTTAGAAGGTAAGCCAAGAAAAGAGAGGAGGGCCACGAATCGATATTTTTTATTGCGCTGATTTATTTGCATAGAATCCAGTGAACATCGCTGAGAAGAGTAGAAAAGTCAATTTTTGTTTAGAGATGACTCTAGAAGTTATTTTAGAAGGTAAGCCAAGAAAAGAGAGGAGGGCCACGAATCGATATATTTTCTTTGCGCTGATGTATTTGCATAGAATCCAGTGAACATCGCTGAGAACAGTAGAATAGTCTATTTTTCTAGAGATGGCTCTAGAACTTATTTTAGAAGGCAAGCCAAGAAAAGAGAGGAGGGCCACGAATCGATATTTTTTATTTCGCTTATTTATTTGCATAGAAAGCAGTGAACATCGTTGAGAAGAGTAGAAAAGTCAAATTTTGTCTAGAGATGGCTCTAGAAATGATTTTAGATGGATGATCAAGAATAGTGAGTAGTGCCACGAATCGATATTTTTTATTTGCGCTGATTTATTTGCATAGAAAGCAGTGAACATCGCTGAGAAGAGTAGAAAAGTCAATTTTTGTCTAGAGATGACTCCAGAAGTGATTTTAGATGGATGATTAAGAATAGCGAGTAGTGTCATGAATCGATATTTTTTATGTCGGTGATTTGTTTGCATAGAATCCAGTGAACATCGCTGAGAATACTAGAATGTGTCAATTTTTGTCTAGAGATGGCTCTAGAAGTTATTTTAGAAGGTAAGCCAAGAAAATAGAGGAGGGCCACGAATCGATATTTTTTATTTTCGCTGATTCATTTGCATAGAATCCAGTGAACATCGCTGAGAATAGGCGAAAGAGTCAATTTTTGTCTAGAGATGGCTTGAGAAGTTATATTTGAAGGTAAGCCAAGAAAAGAGAGGAGGGCAACGAATCCAAATTTTTTTTATTTGCGCTGATTTATTTGCATAGAAAGCAGTGAACATCGCTGAGAAGAGTAGAAAAGTCAATTTTCGTCAAGAGATGGCTCTAGAAGTGATTTTAGATGGATGATCAAGAATAGAGAGTAGTGCCACGAATCGATATATTTTATTTTCGCTGATTTATTTGCATAGAATCCAGTAAACATCGCTGAGAGGAGTAAAAAGTGTCAATTTTTGTTTAGAGATGACTCTAGAAGTGATTTTAGATGGATGATCAAGTATAGAGAGTAGTGCCACGAATCGATATTTTTTATTTCGGTGATTTATTTGCATAGAATCCAGTGGACATCGCTGAGAATAGTAGAAAAGTCAATTTTTGTCTAGGGATGGCTCTATAAGTTATTTTTGAAGGTGAGCCAAGAAAAGAGAGGAGGGCCACGAATCGATCTTTTTTATTTGCGCTGATTTATTTGCATTGAATCCAGTGAACATTGCTGAGAATAGTAGAAAATGTCAATTTTTGTCTAAAGATGACTCTAGAAGTGATTTTAGATGGATGATTAAGAATAGAGAGTAGTGCCATGAATCGATATTTTTTCTTTGCGCTGATTTATATGCATAGAAAGCAGTGAACATCGCTGAGAATAGTCGAAAGAGTAATTTTTTGTCTAGAGATGACTCCAGAAGTGATTTTAGATGGATGATTAAGAATAGAGAGTAGTGTCATGAATCGATATTTTTTATTTCGGTGATTTATTTGCATAGAATCCAGTGAACATCGCTGAGAATACTAGAAAGTGTCAATTTTTGTCTAGAGATGACTCTGGAAGTGCTTTTAGAAGGTACACCAAGAAAAGAGAGGAGGGCCACGAATCGATATTTTTTATTTGCGCTGATTCATTTGCATAGAATCCAGTGAACATCGCTGAGAAGAGTAGAAAAGTCAATTTTTGTCTAGAGATGGCTTGAGAAGTTATATTAGAAGGTAAGCCAAGAAAAGAGAGGAGGGCAACGAATCCAAATTTTTTTTATTTGCGCTGATTTATTTGCATAGAATCCAGTGAACATCGCTGAGAAGAGTAGAAAGAGTCAATTTTTGTCTAGAGATGGCTCTAGAAGTTATTTTAGAAGGTAAGCCAAGAAAAGAGAGGAGGGCCACGAATCGATCTTTTTTATTTGCGCTGATTTATTTGCATAGAATCCAGTGAACATCGCTGAGAAGAGTAGAAAAGTCAATTTTTGTTTAGAGATGACTCTAGAAGTTATTTTAGAAGGTAGGCCAAGAAAAGAGAGGAGGGCAACGAATCGATATTTTTTATTTGCGCTGATTTATTTGCATAGAATCCAGTGAACATCGCTGAGAAGAGTAGAAAAGTCAATTTTTGTTTAGAGATGACTCTAGAAGTTATTTTAGAAGGTAGGCCAAGAAAAGAGAGGAGGGCCACGAATCGATATTTTTTATTTGCGCTGATTTATTTGCATAGAATCCAGTGAACATCGCTGAGAAGAGTAGAAAAGTCAATTTTTGTTTAGAGATGACTCTAGAATTTATTTTAGAAGGTTAGCCAAGAAAAGAGAGGAGGGCCACCAATCGATATTTTTTATTTGCGCTGATTTATTTGCATAGAAAGCAGTGAACATCGTTGAGAAGAGTAGAAAAGTCAAATTTTGTCTAGAGATGGGTCTAGAAGTGATTTTAGATGGATGATCAAGAATAGAGAGTAGTGCCACGAATCGATATTTTTTATTTGCGCTGATTTATTTGCATTGAAAGCAGTGAACATCGCTGAGAAAAGTAGAAAAGTCAATTTTTGTCTAGAGATGACTCCAGAAGTGATTTTAGATGGATGATTAAGAATAGCGAGTAGTGTCATGAATCGATATTTTTTCTTTCTGTGATTTATTTGCATAGAATCCAGTGAACATCGCTGAGAATACTGGAAGGTGTCAATTTTTGTCTAGACATGGCTCTAGAAGTGATTTTAAAAGGTAGACCAAGAAAAGAGAGGAGGGCCACGAATCGTTATTTTTTATTTTCGCTGATTCATTTGCATAGAATCCAGTGAACATCGCTGAGAATAGTCGAAAGAGTCAATTTTTGTCTAGAGATGACTCCAGAAGTGATTTTAGATGGATGATTAGGAATACAGAGTAGTGTCATGAATCGATATTTTTTATTTCGGTGATTCATTTGCATAGAATCCAGCGAACATCGCTGAGAATAGTAGAAAGAGTCAATTTTTGTCTAACAAAGGCTTGAGAAGTTATATTAGAAGGTAAGGCAAGAAAAGCGAGGAGTGCCACGAATCGATATTTTTTATTTGCGCTGATTTATTTGCATAGAATCCAGTGAACATCGCTGAGAATACTAGAAAGTGTCAATTTTTGTCTAGAGATGGCTCTAGAAGTTATTTTAGAAGGTAAGCCAAGAAAATAGAGGAGGGGCACGAATCGATATTTTTTATTTTCGCTGATTCATTTGCATAGAATCTAGTGAACATCGCTGAGAATAGGCGAAAGAGTCAATTTTTGTCTAGAGATGGCTTGAGAAGTTATATTAGAAGGTAAGCCAAGAAAAGAGAGTAGTGCCACGAATCGATATTTTTTATTTCGGTGATTTATTTGCATAGAATCCAGTGGACATCGCTGAGAATAGTAGAAAAGTCAATTTTTGTCTAGGGATGGCTCTATAAGTTATTTTTGAAGGTGAGCCAAGAAAAGAGAGGAGGGCCACGAATCGATCTTTTTTATTTGCACTGATTTATTTGCATTGAATCCAGTGAACATTGCTGAGAATAGTAGAAAATGTCAATTTTTGTCTAAAGATGACTCTAGAAGTGATTTTAGATGGATGATTAAGAATAGAGAGTAGTGCCATGAATCGATATTTTTTCTTTGCGCTGATTTATATGCATAGAAAGCAGTGAACATCGCTGAGAATAGTCGAAAGAGTAATTTTTTGTCTAGAGATGACTCCAGAAGTGATTTTAGATGGATGATTAAGAATAGAGAGTAGTGTCATGAATCGATATTTTTTATTTCGGTGATTTATTTGCATAGAATCCAGTGAACATCGCTGAGAATACTAGAAAGTGTCAATTTTTGTCTAGAGATGACTCTGGAAGTGCTTTTAGAAGGTACACCAAGAAAAGAGAGGAGGGCCACGAATCGATATTTTTTATTTGCGCTGATTCATTTGCATAGAATCCAGTGAACATCGCTGAGAAGAGTAGAAAAGTCAATTTTTGTCTAGAGATGGCTTGAGAAGTTATATTAGAAGGTAAGCCAAGAAAAGAGAGGAGGGCAACGAATCCAAATTTTTTTTATTTGCGCTGATTTATTTGCATAGAATCCAGTGAACATCGCTGAGAAGAGTAGAAAGAGTCAATTTTTGTCTAGAGATGGCTCTAGAAGTTATTTTAGAAGGTAAGGCAAGAAAAGAGAGGAGGGCCACGAATCGATCTTTTTTATTTGCGCTGATTTATATGCTTAGAAAGCAGTGAACATCGCTGAGAATAGTCGAAAGAGTCATTTTCTGTCTAGAGATGACTCCAGAAGTGATTTTAGATGGATGATTAAGAATAGAGAGTAGTGTCATGAATCAATATTTTTTATTTCGGTGATTTATTTCCGTAGAATCCAGTGAACATCGCTGAGAATACTAGAAAGTGTCAATTTTTGTCTAGAGATGACTCTGGAAGTGCTTTTAGAAGGTAGACCAAGAAAAGAGTGGAGGGCCACGAATCGATATTTTTTATTTGCGCTGATTCATTTGCATAGAATCCAGTGAACATCGCTGAGAAGAGTAGAAAAGTCAATTTTTGTCTAGAGATGGCTTGAGAAGTTATATTAGAAGGTAAGCCAAGAAAAAAGAGGAGGGCAACGAATCCAAATTTTTTTTATTTGCGCTGATTTATTTGCATAGAATCCAGTAAACATCGCTGAGAGGAGTAAAAAGTGTCAATTTTTGTCTAGAGATGACTCTAGAAGTGATTTTAGAAGTTAGACCAAGTATAGAGAGTAGTGCCACGAATCGATGTTTTTTATTTGCGCTGATTTATTTGCATAGAATCCAGTGAACATCGCTAAGAATAGTAGAAAGAGTCAATTTTTGTCTAGAGATGGCTCGAGAAGTTATATTAGAAGGTAAGCCAAGAAAAGAGAGGAGGGCCACGAATCGATATTTTTTATTTGCGCTGATTTATTTGCATAGAATCCAGTGAACATCGCTGAGAAGAGTAGAAAAGTCAATTTTTGTTTAGAGATGACTCTAGAAGTTATTTTAGATGGATGATCAAGATTAGAGAGTAGTGCCACGAATCGTTATTTTTTATTTCGCTTATTTATTTGCATGGAATCCTGTGAACATCGCTGAGAAGAGTGGAAAGTGTCAATTTTTGTCTAGAGATGACTCTAGAAGTTATTTTAGATTGATGATCAAGAATAGAGAGTAGTGCCACGAATCGAAATTTTTTATTTGCGCTGATTTATTTGCATAGAATCCAGTGAACATCGCTGAGAAGAGTAGAAAAGTCAATTATTGTTTAGAGATGATTCTAGAAGTGATTTTAGAAGGTAAGCCAAGAAAAGAGAGGAGGGCCACGATTCGAACTTTTTTATTTGCGCTGAATTATTTGCATAGAATCCAGTGAACATCGCTGAGAAGAGTAGAAAAGTCAATTTTTGTTTAGAGATGACTCTAGAAGTTATTTTAGATGGATGATCAAGATTAGAGAGTAGTGCCACGAATCGTTATTTTTTATTTCGCTTATTTATTTGCATGGAATCCTGTGAACATCGCTGAGAAGAGTGGAAAGTGTCAATTTTTGTCTAGAGATGACTCTAGAAGTGATTTTAGAAGGTAAGCCAAGAAAAGAGAGGAGGGCCACGAATCGATCTTTTTTATTTTCGCTGATTTATTAGCATAGAATCCAGTGAACATCGCTGAGAAGAGTAGAAAAGTCAATTTTTGTTTAGAGATGACTCTAGAAGTTATTTTAGAAGGTAAGCCAAGAAAAGAGAGGAGGGCCACGAATCGATATTTTTTATTTTCGCTGATTTATTAGCATAGAATCCAGTGAACATCGCTGAGAAGAGTAGAAAAGTCAATTTTTGTTTAGAGATGACTCTAGAAGTTATTTTAGAAGGTAAGCCAAGAAAAGAGAGGAGGGCCACGAATCGATATTTTTTATTTTCGCTGATTTATTAGCATAGAATCCAGTGAACATCGCTGAGAAGAGTAGAAAAGTCAATTTTTGTTTAGAGATGACTCTAGAAGTTATTTTAGAAGGTAAGCCAAGAAAAGAGAGGAGGGCCACGAATCGATATTTTTTATTTTCGCTGATTTATTTGCATAGAAAGCAGTGAACATCGTTGAGAAGAGTAGTAAAGTCAATTTTTGTTTAGAGATGACTCTAGAAGTGATTTTAGAAGGTAAGCCAAGAAAAGAGAGGAGGGCCACGAATCGATCTTTTTTATTTGCGCTGATTTATTTGCATAGAATCCAGTGAACATCTTTGAGAAGACTAGAAAAGTCAATTTTTGTTTAGAGATGACTCTAGAAGTGATTTTAGAAGGTAAGCCAAGAAAAGAGAGGAGGGCCACGAATCGATATTTTTTATTGCGCTGATTTATTAGCATAGAATCCAGTGAACATCGCTGAGAAGAGTAGAAAAGTCAATTTTTGTTTAGAGATGACTCTAGAAGTTATTTTAGAAGGTAAGCCAAGAAAAGAGAGGAGGGCCACGAATCGATATTTTTTATTTTCGCTGATTTATTTGCATAGAAAGCAGTGAACATCGTTGAGAAGAGTAGTAAAGTCAATTTTTGTTTAGAGATGACTCTAGAAGTGATTTTAGAAGGTAAGCCAAGAAAAGAGAGGAGGGCCACGAATCGATCTTTTTTATTTGCGCTGATTTATTTGCATAGAATCCAGTGAACATCTTTGAGAAGACTAGAAAAGTCAATTTTTGTTTAGAGATGACTCTAGAAGTGATTTTAGAAGGTAAGCCAAGAAAAGAGAGGAGGGCCACGAATCGATATTTTTTATTTGCGCTGAATTATTTGCATAGAATCCAGTGAACATCGCTGAGAAGAGTAGAAAAGTCAATTTTTGTTTAGAGATGACTCTAGAAGTTATTTTAGATGGATGATCAAGATTAGAGAGTAGTGCCACGAATCGTTATTTTTTATTTCGCTTATTTATTTGCATGGAATCCTGTGAACATCGCTGAGAAGAGTGGAAAGTGTCAATTTTTGTCTAGAGATGACTCTAGAAGTGATTTTAGAAGGTAAGCCAAGAAAAGAGAGGAGGGCCACGAATCGATCTTTTTTATTTTCGCTGATTTATTAGCATAGAATCCAGTGAACATCGCTGAGAAGAGTAGAAAAGTCAATTTTTGTTTAGAGATGACTCTAGAAGTTATTTTAGAAGGTAAGCCAAGAAAAGAGAGGAGGGCCACGGATCGATATTTTTTATTTTCGCTGATTTATTTGCATAGAATCCAGTGAACATCGCTGAGAAGAGTAGAAAAGTCAATTTTTGTTTAGAGATGACCCTAGAAGTTATTTTAGAAGGTAAGCCAAGAAAAGAGAGGAGGGCCACGAATCGATATTTTTTATTTTCGCTGATTTATTAGCATAGAATCCAGTGAACATCGCTGAGAAGAGTAGAAAAGTCAATTTTTGTTTAGAGATGACTCTAGAAGTTATTTTAGAAGGTAAGCCAAGAAAAGAGAGGAGGGCCACGAATCGATATTTTTTATTTTCGCTGATTTATTTGCATAGAAAGCGGTGAACATCGTTCAGAAGAGTAGTAAAGTCAATTTTTGTTTAGAGATGACTCTAGAAGTGATTTTAGAAGGTAAGCCAAGAAAAGAGAGGAGGGCCACGAATCGATCTTTTTTATTTGCGCTGATTTATTTGCATAGAATCCAGTGAACATCTTTGAGAAGACTAGAAAAGTCAATTTTTGTTTAGAGATGACTCTAGAAGTGATTTTAGAAGGTAAGCCAAGAAAAGAGAGGAGGGCCACGAATCGATATTTTTTATTGCGCTGATTTATTTGCATAGAATCCAGTGAACATCGCTGAGAAGAGTAGAAAAGTCAATTTTTGTTTAGAGATGACTCTAGAAGTTATTTTAGAAGGTAAGCCAAGAAAAGAGAGGAGGGCCACGAATCGATATTTTTTCTTTGCGCTGATTTATTTGCATAGAATCCAGTGAACATCGCTGAGAAGAGTAGAATAGTCTATTTTTCTAGAGATGGCTCTAGAACTTATTTTAGAAGGTAAGCCAAGAAAAGAGAGGAGGGCCACGAATCGATATTTTTTATTTGCGCTGATTTATTTGCATAGAAAGCAGTGAACATCGTTGAGAAGACAAGAAAAGTCAAATTTTGTCTAGAGATGGCTCTAGAAATGATTTTAGATGGATGATCAAGAATAGTGAGTAGTGCCACGAATCGATATTTTTTATTTGCGCTGATTTATTTGCATAGAATCCAGTGAACATCGCTGAGAAGAGTAGAAAAGTCAATTTTTGTCTTGAGATGACTCCAGAAGTGATTTTAGATGGATGATTAAGAATAGCGAGTAGTGTCATGAATCGATATTTTTTATGTCGGTGATTTGTTTGCATAGAATCCAGTGAACATCGCTGAGAATACTAGAAAGTGTCAATTTTTTCTAGAGATGGCTCTAGAAGTTATTTTAGAAGGTAAGCCAAGAAAATAGAGGAGGGCCACGAATCGATATTTTTTATTTTCGCTGATTCATTTGCATAGAATCCAGTGAACATCGCTGAGAATAGGCGAAAGAGTCAATTTTTGTCTAGAGATGGCTTGAGAAGTTATATTTGAAGGTAAGCCAAGAAAAGAGAGGAGGGCAACGAATCGATATTTTTTATTTGCGCTGATTTATTTGCATAGAATCCAGTGAACATCGCTGAGAAGAGTAGAAAAGTCAATTTTTGTTTAGAGATGACTCTAGAAGTTATTTTAGATGGATGATCAAGATTAGAGAGTAGTGCCACGAATCGTTATTTTTTATTTCGCTGATTTATTTGCATGGAATCCTGTTAACATCGCTGAGAAGAGTGGAAAGTGTCAATTTTTGTCTAGAGATGACTCTAGAAGTTATTTTAGATTGATGATCAAGAATAGAGAGTAGTGCAACGAATCGATATTTTTTATTTGCGCTGATTTTTTTGCATAGAATCCAGTGAACATCGCTGAGAAGAGTAGAAAAGTCAATTTTTGTTTAGAGATGACTCTAGAAGTGATTTTAGAAGGTAAGCCAAGAAAAGAGAGGAGGGCCACGAATCGATCTTTTTTATTTGCGCTGATTTATTTGCATAGAATCCAGTGAACATCGCTGAGAAGAGTAGAAAAGTCAATTTTTGTTTAGAGATGACTCTAGAAGTGATTTTAGAAGGTAAGCCAAGAATAGAGAGGAGGGCCACGAATCGATCTTTTTTATTTGCGCTTATTTATTTGCATAGAATCCAGTGAACATCGCTGAGAAGAGTAGAAAAGTCAATTTTTGTTTAGAGATGACTCTAGAAGTTATTTTAGAAGGTAAGCCAAGAAAAGAGAGGAGGGCCACGAATCGATATTTTTTATTTTCGCTGATTTATTAGCATAGAATCCAGTGAACATCGCTGAGAAGAGTAGAAAAGTCAATTTTTGTTTAGAGATGACTCTAGAAGTTATTTTAGAAGGTAAGCCAAGAAAAGAGAGGAGGGCCACGAATCGATATTTTTTATTTTCGCTGATTTATTTGCATAGAAAGCAGTGAACATCGTTGAGAAGAGTAGTAAAGTCAATTTTAGTTTAGAGATGACTCTAGAAGTGATTTTAGAAGGTAAGCCAAGAAAAGAGAGGAGGGCCACGAATCGATCTTTTTTATTTGCGCTGATTTATTTGCATAGAATCCAGTGAACATCTTTGAGAAGACTAGAAAAGTCAATTTTTGTTTAGAGATGACTCTAGAAGTGATTTTAGAAGGTAAGCCAAGGAAAGAGAGGAGGGCCACGAATCGATATTTTTTATTGCGCTGATTTATTTGCATAGAATCCAGTGAACATCTTTGAGAAGACTAGAAAAGTCAATTTTTGTTTAGAGATGACTCTAGAAGTGATTTTAGAAGGTAAGCCAAGAAAAGAGAGGAGGGCCACGAATCGATATTTTTTATTGCGCTGATTTATTTGCATAGAATCCAGTGAACATCGCTGAGAAGAGTAGAAAAGTCAATTTTTGTTTAGAGATGACTCTAGAAGTTATTTTAGAAGGTAAGCCAAGAAAAGAGAGGAGGGCCACGAATCGATATTTTTTATTTGCGCTGATTTATTTGCATAGAAAGCAGTGAACATCGTTGAGAAGAGTAGAAAAGTCAAATTTTGTCTAGAGATGGCTCTAGAAATGATTTTAGATGGATGATCAAGAATAGAGAGTAGTGCCACGAATCGATATTTTTTATTTGCGCTGATTTATTTGCATAGAAAGCAGTGAACATCGCTGAGAAGAGTAGAAAAGTCAATTTTTGTCTAGAGATGACTCCAGAAGTGATTTTAGATGGATGATTAAGAATAGCGAGTAGTGTCATGAATCGATATTTTTTATTTCGGTGATTTATTTGCATAGAATCCAGTGAACATCGCTGAGAATACTAGAAAGAGTCAATTTTTGTCTAGAGATGGCTCTAGAAGTGATTTTAGAAGGTAGACCAAGAAAAGAGAGGAGGGCCACGAATCGATATTTTTTATTTTCGCTCATTCATTTGCATAGAATCCAGTGAACATCGCTGAGAATAGTCGAAAGAGTGAATTTTTGTCTAGAGATGACTCCAGAAGTGATTTTAGATGGATGATTAAGAATAGAGAGTAGTGTCATGAATCGATATTTTTTATTTCGGTGATTCATTTGCATAGAATCCAGCGAACATCGCTGAGAATAGTAGAAAGAGTCAATTTTTGTCTAGAGATGGCTTGAGAAGTTATATTAGAAGGTAAGGCAAGAAAAGCGAGGAGTGCCACGAATCGATATTTTTTCTTTGCGCTGATTTATTTGCATAGAAAGCAGTGAACATCGCTGAGACGAGTAGAAAAGTCAATTTTCGTCTAGAGATGGCTCTAGAAGTGATTTTAGATGGATGATCAAGAATAGAGAGTAGTGTTACGAATCGATATTTTTTATTTCGGTGATTTATTTGCATAGAATCCAGTGAACATCGCTGAGAATAGTAGAAAGAGTCAATTTTTGTCTAGAGATGGCTCTAGAAGTTATTTTAGAAGGTAAGCCAAGAAAATAGAGGAGGGCCACGAATCGACATTTTTTATTTGCGCTGATTTATTTGCATAGAATCCAGTGAACATCGCTGAGCAGAGTAGAAAAGTCAATTTTTGTCTAGAGATGGCTCTAGAAGTTATTTTAGAACGTAAGCCAAGAAAAGAGAGGAGGGCCACGAATCGATATTTTTTATTTTCGCTGATTTATTTGCATAGAAAGCAGTGAACATCGCTGAGAATAGTCGAAAGAGTCATTTTTTGTCTAGAGATGACTCCAGAAGTGATTTTAGATGGATGATTAAGAATAGAGAGTAGTGTCATGAATCGATATTTTTTATTTCGGAGATTTATTTGCATAGAATCCAGTGAACATCGCTGAGAATACTAGAAAGTGTCAATTTTTGTCTAGAGATGACTCTGGAAGTGCTTTTAGAAGGTAGACCAAGAAAAGAGAGGAGGGCCACGAATCGATATTTTTTATTTGCGCTGATTCATTTGCATAGAATCCAGTGAACATCGCTGAGAAGAGTAGAAAAGTCAATTTTTGTCTAGAAACGGCTTGAAAAGTTATATTAGAAGGTAAGCCAAGAAAAGAGAGGAGGTCAACGAATCCAATTTTTTTTTATTTGCGCTGATTTATTTGCATAGAATCCAGTGAACATCGCTGAGAAGAGTAGAAAGAGTCAATTTCTGTTTAGAGATGGCTCTAGAAGTGATTTTTGACGGATGATCAAGTATAGAGAGTAGTGCCACGAATCGATATTTTTTATTTCGGTGATTTATTTGCATGGAATCCAGTGGACATCGCTGAGAATAGTAGAAAAGTCAATTTTTGTCTAGGGATGGCTCTACAAGTTATTTTTGAAGGTAAGCCAAGAAAAGAGAGGAGGGCCACGAATCGATCTTTTTTATTTGCCCTGATTTATTTGCATAGAAAGCAGTGAACATCGCTGAGAAGAGTAGAAAAGTCAATTTTTGTCTAGAGATGGCTCTAGAAATGATTTTAGATGGATGATCAAGAATAGAGAGTAGTGCCACGAATCGATCTTTTTTTTTGCGCTGATTTATTTGCATAGAAAGCAGTGAACATCGCTGAGAAGAGTAGAAAAGTCAATTTTTGTCTAGAGATGACTCCAGAAGTGATTTTAGATGGATGATTAAGAATAGCGAGTAGTGTCATGAATCGATATTTTTTATTTCGGTGATTTATTTGCATAGAATCCAGTGAACATCGCTGAGAATACTAGAAAGTGTCAATTTTTGTCTAGAGATGGCTCTAGAAGTGATTTTAGATGGATGATCAAGAATAGAGAGTAGTGCCCCGAATCGATATTTTTTATTTTCGCTGATTTATTTGCATAGAATCCAGTAAACATCGCTGAGAGGAGTAAAAAGTGTCAATTTTCGTTTAGAGATGACTCTAGAAGTGATTTTTGACGGATGATCAAGTATAGAGAGTAGTGCCACGAATCGATATTTTTTATTTCGGTGATTTATTTGCATAGAATCCAGTGGACATCGCTGAGAATAGTAGAAAAGTCAATTTTTGTCTAGGGATGGCTCTACAAGTTATTTTTGAAGGTAAGCCAAGAAAAGAGAGGAGGGCCACGAATCGATCTTTTTTATTTGCGCTGATTTATTTGCATAGAATCCAGTGAACATCGCTGAGAAGAGTAGAAAGAGTCAATTTTTGTTTAGAGATGGCTCTAGAAGTGATTTTTGACGGATGATCAAGTATAGAGAGTAGTGCCACGAATCGATATTTTTTATTTCGGTGATTTATTTGCATGGAATCCAGTGGACATCGCTGAGAATAGTAGAAAAGTCAATTTAGTCTAGGGATGGCTCTACAAGTTATTTTTGAAGGTAAGCCAAGAAAAGAGAGGAGGGCCACGAATCGATCTTTTTTATTTGCCCTGATTTATTTGCATAGAAAGCAGTAAACATCGCTGAGAAGAGTAGAAAAGTCAATTTTTGTCTAGAGATGGCTCTAGAAATGATTTTAGATGGATGATCAAGAATAGAGAGTAGTGCCACGAATCGATATTTTTTATTTGCGCTGATTTATTTGCATAGAAAGCAGTGAACATCGCTGAGAAGAGTAGAAAAGTCAATTTTTGTCTAGAGATGACTCCAGAAGTGATTTTAGATGGATGATTAAGAATAGCGAGTAGTGTCATGAATCGATATTTTTTATTTCGGTGATTTATTTGCATATAATCCAGTGATCATCGCTGAGAATACTAGAAAGTGTCAATTTTTGTCTAGAGATGGCTCTAGAAGTGATTTTAGATGGATGATCAAGAATAGAGAGTAGAGCCACGAATCGATATTTTTTATTTTCGCTGATTTATTTGCATAGAATCCAGTAAACATCGCTGAGAGGAGTAAAAAGTGTCAATTTTCGTTTAGAGATGACTCTAGAAGTGATTTTTGACGGATGATCAAGTATAGAGAGTAGTGCCACGAATCGATATTTTTTATTTCGGTGATTTATTTGCATAGAATCCATTGGACATCGCTGAGAATAGTAGAAAAGTCAATTTTTGTCTAGGGATGGCTCTACAAGTTATTTTTGAAGGTAAGCCAAGAAAAGAGAGGAGGGCCACGAATCGATCTTTTTTATTTGCGCTGATTTATTTGCATAGAAAGCAGTGAACATCGTTGAGAAGAGTAGAAAAGTCAAATTTTGTCTAGAGATGGCTCTAGAAATGATTTTAGATGGATGATCAAGAATAGAGAGTAGTGCCACGAATCGATATTTTTTATTTGCGCTGATTTATTTGCATAGAAAGCAGTGAACATCGCTGAGAAGAGTAGAAAAGTCAATTTTTGTCTAGAGATGACTCCAGAAGTGATTTTAGATGGATGATTAAGAATAGCGAGTAGTGTCATGAATCGATATTTTTTATTTCGGTGATTCATTTGCATAGAATCCAGGAAACATCGCTGAGAATAGTAGAAAGAGTCAATTTTTGTCTAGAGATGGCTTGAGAAGTTATATTAGAAGGTAAGGCAAGAAAAGCGAGGAGGGCCACGAATCGATATTTATTATTTTCGCTGATTCATTAGCATAGAATCCAGTGAACATCGCTGAGAATAGTCGAAAGAGTCAATTTTTGTCTAGAGATGACTCCAGAAGTGATTTTAGATGGATGATCAAGAATAGAGAGTAGTGTTACGAATCGATATTTTTTCTTTGCGCTGATTTATTTGCATAGAAAGCAGTGAACATCGCTGAGAAGAGTAGAAAAGTCAATTTTTGTCTAGAGATGACTCCAGAAGTGATTTAAGATGGATGATTAAGAATAGAGAGTAGTGTCATGAATCGATATTTTTTATTTCGGTGATTCATTTGCATAGAATCCAGGAAACATCGCTGAGAATAGTAGAAAGAGTCAATTTTTGTCTAGAGATGGCTTGAGAAGTTATATTAGAAGGTAAGGCAAGAAAAGCGAGGAGTGCCACGAATCGATATTTTTCCTTTGCGCTGATTTATTTGCATAGAAAGCAGTGAACATCGCTGAGAAGAGTAGAAAAGTCAATTTTCGTCTAGAGATGGCTCTAGAAGTGATTTTAGATGGATGATCAAGAATAGAGAGTAGTGTTACGAATCGATATTTTTTATTTCGGTGATTTATTTGCATAGAATCCAGTGAACATCGTTGAGAATAGTAGAAAGAGTCAATTTTTGTCTAGAGATGGCTCTAGAAGTTATTTTAGAAGGTAAGCCAAGAAAATAGAGGAGGGCCACGAATCGATATTTTTTATTTGCGCTGATTTATTTGCATAGAATCCAGTGAACATCGCTGAGCAGAGTAGAAAAGTCAATTTTTATCTAGAGATGGCTCTAGAAGTTATTTTAGAACGTAAGCCAAGAAAAGAGAGGAGGGCCACGAATCGATATTTTTTATTTGCGCTGATTTATTTGCATAGAAAGCAGTGAACATCGCTGAGAATAGTCGAAAGAGTCATTTTTTGTCTAGAGATGACTCCAGAAGTGATTTTAGATGGATGATTAAGAATAGAGAGTAGTGTCATGAATCGATATTTTTTATTTCGGAGATTTATTTGCATAGAATCCAGTGAACATCGCTGAGAATACATAAGTGTCAATTTTTGTCTAGAGATGACTCTGGAAGTGCTTTTAGAAGGTAGACCAAGAAAAGAGAGGAGGGCCACGAATCGATATTTTTTATTTGCGCTGATTCATTTGCAAAGAATCCAGTGAACATCGCTGAGAAGAGTAGAAAAGTCAATTTTTGTCTAGAGACGGCTTGAAAAGTTATATTAGAAGGTAAGCCAAGAAAAGAGAGGAGGGCAATGAATCCAATTTTTTTTTATTTGCGCTGATTTATTTGCATAGAATCCAGTGAACATCGCTGAGAAGAGTAGTAACAGTCAATTTTTGTCTAGATATGGCTCTAGAAGTTATTTTAGAAGGTAAGCCAAGAAAAGAGATAGGGCCACGAATCGATCTTTTTTATTTGCGCTGATTCATTTGCATAGAATCCAGTGAACATCGCTGAGAAGAGTAGAAAGAGTCAATTTTTGTCGAAAGATGACTCTAGAAGTGATTTTAGAAGGTAGACCAAGAAAAGAGAGGAGGGACACGAATCGATATTTTTTATTTTCGCTGATTCATTTGCATAGAATCCAGTGAACATCGCTGAGAATAGTCGAAAGAGTCAATTTTTGTCTAGAGATGACTCCAGAAGTGATTTTAGATGGATGATTAAGAATAGAGAGTAGTGTCATGAATCGATTTTTTTTATTTCGGTGATTCATTTGCATAGAAAGCAGTGAACATCGCTGAGAATAGTAGAAAGAGTCAATTTTTGTCTAGAGATGGCTCTAGAAGTGATTTTAGATGGATGATCAAGAATAGAGAGTAGTGTTACGAATCGATATTTTTTCTTTGCTGTGATTTATTTGCATAGAAAGCAGTGAACATCGCTGAGAAGAGTAGAAAAGTCAATTTTTGTATAGAGATGACTCCAGAAGTGATTTTAGATGGATGATTAAGAATAGCGAGTAGTGTCATGAATCGATATTTTTTATTTCGGTGATTTATTTGCTGGGAATCCAGTGAACATCGCTGAGAATACTAGAAAATGTCAATTTTTGTCTAGAGATGGCTCTAGAAGTGATTTTAGAAGGTAGACCAAGAAAAGAGAGGAGGGCCACGAATCGATATTTTTTATTTTCGCTGATTCATTTGCATAGAATCCAGTGAACATCGCTGAGAATAGTCGAAAGAGTCAATTTTTTTCTAGAGATGACTCCAGAAGTGATTTTAGATGGATGATTAAGAATCGAGAGTAGTGTCATGAATCGATATTTTTTATTTCGGTGATTCATTTGCATAGAATCCAGCGAACATCGCTGAGAATAGTAGAAAGAGTCAATTTTTGTCTAGAGATGGCTTGAGAAGTTATATTAGAAGGTAAGGCAAGAAAAGCGAGGAGTGCCACGAATCGATATTTTTTATTTGCGCTGATTTATTTGCATAGAATCCAGTGAACATCGCTGAGAAGAGTAGAAAAGTCAATTTTCGTCTAGAGATGGCTCTAGAAGTGATTTTAGATGGATGATCAAGAATAGAGAGTAGTGTTACGAATCGATATTTTTTCTTTGCGCTGATTTCTTTGCATAGAAAGCAGTGAACATCGCTGAGAAGAGTAGAAAAGTCAATTTTTGTCTAGAGATGACTCCAGAAGTGATTTTAGATGTATGATTAAAAATAGCGAGTAGTTTCATGAATCGATATTTTTTATTTCTCGTAATTTATTTGCTGGGAATCCAGTGAACATCGCTGAGAATACTAGAAAGTGTCAATTTTTGTCTAGAGATGGCTCTAGAAGTGATTTCAGAAGGTAGACCAAGAAAAGAGAGGAGGGCCACGAATCGATATTTTTTAATTTTCGCTGATTCATTTGCATAGAATCCAGTGAACATCGCTGAGAATAGTCGAAAGAGTCAATTTTTGTCTAGAGATGACTCCAGAAGTGATTTTAGATGGATGATCAAGAATAGAGAATAGTGTTACGAATCGATATTTTTTCTTTGCGCTGATTTATTTGCATAGAATCCAGTGAACATCGCTGAGAAGAGTAGAAAAGTCAATTTTTGTCTAGAGGTGGCTCTAGAAGTTTTTTTAGAAGGTAAGCCAAGAAAAGAAAGGAGGGCCACGATTCGATATTTTTTATTTGCGCTGATTAATTTGCAAAGAAAGCAGTGAACATCGCTGAGAAGAGTAGAAAAGTCAATTTTTGTCTAGAGATGACTCCAGAAGTGATTTTAGATGGATGATTAAGAATAGAGAGTAGTGTCATGAATCGATATTTTTTATTTCGGTGATTTATTTGCCTAGAATCCAGTGAACATCGCTGAGAATACTAGAAAGTGTCAATTTTCGTCTAGAGATGGCTCTAGAAGTGATTTTAGAAGGTAGACCAAGAAAACAGAGGAGGGACACGAATCGATATTTTTTATTTTCGCTGATTAATTTGCATAGAATCCAGTGAACATCGCTGAGAATAGTCAAAAGAGTCAATTTTTGTCTAGAGATGGCTTGAGAAGTTATATTAGAAGGTAAGCCAAGAAAAGAGAGGAGGGCAACGAATCCAAATTTTTTTTATTTGCGCTAATTTATTTGCATAGAAAGCAGTGAACATCGCTGAGAAGAGTAGAAAAGTCAATTTTCGTCTAGAGACGGCTTGAAAAGTTATATTAGAAGGTAAGCCAAGAAAAGAGAGGAGGTCAACGAATCATATTTTTTTTTATTTGCGCTGATTTATTTGCATAGAATCCAGTGAACATCGCTGAGAAGAGTAGAAAGAGTCAATTTTTGTTTAGAGATGGCTCTAGAAGTGATTTTTGACGGATGATCAAGTATAGAGAGTAGTGCCACTAATCGATATTTTTTATTTCGGTGATTTATTTGCATGGAATCCAGTGGACATCGCTGAGAATAGTAGAAAAGTCAATTTTTGTCTAGGGATGGCTCTACAAGTTATTTTTGAAGGTAAGCCAAGAAAAGAGAGGAGGGCCACGAATCGATCTTTTTTATTTGCCCTGATTTATTTGCATAGAAAGCAGTGAACATCGCTGAGAAGAGTAGAAAAGTCAATTTTTGTCTAGAGATGGCTCTAGAAATGATTTTAGATGGATGATCAAGAATAGAGAGTAGTGCCACGAATCGATATTTTTTATTTGCGCTGATTTATTTGCATAGAAAGCAGTGAACATCGCTGAGAAGAGTAGAAAAGTCAATTTTTGTCTAGAGATGACTCCAGAAGTGATTTTAGATGGATGATTAAGAATAGCGAGTAGTGTCATGAATCGATATTTTTTATTTCGGTGATTTATTTGCATAGAATCCAGTGAACATCGCTGAGAATACTAGAAAGTGTCAATTTTTGTCTAGAGATGGCTCTAGAAGTGATTTTAGATGGATGATCAAGAATAGAGAGTAGTGCCACGAATCGATATTTTTTATTTTCGCTGATTTATTTGCATAGAATCCAGTAAACATCGCTGAGAGGAGTAAAAAGTGTCAATTTTCGTTTAGAGATGACTCTAGAAGTGATTTTTGACGGATGATCAAGTATAGAGAGTAGTGCCACGAATCGATATTTTTTATTTCGGTGATTTATTTGCATAGAATCCAGTGGACATCGCTGAGAATAGTAGAAAAGTCAATTTTTGTCTAGGGATGGCTCTACAAGTTATTTTTGAAGGTAAGCCAAGAAAAGAGAGGAGGTCAACGAATCCAATTTTTTTTTATTTGCGCTGATTTATTTGCATAGAATCCAGTGAACATCGCTGAGAAGAGTAGAAAGAGTCAATTTTTGTCTAGATATGGCTCTAGAAGTGATTTTTGACGGATGATCAAGTATAGAGAGTAGTGCCACGAATCGATATTTTTTATTTCGGTGATTTATTTGCATAGAATCCAGTGGACATCGCTGAGAATAGTAGAAAAGTCAATTTTTGTCTAGGGATGGCTCTACAAGTTATTTTTGAAGGTAAGCCAAGAAAAGAGAGGAGGGCCACGAATCGATTTTTTTATTTTCGCTGATTTATTTGCATAGAAAGCAGTGAACATCGCTGAGAATAGTCGAAAGAGTCATTTTTTGTCTAGAGATGACTCCAGAAGTGATTTTAGATGGATGATTAAGAATAGAGAGTAGTGTCATGAATCGATATTTTTTATTTCGGAGATTTATTTGCATAGAATCCAGTGAACATCGCTGAGAATACTAGAAAGTGTCAATTTTTGTCTAGAGATGACTCTGGAAGTGCTTTTAGAAGGTAGACCAAGAAAAGAGAGGAGGGCCACGAATCGATCTTTTTTATTTGCGCTGATTCATTTGCATAGAATCCAGTGAACATCGCTGAGAAGAGTAGAAAAGTCAATTTTTGTCTAGAGACGGCTTGAAAAGTTATATTAGAAGGTAAGCCAAGAAAAGAGAGGAGGTCAACGAATCCAATTTTTTTTTATTTGCGCTGATTTATTTGCATAGAATCCAGTGAACATCGCTGAGAAGAGTAGAAAGAGTCAATTTTTGTTTAGAGATGGCTCTAGAAGTGATTTTTGACGGATGATCAAGTATAGAGAGTAGTGCCACGAATCGATATTTTTTATTTCGGTGATTTATTTGCATGGAATCCAGTGGACATCGCTGAGAATAGTAGAAAAGTCAATTTTTGTCTAGGGATGGCTCTACAAGTTATTTTTGAAGGTAAGCCAAGAAAAGAGAGGAGGGCCACGAATCGATCTTTTTTATTTGCCCTGATTTATTTGCATAGAAAGCAGTGAACATCGCTGAGAAGAGTAGAAAAGTCAATTTTTGTCTAGAGATGGCTCTAGAAATGATTTTAGATGGATGATCAAGAATAGAGAGTAGTGCCACGAATCGATATTTTTTATTTGCGCTGATTTATTTGCATAGAAAGCAGTGAACATCGCTGAGAAGAGTAGAAAAGTCAATTTTTGTCTAGAGATGACTCCAGAAGTGATTTTAGATGGATGATTAAGAATAGCGAGTAGTGTCATGAATCGATATTTTTTATTTCGGTGATTTATTTGCATAGAATCCAGTGAACATCGCTGAGAATACTAGAAAGTGTCAATTTTTGTCTAGAGATGGCTCTAGAAGTGATTTTAGATGGATGATCAAGAATAGAGAGTAGTGCCACGAATCGATATTTTTTATTTTCGCTGATTTATTTGCATAGAATCCAGTAAACATCGCTGAGATAAGTAAAAAGTGTCAATTTTCGTTTAGAGATGACTCTAGAAGTGATTTTTGACGGATGATCAAGTATAGAGAGTAGTGCCACGAATCGATATTTTTTATTTCGGTGATTTATTTGCATAGAATCCAGTGGACATCGCTGAGAATAGTAGAAAAGTCAATTTTTGTCTAGGGATGGCTCTACAAGTTATTTTTGAAGGTAAGCCAAGAAAAGAGAGGAGGGCCACGAATCGATCTTTTTTATTTGCGCTGATTTATTTGCATAGAATCCAGTGAACATCGCTGAGAAGAGTAGAAAGAGTCAATTTTTGTTTAGAGATGGCTCTAGAAGTGATTTTTAACGGATGATCAAGTATAGAGAGTAGTGCCACGAATCGATATTTTTTATTTCGGTGATTTATTTGCATGGAATCCAGTGGACATCGCTGAGAATAGTAGAAAAGTCAATTTTTGTCTAGGGATGGCTCTACAAGTTATTTTTGAAGGTAAGCCAAGAAAAGAGAGGAGGGCCACGAATCGATCTTTTTTATTTGCCCTGATTTATTTGCATAGAAAGCAGTAAACATCGTTGAGAAGAGTAGAAAAGTCAAATTTTGTCTAGAGATGGCTCTAGAAATGATTTTAGATGGATGATCAAGAATAGAGAGTAGTGCCACGAATCGATATTTTTTATTTGCGCTGATTTATTTGCATAGAAAGCAGTGAACATCGCTGAGAAGAGTAGAAAAGTCAATTTTTGTCTAGAGATGACTCCAGAAGTGATTTTAGATGGATGATTAAGAATAGCGAGTAGTGTCATGAATCGATATTTTTTATTTCGGTGATTTATTTGCATAGAATCCAGTGAACATCGCTGAGAATACTAGAAAGTGTCAATTTTTTCTAGAGATGATTCTAGAAGTGATTTTAGAAGGTAGACCAAGAAAAGAGAGGAGGGCCACGAATCGATATTTATTATTTTCGCTGATTCATTAGCATAGAATCCAGTGAACATCGCTGAGAATAGTCGAAAGAGTCAATTTTTGTCTAGAGATGACTCCAGAAGTGATTTTAGATGGATGATCAAGAATAGAGAGTAGTGTTACGAATCGATATTTTTTCTTTGCGCTGATTTATTTGCATAGAAAGCAGTGAACATCGCTGAGAAGAGTAGAAAAGTCAATTTTTGTCTAGAGATGACTCCAGAAGTGATTTAAGATGGATGATTAAGAATAGAGAGTAGTGTCATGAATCGATATTTTTTATTTCGGTGTTTCATTTGCATAGAATCCAGCGAACATCGCTGAGAATAGTAGAAAGAGTCAATTTTTGTCTAGAGATGGCTTGAGAAGTTATATTAGAAGGTAAGGCAAGAAAAGCGAGGAGTGCCACGAATCGATATTTTTCCTTTGCGCTGATTTATTTGCATAGAAAGCAGTGAACATCGCTGAGAAGAGTAGAAAAGTCAATTTTCGTCTAGAGATGGCTCTAGAAGTGATTTTAGATGGATGATCAAGAATAGAGAGTAGTGTTACGAATCGATATTTTTTATTTCGGTGATTTATTTGCATAGAATCCAGTGAACATCGTTGAGAATAGTAGAAAGAGTCAATTTTTGTCTAGAGATGGCTCTAGAAGTTATTTTAGAAGGTAAGCCAAGAAAATAGAGGAGGGCCACGAATCAATATTTTTTATTTGCGCTGATTTATTTGCATAGAATCCAGTGAACATCGCTGAGCAGAGTAGAAAAGTCAATTTTTATCTAGAGATGGCTCTAGAAGTTTTTTTAGAACGTAAGCCAAGAAAAGAGAGGAGGGCCACGAATCGATATTTTTTATTTGCGCTGATTTATTTGCATAGAAAGCAGTGAACATCGCTGAGAATAGTCGAAAGAGTCATTTTTTGTCTAGAGATGACTCCAGAAGTGATTTTAGATGGATGATTAAGAATAGAGAGTAGTGTCATGAATCGATATTTTTTATTTCGGAGATTTATTTGCATAGAATCCAGTGAACATCGCTGAGAATACATAAGTGTCAATTTTTGTCTAGAGATGACTCTGGAAGTGCTTTTAGAAGGTAGACCAAGAAAAGAGAGGAGGGCCACGAATCGATATTTTTTATTTGCGCTGATTCATTTGCATAGAATCCAGTGAACATCGCTGAGAAGAGTAGAAAAGTCAATTTTTGTCTAGAGACGGCTTGAAAAGTTATATTAGAAGGTAAGCCAAGAAAAGAGAGGAGGGCAATGAATCCAATTTTTTTTTATTTGCGCTGATTTATTTGCATAGAATCCAGTGAACATCGCTGAGAAGAGTAGTAACAGTCAATTTTTGTCTAGATATGGCTCTAGAAGTTATTTTAGAAGGTAAGCCAAGAAAAGAGAGGAGGGCCACGAATCGATCTTTTTTATTTGCGCTGATTCATTTGCATAGAATCCAGTGAACATCGCTGAGAAGAGTAGAAAGAGTCAATTTTTGTCGAAAGATGACTCTAGAAGTGATTTTAGAAGGTAGACCAAGAAAAGAGAGGAGGGACACGAATCGATATTTTTTATTTTCGCTGATTCATTTGCATAGAATCCAGTGAACATCGCTGAGAATAGTCGAAAGAGTCAATTTTTGTCTAGAGATGACTCCAGAAGTGATTTTAGATGGATGATTAAGAATAGAGAGTAGTGTCATGAATCGATTTTTTTTATTTCGGTGATTCATTTGCATAGAAAGCAGTGAACATCGCTGAGAATAGTAGAAAGAGTCAATTTTTGTCTAGAGATGGCTCTAGAAGTGATTTTAGATGGATGATCAAGAATAGAGAGTAGTGTTACGAATCGATATTTTTTCTTTGCTCTGATTTATTTGCATAGAAAGCAGTGAACATCGCTGAGAAGAGTAGAAAAGTCAATTTTTGTATAGAGATGACTCCAGAAGTGATTTTAGATGGATGATTAAGAATAGCGAGTAGTGTCATGAATCGATATTTTTTATTTCGGTGATTTATTTGCTGGGAATCCAGTGAACATCGCTGAGAATAGTCGAAAGAGTCAATTTTTGTCTAGAGATGACTCCAGAAGTGATTTTAGATGGATGATTAAGAATCGAGAGTAGTGTCATGAATCGATATTTTTTATTTCGGTGATTCATTTGCATAGAATCCAGCGAACATCGCTGAGAATAGTAGAAAGAGTCAATTTTTGTCTAGAGATGGCTTGAGAAGTTATATTAGAAGGTAAGGCAAGAAAAGCGAGGAGTGCCACGAATCGATATTTTTTATTTGCGCTGATTTATTTGCATAGAATCCAGTGAACATCGCTGAGAAGAGTAGAAAAGTCAATTTTCGTCTAGAGATGGCTCTAGAAGTGATTTTAGATGGATGATCAAGAATAGAGAGTAGTGTTACGAATCGATATTTTTTCTTTGCGCTGATTTCTTTGCATAGAAAGCAGTGAACATCGCTGAGAAGAGTAGAAAAGTCAATTTTTGTCTAGAGATGACTCCAGAAGTGATTTTAGATGGATGATTAAAAATAGCGAGTAGTGTCATGAATCGATATTTTTTATTTCTCGTAATTTATTTCCTGGGAATCCAGTGAACATCGCTGAGAATACTAGAAAGTGTCAATTTTTGTCTAGAGATGGCACTAGAAGTGATTTTAGAAGGTAGACCAAGAAAAGAGAGGAGGGCCACGAATCGATATTTTTTATTTTCGCTGATTCATTTGCATAGAATCCAGTGAACATCGCTGAGAATAGTCGAAAGAGTCAATTTTTGTATAGAGATGACTCCAGAAGTGATTTTAGATGGATGATCAAGAATAGAGAATAGTGTTACGAATCGATATTTTTTCTTTGCGCTGATTTATTTGCATAGAATCCAGTGAACATCGCTGAGAAGAGTAGAAAAGTCAATTTTTGTCTAGAGGTGGCTCTAGAAGTTTTTTTAGAAGGTAAGCCAAGAAAAGAGAGGAGGGCCACGATTCGATATTTTTTATTTGCGCTGATTAATTTGCAAAGAAAGCAGTGAACATCGCTGAGAAGAGTAGAAAAGTCAATTTTTGTCTAGAGATGACTCCAGAAGTGATTTTAGATGGATGATTAAGAATAGAGAGTAGTGTCATGAATCGATATTTTTTATTTCGGTGATTTATTTGCCTAGAATCCAGTGAACATCGCTGAGAATACTAGAAAGTGTCAATTTTCGTCTAGAGATGGCTCTAGAAGTGATTTTAGAAGGTAGACCAAGAAAACAGAGGAGGGACACGAATCGATATTTTTTATTTTCGCTGATTAATTTGCATAGAATCCAGTGAACATAGCTGAGAATAGTCAAAAGAGTCAATTTTTGTCTAGAGATGGCTTGAGAAGTTATATTAGAAGGTAAGCCAAGAAAAGAGAGGAGGGCAACGAATCCAAATTTTTTTTATTTGCGTTAATTTATTTGCATAGAAAGCAGTGAACATCGCTGAGAAGAGTAGAAAAGTCAATTTTCGTCTAGAGACGGCTTGAAAAGTTATATTAGAAGGTAAGCCAAGAAAAGAGAGGAGGTCAACGAATCCAATTTTTTTTTATTTGCGCTGATTTATTTGCATAGAATCCAGTGAACATCGCTGAGAAGAGTAGAAAGAGTCAATTTTTGTTTAGAGATGGCTCTAGAAGTGATTTTTGACGGATGATCAAGTATAGAGAGTAGTGCCACGAATCGATATTTTTTATTTCGGTGATTTATTTGCATGGAATCCAGTGGACATCGCTGAGAATAGTAGAAAAGTCAATTATTGTCTAGGGATGGCTCTACAAGTTATTTTTGAAGGTAAGCCAAGAAAAGAGAGGAGGGCCACGAATCGATCTTTTTTATTTGCCCTGATTTATTTGCATAGAAAGCAGTGAACATCGCTGAGAAGAGTAGAAAAGTCAATTTTTGTCTAGAGATGGCTCTAGAAATGATTTTAGATGGATGATCAAGAATAGAGAGTAGTGCCACGAATCGATATTTTTTATTTGCGCTGATTTATTTGCATAGAAAGCAGTGAACATCGCTGAGAAGAGTAGAAAAGTCAATTTTTGTCTAGAGATGACTCCAGAAGTGATTTTAGATGGATGATTAAGAATAGCGAGTAGTGTCATGAATCGATATTTTTTATTTCGGTGATTTATTTGCATAGAATCCAGTGAACATCGCTGAGAATACTAGAAAGTGTCAATTTTTGTCTAGAGATGGCTCTAGAAGTGATTTTAGATGGATGATCAAGAATAGATAGTAGTGCCACGAATCGATATTTTTTATTTTCGCTGATTTATTTGCATAGAATCCAGTAAACATCGCTGAGAGGAGTAAAAAGTGTCAATTTTCGTTTAGAGATGACTCTAGAAGTGATTTTTGACGGATGATCAAGTATAGAGAGTAGTGCCACGAATCGATATTTTTTATTTCGGTGATTTATTTGCATAGAATCCAGTGGACATCGCTGAGAATAGTAGAAAAGTCAATTTTTGTCTAGGGATGGCTCTACAAGTTATATTTGAAGGTAAGCCAAGAAAAGAGAGGAGGGCCACGAATCGATCTTTTTTATTTGCGCTGATTTATTTGCATAGAATCCAGTGAACATCGCTGAGAAGAGTAGAAAGAGTCAATTTTTTGTTTAGAGATGGCTCTAGAAGTGATTTTTGACGGATGATCAAGTATAGAGAGTAGTGCCACGAATCGATATTTTTTATTTCGGTGATTTATTTGCATGGAATCCAGTGGACATCGCTGAGAATAGTAGAAAAGTCAATTTTTGTCTAGGGATGGCTCTACAAGTTATTTTTGAAGGTAAGCCAAGAAAAGAGAGGAGGGCCACGAATCGATCTTTTTTATTTCCGCTGATTTATTTGCATAGAATCCAGTGAACATCGCTGAGAAGAGTAGAAAAGTCAATTTTTGTCTAGAGATGACTCTAGAAGTGATATTAGAAGGTAAGCCAAGAAAAGAGAGGAGGGCCACGAATCGATCTTTTTTATTTGCGCTGATTCATTTGCATAGAATCCAGTGAACATCGCTGAGAAGAGTAGAAAAGTCAATTTTTATTTAGAGATGACTCTAGAAATTATTTTAGAAGGTAAGCCAAGAAAAGAGAGGAGGGCCACGAATTGATATTTTTTATTTTCGCTGATTTATTTGCATAGAATCCAGTGAACATCGCTGAGAAGAGTAGAAAAGTCAATTTTTGTTTAGAGATGACTCTAGAAGTGATTTTAGAAGGTAAGCCAAGAAAAGAGAGGAGGGCCACGAATCGATATTTTTTATTTGCGCTGATTTATTTGCATAGAATCCAGTGAACATCGCTGAGAAGAGTAGAAAAGTCAATTTTTGTTTAGAGATGACTCTAGAAGTTATTTTAGAAGGTAAGCCAAGAAAAGAGAGGATGGCCACGAATCGATATTTTTTATTTTCGCCTGATTTATTTGCATAGAATCCAGTGAACATCGCTGAGAAGAGTAGAAAAGTCAATTTTTGTTTAGAGATGACTCTAGAAGTGATTTTAGAAGGTAAGCCAAGAAAAGAGAGGAGGGCCACGAATCGATATTTTTTATTTGCGCTGATTTATTTGCATAGAATCCAGTGAACATCGCTGAGAAGAGTAGAAAAGTCAATTTTTGTTTAGTAATGACTCTAGAAGTTATTTTAGATGGTAAGCCAAGAAAAGAGAGGAGGGCCATGAATCGATATTTTTTATTTTCCCTGATTTATTTGAATAGAATCCAGTGAACATCGCTGAGAAGAGTAGAAAAGTCTATTTTTCTAGAGATGGCTCTAGAAGTTATTTTAGAAGGTAAGCCAAGAAAAGAGAGGAGGGCCACGAATCGATATTTTTTATTTTCGCTGATTTATTTGCATAGAATCCAGTGAACATCATTGAGAAGAGTAGAAGAGTCAATTTTCGTCTAGAGATGGCTCTAGAAGTGATTTTAGATGGATGATCAAGAATAGAGAGTAGTGCCACGAATCGATATTTTTTATTTGCGCTGATTTAGTTGCATAGAAAGCAGTGAACATCGCTGAGAAGATTAGAAAAGTCAATTTTTGTCTAGAGATGACTCCAGAAGTGATTTTAGATGGATGATTAAGAATAGCGAGTAGTGTCATGAATCGATAATTTTTATTTCGGTGATTTATTTGCATAGAATCCAGTGAATATCGCTGAGAATACTAGAAAGTGTCAATTTTTGTCTAGAGATGGCTCTAGAAGTGATTTTAGAAGGTAGACTAAGAAAAGAGAGGAGGGCCACGAATCGATATTTTTTATTTTCGCTGATTCATTTGCATAGAAAGCAGTAAACATCGCTGAGAAGAGTAGAAAAGTCAATTTTTGTCTAGAGATGGCTCTAGAAATGATTTTAGATGGATGATCAAGAATAGAGAGTAGTGCCACGAATCGATATTTTTTATTTGCGCTGATTTATTTGCATAGAATCCAGTGAACATCGCTGAGAATAGTCGAAAGAGTCAATTTTTGTCTAGAGATGACTCCAGAAGTGATTTTAGATGGATGATCAAGAATAGAGAGTAGTGTTACGAATCGATATTTTTTCTTTGCGCTGATTTATTTGCATAGAAAGCAGTGAACATCGCTGAGAAGAGTAGAAAAGTCAATTTTTGTCTAGAGATGACTCCAGAAGTGATTTAAGATGGATGATTAAGAATAGAGAGTAGTGTCATGAATCGATATTTTTTATTTCGGTGTTTCATTTGCATAGAATCCAGCGAACATCGCTGAGAATAGTAGAAAGAGTCAATTTTTGTCTAGAGATGGCTTGAGAAGTTATATTAGAAGGTAAGGCAAGAAAAGCGAGGAGTGCCACGAATCGATATTTTTCCTTTGCGCTGATTTATTTGCATAGAAAGCAGTGAACATCGCTGAGAAGAGTAGAAAAGTCAATTTTCGTCTAGAGATGGCTCTAGAAGTGATTTTAGATGGATGATCAAGAATAGAGAGTAGTGTTACGAATCGATATTTTTTATTTCGGTGATTTATTTGCATAGAATCCAGTGAAAATCGTTGAGAATAGTAGAAAGAGTCAATTTTTGTCTAGAGATGGCTCTAGAAGTTATTTTAGAAGGTAAGCCAAGAAAATAGAGGAGGGCCACGAATCAATATTTTTTATTTGCGCTGATTTATTTGCATAGAATCCAGTGAACATCGCTGAGCAGAGTAGAAAAGTCAATTTTTATCTAGAGATGGCTCTAGAAGTTATTTTAGAACGTAAGCCAAGAAAAGAGAGGAGGGCCACGAATCGATATTTTTTATTTGCGCTGATTTATTTGCATAGAAAGCAGTGAACATCGCTGAGAATAGTCGAAAGAGTCATTTTTTGTCTAGAGATGACTCCAGAAGTGATTTTAGATGGATGATTAAGAATAGAGAGTAGTGTCATGAATCGATATTTTTTATTTCGGAGATTTATTTGCATAGAATCCAGTGAACATCGCTGAGAATACATAAGTGTCAATTTTTGTCTAGAGATGACTCTGGAAGTGCTTTTAGAAGGTAGACCAAGAAAAGAGAGGAGGGCCACGAATCGATATTTTTTATTTGCGCTGATTCATTTGCATAGAATCCAGTGAACATCGCTGAGAAGAGTAGAAAAGTCAATTTTTGTCTAGAGACGGCTTGAAAAGTTATATTAGAAGGTAAGCCAAGAAAAGAGAGGAGGGCAATGAATCCAATTTTTTTTTATTTGCGCTGATTTATTTGCATAGAATCCAGTGAACATCGCTGAGAAGAGTAGTAACAGTCAATTTTTGTCTAGATATGGCTCTAGAAGTTATTTTAGAAGGTAAGCCAAGAAAAGAGAGGAGGGCCACGAATCGATCTTTTTTATTTGCGCTGATTCATTTGCATAGAATCCAGTGAACATCGCTGAGAAGAGTAGAAAGAGTCAATTTTTGTCGAAAGATGACTCTAGAAGTGATTTTAGAAGGTAGACCAAGAAAAGAGAGGAGGGACACGAATCGATATTTTTTATTTTCGCTGATTCATTTGCATAGAATCCAGTGAACATCGCTGAGAATAGTCGAAAGAGTCAATTTTTGTCTAGAGATGACTCCAGAAGTGATTTTAGATGGATGATTAAGAATAGAGAGTAGTGTCATGAATCGATTTTTTTTATTTCGGTGATTCATTTGCATAGAAAGCAGTGAACATCGCTGAGAATAGTAGAAAGAGTCAATTTTTGTCTAGAGATGGCTCTAGAAGTGATTTTAGATGGATGATCAAGAATAGAGAGTAGTGTTACGAATCGATATTTTTTCTTTGCTCTGATTTATTTGCATAGAAAGCAGTGAACATCGCTGAGAAGAGTAGAAAAGTCAATTTTTGTATAGAGATGACTCCAGAAGTGATTTTAGATGGATGATTAAGAATAGCGAGTAGTGTCATGAATCGATATTTTTTATTTCGGTGATTTATTTGCTGGGAATCCAGTGAACATCGCTGAGAATAGTCGAAAGAGTCAATTTTTGTCTAGAGATGACTCCAGAAGTGATTTTAGATGGATGATTAAGAATCGAGAGTAGTGTCATGAATCGATATTTTTTATTTCGGTGTTTCATTTGCATAGAATCCAGCGAACATCGCTGAGAATAGTAGAAAGAGTCAATTTTTGTCTAGAGATGGCTTGAGAAGTTATATTAGAAGGTAAGGCAAGAAAAGCGAGGAGTGCCACGAATCGATATTTTTTATTTGCGCTGATTTATTTGCATAGAATCCAGTGAACATCGCTGAGAAGAGTAGAAAAGTCAATTTTCGTCTAGAGATGGCTCTAGAAGTGATTTTAGATGGATGATCAAGAATAGAGAGTAGTGTTACGAATCGATATTTTTTCTTTGCGCTGATTTCTTTGCATAGAAAGCAGTGAACATCGCTGAGAAGAGTAGAAAAGTCAATTTTTGTCTAGAGATGACTCCAGAAGTGATTTTAGAAGGTAGACCAAGAAAAGAGAGGAGGGCCACGAATCGATATTTTTTATTTTCGCTGATTCATTTGCATAGAATCCAGTGAACATCGCTGAGAATAGTCGAAAGAGTCAATTTTTGTATAGAGATGACTCCAGAAGTGATTTTAGATGGATGATCAAGAATAGAGAATAGTGTTACGAATCGATATTTTTTCTTTGCGCTGATTTATTTGCATAGAATCCAGTGAACATCGCTGAGAAGAGTAGAAAAGTCAATTTTTGTCTAGAGGTGGCTCTAGAAGTTTTTTTAGAAGGTAAGCCAAGAAAAGAGAGGAGGGCCACGATTCGATATTTTTTATTTGCGCTGATTAATTTGCAAAGAAAGCAGTGAACATCGCTGAGAAGAGTAGAAAAGTCAATTTTTGTCTAGAGATGACTCCAGAAGTGATTTTAGATGGATGATTAAGAATAGAGAGTAGTGTCATGAATCGATATTTTTTATTTCGGTGATTTATTTGCCTAGAATCCAGTGAACATCGCTGAGAATACTAGAAAGTGTCAATTTTCGTCTAGAGATGGCTCTAGAAGTGATTTTAGAAGGTAGACCAAGAAAACAGAGGAGGGACACGAATCGATATTTTTTATTTTCGCTGATTAATTTGCATAGAATCCAGTGAACATAGCTGAGAATAGTCAAAAGAGTCAATTTTTGTCTAGAGATGGCTTGAGAAGTTATATTAGAAGGTAAGCCAAGAAAAGAGAGGAGGGCAACGAATCCAAATTTTTTTTATTTGCGTTAATTTATTTGCATAGAAAGCAGTGAACATCGCTGAGAAGAGTAGAAAAGTCAATTTTCGTCTAGAGACGGCTTGAAAAGTTATATTAGAAGGTAAGCCAAGAAAAGAGAGGAGGTCAACGAATCCAATTTTTTTTTATTTGCGCTGATTTATTTGCATAGAATCCAGTGAACATCGCTGAGAAGAGTAGAAAGAGTCAATTTTTGTTTAGAGATGGCTCTAGAAGTGATTTTTGACGGATGATCAAGTATAGAGAGTAGTGCCACGAATCGATATTTTTTATTTCGGTGATTTATTTGCATGGAATCCAGTGGACATCGCTGAGAATAGTAGAAAAGTCAATTATTGTCTAGGGATGGCTCTACAAGTTATTTTTGAAGGTAAGCCAAGAAAAGAGAGGAGGGCCACGAATCGATCTTTTTTATTTGCCCTGATTTATTTGCATAGAAAGCAGTGAACATCGCTGAGAAGAGTAGAAAAGTCAATTTTTGTCTAGAGATGGCTCTAGAAATGATTTTAGATGGATGATCAAGAATAGAGAGTAGTGCCACGAAACGATATTTTTTATTTGCGCTGATTTATTTGCATAGAAAGCAGTGAACATCGCTGAGAAGAGTAGAAAAGTCAATTTTTGTCTAGAGATGACTCCAGAAGTGATTTTAGATGGATGATTAAGAATAGCGAGTAGTGTCATGAATCGATATTTTTTATTTCGGTGATTTATTTGCATAGAATCCAGTGAACATCGCTGAGAATACTAGAAAGTGTCAATTTTTGTCTAGAGATGGCTCTAGAAGTGATTTTAGATGGATGATCAAGAATAGATAGTAGTGCCACGAATCGATATTTTTTATTTTCGCTGATTTATTTGCATAGAATCCAGTAAACATCGCTGAGAGGAGTAAAAAGTGTCAATTTTCGTTTAGAGATGACTCTAGAAGTGATTTTTGACGGATGATCAAGTATAGAGAGTAGTGCCACGAATCGATATTTTTTATTTCGGTGATTTATTTGCATAGAATCCAGTGGACATCGCTGAGAATAGTAGAAAAGTCAATTTTTGTCTAGGGATGGCTCTACAAGTTATTTTTGAAGGTAAGCCAAGAAAAGAGAGGAGGGCCACGAATCGATCTTTTTTATTTGCGCTGATTTATTTGCATAGAATCCAGTGAACATCGCTGAGAAGAGTAGAAAGAGTCAATTTTTTGTTTAGAGATGGCTCTAGAAGTGATTTTTGACGGATGATCAAGTATAGAGAGTAGTGCCACGAATCGATATTTTTTATTTCGGTGATTTATTTGCATGGAATCCAGTGGACATCGCTGAGAATAGTAGAAAAGTCAATTTTTGTCTAGGGATGGCTCTACAAGTTATTTTTGAAGGTAAGCCAAGAAAAGAGAGGAGGGCCACGAATCGATCTTTTTTATTTCCGCTGATTTATTTGCATAGAATCCAGTGAACATCGCTGAGAAGAGTAGAAAAGTCAATTTTTGTCTAGAGATGACTCTAGAAGTGATATTAGAAGGTAAGCCAAGAAAAGAGAGGAGGGCCACGAATCGATCTTTTTTATTTGCGCTGATTCATTTGCATAGAATCCAGTGAACATCGCTGAGAAGAGTAGAAAAGTCAATTTTTATTTAGAGATGACTCTAGAAATTATTTTAGAAGGTAAGCCAAGAAAAGAGAGGAGGGCCACGAATTGATATTTTTTATTTTCGCTGATTTATTTGCATAGAATCCAGTGAACATCGCTGAGAAGAGTAGAAAAGTCAATTTTTGTTTAGAGATGACTCTAGAAGTGATTTTAGAAGGTAAGCCAAGAAAAGAGAGGAGGGCCACGAATCGATATTTTTTATTTGCGCTGATTTATTTGCATAGAATCCAGTGAACATCGCTGAGAAGAGTAGAAAAGTCAATTTTTGTTTAGAGATGACTCTAGAAGTTATTTTAGAAGGTAAGCCAAGAAAAGAGAGGATGGCCACGAATCGATATTTTTTATTTTCGCCTGATTTATTTGCATAGAATCCAGTGAACATCGCTGAGAAGAGTAGAAAAGTCAATTTTTGTTTAGAGATGACTCTAGAAGTGATTTTAGAAGGTAAGCCAAGAAAAGAGAGGAGGGCCACGAATCGATATTTTTTATTTGCGCTGATTTATTTGCATAGAATCCAGTGAACATCGCTGAGAAGAGTAGAAAAGTCAATTTTTGTTTAGTAATGACTCTAGAAGTTATTTTAGATGGTAAGCCAAGAAAAGAGAGGAGGGCCATGAATCGATATTTTTTATTTTCCCTGATTTATTTGAATAGAATCCAGTGAACATCGCTGAGAAGAGTAGAAAAGTCTATTTTTCTAGAGATGGCTCTAGAAGTTATTTTAGAAGGTAAGCCAAGAAAAGAGAGGAGGGCCACGAATCGATATTTTTTATTTTCCCTGATTTATTTGAATAGAATCCAGTGAACATCGCTGAGCAGAGTAGAAAAGTCAATTTTTATCTAGAGATGGCTCTAGAAGTTATTTTAGAACGTAAGCCAAGAAAAGAGAGGAGGGCCACGAATCGATATTTTTTATTTGCGCTGATTTATTTGCATAGAAAGCAGTGAACATCGCTGAGAATAGTCGAAAGAGTCATTTTTTGTCTAGAGATGACTCCAGAAGTGATTTTAGATGGATGATTAAGAATAGAGAGTAGTGTCATGAATCGATATTTTTTATTTCGGAGATTTATTTGCATAGAATCCAGTGAACATCGCTGAGAATACATAAGTGTCAATTTTTGTCTAGAGATGACTCTGGAAGTGCTTTTAGAAGGTAGACCAAGAAAAGAGAGGAGGGCCACGAATCGATATTTTTTATTTGCGCTGATTCATTTGCATAGAATCCAGTGAACATCGCTGAGAAGAGTAGAAAAGTCAATTTTTGTCTAGAGACGGCTTGAAAAGTTATATTAGAAGGTAAGCCAAGAAAAGAGAGGAGGGCAATGAATCCAATTTTTTTTTATTTGCGCTGATTTATTTGCATAGAATCCAGTGAACATCGCTGAGAAGAGTAGTAACAGTCAATTTTTGTCTAGATATGGCTCTAGAAGTTATTTTAGAAGGTAAGCCAAGAAAAGAGAGGAGGGCCACGAATCGATCTTTTTTATTTGCGCTGATTCATTTGCATAGAATCCAGTGAACATCGCTGAGAAGAGTAGAAAGAGTCAATTTTTGTCGAAAGATGACTCTAGAAGTGATTTTAGAAGGTAGACCAAGAAAAGAGAGGAGGGACACGAATCGATATTTTTTATTTTCGCTGATTCATTTGCATAGAATCCAGTGAACATCGCTGAGAATAGTCGAAAGAGTCAATTTTTGTCTAGAGATGACTCCAGAAGTGATTTTAGATGGATGATTAAGAATAGAGAGTAGTGTCATGAATCGATTTTTTTTATTTCGGTGATTCATTTGCATAGAAAGCAGTGAACATCGCTGAGAATAGTAGAAAGAGTCAATTTTTGTCTAGAGATGGCTCTAGAAGTGATTTTAGATGGATGATCAAGAATAGAGAGTAGTGTTACGAATCGATATTTTTTCTTTGCTCTGATTTATTTGCATAGAAAGCAGTGAACATCGCTGAGAAGAGTAGAAAAGTCAATTTTTGTATAGAGATGACTCCAGAAGTGATTTTAGATGGATGATTAAGAATAGCGAGTAGTGTCATGAATCGATATTTTTTATTTCGGTGATTTATTTGCTGGGAATCCAGTGAACATCGCTGAGAATAGTCGAAAGAGTCAATTTTTGTCTAGAGATGACTCCAGAAGTGATTTTAGATGGATGATTAAGAATCGAGAGTAGTGTCATGAATCGATATTTTTTATTTCGGTGATTCATTTGCATAGAATCCAGCGAACATCGCTGAGAATAGTAGAAAGAGTCAATTTTTGTCTAGAGATGGCTTGAGAAGTTATATTAGAAGGTAAGGCAAGAAAAGCGAGGAGTGCCACGAATCGATATTTTTTATTTGCGCTGATTTATTTGCATAGAATCCAGTGAACATCGCTGAGAAGAGTAGAAAAGTCAATTTTCGTCTAGAGATGGCTCTAGAAGTGATTTTAGATGGATGATCAAGAATAGAGAGTAGTGTTACGAATCGATATTTTTTCTTTGCGCTGATTTCTTTGCATAGAAAGCAGTGAACATCGCTGAGAAGAGTAGAAAAGTCAATTTTTGTCTAGAGATGACTCCAGAAGTGATTTTAGATGGATGATTAAAAATAGCGAGTAGTGTCATGAATCGATATTTTTTATTTCTCGTAATTTATTTGCTGGGAATCCAGTGAACATCGCTGAGAATACTAGAAAGTGTCAATTTTTGTCTAGAGATGGCACTAGAAGTGATTTTAGAAGGTAGACCAAGAAAAGAGAGGAGGGCCACGAATCGATATTTTTTATTTTCGCTGATTCATTTGCATAGAATCCAGTGAACATCGCTGAGAATAGTCGAAAGAGTCAATTTTTGTATAGAGATGACTCCAGAAGTGATTTTAGATGGATGATCAAGAATAGAGAATAGTGTTACGAATCGATATTTTTTCTTTGCGCTGATTTATTTGCATAGAATCCAGTGAACATCGCTGAGAAGAGTAGAAAAGTCAATTTTTGTCTAGAGGTGGCTCTAGAAGTTTTTTTAGAAGGTAAGCCAAGAAAAGAGAGGAGGGCCACGATTCGATATTTTTTATTTGCGCTGATTAATTTGCAAAGAAAGCAGTGAACATCGCTGAGAAGAGTAGAAAAGTCAATTTTTGTCTAGAGATGACTCCAGAAGTGATTTTAGATGGATGATTAAGAATAGAGAGTAGTGTCATGAATCGATATTTTTTATTTCGGTGATTTATTTGCCTAGAATCCAGTGAACATCGCTGAGAATACTAGAAAGTGTCAATTTTCGTCTAGAGATGGCTCTAGAAGTGATTTTAGAAGGTAGACCAAGAAAACAGAGGAGGGACACGAATCGATATTTTTTATTTTCGCTGATTAATTTGCATAGAATCCAGTGAACATAGCTGAGAATAGTCAAAAGAGTCAATTTTTGTCTAGAGATGGCTTGAGAAGTTATATTAGAAGGTAAGCCAAGAAAAGAGAGGAGGGCAACGAATCCAAATTTTTTTTATTTGCGTTAATTTATTTGCATAGAAAGCAGTGAACATCGCTGAGAAGAGTAGAAAAGTCAATTTTCGTCTAGAGACGGCTTGAAAAGTTATATTAGAAGGTAAGCCAAGAAAAGAGAGGAGGTCAACGAATCCAATTTTTTTTTATTTGCGCTGATTTATTTGCATAGAATCCAGTGAACATCGCTGAGAAGAGTAGAAAGAGTCAATTTTTGTTTAGAGATGGCTCTAGAAGTGATTTTTGACGGATGATCAAGTATAGAGAGTAGTGCCACGAATCGATATTTTTTATTTCGGTGATTTATTTGCATGGAATCCAGTGGACATCGCTGAGAATAGTAGAAAAGTCAATTATTGTCTAGGGATGGCTCTACAAGTTATTTTTGAAGGTAAGCCAAGAAAAGAGAGGAGGGCCACGAATCGATCTTTTTTATTTGCCCTGATTTATTTGCATAGAAAGCAGTGAACATCGCTGAGAAGAGTAGAAAAGTCAATTTTTGTCTAGAGATGGCTCTAGAAATGATTTTAGATGGATGATCAAGAATAGAGAGTAGTGCCACGAAACGATATTTTTTATTTGCGCTGATTTATTTGCATAGAAAGCAGTGAACATCGCTGAGAAGAGTAGAAAAGTCAATTTTTGTCTAGAGATGACTCCAGAAGTGATTTTAGATGGATGATTAAGAATAGCGAGTAGTGTCATGAATCGATATTTTTTATTTCGGTGATTTATTTGCATAGAATCCAGTGAACATCGCTGAGAATACTAGAAAGTGTCAATTTTTGTCTAGAGATGGCTCTAGAAGTGATTTTAGATGGATGATCAAGAATAGATAGTAGTGCCACGAATCGATATTTTTTATTTTCGCTGATTTATTTGCATAGAATCCAGTAAACATCGCTGAGAGGAGTAAAAAGTGTCAATTTTCGTTTAGAGATGACTCTAGAAGTGATTTTTGACGGATGATCAAGTATAGAGAGTAGTGCCACGAATCGATATTTTTTATTTCGGTGATTTATTTGCATAGAATCCAGTGGACATCGCTGAGAATAGTAGAAAAGTCAATTTTTGTCTAGGGATGGCTCTACAAGTTATTTTTGAAGGTAAGCCAAGAAAAGAGAGGAGGGCCACGAATCGATCTTTTTTATTTGCGCTGATTTATTTGCATAGAATCCAGTGAACATCGCTGAGAAGAGTAGAAAGAGTCAATTTTTTGTTTAGAGATGGCTCTAGAAGTGATTTTTGACGGATGATCAAGTATAGAGAGTAGTGCCACGAATCGATATTTTTTATTTCGGTGATTTATTTGCATGGAATCCAGTGGACATCGCTGAGAATAGTAGAAAAGTCAATTTTTGTCTAGGGATGGCTCTACAAGTTATTTTTGAAGGTAAGCCAAGAAAAGAGAGGAGGGCCACGAATCGATCTTTTTTATTTCCGCTGATTTATTTGCATAGAATCCAGTGAACATCGCTGAGAAGAGTAGAAAAGTCAATTTTTGTCTAGAGATGACTCTAGAAGTGATATTAGAAGGTAAGCCAAGAAAAGAGAGGAGGGCCACGAATCGATCTTTTTTATTTGCGCTGATTCATTTGCATAGAATCCAGTGAACATCGCTGAGAAGAGTAGAAAAGTCAATTTTTATTTAGAGATGACTCTAGAAATTATTTTAGAAGGTAAGCCAAGAAAAGAGAGGAGGGCCACGAATTGATATTTTTTATTTTCGCTGATTTATTTGCATAGAATCCAGTGAACATCGCTGAGAAGAGTAGAAAAGTCAATTTTTGTTTAGAGATGACTCTAGAAGTGATTTTAGAAGGTAAGCCAAGAAAAGAGAGGAGGGCCACGAATCGATATTTTTTATTTGCGCTGATTTATTTGCATAGAATCCAGTGAACATCGCTGAGAAGAGTAGAAAAGTCAATTTTTGTTTAGAGATGACTCTAGAAGTTATTTTAGAAGGTAAGCCAAGAAAAGAGAGGATGGCCACGAATCGATATTTTTTATTTTCGCCTGATTTATTTGCATAGAATCCAGTGAACATCGCTGAGAAGAGTAGAAAAGTCAATTTTTGTTTAGAGATGACTCTAGAAGTGATTTTAGAAGGTAAGCC
The DNA here is from genome assembly GCA_933228895.1 of Platycnemis pennipes. NCBI lineage: Eukaryota > Metazoa > Arthropoda > Insecta > Odonata > Platycnemididae > Platycnemis > Platycnemis pennipes. The sequence continues at coordinate 5,679,816 of CAKOGI010000001.1, read as the reverse complement.
AAGAAAAGAGAGGAGGGCCACGAATCGATATTTTTTATTTGCGCTGATTTATTTGCATAGAATCCAGTGAACATCGCTGAGAAGAGTAGAAAAGTCAATTTTTGTTTAGTAATGACTCTAGAAGTTATTTTAGATGGTAAGCCAAGAAAAGAGAGGAGGGCCATGAATCGATATTTTTTATTTTCCCTGATTTATTTGAATAGAATCCAGTGAACATCGCTGAGAAGAGTAGAAAAGTCTATTTTTCTAGAGATGGCTCTAGAAGTTATTTTAGAAGGTAAGCCAAGAAAAGAGAGGAGGGCCACGAATCGATATTTTTTATTTTCGCTGATTTATTTGCATAGAATCCAGTGAACATCATTGAGAAGAGTAGAAGAGTCAATTTTCGTCTAGAGATGGCTCTAGAAGTGATTTTAGATGGATGATCAAGAATAGAGAGTAGTGCCACGAATCGATATTTTTTATTTGCGCTGATTTAGTTGCATAGAAAGCAGTGAACATCGCTGAGAAGATTAGAAAAGTCAATTTTTGTCTAGAGATGACTCCAGAAGTGATTTTAGATGGATGATTAAGAATAGCGAGTAGTGTCATGAATCGATAATTTTTATTTCGGTGATTTATTTGCATAGAATCCAGTGAATATCGCTGAGAATACTAGAAAGTGTCAATTTTTGTCTAGAGATGGCTCTAGAAGTGATTTTAGAAGGTAGACTAAGAAAAGAGAGGAGGGCCACGAATCGATATTTTTTATTTTCGCTGATTCATTTGCATAGAAAGCAGTAAACATCGCTGAGAAGAGTAGAAAAGTCAATTTTTGTCTAGAGATGGCTCTAGAAATGATTTTAGATGGATGATCAAGAATAGAGAGTAGTGCCACGAATCGATATTTTTTATTTGCGCTGATTTATTTGCATAGAAAGCAGTGAACATCGCTGAGAAGAGTAGAAAAGTCAATTTTTGTCTAGAGATGACTCCAGAAGTGATTTTAGATGGATGATTAAGAATAGCGAGTAGTGTCATGAATCGATATTTTTTATTTCGGTGATTTATTTGCATAGAATCCAGTGAACATCGCTGAGAATACTAGAAAGTGTCAATTTTTGTCTAGAGATGGCTCTAGAAGTGATTTTAGATGGATGATCAAGAATAGAGAGTAGTGCCACGAATCGATATTTTTTATTTTCGCTGATTTATTTGCATAGAATCCAGTAAACATCGCTGAGAGGAGTAAAAAGTGTCAATTTTCGTTTAGAGATGACTCTAGAAGTGATTTTTGACGGATGATCAAGTATAGAGAGTAGTGCCACGAATCGATATTTTTTATTTCGTAGATTTATTTGCATAGAATCCAGTGGACATCGCTGAGAATAGTAGAAAAGTCAATTTTTGTCTAGGGATGGCTCTACAAGTTATTTTTGAAGGTAAGCCAAGAAAAGAAAGGAGGGCCACGAATCGATCTTTCTTATTTGCGCTGATTTATTTGCATAGAAAGCAGTGAACATCTTTGAGAAGAGTAGAAAAGTCAAATTTTGTCTAGAGATGGCTCTAGAAATGATTTTAGATGGATGATCAAGAATAGAGAGTAGTGCCACGAATCGATATTTTTTATTTGCGCTGATTTATTTGCATAGAAAGCAGTGAACATCGCTGAGAAGAGTAGAAAAGTCAATTTTTGTCTAGAGATGACTCCAGAAGTGATTTTAGATGGATGATTAAGAATAGCGAGTAGTGTCATGAATCGATATTTTTTATTTCGGTGATTTATTTGCATAGAATCCAGTGAACATCGCTGAGAATACTAGAAAGTGTCAATTTTTTCTAGAGATGGCTCTAGAAGTGATTTTAAAAGGTAGACCAAGAAAAGAGAGGAGGGCCACGAATCGATATTTATTATTTTCGCTGATTCATTAGCATAGAATCCAGTGAACATCGCTGAGAATAGTCGAAAGAGTCAATTTTTGTCTAGAGATGACTCCAGAAGTGATTTTAGATGGATGATCAAGAATAGAGAGTAGTGTTACGAATCGATATTTTTTCTTTGCGCTGATTTATTTGCATAGAATCCAGCGATAATCGCTGAGAATAGTAGAAAGAGTCAATTTTTGTCTAGAGATGGCTTGAGAAGTTATATTAGAAGGTAAGGCAAGAAAAGCGAGGAGTGCCACGAATCGATATTTTTCCTTTGCGCTGATTTATTTGCATAGAAAGCAGTGAACATCGCTGAGAAGAGTAGAAAAGTCAATTTTCGTCTAGAGATGGCTCTAGAAGTGATTTTAGATGGATGATCAAGAATAGAGAGTAGTGTTACGAATCGATATTTTTTATTTCGGTGATTTATTTGCATAGAATCCAGTGAACATCGTTGAGAATAGTAGAAAGAGTCAATTTTTGTCTAGAGATGGCTCTAGAAGTTATTTTAGAAGGTAAGCCAAGAAAATAGAGGAGGGCCACGAATCGATATTTTTTATTTGCGCTGATTTATTTGCATAGAATCCAGTGAACATCGCTGAGCAGAGTAGAAAAGTCAATTTTTATCTAGAGATGGCTCTAGAAGTTATTTTAGAACGTAAGCCAAGAAAAGAGAGGAGGGCCACGAATCGATATTTTTTATTTGCGCTGATTTATTTGCATAGAAAGCAGTGAACATCGCTGAGAATAGTCGAAAGAGTCATTTTTTGTCTAGAGATGACTCCAAAAGTGATTTTAGATGGATGATTAAGAATAGAGAGTAGTGTCATGAATCGATATTTTTTATTTCGGAGATTTATTTGCATAGAATCCAGTGAACATCGCTGAGAATACTAGAAAGTGTCAATTTTTGTCTAGAGATGACTCTGGAAGTGCTTTTAGAAGGTAGACCAAGAAAAGAGAGGAGGGCCACGAATCGATATTTTTTATTTGCGCTGATTCATTTGCATAGAATCCAGTGAACATCGCTGAGAAGAGTAGAAAAGTCAATTTTTGTCTAGAGACGGCTTGAAAAGTTATATTAGAAGGTAAGCCAAGAAAAGAGAGGAGGGCAACGAATCCAATTTTTTTTTATTTGCGCTGATTTATTTGCATAGAATCCAGTGAACATCGCTGAGAAGAGTAGTAACAGTCAATTTTTGTCTAGATATGGCTCTAGAAGTTATTTTAGAAGGTAAGCCACGAAAAGAGAGGAGGGCCACGAATCGATCTTTTTTATTTGCGCTGATTCATTTGCATAGAATCCAGTGAACATCGCTGAGAAGAGTAGAAAGAGTCAATTTTTGTCGAAAGATGACTCTAGAAGTGATTTTAGAAGGTAGACCAAGAAAAGAGAGGAGGGACACGAATCGATATTTTTTATTTTCGCTGATTCATTTGCATAGAATCCAGTGAACATCGCTGAGAATAGTCGAAAGAGTCAATTTTTGTCTAGAGATGACTCCAGAAGTGATTTTAGATGGATGATTAAGAATAGAGAGTAGTGTCATGAATCGATTTTTTTTATTTCGGTGATTCATTTGCATAGAAAGCAGTGAACATCGCTGAGAATAGTAGAAAGAGTCAATTTTTGTCTAGAGATGGCTTGAGTAGTTATATTAGAAGGTAAGCCAAGAAAAGAGAGGAGGGCCACGAATCGATATTTTTTATTTTCCCTGATTTATTTGAATAGAATCCAGTGAACATCGCTGAGAAGAGTGGAAAAGTCTATTTTTCTAGAGATGGCTCTAGAAGTTATTTTAGAAGGTAAGCCAAGAAAAGAGAGGAGGGCCACGAATCGATATTTTTTATTTTCGCTGATTTATTTGCATAGAATCCAGTGAACATCGTTGAGAAGAGTAGAAGAGTCAATTTTCGTCTAGAGATGGCTCTAGAAGTGATTTTAGATGGATGATCAAGAATAGAGAGTAGTGTTACGAATCGATATTTTTTCTTTGCTCTGATTTATTTGCATAGAAAGCAGTGAACATCGCTGAGAAGAGTAGAAAAGTCAATTTTTGTATAGAGATGACTCCAGAAGTGATTTTAGATGGATGATTAAGAATAGCGAGTAGTGTCATGAATCGATATTTTTTATTTCGGTGATTTATTTGCTGGGAATCCAGTGAACATCGCTGAGAATACTAGAAAATGTCAATTTTTGTCTAGAGATGGCTCTAGAAGTGATTTTAGAAGGTAGACCAAGAAAAGAGAGGAGGGCCACGAATCGATATTTTTTATTTTCGCTGATTCATTTGCATAGAATCCAGTGAACATCGCTGAGAATAGTCGAAAGAGTCAATTTTTGTCTAGAGATGACTCCAGAAGTGATTTTAGATGGATGATTAAGAATCGAGAGTAGTGTCATGAATCGATATTTTTTATTTCGGTGATTCATTTGCATAGAATCCAGCGAACATCGCTGAGAATAGTAGAAAGAGTCAATTTTTGTCTAGAGATGGCTTGAGAAGTTATATTAGAAGGTAAGGCAAGAAAAGCGAGGAGTGCCACGAATCGATATTTTTTATTTGCGCTGATTTATTTGCATAGAATCCAGTGAACATCGCTGAGAAGAGTAGAAAAGTCAATTTTCGTCTAGAGATGGCTCTAGAAGTGATTTTAGATGGATGATCAAGAATAGAGAGTAGTGTTACGAATCGATATTTTTTCTTTGCGCTGATTTCTTTGCATAGAAAGCAGTGAACATCGCTGAGAAGAGTAGAAAAGTCAATTTTCGTCTAGAGATGGCTCTAGAAGTGATTTTAGATGGATGATCAAGAATAGAGAGTAGTGTTACGAATCGATATTTTTTATTTCGGTGATTTATTTGCATAGAATCCAGTGAACATCGCTGAGAATAGTAGAAAGAGTCAATTTTTGTCTAGAGATGGCTCTAGAAGTTATTTTAGAAGGTAAGCCAAGAAAATAGAGGAGGGCCACGAATCGATATTTTTTATTTGCGCTGATTTATTTGCATAGAATCCAGTGAACATCGCTGAGCAGAGTAGAAAAGTCAATTTTTGTCTAGAGATGGCTCTAGAAGTTATTTTAGAACGTAAGCCAAGAAAAGAGAGGAGGGCCACGAATCGATATTTTTTATTTTCGCTGATTTATTTGCATAGAAAGCAGTGAACATCGCTGAGAATGGTCGAAAGAGTCATTTTTTGTCTAGAGATGACTCCAGAAGTGATTTTAGATGGATGATTAAGAATAGAGAGTAGTGTCATGAATCGATATTTTTTATTTCGGAGATTTATTTGCATAGAATCCAGTGAACATCGCTGAGAATACTAGAAAGTGTCAATTTTTGTCTAGAGATGACTCTGGAAGTGCTTTTAGAAGGTTTACCAAGAAAAGAGAGGAGGGCCACGAATCGATATTTTTTATTTGCGCTGATTCATTTGCATAGAATCCAGTGAACATCGCTGAGAAGAGTAGAAAAGTCAATTTTTGTCTAGAGACGGCTTGAAAAGTTGTATTAGAAGGTAAGCCAAGAAAAGAGAGGAGGGCAACGAATCCAATTTTTTTTTATTTGCGCTGATTTATTTGCATAGAATCCAGTGAACATCGCTGAGAAGAGTAGAAAGTATCAATTTTTGTCTAGATATGGCTCTAGAAGTGATTTTTGACGGATGATCAAGTATAGAGAGTAGTGCCACGAATCGATATTTTTTATTTCGGTGATTTATTTGCATAGAATCCAGTGGACATCGCTGAGAATAGTAGAAAAGTCAATTTTTGTCTAGGGATGGCTCTACAAGTTATTTTTGAAGGTAAGCCAAGAAAAGAGAGGAGGGCCACGAATCGATCTTTTTTATTTTCGCTGATTTATTTGCATAGAAAGCAGTGAACATCGCTGAGAATAGTCGAAAGTGTCATTTTTTGTCTAGAGATGACTCCAGAAGTGATTTTAGATGGATGATTAAGAATAGAGAGTAGTGTCATGAATCGATTTTTTTTATTTGCGCTGATTCATTTGCATAGAATCCAGTGAACATCGCTGAGAAGAGTAGAAAAGTCAATTTTTGTCTAGAGACGGCTTGAAAAGTTATATAAGAAGGTAAGCCAAGAAAAGAGAGGAGGTCAACGAATCCAATTTTTTTTTATATGCGCTGATTTATTTGCATAGAATCCAGTGAACATCGCTGAGAAGAGTAGAAAGAGTCAATTTTTGTTTAGAGATGGCTCTAGAAGTGATTTTTGACGGATGATCAAGTATAGAGAGTAGTGCCACGAATCGATATTTTTTATTTCGGTGATTTATTTGCATGGAATCCAGTGGACATCGCTGAGAATAGTAGAAAAGTCAATTTTTGTCTAGAGATGGCTCTACAAGTTATTTTTGAAGGTAAGCCAAGAAAAGAGAGGAGGGCCACGAATCAATCTTTTTTATTTGCCCTGATTTATTTGCATAGAAAGCAGTGAACATCGCTGAGAAGAGTAGAAAAGTCAATTTTTGTCTAGAGATGGCTCTAGAAATGATTTTAGATGGATGATCAAGAATAGAGAGTAGTGCCACGAATCGATATTTTTTATTTGCGCTGATTTATTTGCATAGAAAGCAGTGAACATCGCTGAGAAGAGTAGAAAAGTCAATTTTTGTCTAGAGATGACTCCAGAAGTGATTTTAGATGGATGATTAAGAATAGCGAGTAGTGTCATGAATCGATATTTTTTATTTCGGTGATTTATTTGCATAGAATCCAGTGAACATCGCTGAGAATACTAGAAAGTGTCAATTTTTGTCTAGAGATGGCTCTAGAAGTGATTTTAGATGGATGATCAAGAATAGAGAGTAGTGCCACGAATCGATATTTTTTATTTTCGCTGATTTATTTGCATAGAATCCAGTGAACATCGCTGAGAATAGTCGAAAGAGTCAATTTTTGTCTAGAGATGACTCCAGAAGTGATTTTAGATGGATGATTAAGAATAGAGAGTAGTGTCATGAATCGATTTTTTTTATTTCGGTGATTCATTTGCATAGAAAGCAGTGAACATCGCTGAGAATAGTAGAAAGAGTCAATTTTTGTCTAGAGATGGCTTGAGAAGTTATATTAGAAGGTAAGCCAAGAAAAGAGAGGAGGGCCACGAATCGATATTTTTTATTTTCCCTGATTTATTTGAATAGAATCCAGTGAACATCGCTGAGAAGAGTGGAAAAGTCTATTTTTCTAGAGATGGCTCTAGAAGTTATTTTAGAAGGTAAGCCAAGAAAAGAGAGGAGGGCCACGAATCGATATTTTTTATTTTCGCTGATTTATTTGCATAGAATCCAGTGAACATCGTTGAGAAGAGTAGAAGAGTCAATTTTCGTCTAGAGATGGCTCTAGAAGTGATTTTAGATGGATGATCAAGAATAGAGAGTAGTGTTACGAATCGATATTTTTTCTTTGCTCTGATTTATTTGCATAGAAAGCAGTGAACATCGCTGAGAAGAGTAGAAAAGTCAATTTTTGTATAGAGATGACTCCAGAAGTGATTTTAGATGGATGATTAAGAATAGCGAGTAGTGTCATGAATCGATATTTTTTATTTCGGTGATTTATTTGCTGGGAATCCAGTGAACATCGCTGAGAATACTAGAAAATGTCAATTTTTGTCTAGAGATGGCTCTAGAAGTGATTTTAGAAGGTAGACCAAGAAAAGAGAGGAGGGCCACGAATCGATATTTTTTATTTTCGCTGATTCATTTGCATAGAATCCAGTGAACATCGCTGAGAATAGTCGAAAGAGTCAATTTTTGTCTAGAGATGACTCCAGAAGTGATTTTAGATGGATGATTAAGAATCGAGAGTAGTGTCATGAATCGATATTTTTTATTTCGGTGATTCATTTGCATAGAATCCAGCGAACATCGCTGAGAATAGTAGAAAGAGTCAATTTTTGTCTAGAGATGGCTTGAGAAGTTATATTAGAAGGTAAGGCAAGAAAAGCGAGGAGTGCCACGAATCGATATTTTTTATTTGCGCTGATTTATTTGCATAGAATCCAGTGAACATCGCTGAGAAGAGTAGAAAAGTCAATTTTCGTCTAGAGATGGCTCTAGAAGTGATTTTAGATGGATGATCAAGAATAGAGAGTAGTGTTACGAATCGATATTTTTTCTTTGCGCTGATTTCTTTGCATAGAAAGCAGTGAACATCGCTGAGAAGAGTAGAAAAGTCAATTTTTGTCTAGAGATGACTCCAGAAGTGATTTTAGATGGATGATTAAAAATAGCGAGTAGTGTCATGAATCGATATTTTTTATTTCTCGTAATTTAGTTGCTGGGAATCCAGTGAACATCGCTGAGAATACTAGAAAGTGTCAATTTTTGTCTAGAGATGGCTCTAGAAGTGATTTTAGAAGGTAGACCAAGAAAAGAGAGGAGGGCCACGAATCGATCTTTTTTATTTGCCCTGATTTATTTGCATAGAAAGCAGTGAACATCGCTGAGAAGAGTAGAGAAGTCAATTTTTGTCTAGAGATGGCTCTAGAAATGATTTTAGATGGATGATCAAGAATAGAGAGTAGTGCCACGAATCGATATTTTTTATTTGCGCTGATTTATTTGCATAGAAAGCAGTGAACATCGCTGAGAAGAGTAGAAAAGTCAATTTTCGTCTAGAGATGGCTCTAGAAGTGATTTTAGATGGATGATCAAGAATAGAGAGTAGTGTTACGAATCGATATTTTTTATTTCGGTGATTTATTTGCATAGAATCCAGTGAACATCGCTGAGAATAGTAGAAAGAGTCAATTTTTGTCTAGAGATGGCTCTAGAAGTTATTTTAGAAGGTAAGCCAAGAAAATAGAGGAGGGCCACGAATCGATATTTTTTATTTGCGCTGATTTATTTGCATAGAATCCAGTGAACATCGCTGAGCAGAGTAGAAAAGTCAATTTTTGTCTAGAGATGGCTCTAGAAGTTATTTAAGAACGTAAGCCAAGAAAAGAGAGGAGGGCCACGAATCGATATTTTTTATTTTCGCTGATTTATTTGCATAGAAAGCAGTGAACATCGCTGAGAATGGTCGAAAGAGTCATTTTTTGTCTAGAGATGACTCCAGAAGTGATTTTAGATGGATGATTAAGAATAGAGAGTAGTGTCATGAATCGATATTTTTTATTTCGGAGATTTATTTGCATAGAATCCAGTGAACATCGCTGAGAATACTAGAAAGTGTCAATTTTTGTCTAGAGATGACTCTGGAAGTGCTTTTAGAAGGTAGACCAAGAAAAGAGAGGAGGGCCACGAATCGATATTTTTTATTTGCGCTGATTCATTTGCATAGAATCCAGTGAACATCGCTGAGAAGAGTAGAAAAGTCAATTTTTGTCTAGAGACGGCTTGAAAAGTTGTATTAGAAGGTAAGCCAAGAAAAGAGAGGAGGGCAACGAATCCAATTTTTTTTTATTTGCGCTGATTTATTTGCATAGAATCCAGTGAACATCGCTGAGAAGAGTAGAAAGTATCAATTTTTGTCTAGATATGGCTCTAGAAGTGATTTTTGACGGATGATCAAGTATAGAGAGTAGTGCCACGAATCGATATTTTTTATTTCGGTGATTTATTTGCATAGAATCCAGTGGACATCGCTGAGAATAGTAGAAAAGTCAATTTTTGTCTAGGGATGGCTCTACAAGTTATTTTTGAAGGTAAGCCAAGAAAAGAGAGGAGGGCCACGAATCGATCTTTTTTATTTTCGCTGATTTATTTGCATAGAAAGCAGTGAACATCGCTGAGAATAGTCGAAAGTGTCATTTTTTGTCTAGAGATGACTCCAGAAGTGATTTTAGATGGATGATTAAGAATAGAGAGTAGTGTCATGAATCGATTTTTTTTATTTGCGCTGATTCATTTGCATAGAATCCAGTGAACATCGCTGAGAAGAGTAGAAAAGTCAATTTTTGTCTAGAGACGGCTTGAAAAGTTATATAAGAAGGTAAGCCAAGAAAAGAGAGGAGGTCAACGAATCCAATTTTTTTTTATTTGCGCTGATTTATTTGCATAGAATCCAGTGAACATCGCTGAGAAGAGTAGAAAGAGTCAATTTTTGTTTAGAGATGGCTCTAGAAGTGATTTTTGACGGATGATCAAGTATAGAGAGTAGTGCCACGAATCGATATTTTTTATTTCGGTGATTTATTTGCATGGAATCCAGTGGACATCGCTGAGAATAGTAGAAAAGTCAATTTTTGTCTAGGGATGGCTCTACAAGTTATTTTTGAAGGTAAGCCAAGAAAAGAGAGGAGGGCCACGAATCAATCTTTTTTATTTGCCCTGATTTATTTGCATAGAAAGCAGTGAACATCGCTGAGAAGAGTAGAAAAGTCAATTTTTGTCTAGAGATGGCTCTAGAAATGATTTTAGATGGATGATCAAGAATAGAGAGTAGTGCCACGAATCGATATTTTTTATTTGCGCTGATTTATTTGCATAGAAAGCAGTGAACATCGCTGAGAAGAGTAGAAAAGTCAATTTTTGTCTAGAGATGACTCCAGAAGTGATTTTAGATGGATGATTAAGAATAGCGAGTAGTGTCATGAATCGATATTTTTTATTTCGGTGATTTATTTGCATAGAATCCAGTGAACATCGCTGAGAATACTAGAAAGTGTCAATTTTTGTCTAGAGATGGCTCTAGAAGTGATTTTAGATGGATGATCAAGAATAGAGAGTAGTGCCACGAATCGATATTTTTTATTTTCGCTGATTTATTTGCATAGAATCCAGTGAACATCGCTGAGAAGAGTAGAAAGAGTCAATTTTTGTTTAGAGATGGCTCTAGAAGTGATTTTTGACGGATGATCAAGTATAGAGAGTAGTGCCACGAATCGATATTTTTTATTTCGGTGATTTATTTGCATGGAATCCAGTGGACATCGCTGAGAATAGTAGAAAAGTCAATTTTTGTCTAGGGATGGCTCTACAAGTTATTTTTGAAGGTAAGCCAAGAAAAGAGAGGAGGGCCACGAATCGATCTTTTTTATTTGCGCTGATTCATTTGCATAGAATCCAGTGAACATCGCTGAGAAGAGTAGAAAGAGTCAATTTTTGTCGAAAGATGACTCTAGAAGTGATTTTAGAAGGTAGACCAAGAAAAGAGAGGAGGGACACGAATCGATATTTTTTATTTTCGCTGATTCATTTGCATAGAATCCAGTGAACATCGCTGAGAATAGTCGAAAGAGTCAATTTTTGTCTGGAGATGACTCCAGAAGTGATTTTAGATGGATGATTAAGAATAGAGAGTAGTGTCATGAATCGATTTTTTTTATTTCGGTGATTCATTTGCATAGAAAGCAGTGAACATCGCTGAGAATAGTAGAAAGAGTCAATTTTTGTCTAGAGATGGCTTGAGAAGTTATTTTAGATGGTAAGCCAAGAAAAGAGAGGAGGGCCACGAATCGATATTTTTTATTTTCCCTGATTTATTTGAATAGAATCCAGTGAACATCGCTGAGAAGAGTGGAAAAGTCTATTTTTCTAGAGATGGCTCTAGAAGTTATTTTAGAAGGTAAGCCAAGAAAAGAGAGGAGGGCCACGAATCGATATTTTTTATTTTCGCTGATTTATTTGCATAGAATCCAGTGAACATCGTTGAGAAGAGTAGAAGAGTCAATTTTCGTCTAGAGATGGCTCTAGAAGTGATTTTAGATGGATGATTAAGAATAGCGAGTAGTGTCATGAATCGATATTTTTTATTTCGGTGATTTATTTGCTGGGAATCCAGTGAACATCGCTGAGAATACTAGAAAATGTCAATTTTTGTCTAGAGATGGCTCTAGAAGTGATTTTAGAAGGTAGACCAAGAAAAGAGAGGAGGGCCACGAATCGATATTTTTTATTTTCGCTGATTCATTTGCATAGAATCCAGTGAACATCGCTGAGAATAGTCGAAAGAGTCAATTTTTGTCTAGAGATGACGCCAGAAGTGATTTTAGATGGATGATTAAGAATCGAGAGTAGTGTCATGAATCGATATTTTTTATTTCGGTGATTCATTTGCATAGAATCCAGCGAACATCGCTGAGAATAGTAGAAAGAGTCAATTTTTGTCTAGAGATGGCTTGAGAAGTTATATTAGAAGGTAAGGCAAGAAAAGCGAGGAGTGCCACGAATCGATATTTTTTATTTGCGCTGATTTATTTGCATAGAATCCAGTGAACATCGCTGAGAAGAGTAGAAAAGTCAATTTTCGTCTAGAGATGGCTCTAGAAGTGATTTTAGATGGATGATCAAGAATAGAGAGTAGTGTTACGAATCGATATTTTTTCTTTGCGCTGATTTCTTTGCATAGAAAGCAGTGAACATCGCTGAGAAGAGTAGAAAAGTCAATTTTTGTCTAGAGATGACTCCAGAAGTGATTTTAGATGGATGATTAAAAATAGCGAGTAGTGTCATGAATCGATATTTTTTATTTCTCGTAATTTATTTGCTGGGAATCCAGTGAACATCGCTGAGAATACTAGAAAGTGTCAATTTTTGTCTAGAGATGGCTCTAGAAGTGATTTTAGAAGGTAGACCAAGAAAAGAGAGGAGGGCCACGAATCGATCTTTTTTATTTGCCCTGATTTATTTGCATAGAAAGCAGTGAACATCGCTGAGAAGAGTAGAAAAGTCAATTTTTGTCTAGAGATGGCTCTAGAAATGATTTTAGATGGATGATCAAGAATAGAGAGTAGTGCCACGAATCGATATTTTTTATTTGCGCTGATTTATTTGCATAGAAAGCAGTGAACATCGCTGAGAAGAGTAGAAAAGTCAATTTTCGTCTAGAGATGGCTCTAGAAGTGATTTTAGATGGATGATCAAGAATAGAGAGTAGTGTTACGAATCGATATTTTTTATTTCGGTGATTTATTTGCATAGAATCCAGTGAACATCGCTGAGAATAGTAGAAAGAGTCAATTTTTGTCTAGAGATGGCTCTAGAAGTTATTTTAGAACGTAAGCCAAGAAAAGAGAGGAGGGCCACGAATCGATATTTTTTATTTGCGCTGATTCATTTGCATAGAATCCAGTGAACATCGCTGAGAAGAGTAGAAAAGTCAATTTTTGTCTAGAGACGGCTTGAAAAGTTATATTAGAAGGTAAGCCAAGAAAAGAGAGGAGGGCAACGAATCCAATTTTTTTTTATTTGCGCTGATTTATTTGCATAGAATCCAGTGAACATCGCTGAGAAGAGTAGAAAGAGTCAATTTTTGTCTAGATATGGCTCTAGAAGTGATTTTTGACGGATGATCAAGTATAGAGAGTAGTGCCACGAATCGATATTTTTTATTTCGGTGATTTATTTGCATAGAATCCAGAGGACATCGCTGAGAATAGTAGAAAAGTCAATTTTTGTCTAGGGATGGCTCTACAAGTTATTTTTGAAGGTAAGCCAAGAAAAGAGAGGAGGGCCACGAATCGATCTTTTTTATTTTCGCTGATTTATTTGCACAGAAAGCAGTGAACATCGCTGAGAATAGTCGAAAGTGTCATTTTTTGTCTAGAGATGACTCCAGAAGTGATTTTAGATGGATGATTAAGAATAGAGAGTAGTGTCATGAATCGATATTTTTTATTTCGGAGATTTATTTGCATAGAATCCAGTGAACATCGCTGAGAATACTAGAAAGTGTCAATTTTTGTCTAGAGATGACTCTGGAAGTGCTTTTAGAAGGTAGACCAAGAAAAGAGAGGAGGGCCACGAATCGATCTTTTTTATTTGCGCTGATTCATTTGCATAGAATCCAGTGAACATCGCTGAGAAGAGTAGAAAAGTCAATTTTTGTCTAGAGACGGCTTGAAAAGTTATATTAGAAGGTAAGCCAAGAAAAGAGAGGAGGTCAACGAATCCAATTTTTTTTTATTTGCGCTGATTTATTTGCATAGAATCCAGTGAACATCGCTGAGAAGAGTAGAAAAAGTCAATTTTTGTTTAGAGATGGCTCTAGAAGTGATTTTTGACGGATGATCAAGTATAGAGAGTAGTGCCACGAATCGATATTTTTTATTTCGGTGATTTATTTGCATGGAATCCAGTGGACATCGCTGAGAATAGTAGAAAAGTCAATTTTTGTCTAGGGATGGCTCTACAAGTTATTTTTGAAGGTAAGCCAAGAAAAGAGAGGAGGGCCACGAATCGATCTTTTTTATTTGCGCTGATTTATTTGCATAGAATCCAGTGATCATCGCTGAGAAGAGTAGAATGAGTCAATTTTTGTTTAGAGATGGCTCTAGAAGTGATTTTTGACGGATGATCAAGTATAGAGAGTAGTGCCACGAATCGATATTTTTTATTTCGGTGATTTATTTGCATAGAAAGCAGTGAACATCGCTGAGAAGAGTAGAAAAGTCAATTTTTGTCTAGAGATGACTCCAGAAGTGATTTTAGATGGATGATTAAGAATAGCGAGTAGTGTCATGAATCGATATTTTTTATTTCGGTGATTTATTTGCATAGAATCCAGTGAACATCGCTGAGAATACTAGAAAGTGTCAATTTTTGTCTAGAGATGGCTCTAGAAGTGATTTTAGATGGATGATCAAGAATAGAGAGTAGTGCCACGAATCGATATTTTTTATTTTCGCTGATTTATTTGCATAGAATCCAGTAAACATCGCTGAGAGGAGTAAAAAGTGTCAATTTTCGTTTAGAGATGACTCTAGAAGTGATTTTTGACGGATGATCAAGTATAGAGAGTAGTGCCACGAATCGATATTTTTTATTTCGGTGATTTATTTGCATAGAATCCAGTGGACATCGCTGAGAATAGTAGAAAAGTCAATTTTTGTCTAGGGATGGCTCTACAAGTTATTTTTGAAGGTAAGCCAAGAAAAGAGAGGAGGGCCACGAATCGATCTTTTTTATTTGCGCTGATTTATTTGCATAGAATCCAGTGAACATCGCTGAGAAGAGTAGAAAGAGTCAATTTTTGTTTAGAGATGGCTCTAGAAGTGATTTTTGACGGATGATCAAGTATAGAGAGTAGTGCCACGAATCGATATTTTTTATTTCGGTGATTTATTTGCATGGAATCCAGTGGACATCGCTGAGAATAGTAGAAAAGTCAATTTTTGTCTAGGGATGGCTCTACAAGTTATTTTTGAAGGTAAGCCAAGAAAAGAGAGGAGGGCCACGAATCGATCTTTTTTATTTGCCCTGATTTATTTGCATAGAAAGCAGTGAACATCGCTGAGAAGAGTAGAAAAGTCAATTTTTGTCTAGAGATGACTCCAGAAGTGATTTTAGATGGATGATTAAGAATAGCGAGTAGTGTCATGAATCGATATTTTTTATTTCGGTGATTTATTTGCATAGAATCCAGTGAACATCGCTGAGAATACTAGAAAGTGTCAATTTTTGTCTAGAGATGGCTCTAGAAGTGATTTTAGATGGATGATCAAGAATAGAGAGTAGTGCCACGAATCGATATTTTTTATTTTCGCTGATTTATTTGCATAGAATCCAGTAAACATCGCTGAGAGGAGTAAAAAGTGTCAATTTTCGTTTAGAGATGACTCTAGAAGTGATTTTTGACGGATGATCAAGTATAGAGAGTAGTGCCACGAATCGATATTTTTTATTTCGGTGATTTATTTGCATAGAATCCAGTGGACATCGCTGAGAATAGTAGAAAAGTCAATTTTTGTGTAGGGATGGCTCTACAAGTTATTTTTGAAGGTAAGCCAAGAAAAGAGAGGAGGGCCACGAATCGATCTTTTTTATTTGCGCTGATTTATTTGCATAGAAAGCAGTGAACATCGTTGAGAAGAGTAGAAAAGTCAAATTTTGTCTAGAGATGGCTCTAGAAATGATTTTAGATGGATGATCAAGAATAGAGAGTAGTGCCACGAATCGATATTTTTTATTTGCGCTGATTTATTTGCATAGAAAGCAGTGAACATCGCTGAGAAGAGTAGAAAAGTCAATTTTTGTCTAGAGATGACTCCAGAAGTGATTTTAGATGGATGATTAAGAATAGCGAGTAGTGTCATGAATCGATATTTTTTATTTCGGTGATTTATTTGCATAGAATCCAGTGAACATCGCTGAGAATACTAGAAAGTGTCAATTTTTTCTAGAGATGGCTCTAGAAGTGATTTTAGAAGGTAGACCAAGAAAAGAGAGGAGGGCCACGAATCGATATTTATTATTTTCGCTGATTCATTAGCATAGAATCCAGTGAACATCGCTGAGAATAGTCGAAAGAGTCAATTTTTGTCTAGAGATGACTCCAGAAGTGATTTTAGATGGATGATCAAGAATAGAGAGTAGTGTTACGAATCGATATTTTTTCTTTGCGCTGATTTATTTGCATAGAAAGCAGTGAACATCGCTGAGAAGAGTAGAAAAGTCAATTTTTGTCTAGAGATGACTCCAGAAGTGATTAAAGATGGATGATTAAGAATAGAGAGTAGTGTCATGAATCGATATTTTTTATTTCGGTGATTCATTTGCATAGAATCCAGCGAACATCGCTGAGAATAGTAGAAAGAGTCAATTTTTGTCTAGAGATGGCTTGAGAAGTTATATTAGAAGGTAAGGCAAGAAAAGCGAGGAGTGCCACGAATCGATATTTTTCCTTTGCGCTGATTTATTTGCATAGAAAGCAGTGAACATCGCTGAGAAGAGTAGAAAAGTCAATTTTCGTCTAGAGATGGCTCTAGAAGTGATTTTAGATGGATGATCAAGAATAGAGAGTAGTGTTACGAATCGATATTTTTTATTTCGGTGATTTATTTGCATAGAATCCAGTGAACATCGTTGAGAATAGTAGAAAGAGTCAATTTTTGTCCAGAGATGGCTCTAGAAGTTATTTTAGAAGGTAAGCCAAGAAAATAGAGGAGGGCCACGAATCGATATTTTTTATTTGCGCTGATTTATTTGCATAGAATCCAGTGAACATCGCTGAGCAGAGTAGAAAAGTCAATTTTTATCTAGAGATGGCTCTAGAAGTTATTTTAGAACGTAAGCCAAGAA
Source organism: Platycnemis pennipes (assembly GCA_933228895.1). Lineage (NCBI taxonomy): Eukaryota > Metazoa > Arthropoda > Insecta > Odonata > Platycnemididae > Platycnemis > Platycnemis pennipes. The sequence continues at coordinate 5,662,913 of CAKOGI010000001.1, read as the reverse complement.
AAGAGAGGAGGGCCACGAATCGATATTTTTTATTTGCGCTGATTTATTTGCATAGAAAGCAGTGAACATCGCTGAGAATAGTCGAAAGAGTCATTTTTTGTCTAGAGATGACTCCAGAAGTGATTTTAGATGGATGATTAAGAATAGAGAGTAGTGTCATGAATCGATTTTTTTTATTTCGGTGATTCATTTGCATAGAAAGCAGTGAACATCGCTGAGAATAGTAGAAAGAGTCAATTTTTGTCTAGAGATGGCTTGAGAAGTTATATTAGAAGGTAAGCCAAGAAAAGAGAGGAGGGCCACGAATCGATATTTTTTATTTGCGCTGATTCATTTTCATAGAATCCAGTGAACATCGCTGAGAAGAGTAGAAAAGTCAATTTTTGTCTAGAGATGGCTTGAAAAGTTATATTAGAAGGTAAGCCAAGAAAAGAGAGGAGGGCAACGAATCCAATTTTTTTTTATTTGCGCTGATTTATTTGCATAGAATCCAGTGAACATCGCTGAGAAGAGTAGTAACAGTCAATTTTTGTCTAGATATGGCTCTAGAAGTTATTTTAGAAGGTAAGCCAAGAAAAGAGAGGAGGGCCACGAATCGATCTTTTTTATTTGCGCTGATTCATTTGCATAGAATCCAGTGAACATCGCTGAGAAGAGTAGAAAGAGTCAATTTTTGTCGAAAATGACTCTAGAAGTGATTTTAGAAGGTAGACCAAGAAAAGAGAGGAGGGACACGAATCGATATTTTTTATTTTCGCTGATTCATTTGCATAGAATCCAGTGAACATCGCTGAGAATAGTCGAAAGAGTCAATTTTTGTCTAGAGATGACTCCAGAAGTGATTTTAGATGGATGATTAAGAATAGAGAGTAGTGTCATGAATCGATTTTTTTTATTTCGGTGATTCATTTGCATAGAAAGCAGTGAACATCGCTGAGAATAGTAGAAAGAGTCAATTTTTGTCTAGAGATGGCTTGAGAAGTTATATTAGAAGGTAAGCCAAGAAAAGAGAGGAGGGCCACGAATCGATATTTTTTATTTTCCCTGATTTATTTGAATAGAATCCAGTGAACATCGCTGAGAAGAGTGGAAAAGTCTATTTTTCTAGAGATGGCTCTAGAAGTTATTTTAGAAGGTAAGCCAAGAAAAGAGAGGAGGGCCACGAATCGATATTTTTTATTTTCGCTGATTTATTTGCATAGAATCCAGTGAACATCGTTGAGAAGAGTAGAAGAGTCAATTTTCGTCTAGAGATGGCTCTAGAAGTGATTTTAGATGGATGATCAAGAATAGAGAGTAGTGTTACGAATCGATATTTTTTCTTTGCTCTGATTTATTTGCATAGAAAGCAGTGAACATCGCTGAGAAGAGTAGAAAAGTCAATTTTTGTATAGAGATGACTCCAGAAGTGATTTTAGATGGATGATTAAGAATAGCGAGTAGTGTCATGAATCGATATTTTTTATTTCGGTGATTTATTTGCTGGGAATCCAGTGAACATCGCTGAGAATACTAGAAAATGTCAATTTTTGTCTAGAGATGGCTCTAGAAGTGATTTTAGAAGGTAGACCAAGAAAAGAGAGGAGGGCCACGAATCGATATTTTTTATTTTCGCTGATTCATTTGCATAGAATCCAGTGAACATCGCTGAGAATAGTCGAAAGAGTCAATTTTTGTCTAGAGATGACTCCAGAAGTGATTTTAGATGGATGATTAAGAATCGAGAGTAGTGTCATGAATCGATATTTTTTATTTCGGTGATTCATTTGCATAGAATCCAGCGAACATCGCTGAGAATAGTAGAAAGAGTCAATTTTTGTCTAGAGATGGCTTGAGAAGTTATATTAGAAGGTAAGGCAAGAAAAGCGAGGAGTGCCACGAATCGATATTTTTTATTTGCGCTGATTTATTTGCATAGAATCCAGTGAACATCGCTGAGAAGAGTAGAAAAGTCAATTTTCGTCTAGAGATGGCTCTAGAAGTGATTTTAGATGGATGATCAAGAATAGAGAGTAGTGTTACGAATCGATATTTTTTCTTTGCGCTGATTTCTTTGCATAGAAAGCAGTGAACATCGCTGAGAAGAGTAGAAAAGTCAATTTTTGTCTAGAGATGACTCCAGAAGTGATTTTAGATGGATGATTAAAAATAGCGAGTAGTGTCATGAATCGATATTTTTTATTTCTCGTAATTTATTTGCTGGGAATCCAGTGAACATCGCTGAGAATACTAGAAAGTGTCAATTTTTGTCTAGAGATGGCTCTAGAAGTGATTTTAGAAGGTAGACCAAGAAAAGAGAGGAGGGCCACGAATCGATCTTTTTTATTTGCCCTGATTTATTTGCATAGAAAGCAGTGAACATCGCTGAGAAGAGTAGAAAAGTCAATTTTTGTCTAGAGATGGCTCTAGAAATGATTTTAGATGGATGATCAAGAATAGAGAGTAGTGCCACGAATCGATATTTTTTATTTGCGCTGATTTATTTGCATAGAAAGCAGTGAACATCGCTGAGAAGAGTAGAAAAGTCAATTTTCGTCTAGAGATGGCTCTAGAAGTGATTTTAGATGGATGATCAAGAATAGAGAGTAGTGTTACGAATCGATATTTTTTATTTCGGTGATTTATTTGCATAGAATCCAGTGAACATCGCTGAGAATAGTAGAAAGAGTCAATTTTTGTCTAGAGATGGCTCTAGAAGTTATTTTAGAAGGTAAGCCAAGAAAATAGAGGAGGGCCACGAATCGATATTTTTTATTTGCGCTGATTTATTTGCATAGAATCCAGTGAACATCGCTGAGCAGAGTAGAAAAGTCAATTTTTGTCTAGAGATGGCTCTAGAAGTTATTTTAGAACGTAAGCCAAGAAAAGAGAGGAGGGCCACGAATCGATATTTTTTATTTTCGCTGATTTATTTGCATAGAAAGCAGTGAACATCGCTGAGAATAGTCGAAAGAGTCATTTTTTGTCTAGAGATGACTCCAGAAGTGATTTTAGATGGATGATTAAGAATAGAGAGTAGTGTCATGAATCGATATTTTTTATTTCGGAGATTTATTTGCATAGAATCCAGTGAACATCGCTGAGAATACTAGAAAGTGTCAATTTTTGTCTAGAGATGACTCTGGAAGTGCTTTTAGAAGGTAGACCAAGAAAAGAGAGGAGGGCCACGAATCGATATTTTTTATTTGCGCTGATTCATTTGCATAGAATCCAGTGAACATCGCTGAGAAGAGTAGAAAAGTCAATTTTTGTCTAGAGACGGCTTGAAAAGTTGTATTAGAAGGTAAGCCAAGAAAAGAGAGGAGGGCAACGAATCCAATTTTTTTTTATTTGCGCTGATTTATTTGCATAGAATCCAGTGAACATCGCTGAGAAGAGTAGAAAGAGTCAATTTTTGTCTAGATATGGCTCTAGAAGTGATTTTTGACGGATGATCAAGTATAGAGAGTAGTGCCACGAATCGATATTTTTTATTTCGGTGATTTATTTGCATAGAATCCAGAGGACATCGCTGAGAATAGTAGAAAAGTCAATTTTTGTCTAGGGATGGCTCTACAAGTTATTTTTGAAGGTAAGCCAAGAAAAGAGAGGAGGGCCACGAATCGATCTTTTTTATTTTCGCTGATTTATTTGCATAGAAAGCAGTGAACATCGCTGAGAATAGTCGAAAGTGTCATTTTTTGTCTAGAGATGACTCCAGAAGTGATTTTAGATGGATGATTAAGAATAGAGAGTAGTGTCATGAATCGATATTTTTTATTTCGGAGATTTATTTGCATAGAATCCAGTGAACATCGCTGAGAATACTAGAAAGTGTCAATTTTTGTCTAGAGATGACTCTGGAAGTGCTTTTAGAAGGTAGACCAAGAAAAGAGAGGAGGGCCACGAATCGATCTTTTTTATTTGCGCTGATTCATTTGCATAGAATCCAGTGAACATCGCTGAGAAGAGTAGAAAAGTCAATTTTTGTCTAGAGACGGCTTGAAAAGTTATATTAGAAGGTAAGCCAAGAAAAGAGAGGAGGTCAACGAATCCAATTTTTTTTTATTTGCGCTGATTTATTTGCATAGAATCCAGTGAACATCGCTGAGAAGAGTAGAAAAAGTCAATTTTTGTTTAGAGATGGCTCTAGAAGTGATTTTTGACGGATGATCAAGTATAGAGAGTAATGCCACGAATCGATATTTTTTATTTCGGTGATTTATTTGCATAGAAAGCAGTGAACATCGCTGAGAAGAGTAGAAAAGTCAATTTTTGTCTTGGGATGGCTCTACAAGTTATTTTTGAAGGTAAGCCAAGAAAAGAGAGGAGGGCCACGAATCGATCTTTTTTATTTGCGCTGATTTATTTGCATAGAATCCAGTGAACATCGCTGAGAAGAGTAGAAAGAGTCAATTTTTGTTTAGAGATGGCTCTAGAAGTGATTTTTGACGGATGATCAAGTATAGAGAGTAGTGCCACGAATCGATATTTTTTATTTCGGTGATTTATTTGCATAGAAAGCAGTGAACATCGCTGAGAAGAGTAGAAAAGTCAATTTTTGTCTAGAGATGACTCCAGAAGTGATTTTAGATGGATGATTAAGATTAGCGAGTAGTGTCATGAATCGATATTTTTTATTTCGGTGATTTATTTGCATAGAATCCAGTGAACATCGCTGAGAATACTAGAAAGTGTCAATTTTTGTCTAGAGATGGCTCTAGAAGTGATTTTAGATGGATGATCAAGAATAGAGAGTAGTGCCACGAATCGATATTTTTTATTTTCGCTGATTTATTTGCATAGAAAGCAGTGAACATCGCTGAGAAGAGTAGAAAAGTCAATTTTTGTCTAGGGATGGCTCTACAAGTTATTTTTGAAGGTAAGCCAAGAAAAGAGAGGAGGGCCACGAATCGATCTTTTTTATTTGCGCTGATTTATTTGCATAGAATCCAGTGAACATCGCTGAGAAGAGTAGAAAGAGTCAATTTTTGTTTAGAGATGGCTCTAGAAGTGATTTTTGACGGATGATCAAGTATAGAGAGTAGTGCCACGAATCGATATTTTTTATTTCGGTGATTTATTTGCATAGAAAGCAGTGAACATCGCTGAGAAGAGTAGAAAAGTCAATTTTTGTCTAGAGATGACTCCAGAAGTGATTTTAGATGGATGATTAAGAATAGCGAGTAGTGTCATGAATCGATATTTTTTATTTCGGTGATTTATTTGCATAGAATCCAGTGAACATCGCTGAGAATACTAGAAAGTGTCAATTTTTGTCTAGAGATGGCTCTAGAAGTGATTTTAGATGGATGATCAAGAATAGAGAGTAGTGCCACGAATCGATATTTTTTATTTTCGCTGATTTATTTGCATAGAATCCAGTAAACATCGCTGAGAGGAGTAAAAAGTGTCAATTTTCGTTTAGAGATGACTCTAGAAGTGATTTTTGACGGATGATCAAGTATAGAGAGTAGTGCCACGAATCGATATTTTTTATTTCGGTGATTTATTTGCATAGAATCCAGTGGACATCGCTGAGAATAGTAGAAAAGTCAATTTTTGTCTAGGGATGGCTCTACAAGTTATTTTTGAAGGTAAGCCAAGAAAAGAGAGGAGGGCCACGAATCGATCTTTTTTATTTGTGCTGATTTATTTGCATAGAATCCAGTGAACATCGCTGAGAAGAGTAGAAAGAGTCAATTTTTGTTTAGAGATGGCTCTAGAAGTGATTTTTGACGGATGATCAAGTATAGAGAGTAGTGCCACGAATCGATATTTTTTATTTCGGTGATTTATTTGCATGGAATCCAGTGGACATCGCTGAGAATAGTAGAAAAGTCAATTTTTGTCTAGGGATGGCTCTACAAGTTATTTTTGAAGGTAAGCCAAGAAAAGAGAGGAGGGCCACGAATCGATCTTTTTTATTTGCCCTGATTTATTTGCATAGAAAGCAGTAAACATCGCTGAGAAGAGTAGAAAAGTCAATTTTTGTCTAGAGATGGCTCTAGAAATGATTTTAGATGGATGATCAAGAATAGAGAGTAGTGCCACGAATCGATATTTTTTATTTGCGCTGATTTATTTGCATAGAAAGCAGTGAACATCGCTGAGAAGAGTAGAAAAGTCAATTTTTGTCTAGAGATGACTCCAGAAGTGATTTTAGATGGATGATTAAGAATAGCGAGTAGTGTCATGAATCGATATTTTTTATTTCGGTGATTTATTTGCATAGAATCCAGTGAACATCGCTGAGAATACTAGAAAGTGTCAATTTTTGTCTAGAGATGGCTCTAGAAGTGATTTTAGATGGATGATCAAGAATAGAGAGTAGTGCCACGAATCGATATTTTTTATTTTCGCTGATTTATTTGCATAGAATCCAGTAAACATCGCTGAGAGGAGTAAAAAGTGTCAATTTTCGTTTAAAGATGACTCTAGAAGTGATTTTTGACGGATGATCAAGTATAGAGAGTAGTGCCACGAATCGATATTTTTTATTTCGATGATCTATTTGCATAGAATCCAGTGGACATCGCTGAGAATAGTAGAAAAGTCAATTTTTGTGTAGGGATGGCTCTACAAGTTATTTTTGAAGGTAAGCCAAGAAAAGAGAGGAGGGCCACGAATCGATCTTTTTTATTTGCGCTGATTTATTTGCATATAAAGCAGTGAACATCGTTGAGAAGAGTAGAAAAGTCAAATTTTGTCTAGAGATGGCTCTAGAAATGATTTTAGATGGATGATCAAGAATAGAGAGTAGTGCCACGAATCGATATTTTTTATTTGCGCTGATTTATTTGCATAGAAAGCAGTGTACATCGCTGAGAAGAGTAGAAAAGTCAATTTTTGTCTAGAGATGACTCCAGAAGTGATTTTAGATGGATGATTAAGAATAGCGAGTAGTGTCATGAATCGATATTTTTTATTTCGGTGATTTATTTGCATAGAATCCAGTGAACATCGCTGAGAATACTAGAAAGTGTCAATTTTTTCTAGAGATGGCTCTAGAAGTGATTTTAGAAGGTAGACCAAGAAAAGAGAGGAGGGCCACGAATCGATATTTATTATTTTCGCTGATTCATTAGCATAGAATCCAGTGAACATCGCTGAGAATAGTCGAAAGAGTCAATTTTTGTCTAGAGATGACTCCAGAAGTGATTTTAGATGGATGATCAAGAATAGAGAGTAGTGTTACGAATCGATATTTTTTCTTTGCGCTGATTTATTTGCATAGAAAGCAGTGAACATCGCTGAGAAGAGTAGAAAAGTCAATTTTTGTCTAGGGATGGCTCTACAAGTTATTTTTGAAGGTAAGCCAAGAAAAGAGAGGAGGGCCACGAATCGATCTTTTTTATTTGCGCTGATTTATTTGCATAGAATCCAGTGAACATCGCTGAGAAGAGTAGAAAGAGTCAATTTTTGTTTAGAGATGGCTCTAGAAGTGATTTTTGACGGATGATCAAGTATAGAGAGTAGTGCCACGAATCGATATTTTTTATTTCGGTGATTTATTTGCATGGAATCCAGTGGACATCGCTGAGAATAGTAGAAAAGTCAATTTTTGTCTAGGGATGGCTCTACAAGTTATTTTTGAAGGTAAGCCAAGAAAAGAGAGGAGGGCCACGAATCGATCTTTTTTATTTGCCCTGATTTATTTGCATAGAAAGCAGTGAACATCGCTGAGAAGAGTAGAAAAGTCAATTTTTGTCTAGAGATGACTCCAGAAGTGATTTTAGATGGATGATTAAGAATAGCGAGTAGTGTCATGAATCGATATTTTTTATTTCGGTGATTTATTTGCATAGAATCCAGTGAACATCGCTGAGAATACTAGAAAGTGTCAATTTTTGTCTAGAGATGGCTCTAGAAGTGATTTTAGATGGATGATCAAGAATAGAGAGTAGTGCCACGAATCGATATTTTTTATTTTCGCTGATTTATTTGCATAGAATCCAGTAAACATCGCTGAGAGGAGTAAAAAGTGTCAATTTTCGTTTAGAGATGACTCTAGAAGTGATTTTTGACGGATGATCAAGTATAGAGAGTAGTGCCACGAATCGATATTTTTTATTTCGGTGATTTATTTGCATAGAATCCAGTGGACATCGCTGAGAATAGTAGAAAAGTCAATTTTTGTGTAGGGATGGCTCTACAAGTTATTTTTGAAGGTAAGCCAAGAAAAGAGAGGAGGGCCACGAATCGATCTTTTTTATTTGCGCTGATTTATTTGCATAGAAAGCAGTGAACATCGTTGAGAAGAGTAGAAAAGTCAAATTTTGTCTAGAGATGGCTCTAGAAATGATTTTAGATGGATGATCAAGAATAGAGAGTAGTGCCACGAATCGATATTTTTTATTTGCGCTGATTTATTTGCATAGAAAGCAGTGAACATCGCTGAGAAGAGTAGAAAAGTCAATTTTTGTCTAGAGATGACTCCAGAAGTGATTTTAGATGGATGATTAAGAATAGCGAGTAGTGTCATGAATCGATATTTTTTATTTCGGTGATTTATTTGCATAGAATCCAGTGAACATCGCTGAGAATACTAGAAAGTGTCAATTTTTTCTAGAGATGGCTCTAGAAGTGATTTTAGAAGGTAGACCAAGAAAAGAGAGGAGGGCCACGAATCGATATTTATTATTTTCGCTGATTCATTAGCATAGAATCCAGTGAACATCGCTGAGAATAGTCGAAAGAGTCAATTTTTGTCTAGAGATGACTCCAGAAGTGATTTTAGATGGATGATCAAGAATAGAGAGTAGTGTTACGAATCGATATTTTTTCTTTGCGCTGATTTATTTGCATAGAAAGCAGTGAACATCGCTGAGAAGAGTAGAAAAGTCAATTTTTGTCTAGAGATGACTCCAGAAGTGATTAAAGATGGATGATTAAGAATAGAGAGTAGTGTCATGAATCGATATTTTTTATTTCGGTGATTCATTTGCATAGAATCCAGCGAACATCGCTGAGAATAGTAGAAAGAGTCAATTTTTGTCTAGAGATGGCTTGAGAAGTTATATTAGAAGGTAAGGCAAGAAAAGCGAGGAGTGCCACGAATCGATATTTTTCCTTTGCGCTGATTTATTTGCATAGAAAGCAGTGAACATCGCTGAGAAGAGTAGAAAAGTCAATTTTCGTCTAGAGATGGCTCTAGAAGTGATTTTAGATGGATGATCAAGAATAGAGAGTAGTGTTACGAATCGATATTTTTTATTTCGGTGATTTATTTGCATAGAATCCAGTGAACATCGTTGAGAATAGTAGAAAGAGTCAATTTTTGTCCAGAGATGGCTCTAGAAGTTATTTTAGAAGGTAAGCCAAGAAAATAGAGGAGGGCCACGAATCGATATTTTTTATTTGCGCTGATTTATTTGCATAGAATCCAGTGAACATCGCTGAGCAGAGTAGAAAAGTCAATTTTTATCTAGAGATGGCTCTAGAAGTTATTTTAGAACGTAAGCCAAGAAAAGAGAGGAGGGCCACGAATCGATATTTTTTATTTGCGCTGATTTATTTGCATAGAAAGCAGTGAACATCGCTGAGAATAGTCGAAAGAGTCATTTTTTGTCTAGAGATGACTCCAGAAGTGATTTTAGATGGATGATTAAGAATAGAGAGTAGTGTCATGAATCGATTTTTTTTATTTCGGTGATTCATTTGCATAGAAAGCAGTGAACATCGCTGAGAATAGTAGAAAGAGTCAATTTTTGTCTAGAGATGGCTTGAGAAGTTATATTAGAAGGTAAGCCAAGAAAAGAGAGGAGGGCCACGAATCGATATTTTTTATTTGCGCTGATTCATTTTCATAGAATCCAGTGAACATCGCTGAGAAGAGTAGAAAAGTCAATTTTTGTCTAGAGATGGCTTGAAAAGTTATATTAGAAGGTAAGCCAAGAAAAGAGAGGAGGGCAACGAATCCAATTTTTTTTTATTTGCGCTGATTTATTTGCATAGAATCCAGTGAACATCGCTGAGAAGAGTAGTAACAGTCAATTTTTGTCTAGATATGGCTCTAGAAGTTATTTTAGAAGGTAAGCCAAGAAAAGAGAGGAGGGCCACGAATCGATCTTTTTTATTTGCGCTGATTCATTTGCATAGAATCCAGTGAACATCGCTGAGAAGAGTAGAAAGAGTCAATTTTTGTCGAAAATGACTCTAGAAGTGATTTTAGAAGGTAGACCAAGAAAAGAGAGGAGGGACACGAATCGATATTTTTTATTTTCGCTGATTCATTTGCATAGAATCCAGTGAACATCGCTGAGAATAGTCGAAAGAGTCAATTTTTGTCTAGAGATGACTCCAGAAGTGATTTTAGATGGATGATTAAGAATAGAGAGTAGTGTCATGAATCGATTTTTTTTATTTCGGTGATTCATTTGCATAGAAAGCAGTGAACATCGCTGAGAATAGTAGAAAGAGTCAATTTTTGTCTAGAGATGGCTTGAGAAGTTATATTAGAAGGTAAGCCAAGAAAAGAGAGGAGGGCCACGAATCGATATTTTTTATTTTCCCTGATTTATTTGAATAGAATCCAGTGAACATCGCTGAGAAGAGTGGAAAAGTCTATTTTTCTAGAGATGGCTCTAGAAGTTATTTTAGAAGGTAAGCCAAGAAAAGAGAGGAGGGCCACGAATCGATATTTTTTATTTTCGCTGATTTATTTGCATAGAATCCAGTGAACATCGTTGAGAAGAGTAGAAGAGTCAATTTTCGTCTAGAGATGGCTCTAGAAGTGATTTTAGATGGATGATCAAGAATAGAGAGTAGTGTTACGAATCGATATTTTTTCTTTGCTCTGATTTATTTGCATAGAAAGCAGTGAACATCGCTGAGAAGAGTAGAAAAGTCAATTTTTGTATAGAGATGACTCCAGAAGTGATTTTAGATGGATGATTAAGAATAGCGAGTAGTGTCATGAATCGATATTTTTTATTTCGGTGATTTATTTGCTGGGAATCCAGTGAACATCGCTGAGAATACTAGAAAATGTCAATTTTTGTCTAGAGATGGCTCTAGAAGTGATTTTAGAAGGTAGACCAAGAAAAGAGAGGAGGGCCACGAATCGATATTTTTTATTTTCGCTGATTCATTTGCATAGAATCCAGTGAACATCGCTGAGAATAGTCGAAAGAGTCAATTTTTGTCTAGAGATGACTCCAGAAGTGATTTTAGATGGATGATTAAGAATCGAGAGTAGTGTCATGAATCGATATTTTTTATTTCGGTGATTCATTTGCATAGAATCCAGCGAACATCGCTGAGAATAGTAGAAAGAGTCAATTTTTGTCTAGAGATGGCTTGAGAAGTTATATTAGAAGGTAAGGCAAGAAAAGCGAGGAGTGCCACGAATCGATATTTTTTATTTGCGCTGATTTATTTGCATAGAATCCAGTGAACATCGCTGAGAAGAGTAGAAAAGTCAATTTTCGTCTAGAGATGGCTCTAGAAGTGATTTTAGATGGATGATCAAGAATAGAGAGTAGTGTTACGAATCGATATTTTTTCTTTGCGCTGATTTCTTTGCATAGAAAGCAGTGAACATCGCTGAGAAGAGTAGAAAAGTCAATTTTTGTCTAGAGATGACTCCAGAAGTGATTTTAGATGGATGATTAAAAATAGCGAGTAGTGTCATGAATCGATATTTTTTATTTCTCGTAATTTATTTGCTGGGAATCCAGTGAACATCGCTGAGAATACTAGAAAGTGTCAATTTTTGTCTAGAGATGGCTCTAGAAGTGATTTTAGAAGGTAGACCAAGAAAAGAGAGGAGGGCCACGAATCGATCTTTTTTATTTGCCCTGATTTATTTGCATAGAAAGCAGTGAACATCGCTGAGAAGAGTAGAAAAGTCAATTTTTGTCTAGAGATGGCTCTAGAAATGATTTTAGATGGATGATCAAGAATAGAGAGTAGTGCCACGAATCGATATTTTTTATTTGCGCTGATTTATTTGCATAGAAAGCAGTGAACATCGCTGAGAAGAGTAGAAAAGTCAATTTTCGTCTAGAGATGGCTCTAGAAGTGATTTTAGATGGATGATCAAGAATAGAGAGTAGTGTTACGAATCGATATTTTTTATTTCGGTGATTTATTTGCATAGAATCCAGTGAACATCGCTGAGAATAGTAGAAAGAGTCAATTTTTGTCTAGAGATGGCTCTAGAAGTTATTTTAGAAGGTAAGCCAAGAAAATAGAGGAGGGCCACGAATCGATATTTTTTATTTGCGCTGATTTATTTGCATAGAATCCAGTGAACATCGCTGAGCAGAGTAGAAAAGTCAATTTTTGTCTAGAGATGGCTCTAGAAGTTATTTTAGAACGTAAGCCAAGAAAAGAGAGGAGGGCCACGAATCGATATTTTTTATTTTCGCTGATTTATTTGCATAGAAAGCAGTGAACATCGCTGAGAATAGTCGAAAGAGTCATTTTTTGTCTAGAGATGACTCCAGAAGTGATTTTAGATGGATGATTAAGAATAGAGAGTAGTGTCATGAATCGATATTTTTTATTTCGGAGATTTATTTGCATAGAATCCAGTGAACATCGCTGAGAATACTAGAAAGTGTCAATTTTTGTCTAGAGATGACTCTGGAAGTGCTTTTAGAAGGTAGACCAAGAAAAGAGAGGAGGGCCACGAATCGATATTTTTTATTTGCGCTGATTCATTTGCATAGAATCCAGTGAACATCGCTGAGAAGAGTAGAAAAGTCAATTTTTGTCTAGAGACGGCTTGAAAAGTTGTATTAGAAGGTAAGCCAAGAAAAGAGAGGAGGGCAACGAATCCAATTTTTTTTTATTTGCGCTGATTTATTTGCATAGAATCCAGTGAACATCGCTGAGAAGAGTAGAAAGAGTCAATTTTTGTCTAGATATGGCTCTAGAAGTGATTTTTGACGGATGATCAAGTATAGAGAGTAGTGCCACGAATCGATATTTTTTATTTCGGTGATTTATTTGCATAGAATCCAGAGGACATCGCTGAGAATAGTAGAAAAGTCAATTTTTGTCTAGGGATGGCTCTACAAGTTATTTTTGAAGGTAAGCCAAGAAAAGAGAGGAGGGCCACGAATCGATCTTTTTTATTTTCGCTGATTTATTTGCATAGAAAGCAGTGAACATCGCTGAGAATAGTCGAAAGTGTCATTTTTTGTCTAGAGATGACTCCAGAAGTGATTTTAGATGGATGATTAAGAATAGAGAGTAGTGTCATGAATCGATATCTTTTATTTCGGAGATTTATTTGCATAGAATCCAGTGAACATCGCTGATAATACTAGAAAGTGTCAATTTTTGTCTAGAGATGACTCTGGAAGTGCTTTTAGAAGGTAGACCAAGAAAAGAGAGGAGGGCCACGAATCGATCTTTTTTATTTGCGCTGATTCATTTGCATAGAATCCAGTGAACATCGCTGAGAAGAGTAGAAAAGTCAATTTTTGTCTAGAGACGGCTTGAAAAGTTATATTAGAAGGTAAGCCAAGAAAAGAGAGGAGGTCAACGAATCCAATTTTTTTTTATTTGCGCTGATTTATTTGCATAGAATCCAGTGAACATCGCTGAGAAGAGTAGAAAAAGTCAATTTTTGTTTAGAGATGGCTCTAGAAGTGATTTTTGACGGATGATCAAGTATAGAGAGTAGTGCCACGAATCGATATTTTTTATTTCGGTGATTTATTTGCATAGAAAGCAGTGAACATCGCTGAGAAGAGTAGAAAAGTCAATTTTTGTCTTGGGATGGCTCTACAAGTTATTTTTGAAGGTAAGCCAAGAAAAGAGAGGAGGGCCACGAATCGATCTTTTTTATTTGCGCTGATTTATTTGCATAGAATCCAGTGAACATCGCTGAGAAGAGTAGAAAGAGTCAATTTTTGTTTAGAGATGGCTCTAGAAGTGATTTTTGACGGATGATCAAGTATAGAGAGTAGTGCCACGAATCGATATTTTTTATTTCGGTGATTTATTTGCATAGAAAGCAGTGAACATCGCTGAGAAGAGTAGAAAAGTCAATTTTTGTCTAGAGATGACTCCAGAAGTGATTTTAGATGGATGATTAAGATTAGCGAGTAGTGTCATGAATCGATATTTTTTATTTCGGTGATTTATTTGCATAGAATCCAGTGAACATCGCTGAGAATACTAGAAAGTGTCAATTTTTGTCTAGAGATGGCTCTAGAAGTGATTTTAGATGGATGATCAAGAATAGAGAGTAGTGCCACGAATCGATATTTTTTATTTTCGCTGATTTATTTGCATAGAAAGCAGTGAACATCGCTGAGAAGAGTAGAAAAGTCAATTTTTGTCTAGGGATGGCTCTACAAGTTATTTTTGAAGGTAAGCCAAGAAAAGAGAGGAGGGCCACGAATCGATCTTTTTTATTTGCGCTGATTTATTTGCATAGAATCCAGTGAACATCGCTGAGAAGAGTAGAAAGAGTCAATTTTTGTTTAGAGATGGCTCTAGAAGTGATTTTTGACGGATGATCAAGTATAGAGAGTAGTGCCACGAATCGATATTTTTTATTTCGGTGATTTATTTGCATAGAAAGCAGTGAACATCGCTGAGAAGAGTAGAAAAGTCAATTTTTGTCTAGAGATGACTCCAGAAGTGATTTTAGATGGATGATTAAGAATAGCGAGTAGTGTCATGAATCGATATTTTTTATTTCGGTGATTTATTTGCATAGAATCCAGTGAACATCGCTGAGAATACTAGAAAGTGTCAATTTTTGTCTAGAGATGGCTCTAGAAGTGATTTTAGATGGATGATCAAGAATAGAGAGTAGTGCCACGAATCGATATTTTTTATTTTCGCTGATTTATTTGCATAGAATCCAGTAAACATCGCTGAGAGGAGTAAAAAGTGTCAATTTTCGTTTAGAGATGACTCTAGAAGTGATTTTTGACGGATGATCAAGTATAGAGAGTAGTGCCACGAATCGATATTTTTTATTTCGGTGATTTATTTGCATAGAATCCAGTGGACATCGCTGAGAATAGTAGAAAAGTCAATTTTTGTCTAGGGATGGCTCTACAAGTTATTTTTGAAGGTAAGCCAAGAAAAGAGAGGAGGGCCACGAATCGATCTTTTTTATTTGTGCTGATTTATTTGCATAGAATCCAGTGAACATCGCTGAGAAGAGTAGAAAGAGTCAATTTTTGTTTAGAGATGGCTCTAGAAGTGATTTTTGACGGATGATCAAGTATAGAGAGTAGTGCCACGAATCGATATTTTTTATTTCGGTGATTTATTTGCATGGAATCCAGTGGACATCGCTGAGAATAGTAGAAAAGTCAATTTTTGTCTAGGGATGGCTCTACAAGTTATTTTTGAAGGTAAGCCAAGAAAAGAGAGGAGGGCCACGAATCGATCTTTTTTATTTGCCCTGATTTATTTGCATAGAAAGCAGTAAACATCGCTGAGAAGAGTAGAAAAGTCAATTTTTGTCTAGAGATGGCTCTAGAAATGATTTTAGATGGATGATCAAGAATAGAGAGTAGTGCCACGAATCGATATTTTTTATTTGCGCTGATTTATTTGCATAGAATGCAGTGAACATCGCTGAGAAGAGTAGAAAAGTCAATTTTTGTCTAGAGATGACTCCAGAAGTGATTTTAGATGGATGATTAAGAATAGCGAGTAGTGTCATGAATCGATATTTTTTATTTCGGTGATTTATTTGCATAGAATCCAGTGAACATCGCTGAGAATACTAGAAAGTGTCAATTTTTGTCTAGAGATGGCTCTAGAAGTGATTTTAGATGGATGATCAAGAATAGAGAGTAGTGCCACGAATCGATATTTTTTATTTTCGCTGATTTATTTGCATAGAATCCAGTAAACATCGCTGAGAGGAGTAAAAAGTGTCAATTTTCGTTTAAAGATGACTCTAGAAGTGATTTTTGACGGATGATCAAGTATAGAGAGTAGTGCCACGAATCGATATTTTTTATTTCGATGATCTATTTGCATAGAATCCAGTGGACATCGCTGAGAATAGTAGAAAAGTCAATTTTTGTGTAGGGATGGCTCTACAAGTTATTTTTGAAGGTAAGCCAAGAAAAGAGAGGAGGGCCACGAATCGATCTTTTTTATTTGCGCTGATTTATTTGCATATAAAGCAGTGAACATCGTTGAGAAGAGTAGAAAAGTCAAATTTTGTCTAGAGATGGCTCTAGAAATGATTTTAGATGGATGATCAAGAATAGAGAGTAGTGCCACGAATCGATATTTTTTATTTGCGCTGATTTATTTGCATAGAAAGCAGTGTACATCGCTGAGAAGAGTAGAAAAGTCAATTTTTGTCTAGAGATGACTCCAGAAGTGATTTTAGATGGATGATTAAGAATAGCGAGTAGTGTCATGAATCGATATTTTTTATTTCGGTGATTTATTTGCATAGAATCCAGTGAACATCGCTGAGAATACTAGAAAGTGTCAATTTTTTCTAGAGATGGCTCTAGAAGTGATTTTAGAAGGTAGACCAAGAAAAGAGAGGAGGGCCACGAATCGATATTTATTATTTTCGCTGATTCATTAGCATAGAATCCAGTGAACATCGCTGAGAATAGTCGAAAGAGTCAATTTTTGTCTAGAGATGACTCCAGAAGTGATTTTAGATGGATGATCAAGAATAGAGAGTAGTGTTACGAATCGATATTTTTTCTTTGCGCTGATTTATTTGCATAGAAAGCAGTGAACATCGCTGAGAAGAGTAGAAAAGTCAATTTTTGTCTAGAGATGACTCCAGAAGTGATTAAAGATGGATGATTAAGAATAGAGAGTAGTGTCATGAATCGATATTTTTTATTTCGGTGATTCATTTGCATAGAATCCAGCGAACATCGCTGAGAATAGTAGAAAGAGTCAATTTTTGTCTAGAGATGGCTTGAGAAGTTATATTAGAAGGTAAGGCAAGAAAAGCGAGGAGTGCCACGAATCGATATTTTTCCTTTGCGCTGATTTATTTGCATAGAAAGCAGTGAACATCGCTGAGAAGAGTAGAAAAGTCAATTTTCGTCTAGAGATGGCTCTAGAAGTGATTTTAGATGGATGATCAAGAATAGAGAGTAGTGTTACGAATCGATATTTTTTATTTCGGTGATTTATTTGCATAGAATCCAGTGAACATCGTTGAGAATAGTAGAAAGAGTCAATTTTTGTCCAGAGATGGCTCTAGAAGTTATTTTAGAAGGTAAGCCAAGAAAATAGAGGAGGGCCACGAATCGATATTTTTTATTTGCGCTGATTTATTTGCATAGAATCCAGTGAACATCGCTGAGCAGAGTAGAAAAGTCAATTTTTATCTAGAGATGGCTCTAGAAGTTATTTTAGAACGTAAGCCAAGAAAAGAGAGGAGGGCCACGAATCGATATTTTTTATTTGCGCTGATTTATTTGCATAGAAAGCAGTGAACATCGCTGAGAATAGTCGAAAGAGTCATTTTTTGTCTAGAGATGACTCCAGAAGTGATTTTAGATGGATGATTAAGAATAGAGAGTAGTGTCATGAATCGATATTTTTTATTTCGGAGATTTATTTGCATAGAATCCAGTGAACATCGCTGAGAATACTAGAAAGTGTCAATTTTTGTCTAGAGATGACTCTGGAAGTGCTTTTAGAAGGTAGACCAAGAAAAGAGAGGAGGGCCACGAATCGATATTTTTTATTTGCGCTGATTCATTTGCATAGAATCCAGTGAACATCGCTGAGAAGAGTAGAAAAGTCAATTTTTGTCTAGAGACGGCTTGAAAAGTTATATTAGAAGGTAAGCCAAGAAAAGAGAGGAGGGCAACGAATCCAATTTTTTTTTATTTGCGCTGATTTATTTGCATAGAATCCAGTGAACATCGCTGAGAAGAGTAGTAACAGTCAATTTTTGTCTAGATATGGCTCTAGAAGTTATTTTAGAACGTAAGCCAAGAAAAGAGAGGAGGGCCACGAATCGATCTTTTTTATTTGCGCTGATTCATTTGCATAGAATCCAGTGAACATCGCTGAGAAGAGTAGAAAGAGTCAATTTTTGTCGAAAGATGACTCTAGAAGTGATTTTAGAAGGTAGACCAAGAAAAGAGAGGAGGGACACGAATCGATATTTTTTATTTTCGCTGATTCATTTGCATAGAATCCAGTGAACATCGCTGAGAATAGTCGAAAGAGTCAATTTTTGTCTAGAGATGACTCCAGAAGTGATTTTAGATGGATGCTTAAGAATAGAGAGTAGTGTCATGAATCGATTTTTTTTATTTCGGTGATTCATTTGCATAGAAAGCAGTGAACATCGCTGAGAATAGTAGAAAGAGTCAATTTTTGTCTAGAGATGGCTTGAGAAGTTATATTAGAAGGTAAGGCAAGAAAAGCGAGGAGTGCCACGAATCGATATTTTTTATTTGCGCTGATTTATTTGCATAGAAAGCAGTGAACATCGCTGAGAAGAGTAGAAAAGTCAATTTTTGTTTAGTAATGACTCTAGAAGTTATTTTAGATGGTAAGCCAAGAAAAGAGAGGAGGGCCACGAATCGATATTTTTTATTTTCCCTGATTTATTTGAATAGAATCCAGTGAACATCGCTGAGAAGAGTGGAAAAGTCTATTTTTCTAGAGATGGCTCTAGAAGTTATTTTAGAAGGTAAGCCAAGAAAAGAGAGGAGGGCCACGAATCGATTATTTTATTTTCGCTGATTTATTTGCATAGAATCCAGTGAACATCGTTGAGAAGAGTAGAAGAGTCAATTTTCGTCTAGAGATGGCTCTAGAAGTGATTTTAGATGGATGATCAAGAATAGAGAGTAGTGTTACGAATCGATATTTTTTCTTTGCTCTGATTTATTTGCATAGAAAGCAGTGAACATCGCTGAGAAGAGTAGAAAAGTCAATTTTTGTATAGAGATGACTCCAGAAGTGATTTTAGATGGATGATTAAGAATAGCGAGTAGTGTCATGAATCGATATTTTTTATTTCGGTGATTTATTTGCTGGGAATCCAGTGAACATCGCTGAGAATACTAGAAAATGTCAATTTTTGTCTAGAGATGGCTCTAGAAGTGATTTTAGAAGGTAGACCAAGAAAAGAGAGGAGGGCCACGAATCGATATTTTTTATTTTCGCTGATTCATTTGCATAGAATCCAGTGAACATCGCTGAGAATAGTCGAAAGAGTCAATTTTTGTCTAGAGATGACTCCAGAAGTGATTTTAGATGGATGATTAAGAATCGAGAGTAGTGTCATGAATCGATATTTTTTATTTCGGTGATTCATTTGCATAGAATCCAGCGAACATCGCTGAGAATAGTAGAAAGAGTCAATTTTTGTCTAGAGATGGCTTGAGAAGTTATATTAGAAGGTAAGGCAAGAAAAGCGAGGAGTGCCACGAATCGATATTTTTTATTTGCGCTGATTTATTTGCATAGAATCCAGTGAACATCGCTGAGAAGAGTAGAAAAGTCAATTTTCGTCTAGAGATGGCTCTAGAAGTGATTTTAGATGGATGATCAAGAATAGAGAGTAGTGTTACGAATCGATATTTTTTCTTTGCGCTGATTTCTTTGCATAGAAAGCAGTGAACATCGCTGAGAAGAGTAGAAAAGTCAATTTTTGTCTAGAGATGACTCCAGAAGTGATTTTAGATGGATGATTAAAAATAGCGAGTAGTGTCATGAATCGATATTTTTTATTTCTCGTAATTTATTTGCTGGGAATCCAGTGAACATCGCTGAGAATACTAGAAAGTGTCAATTTTTGTCTAGAGATGGCTCTAGAAGTGATTTTAGAAGGTAGACCAAGAAAAGAGAGGAGGGCCACGAATCGATATTTTTTATTTTCGCTGATTCATTTGCATAGAATCCAGTGAACATCGCTGAGAATAGTCGAAAGAGTCAATTTTTGTCTAGAGATGACTCCAGAAGTTATTTTAGAAGGTAAGCCAAGAAAAGAGAGGAGGGCCACGATTCGATATTTTTTATTTGCGCTGATTAATTTGCAAAGAAAGCAGTGAACAACGCTGAGAAGAGTAGAAAAGTCAATTTTTGTCTAGAGATGACTCCAGATGTGATTTTAGATGGATGATTAAGAATCGAGAGTAGTGTCATGAATCGATATTTTTTATTTCGGTGATTCATTTGCATAGAATCCAGCGAACATCGCTGAGAATAGTAGAAAGAGTCAATTTTTGTCTAGAGATGGCTTGAGAAGTTATATTAGAAGGTAAGGCAAGAAAAGCGAGGAGTGCCACGAATCGATATTTTTTATTTGCGCTGATTTATTTGCATAGAATCCAGTGAACATCGCTGAGAAGAGTAGAAAAGTCAATTTTCGTCTAGAGATGGCTCTAGAAGTGATTTTAGATGGATGATCAAGAATAGAGAGTAGTGTTACGAATCGATATTTTTTCTTTGCGCTGATTTCTTTGCATAGAAAGCAGTGAACATCGCTGAGAAGAGTAGAAAAGTCAATTTTTGTCTAGAGATGACTCCAGAAGTGATTTTAGATGGATGATTAAAAATAGCGAGTAGTGTCATGAATCGATATTTTTTATTTCTCGTAATTTATTTGCTGGGAATCCAGTGAACATCGCTGAGAATACTAGAAAGTGTCAATTTTTGTCTAGAGATGGCTCTAGAAGTGATTTTAGAAGGTAGACCAAGAAAAGAGAGGAGGGCCACGAATCGATATTTTTTATTTTCGCTGATTCATTTGCATAGAATCCAGTGAACATCGCTGAGAATAGTCGAAAGAGTCAATTTTTGTCTAGAGATGACTCCAGAAGTTATTTTAGAAGGTAAGCCAAGAAAAGAGAGGAGGGCCACGATTCGATATTTTTTATTTGCGCTGATTAATTTGCAAAGAAAGCAGTGAACATCGCTGAGAAGAGTAGAAAAGTCAATTTTTGTCTAGAGATGACTCCAGAAGTGCTTTTAGATGGATGATTAAGAATAGAGAGTAGTGTCATGAATCGATATGGTTAGAGGTACTCAGGTGGGGACTACCGACGGTCAAGCCTGCTAATGAGGGTCCTTGCTCGACTCCGAGCCTAATCCGACCCTTCGCGAGCGACCCGAGACCCTCACCGAGGCCCGTCTCTCCACGGGTGGTCATAAGGCTGAGCTCGCCCGATTGCAGTTAAATTTTAACTTTATAAACTATAATTGTTATAAACAATGTGTTAGTTTTTTAGTGCTCTCCATTTCAAATAGATCACATTCCTTTTTTGATCGATCCTCTACGATTAAAAATAAGATTTTTTGTAAAATTGACGGAAATCATAGTTCGGACTTGGCAACGATGTACGGGAACACGTGGTTTCCAAGAAAGAGGGGAGCGAGGGTAGGCGTGAGGAATCTTACGGGTGTAATGGAGAAGAGAATGAGAAGCGTACTATGTGAGGAATCTAACGTAAGATACTTAGTACACTTAGATAGATACTTAGTAGTAATAAAAGAGCTGACTTTCCTAGCTTTTCCTATAGATATGGTTGAAAGTCACTAAAACTTTTTAAAGTCATCGGTTCAAATATTGTCTTGGAGTTCAGTTAAAGGAATAAGTCCAAATTTCTACCCTCGATCTGATCATGATTCCCAGTTATTTAAGCCTATTTCGTAAGGATCCCATATAGGAGATCACTGTAGGTCTTTTTTAGAATAGAGAGTAGGGCAATGAGTAGGTTAACATCTACATCTACATCTACATAATACCCTGCAAGCCACCACAAGGGTGTGTGGCAGGGGGTGATTGCTCACCAAACATGCACTACATATCATGCATAAAAAAGTAATAGTATTAATATAGTAGTCAGAACTACACTATTTAAAAAAGATAGAAATTGCAAAGAAAACATACAAAAACATTCTGTTAGTAGGGTTAGCTTTAAGTACTCATACCAACATGCAGCTACCAATGCTATTCATTGCTACTCTCCGATAGGACATATTTACCGTTATTCGTATCTCTAATAGTGCGGGGGAAAAAGGACATTTTGAATCGGTCAGTTCGGCAATCAATTTCTCTAACTTTATGATTATGGTCCAGTCTGCCATAGTAAGTTGGGGTTCGTAAAATATTTTTAACGACAATGATTCCCATTTCAATTCATTTAATAGACTGGTTACGCTAATATAATTATCGTATCGTCCCTTTACAAATCTTGCCGATCTTCGCTGCACACGTTAAAGTTCATTACTTAGACAGATTTCGTAGGGATCCCATACACTGGCAGCATATTCCAAATGAGGTCTAACAAGCAATTGACCGGCCCCAGAATAGAAGTTCATCACATACATACATATAAGATTGAAAAGAATAACCTATTAACCACACACATGCATCAAACTATTGATCACGTTTCACGACACTTAACACTTGAATTATATGCAGTGTAATCCGGATCACCATGTCCAGTTAAATCAAAGCAACAAAATTATTGGGACAATATTTCAGAGGGGGGAGGGCTGAAGCCCCAGAAGCCCCCCCCTCCCTGGCTACGGGCCTCTGTCTCGGATGGAAACCACACATATACAAGTATTTGAAATAACTCAGCAATTGTTTGATGTTGATTTTCACTACTTAGGCCCCACCTTGAGTATGCAGCCAGTGTATGGGATCCTAATGAATTAGGTTTGATAGGTTAAATAGTGGGCCATCACATAACTTAGGCCCCGTTTCCACTACTGACATTCTACCACGGTTATTTCAGCCCTCATAACCTACCTGCGTTCCAGTTAGCTACAATGTTACCCTTGTAATCACTGCTTTCGTCACATAGCGGTTACCAGTAATCCAGTTCAAAAGAAAATCGACGATCGTTATAGAAATGCGCAAAGATGGTAGCACATTGAAGTGTGTAAGCACTTGAAGTTTTATTCAAGAATCTATATTGATTGTTATAATAAAATGTCGTCGGGCTTATCGCGTACGCCTAAGGAGCAAGTCCGTCTCCTCGTGAGCAAAGTTTTTGCAATTCTTTTGTTCGGTCATTGCTGGGAAAATATAATTAAATTATGTAAACCATAGGTAATAACAACTCTGGAGCATCATTGAGCATAGACAAAAATCAAGTATTAAGCCAAACAAAGACACCACACCAACTACGTTTTCCTAGATGCACACTCCGCGATCCTTCACCGCTATCCGTGATTCAACCGTTTTCCCATAATTCTTACCAGGATTTTGACTAACTTTCGTTCCAATTACAAAAGAGACGCGACGGTAACCACTATTCCCTGATCTAACAAGGGTATCTCAATGCTAGTAGGACTATCTACCATGGTAGGCGTTTTCGAGCGTTTCCATTACTAGCATTGCGCGGGTAGAGAGTTACCGTCGTAGAAATGTCAGTAGTGGAAACGGGGCCTTACCATTCACCAGGAAAGTAAGGAATAACGAGTTGATCAGGCAACACAGTAGAGGTTTAGCGGGATAGAAGAAAGCAGAGAAAAAAGAAAAACATATAAATCAAAATAACACCCATGCGTTTCCAAACCGTACCTTTCCCAATAATTTAGAAAGCAGTAGCCCCACAAATACAATAAGCAGCCATATTAAAATAAAGTATTAAAATATGTCGTAGTTTAATAAGCCAGATATCCGAATTCTGACACCTTATAGAGAGTACTAATTCTGCCAGCAATATAGGAACGGAGAGTTTGTTAACAAGCGATATTGCTGATAGTGAAATTTTTCCCGTAAATTTCAGGGTATACAGGAGAGATCAAGAGGGTCGGCCGGGAGGGGGAGTATTTATCGCAGTTAAGAACACAATATTCAGCAAAATAGAAGTGATTCCAGATAATATAAAAGAAAGTGTATAGTGTGGTGGCTAATGGTGGCTAAATCGAAAGTGTTGTACGTTTGTGCCTTCTATAGACCACCCCATTCCGATGTTCACTCAATATTTGAACTCGAGAAACAGATCAGGTCCATTTTTTTCCCATGGCAACGAACGACAGATTATTTTATGTAGAGATTTCAATACACCATCGATAGATTGGAAAACATGTAGTCATTAGTCTGGGGAGAGGGACAAAGAAATCTGCGAGTCATTGCTTAACATGTTCGCATCGTACGCACTACATCAGATTGTCACCTTGCCTAATAGAGGGGAGGATGTTCTCGATTTACTTGCCACAATTATCCCTTAAAAGTTATTAAAGTTAAAAATGTCGATAAAATAAGTGACCACAAGGTAGTACATGCTAAATTTTCCCTCAATACTGAAAAAAAATTTTAATTGAAAAGAAAGATTTACCTTTTTAGTAAAGCAGATTTTAACGGATTTAGGCGTGACTTACAGAGTTCTTTTGAAAAATTCGAGAGCATCAGCAAAAATAGTGATACAAACAATACATGGAAACAGTTCTTCCAAATTATGCGGTCACTTGTCACTTCTTACAGATAAATACCTCATTAGTATAAGAGTGAGAATAGGGAACCAAGGTGGTACAACGCGCAGGTTAGAAAATGTTTAAAACACCGACAAGTTAGCCACGCGAAACTATGAAAAATGTGGCTAATAGCGATCTGAAAAATACTATCGAACATTTTAAAATGTGTAAAGCAACTGCATGAACAGCCCTTAGAAAAGCGTTTAGTGAATGCAAGAAAAAATTACTCGGGAGAACAAGCGAAATCCGAAAGCATTTTGGTCATATGTTAGGGAAGTAAAAGGAACTAAAAGTCAACGGCTAATTCTTTGAAAAATGATAGGGGCGAAATAGAAACTTCCAATTTAGATAAAACAAATTTGTTGATTATTTTTTTCAGAGCGTTTTTAAACAATCTAAACTTTTGTACAAATTCCTTTTGTACATTAATGATATCCATAAGGTGGTAAAAAGTAAGCTTCGTCTATTTGCCGATGACGCAGTAGTATACAGGGAAATTCTATGCCCAAATGATAGAGAATATTTAAATATTGAGCTACAAGCAATTGAAACTTGGTGTGATACATGCTACTATTCATTGCTACTCTCTGATAGGACATATTTACCGTTATTCGTATCTCTAATTGTGCGAGGGAAAAATGACATTTTGAATCGGTCAGTTCGGCAATCAATTTCTCTAATTTTATGATTATGGTCCAGTCTGCCATAGTAAGTTGGGGTTCGTAAAATATTTTTAACATCATCACTGAAAATATTGCCTTGGAATTTGTTTAAGAGATTAAGTCTAAATTTCAACCTGCGATCTGACAATGATTCCCATTTCAATTCATTTAATAGACTGGTTACGCTAATATAATTATCGTATCGTCCCTTTACAAATCTTGCCGATCTTCGCTGCACACGTTCAAGTTCATTACTTAGACCGATTTCGTAGGGATCCCATACACTGGCAGCATATTCCAAATGAGGTCTAACAAGGGAAAAGTAGCTGATTTCTCGTACATGATCGTCACATTTACCCAATACTCTTTTGACGAATCTGTTTACGATTAGCTTGACCCATTATTTCACGTATATGTTTACCCCAGGAAAGATCATGTGCCAGCCTTATTCCAAGATATTTAATGGATTCCACGTTTGTTATTTCATTATTACTTATTTTGTATGTGCTAGGAGGAGAACTATTCTTTTTCCAAAAATTCATCACTACACATTTTTTAAAATTTAATTCTAACTGCCATGTATCACACCAATTTTCGATTGCTTGTAGGTCATCATTTAAATATTGCTTATCGTTTGGGCTTAGAATTTCTCTGTACACAACTGCGTCATCGGCAAATAGACGAATCTTACTTTTTACCACCTTACTGATATCATTAATGTACAGAAGGAACAGGAGTGGACCTAACACACTACCTTGTGGGACACCCGAAGTGACTTCAATTTTCGGTGAGGTAACACCGTCCAAAACAACCCTTTGAACCCGATCATGTAGAAAATCACTTATCCATGATATAATGTTACTGTCTAGCCCATAAGACTTTAATTTCAAAATTAGTTTGCTATCAGACACCTTGTCAAAAGCTTTTTTGAAATCTAGAAAAACAGCATCCACTGGAATATTATTTTCGCCAGAAACTAAAATATCGTGGGAAAAGAGAGCAAGTTGAGTTTCACATGATCTGCTCTTCCGGAAACCATGCTGAATGTTGGACAACAAATTCTGGCTATCTAGGTGTCCCATGACTGAACTGACAATTATATGTTCTAGGACCTTGAATGAAATGGATGTGAGGGATATAGGTCTGTAGTTAGATGGCTGCTCCCTATCCCCACTTTTAAAAATGGGTGTTACATCGGCTGCTTTCCAGTCCATCGGTACGACGTGTTCGATCAGGGATTTATTAAATACTATTTGAAGGTAGGGAGAAATTTCGGAAGCTAACTCTCTATACACGCGGGAGGGAATTTGATCAGGGCCAGGAGATCTACATCTACATCTACATAATACCCTGCAAGCCACCACAAGGGTGTGTGGCAGGGGGTGATTTCTCACCAAACATGCACTACATATCATGCATAAAAAAGGAATAGTATTAATATAGTAGTCAGAACTACACTATTTAAAAAAAGATAGAAATTGCAAAGCAAACATGCAAAAACATTCTGTTAGTAGGGTTAGCTTTAAGTACTCATACCAACATGCAGCTACCAATGCTATTCATTGCTACTCTCCAATAGGACATATTTACCGTTATTCGTATCTCTTATTGTGCGAGGGAAAAAGGACATTTTGAATCGGTCAGTTCGGCAATCAATTTCGAGATTTGTTGGGGCTTATATCTTTGAGTAACTTTTCAATACCATTACAGGAAATGTCAATTGGTTGCATCAGCCGCTGAAAGAGGTCAGGTAACACGACAGTTGGATCGCCGGAAGGTGGGTTAAAACGGTTTGGAAGAAGGAATTAAGCAAGTTAACTTTGTCAAGAGTGTTTGTGGCCATTTCCCACTTATCATTTTTTAGTGAATGGACGGTAGACTTATGGCCTTGCACCTCCCTGACGTAGGACCAGAAGACTTTTGGATTTTCCTTCAGTTGTTCCCCAAGTGTTTTTCTTTTGAATTCTGCGAATGCATTGCTGAGGGCTGTCTTTGCAGCAAATTTTGAAATTTTATACGTTACGCTCATTACATCTAGTTTACGCTTATTGCATTAGTGGGCATATATTTACTAATTCTTTTCATTTTAACATGACATATTCGCTGCCGTCTCAGGGATTTTCTCACTTCGGCATTGTACCACCTAGGTTCAGTATTTTCTTTTATAAATTTACATGGGATATATATATTGATCCCAGAGCGCATGATATTAATGAACGACTTCCAGGATCCCTCCGTACATAAGTTGATGGAAGAGTTTTTAAAATCCGATAAGGAATCTCTTAAATAAATTTTAAAGCTAGGAAAGTCAGCTCTTTTATTACTACTAAGTATCTATCTAAGTGTACTAAGTATCTTACGTTAGATTCCTCACATAGTACGCTTCTCATTCTCTTCTCCATTACACCCGTAAGATTCCTCACGCCTACCCTCGCTCCCCTCTTTCTTGGAAACCACGTGTTCCCGTACATCGTTGCCAAGTCCGAACTATGATTTCCGTCAATTTTACAAAAAATCTTATTTTTAATCGTAGAGGATCGATCAAAAAAGGAATGTGATCTATTTGAAATGGAGAGCACTAAAAAACTAACACATTGTTTATAACAATTATAGTTTATAAAGTTAAAATTTAACTGCAATCGGGCGAGCTCAGCCTTATGACCACCCGTGGAGAGACGGGCCTCGGTGAGGGTCTCGGGTCGCTCGCGAAGGGTCGGATTAGGCTCGGAGTCGAGCAAGGACCCTCATTAGCAGGCTTGACCGTCGGTAGTCCCCACCTGAGTACCTCTAACCATCGATATTTTTTATTTCGGTGATTTATTTGCCTAGAATCCAGTGAACATCGCTGAGAATACTAGAAAGTGTCAATTTTCGTCTAGAGATGGCTCTAGAAGTGATTTTAGAAGGTAGACCAAGAAAACAGAGGAGGGACACGAATCGATATTTTTTATTTTCGCTGATTAATTTGCATAGAATCCAGTGAACATCGCTGAGAATAGTCAAAAGAGTCAATTTTTGTCTAGAGATGGTTTGAGAAGTTATATTAGAAGGTAAGCCAAGAAAAGAGAGGAGGGCAACGAATCCAAATTTTTTTTATTTGCGCTAATTTATTTGCATAGAAAGCAGTGAACATCGCTGAGAAGAGTAGAAAAGTCAATTTTCGTCTAGAGATGGCTCTAAAAGTGATTTTAGATGGATGATCAAGAATAGAGAGTAGTGCCACGAATCGATATTTTTTATTTTCGCTGATTTATTTGCATAGAATCCAGTAAACATCGCTGAGAGGAGTAGAAAAGTCAATTTTCGTCTAGAGATGGCTCTAAAAGTGATTTTAGATGGATGATTAAGAATAGAGATAGTGCCACGAATCGATATTTTTTATTCTCGCTGATTTATTTGCATAGAATCCAGTAAACATCGCTGAGAGGAGTAAAAAGTGTCAATTTTTGTTTAGAGATGACTCTAGAAGTGATTTTAGATGGATGATCAAGTATAGAGAGTAGTGCCACGAATCGATATTTTTTATTTCCGTGATTTATTTGCATAGAATCCAGTGGACATCGCTGAGAATAGTAGAAAAGTCAATTTTTGTCTAGGGATGGCTCTACAAGTTATTTTTGAAGGTAAGCCAAGAAAAGAGAGGAGGGCCACGAATCGATCTTTTCTATTTGCGCTGATTTATTTGCATTGAATCCAGTGAACATCGCTGAGAATAGTAGAAAGTGTCAATTTTTGTCGAAAGATGACTCTAGAAGTGATTTTAGATGGATGATTAAGAATAGAGAGTAGTGCCACGAATCGATATTTTTTCTTTGCGCTGATTTATATGCATAGAAAGCAGTGAACATCGCTGAGAATACTAGAAAGTGTCAATTTTCGTCTAGAGATGGCTCTAGAAGTGATTTTAGAAGGTAGACCAAGAAAAGAGAGGAGGGACACGAATCGATATTTTTTATTTTCGCTGATGCATTTGCATAGAATCCAGTGAACATCGCTGAGAATAGTCGAAAGAGTCAATTTTTGTCTAGAGATGACTCCAGAAGTGATTTTAGATGGATGATTAAGAATAGAGAGTAGTGTCATGAATCGATATTTTTTATTTCGGTGATTCATTTGCATAGAATCCAGCGAACATCGCTGAGAATAGTAGAAAGAGTCAATTTTTGTCTAGAGATGGCTTGAGAAGTTATATTAGAAGGTAAGGCAAGAAAAGCGAGGAGTGCCACGAATCGATATTTTTTATTTGCGCTGATTTATTTGCATAGAAAGCAGTGAACATCGCTGAGAAGAGTAGAAAAGTCAATTTTCGTCTAGAGATGGCTCTAGAAGTGATTTCAGATGGATGATCAAGAATAGAGAGTAGTGTTACGAATCGATATTTTTTCTTTGCGCTGATTTATTTGGATAGAAAGCAGTGAACATCGCTGAGAAGAGTAGAAAAGTCAATTTTTGTATAGAGATGACTCCAGAAGTGATTTTAGATGGATGATTAAGAATAGCGAGTAGTGTCATGAATCGATATTATTTATTTCGGTGATTTATTTGCTGGGAATCCAGGGAACATCGCTGAGAATACTAGAAAGTGTCAATTTTTGTCTAGAGATGGCTCTAGAAGTGATTTTAGAAGGTAGACCAAGAAAAGAGAGGAGGGCCACGAATCGATATTTTTTATTTTCGCTGATTCATTTGCATAGAATCCAGTGAACATCGCTGAGAATAGTCGAAAGAGTCAATTTTTGTCTAGAGATGACTCCAGAAGTGATTTTAGATGGATGATTAAGAATCGAGAGTAGTGTCATGAATCGATATTTTTTATTTCGGTGATTCATTTGCATAGAATCCAGCGAACATCGCTGAGAATAGTAGAAAGAGTCAATTTTTGTCTAGAGATGGCTTGAGAAGTTATATTAGAAGGTAAGGCAAGAAAAGCGAGGAGTGTTACGAATCGATATTTTTTCTTTGCGCTGATTTATTTGCATAGAAAGCAGTGAACATCGCTGAGAAGAGTAGAAAAGTTAATTTTCGTCTAGAGATGGCTCTAGAAGTTATTTTAGAAGGTAAGCCAAGGAAAGAGAGGAGGGCCACGAATCGATATTTTTTATTTGCGCTGATTTATTTGCATAGAATCCAGTGAACATCGCTGAGAAGAGTAGAAAAGTCAATTTTTGTCTAGAGATGGCTCTAGAAGTTATTTTAGAAGGTAAGCCAAGAAAAGAGAGGAGGGCCACGAATCGATATTTTTTATTTGCGCTGATTTATTTGCATAGAAAGCAGTGAACATCGCTGAGAAGAGTAGAAAAGTCAATTTTTGTCTAGAGATGACTCCAGAAGTGATTTTAAATGGATGATTAAGAATAGAGAGTAGTGTCATGAATCGATATTTTTTATTTCGGTGATTTATTTGCATAGAATCCAGTGAACATCGCTGAGAATACTAGAAAGTGTCAATTTTTGTCTAGAGATGGCTCTAGAAGTGATTTTAGAAGGTAGACCAAGAAAAGAGAGGAGGGACACGAATCGATATTTTTTATTTTCGCTGATTCATTTGCATAGAATCCAGTGAACATCGCTGATAATAGTCGAAAGAGTCAATTTTTGTCTAGAGATGGCTTGAGAAGTTACATTAGAAGGTAAGCCAAGAAAAGAGAGGAGGGCAACGAATCCAAATTTTTTTTATTTGCGCTGATTTATTTGCATAGAAAGCAGTGAACATCGCTGAGAAGAGTAGAAAAGTCTATTTTCGTCTAGAGATGGCTCTAAAAGTGATTTTAGATGGATGATCAAGAATAGAGAGTAGTGCCACGAATCGATATTTTTTATTTTCGCTGATTTATTTGCATAGAATCCAGTAAACATCGCTGAGAGGAGTAAAAAGTGTCAATTTTTGTTGAGAGATGACTCTAGAAGTGATTTTAGATGGATGATCAAGTATAGAGAGTAGTGCCACGAATCGATATTTTTTATTTCGGTGATTTATTTGCATAGAATCCAGTGGACATCGCTGAGAATAGTAGAAAAGTCAATTTTTGTCTAGGGATGGCTCTACAAGTTATTTTTGAAGGTAAGCCAAGAAAAGAGAGGAGGGCCACGAATCGATCTTTTTTATTTGCGCTGATTTATTTGCATTGAATCCAGTGAACATCGCTGAGAATAGTAGAAAGTGTCAATTTTTGACTAAGGTGACTCCAGAAGTGATTTTAGATGGATGATCAAGAATAGAGAGTAGTGCCACGAATCGATATTTTTTCTTTGCGCTGATTTATATTCATAGAAAGCAGTGAACATCGCTGAGAATAGTCGAAAGAGTCATTTTTTGTCTAGAGATGACTCCAGAAGTGATTTTAGATGGATGATTAAGAATAGAGGGTAGTGTCATGAATCGATATTTTTTATTTCGGTGATTTATTTGCATAGAATCCAGTGAACATCGCTGAGAATACTAGAAAGTGTCAATTTTTGTCTAGAGATGACTCTGGAAGTGCTTTTAGAAGGTAGACCAAGAAAAGAGAGGAGGGCCACGAATCTATATTTTTTATTGGCGCTGATTCATTTGCATAGAATCCAGTGAACATCGCTGAGAAGTGTGGAAAAGTCAATTTTTGTCTAGAGATGACTCCAGAAGTGATTTTAGATGGATGATTAAGAATAGAGAGTAGTGCCACGAATCGATATTTTATCTTGGCGCTGATTTATATGCATAGAAAGCAGTGAACATCGCTGAGAATAGTCGAAAGAGTCATTTTTTGTCTAGAGATGACTCCAGAAGTTATTTTTGAAGGTAAGCCAAGAAAAGAGAGGAGGGCCACGAATCGATCTTTTTTATTTGCGCTGATTTATTTGCATAGAATCCAGTGAACATCGCTGAGAAGAGTAGAAAAGTCAATTTTTGTTTAGAGATGACTCTAGAAGTGATTTTAGATGGATGATCAAGATTATAGAGTAGTGCCACGAATCGTTATTTTTTATTTCGCTGATTTATTTGCATGGAATCCTGTGAACATCGCTGAGAAGAGTGGAAAGTGTCAATTTTTGTCTAGAGATGACTCTAGAAGTTATTTTAGATTGATGATCAAGAATAGAGAGTAGTGCCACGAATCGATATTTTTTATTTGCGCTGAATTATTGCGCTGATTGCGCTGATACAACGAACTTCAATATTTTCCATGACCATATAAATTATGAAACCGTTCCGTTGATGTCAGTGAGGATTGGTCGAGCTGAAATGTAAGTGACTGGAAAATACGAACTTTACAATTTGAGACCTGACGATGGTAAATGTTTTTCGTCCACCATTTTTGTTTTACGAAAGCCCTGCATACATATTTTATATTTATATCGAAGATACGTTGTAGGAATGTTATGCTGTTTTTTTACATCGACCTATACTTCCCTTTCGCCGTGCATACCTCTGACTTGTCGTTCAAGGGAATTTGGAACTGATCTCATGATAGGCGGATCCTTGTCTCCTGGTCTAACGGCTTCCTGAAAAATGTCCGCCCTCCCTGTGCTGGATTTGAGCAAGAATATCATTCCACCTAACTTCCTGGGATTATTGCTGTCTTTCTATTTGCTTTTCTAATACTGCCAGCTATCGTGCAAGGTATGTAAATGTTAGCGTCATAAAGTATTGAGTAGGAAGACCGTCATTCGTCCATTCATCCACATAGGCCATGCAATTTGCAGTATTCAGGCCGCACGATGACGCTTTGAGACCTACAACGTAACGATAATGGGTTTCCAGCTTTCTTTTCCTTTTCCAGTGTTTCGCATTTCTGATAATTTAAAAATACATCGCTGGAGATATCGAAGTTTTAACTCAACCTGAATTTTTGTGCGCAAATTTTAATTTATATCTTATACAACTAATCTGCTCAAACATTTTCAAGATAATTATTTTTCAATGATTTTTCATCGCATTTGTTAAATTATTACTCATTATGATATATCTTATGGATCATCTTCTACGGAAAAAATTCTTTGGTCAGTAAGTCGTCACCAAATCAGACTCAGATATCCGGAATTAACGGAATTTATTTTTTGACTTTTTCATCAGGCGATGATGATGATCACATAGTCGAAGCAAAGTCATCTTTTGTGCAGCTCTCTCCAAAGGTAACAAAATCCCACTAGACCCCAGAGTCATATTATAGACTTGTACACCACAATTCTGAGAAAATACCTTTTTTTTGCTGCATTTACCTAATTGAATTACATATTATACTTCATGGAATTACATGTTATACTTCATGAAATGGCAAAAAAATAAAGTTGTCATTGAGTTATCTCACAATTAGCTTTATAAAATAATTATTCATTTATTTAATCAATACATAGAATGAAACATAGCAATAAGTTACAAATTAAAGTTTAGTGCCACAAATGTCCACACGTATCTTAAGATACGTCAAAATTTTACTGATCAGTTTTGGCATGAGGTTGAAGGAAAAAAGAATCTGTTGAAAGAAATAATATTCCTTATATATTTAAAATAAAACAGGGAAAAACTGGATTCAGATAACTCAATTCGAATGCCTAATAAGCAAATTCAATTTTCACATGACGTGGCGATTTCTGAGTAGTTCATGACTAGATGTGTAAGTAAGCACAACAATTGCAAATATGGGCTAAAATAATCGAAATCACTTGTATGCCTACCATTTAAAGGCTTTCTTCTGCCATATTTAGTAAAGAAATTGCATAAACAAAACACTAAAGAGTCTAACATATTCGTCTCTAATTTCAATGGCCTGAATAGTTGTTCTAGGGTGACCCTGCAATAAA
Source organism: Platycnemis pennipes (assembly GCA_933228895.1). Taxonomy (NCBI): domain Eukaryota; kingdom Metazoa; phylum Arthropoda; class Insecta; order Odonata; family Platycnemididae; genus Platycnemis; species Platycnemis pennipes. The sequence continues at coordinate 5,629,119 of CAKOGI010000001.1, read as the reverse complement.
GGGGTTAAACATGTGCCCTCTATCTCTTCTCCTCAGATAGGTGTTTGTCGAGCCAGGAAAAAATCATTCAGGAGGCAACAGACCCCGATTTGACTCTGACCCCGAACAGACTCTGTACTTTATTTGGGTGTAGATGGATTTTAGTCAGTATTGCACCAAACTTATTAGCTAAAACGCCAAAGGCATTTTCAACTACCGTCCGGGTGCGACTATGATTAAATATTATTTTATCAGGCGTCAATTCTCTGTGCCTGAAGGGTTTCATGATATGTTTTTACAGAGGAAAAGCATCGTCTGCTACAATGACAGAAGGTACTATGTCTTCATTTCCCCCAGGTAAAGGCCTTTCAGCAGGGATTCCTAAGGAGCCCTCATCCAGGACCCTCTTCAAACTGCTAGCAGAGAACACATTGGCATCATTCACACGCCCCTTTACTCCAACATTTAAATTATATATATTACATAAAACCATATTAAATTTACACTACGCGTCTGCCAAGATAGGCCTTTAAATGATACAAGAAACCTGTGAAGACGCCGTGACTTGGCGACGGGAGGCCACCATCAATTGAGGCGCTCGGGGCTAGATAATGGTAAGCCACATTTAGGAAATTTTACAGGAGTGTCATCTGAAGGTTCGAAAAATGCCATAAATTAGGTGTTGTGTCTTGGTGCAATACATAACAACAAGGTGTGTGCTGTCATCTCTTGGTTTTCTTCAAATATTACTCCGCTAGTGGCTTCCTATCGTCTAGCAGATAAGAAAGGCGTGCAGATCTCAATATTTCTCAGTGTGTGGCTTACCATTATCTAGCCCAGAGCGCCTCAATTACGCTTCTCATCACCCGGAGGAGAGGGCAGCAGCTCTTCTTCTTCTCGTGAGTTTTCGCGTATTTAAAATAGTTAACAGAAATGCGATCAGCCTGAAATGTCACCCGTTTTTCCAAAGCACAGTCGAATAGGAATTTCATAACCAATAATACCATAAGTTATTGTACACTGTGCTATTATTGACAGGAAAATTGTATTAGTTTTCTTCGTTGGATCTCTGTTTGCTAGTCGAAGATAAACCTCTGTGACTTCAAATTCCGAGAGATATCATATTCGGGTGTAACCATTCGCCAGAAATCATCGCCGCTGCTGGGAATGATGGAATTCGGAGAGACCAACGTTCTGTGTTTTGTCTGCTTGCTTCCTCCCGTCGGGTGTCTGGCATGGGAAGGGAGGGGTATCCATGGAAACTTTGCTAATGTTTTCGTTTTTTTCTGTGGCGGAGTCGTGCAGTCTATCGCCGCCGGACGCCGTGAATGCTTCCCTTCCAGATCAGATTACAATCGCCACATTTTCAACTCCCCTCGCCGAAACTTGCAAAATTGTAACATTGTGATAAGAGAGATCATATAAAGAAACTGGCTTTAAGACGTATCATCAAGGCTCGATCTAGAGAACAAGCCAGTAAACCACTAACAAGGTTTGAAATCCCGAAAATAAATTTTGGAGCATCAGAGTATGTCGATATGATTGTTTGCAATGATGTGGAAGTGACAGAACCACCTCTCACAAGTCATTTGACAAATCAGGATTTGCAAAGGTTACTGGAAACCGAGAGTGTTAACATAGCTTCTGAGTGCACTCTTTTTGAACTCCCATCACATGCTCAAGCGGTAGAAAGAGCCGTCAAAGAAGTCACTGCTTCCTCAAAATTGGTCTGTGATCAAAAGAAAAGAGAAAGCTTAATCTAAACTAGAATTTTTGATAGAAATATTCGTCAAATATATGACACAAAGAAACAATTTACCTGTTGAAGACCTTTCTTAAAGATGTAAATACATGCTCTCATGGTTGGGTGGTTGGGAGGGCGTGGATGGGACTCGAAGTCCAACCACCTCCCCATGGTGAGTCGTGGGTAGTTTAATATGAACTAGCGAAGAGTTGCACAAGGCAAAGTTGATTAACGAAAGCGATATAAACAAGTTTTGATAACATCATAAGAGGATATCAGAAATTATAAAACGTTGAAAATATCAGAAATTTACGAATATTTGGATAAGTTTAAGCCTCATGTGCTGACTAAAACCACAGCCTAAAAATATTTATAAAAATCCTGTCTTTAGTTAAGGTCTTTTTTAACTATTTAGTGACTACCAGTTATGGTTTTTTTGTTTCAAGTATTTAAAAAAAATTTGTAAAAATGCAAAAAATTTCAAAAATTTTCAAACTTTAAGCCAAATGTGCAGACTCAAGATGACGTCGTAAAAAATAAATATTTTACAGAAGTGTTACTAGGTCTCATACACAGTCATTGAAGGGTACCCGTTTCCGAAAAAAAAATATTGACTTTTTTCACTCCACCCTAATGAACATACATCTTCGTGACTACAAGCATTCAATTTGCACATTTCTTGCCGGCGTTGCGGTCATGTGATTCAACTGGCTTTCTTTATTGGCTAATCTCATTTTGGCAATACTAAACCACTCGATGTTTCATAGCACTTGTCATCACCGGGTGAAGAAACTTCACCACCCTGTTACAGCATCTGAAACTATAAGGGCAAGTGAAGCTTTTCGGTGATGTCCATCACCGGTGATAGATATCACCCAAGTTACGGAATACGGTCCCTGGTATCAGGAGAAGGAGACCCTTCATATTTATTTCTTCGCCTTGGTGATATGCGTGAGAAGAACTTATTGCTAGCGAATATGTTTCGATCAATGTAAAATGGAAATTTAAAATTATTACCGTCTTTCTCATCTAAATACTGAGTGATTCAGAGGTTCAGTTCGGTGTTTTGAATAAATATTACTATACAGATAGCGACCAATATGTAAATACGGTAGAAATAAGCTTTTAGTCACGGTGTATACTACGGAAGTCTTGAATATACATTAACTATACTCGATATTCAAATCACAGGGAAGAAGACAGACACCAATTCTGAATTCATCCATTTCCCTCCCGTGTTCCAACAGTTGGAGTTGGAGGTCAGCGACTTCATCCTCGATAACATCTCCCCGAAACTGAAGACATCCGAATGTGCTAAAAAATAAACAGCAGCTTTAGTAGTGTGATGTGCTTATGTTTTCCTGCAAATGACCGAGTCATTGAAGAGAAAGGTTTGTAGTTAATTTATTTCACGTCCAGAATTTTGTTTTCAAATGTGGTAAATATTAGTTTTACAAAAGTTTTACATCAGAAGGAGAAATGAACGCGATTAATCCCATGAAACCAGGAATCTCATTGAAAGGATGCAATGAGATTAACGGTTCAGCGTTCCAGGTTCACCACTTGACAGAGCTAATGCAAAATAATTGCTGGCTATTGCACAGTAGTCATCGCCATGCAGAATTAAATGTCTATTGAACCTCAGCATTATTTGAAAAAGTAATCAAATTCTTCATCCTTTTTTTCTATTTATGGATATGAAGTTTATTTCAATGTCTTGAGTACTTCTAATTTAAAAACAGCAAATGAAGATACTTCTTCATTGAGCTCAATACTCTTCTTATGGGAGAAAAAACACAATCAAGGGGTATGAACGACCCTAAAAATTGGTTAATGCAAAAACCCTTTCTAAGAGGGGCCCCGCTACTTCTTTGGGATGTTTCCTCAGAATTCCACGATCTTATCTCCAGTGGTCATGGCTGTGCATCGATGAGTGCATGAGTAACTCGGTCATTATGCAAGAGACTCAGGAGATAAAATGGATCGACCGAGTGATTGCAGAATACGACTATTTTACGAAAGTACGCCTTATGTAGGATAAGATGCCACCATTAACTGTCATCGCAAAATGGGTGGGATACGTAATTGGCATTTCTCAAATCAGGCTGACTTGACCACAAAATCATCGGCAATCCATGGTCTACTCATTCTAACTCTTCATTCAGGGGCACCGAAAACGATTAACGATAGCCGCAATATAACCGTAACTATAAATATATTGCAAAGCATCCCATCGTTTTCTTATTGGCCAGTTCGAATAACTATTTTAATCAGCTGTTTCATACATATTACGCAACTGTTTAGTAAGAATACTTTTAACATTGATCGAGTGCAAGACAAATTTCTCATCAATGGAGACAATCATATTATGACTTTTTAAACGAAAGTAGTTTTCAACAGCGACTTGAAATGACTATGTCTACGGATGCTTAGTAATTCGTGGAAGAATTTGACAGAACATGCAGAATAGTTTTTGCAGGTCAGAAATGATCAGATAAAAAGGACGAACATGATAAATCATCAAAGGTAATAGGTAGATCAAATAGTGGGTCCGTTAAAATATTATCGAGGAAAATTTTAGTTGGAAAAGAGCACCAAGAGAAAAACAGATTGGGAGAAAGAATGTCTGTGATAGTAGTGAATTGTCGTAGTTTAAGAAATAAAGTACCTGAATTTCACCACCGCATAGAAAGTACTGATGCAGATATAATCGTAGGTACAGAAAGCTGGCTTTCGAAGGACATATCAGATCATGAAGTAATCCCGAAGTGTTTTACCGGAAACAGAAAGGATAGAGTAAGCAGAAACAGTGGAGGAGTATTTATAGCTGTGATTGACCCGTATGTCAGTAGAAGAGAACCTATTTCAGAGCGAAATGTAGAAAGTATTTGGCGTTCCGTTAAAAGTAAAAGTAGTAACGCAAAAAAGATATATGTAGGTGCATATTACAGGCCACCGGACGTAGACGACAATTCTAAGACGAAATTACTCCGAACGTGGATAGAGGAATGATAGTAGGCGGAGATTTCAATCTCCCTTCGATAGACTGGAATACGTGTAGTTTTATTACAGGAGGTAAGGATAAAGAACCCTGCAAATCACTGTTGAACACCTTTACGTCTCATTATGTATCACCGCTAGTAACAGAATCACCCAGGGCAAAAAACATTGTAGACTTATTAGCAACAAATATTTCCGAAAGAGTTCTAAGTACAGTTACAGACACAGGAATTAGTGATCATATAATAGTGCATTAGAAATTTATTGTAGGCGTTGAATGACATAAAAAACCAAGGAAATGGGTATGCGTATTTGGCAAGGCTAATTACGACGGTAGGGAGGAGGAATTAAGGGAAGCGTTTAATTTATTTAGCGAAAAAAGCAAAGGATTAGAAACAGAGGATTCATGGAGAGAATTTATTGAGGTCACCCGTAACGCAGTTAATAAATACATACCAAGTAAATAAGTACAGTTCATTACAGTGCTCACCGGCAATTAAAGTCACTTCGGGTGTCCCACAAGGTAGTGTGATAGGTCCACTCCTATTCCTTTTGTATATTAATGATATCCAAAAGGTGGTAAAAAGTAAACTTCGTCTATTTGCCGATGACGCAGTAGTGTACAGGGACATTCTAATCTAGACATAGGACAATGAATTAACAAACGTGGAATCCATTAAATATCTTGGAATAAGACTGACACATGATCTTTCCTGGGGTAAACACATTCGTGAAATAATGGGTCAAGCGAATCGCAAACTGGGTTTCATTAAAAGAGTATTGGGTAAATGTGACGATCATGTACGAGAAATCAGCCACTTTTCCCTTGTTAGACCTCATTTGGAATATGCTGCCAGTGTATGGGATCCCTACGAAATCGGTCTAAGTAATGAACTTGAAGGTGTGCAGCGTAGATCGGCAAGATTTTTAAAGGGACGATACGATAATTATATTAGCGTAACCAGTCTATTAAATGAATTGAAATGGGAATCATTGTCAGATCGCAGGTTGAAATTTAGACTTAATCTCTTCCACAAATTCCAAGGCAATATTTTCAGTGATGATGTTAAACATATTTTACGAACCCCAACTTACTATGGCAGACTGGACCATAATCATAAAGTTAGAGAAATTGATTGCCGAACTGACCGATTCAAAATGTCCTTTTTCCCAAGCACAATTTGAGATACGAATAACGGTAAATATGTCCTATCGGAGAGTAGCAATGAATAGCATTGGTAGCTGCATGTTGGTATGAGTACTTAAAGCTAACCCTACTAACAGATGGTTTTTGCATGTTTTCTTTGCAATTTCTATCTTTTTTAAATAGTGTAGTTCTGACTACTATATTAATACTATTCCTTTTTTATGCATGATATGTAGTGCATGTTTGGTGAGCAATCACCCCCTGCCACACACCCTTGTGGTGGCTTGCAGGGTATTATGTAGATGTAGATGTAAATATGTTAGTGATAATACAGAGCAAGGGTGGAATAACGCGGAGGTTAGGAAATCATTAAAGCGACAAAGGGTATGCCACGCTAAGATAAAAAATGCCAGACGGGGTCTATCGGTAGAGGAAAAAAATGTTGTTCAAAAGTATAAAAAATCGAGAGCATTAGCAAAAAAATCATGTCGGAATGCGTTATCACATTTGAAGAGCAAGATGTTAGGAGAATATTTCGATAGCATTCCTAAAGCGTTTTGGTCATATATGAGAGAGCTTCAGGGGAATAATACCACAGTGCACACACTTAAAAACGATGAAGGAATCAGAGTCACTAACAGTGAAAAAAGCCAATACTTTAACTCCTTCTTCCAAAGCGTATTCAACTCATTGTCACACAACGCAGTGGAATCACCGCCGAACACTTTCAGTGAGCAAATGCCCGAAATAAACATTTCATGTCGCGGAATAGAGCAGCAGTTAAAAAGCATTAGTAAAAACAAATCACCAGGTCCCGATCAAATTCCTTCCAGAGTTTATAAAACATTATCTTCTGAAATAGCCCCCTATCTAGAAATAATATTCAATAAAACACTAAGGAACCACACAGTACCCAAGGATTGGAAAGTAGCTAACATTACATCTATATTTAAAAGCGGTGATAGGGAAGAACCTAGTAACTACAGACCCTTTTCACTCACGTCAATCTCTTGTAAGATATTTGAGCACATTGTAGTCAGTTCGATCATGGGGCATTTGGACAGTCAGGGATTACTCAAAAACAGCAAACATGGGTATATTATAATCCATCAAGTAGGCTATTGAAATTACATAAAGCATAGCAATATACAAGCGTGTATATTCAACAAATTTGACTGAAACAGAAACCTCGATCACAACCTTGGAAAACAACGTCCACCCGCAGAGAATTAAGGAATGGATTGTAAAGGGGAAACGTGCGAAAAGGTAATGTCTTAGTCGCTAAACGATAGAATTGCATCTCTTTTTTAAGTGAGTAAACAGCACCGTCTTAAAAGCAGAAAGAAGGGGATAATCGAGAAATTACAAACCTTCTAGAAATCCCAGGATAATTTTAAATATCATTGAGTGTGTGAAAAATGAAAAAGATATTTCGATAAATGCCATTTTAACCCCAGATCCCCTTATCACTATGCAATTAAATAGCTAGCCTCATGTTAGCCTAAAAACGACCGTTTCCATACAGTAACATGGTTGCACGGCGATATTGCATGTTTGATTATCTTAACCCCCTGCCACTCACCCTCGCTGCGCCTTGGAGGCAATTATGTTGTTGTAGATCACACTCATTTCATTACATCCATAGCTGGATATCAAGTGAAAACGATGAGCTCTTACGGCTCACAGTATCTATTGAAAAGAAATGTCTCCAAGCCGTAATGTGTGTCCTTTCGTACGTGGTATAAAGGGGGGGAAAAAGGAACTTTTAGGAAGTGAACAACAGTACCTCAATGCTTCTTCTGGCTCAAGAAGGTCTTCCGGTCAGCAACCAGCTTCCAGGAGTCTGAAGGAGATCTTGTTAAAAAACACAACACTTCTAGAATTTCCACACTGGACACTGATGCACTTCCACAAACGCTGATGTTGGCATGTGCCACTTGTCAAGGGAAGGTAAAAAAAGGGGGGAGAAAGGGTGGAACGAAAGGTAAAAACGTATACGTATTTCAACCACAAAGTGGCCCTCTTCAGCGTGCTGAAGGTGCATACCTCGAGACAACACGGAGTTGACTGAGTAAGAATTGGTGCATCCGAAACCTTATATATTTGAAAAGAGTGTGTAGGGGAGGAAGACTGGACACAAGATCTCCTTCAGACTCCTAGAAGCTGGTTGCTTACCGGAAGACATTCTCAGGCCAGAAGAAACATTGAGGTACTGTTGTTCACTTCCTAAAAGTTCCTTTTTCTCCCCTTTATACCACATACGAAAGGACACAAAGTGATAAAAAACTTAAACTCCTCTTCTAATTCGTCTAAATGATAGTGCTCGGCATCTTTTAGCTTTTGTTGCAAACGGTTTTAACCACTTAAACACACCCCTCAATTGTACGTCAACCGCGGCTCATGTCAAATAATTTGAAAATCAGGACGGAACGATTAAGGCATTTCAAGTAAAACAACGTAAATGCATGTTTATAAATTCTTGAAATCGTAGTCCATGTGGAGCACATTACGTGAAACCGCCATAGAGGTATGTAAATCAATTGAACAATGATATTGGGCTCTGAACTAGTGAGGGCAAATGTAATAGACATTAATCCTTATGAAATCTTACCGAGACACGAGAACCACCCGCAAAAATAAAATCAATCTCCAGAAGACTGAAAATGAGGGAACACAAATTTACTTTCAAGCTCAGCTCATTAGCTGAAAACCTTTGCTTCTCGAATTTCTATTACTTTAGGCAGAAAAAAAGAATTTCAGACGTTGATATCCAGTAAGCGGGCATGATTCGAGATGAATTTAGAGTAGTTCTGACACGTTCGAGAAAAATCAAGAGACTGGACTATTGAGATTATCGGCGGGAAAGTGGCTGACGTCAGAAGACATTTCCACGTCGATTGGAAGTAACAGAATAGGAAAAAGCGGCATAACTCTATGAGAGCATGGAATAAACGAGAAAGAAGAACGTTAGCAACGAAGGAAACTTACCGTTTCTTTCCCTGAAGGGCGCTCCTCTCAGTCTGTTTCTCGAACTCACAGTTTTCGCTCTCACGGTCCCAAGAGATTGATGACGAAGATCCAGCTTTACGTCGCAAGGAACTCGGAGATCTTGTTCCTGAAAACAATTCACACCTTTAACAGGTGCAAAAAAATATTACTATATTCCTCACTGCACCACTGCCGGAAATATCTTCTAAATAATGGTAGCAGACGCGAATACCGATTAGAGCAACCATTTTAAACGCCATGAAGCAGATAGTATCTTTATTCTTAATTCATTCGTCGAGAATAATGCACTACAAACTATTCAACATCTCCCTCTTGTCCCACAACCTCAATTAACTTTAATAAATCCAACTATCTTAAAGTTCAGCTTTCTTACGCTAGTGCAGAAAAACCACGTGTCCATCCGTTCCCGCGTCTCAACGACGAATGAGAATGCGATGCATGGTAGACACGAGGAGAAAAGTCACCGTGACGTCACACCTGACTGGACCAATCACCGAAGTACAATCCAAGTTTTAATTAATAATTTTGAATATTTTGGGTAAGCAGAGTAGATTTAAATATTCTCTCGCAAATTCTATTGTTAAATATTTATCCTGAACATTAACATTTCCCTAATTAAAGCAATACTTTTTAATCAATAGTATATTTTTTTAAATTGTATGCGTCATCTGCAATTATTTCCGTCATTTATTCATTTGGCGGGAGACATCGACAAAACACACTATAAAAATTTTTGTACTCTAAACAGCCTAAAATGCGTCCTACTAATAAATATTTAAAGAGTAAATTGTTTTCAGACATGTAATAACATTGTGAAATTTACAAAACCTATATTGTAGATCAACATACTCAATCTTTAATTTATTTTGTAGGTTATTGCTCTTAATGAGACCGCTTCATAGCAATAGATTTTCGTTAACATTTACTTTGGTTAACAACCAGATATTCTTCAATAAAACCACTGTAGAGCACCGAATACATAGTACCCACGTCCACTTCCTAAGAAACGTTAGCATTCCCAACTTGAACCCTGCCTCCGTCAACAACAACAAACTTCGTCTGGCATCAATCTCATAAAACTTCAGGAATTCAAATCACATTTGAACGTGGGTTTCTACAATAACATGTGAAACAGAAGCAAACACTTACGTTTACTAGACCGGATCTCTTTAAGAAGACAAGTGCTGCCCAAGAGAATCAACATGTGGGGTATTATTCTCGCCAATGCATTAGCAGTCGCGAAACACGTCGCAACAACACCTGGTCACTAATCACATGATTCACTCAACCAAAACACCATTCAAATCTCACTGCTAGGTTATGTCCTCGGATGTAATACATTCCATTTTCACACCCACAAATTGCACTGAAAAGTGCCCGGCACACAGAACAACCCCTGCCACACACCCTCGCGGTGGCTGGCTGCGTAGTCCGTAGATGTAGATGAACAACATATTGAGGGATTTCAATTCGCTAACAGGCTTCTTTTGGGCCGAAATCGGTGAACAGCAATCTTCACGGGGATAGCTTAGATTCACGACCTTAAAATTCATCACTTCCTGAAATGCATGCATGGACTTCGTGCTAAAGACATTAATCCAAAAGCAACTTCTTATTACAAGACGGATACGAGTACAAGTATTCTCGCGTGGATTTCACACCACTGATCAGCTGACGAGGACAGCTCTCTTGCCACGCAAGGAGTCGACTAAGGCACTGCAGCGAGAGATAACCTCGTTCTTGAACTTGAGAGGCCGAGAGCGTCGGACACGGTGAAATAGTTCCTTCACACCACTCAGGGTCGAGAGAGAAGCACTTCGGAGGAAATAGCGAGATTGAATGCCAGAAAGGCTGACCTCGTCGGAAGTATTTCACCCTTCGTCATTAAAACCAAGGAATTGAGTGTAATTCAATGTTGTGAGTGTACTGATTAAAACGTAATGCGTGCATCGAAAGAAATGAGTGTTATGAGTAAAATGTAGTGAGTACGTAATGTGATCGAATTCCTTAGCATGAATGCACGTTCAAAAAGGGAGTTCGTGAACCAAGGAAATCATGAATTCGAAGTGAAGCGTTTAAACGAGAGACTGCATCAGAGCGCACGGGATTCACAAAGGAGTAAAGACTTCTGAGGAGGATACTTGCAAGGACTTTGGTTTGCTGAACCAACCGAGACTCTCGAGAGACTAAGGCAATCCGACAACTACCATGCAAAAAGTCGACGCGTTATGCAATGGTACAATGGATGATTCTGGCGACAGGATTTGATGACAAGAGTGATTAAATGCAGAGAATGGTTGTCCTTTAAGAAAAGACATTGACGAGCCTCGACGAGTGGTGTATTCTGAGGTCAAAGGGGACCCCATTTTAAGTAGCGAATTCTTTCATTTTTAGACGCCGCTACAATTACTTCGTGTGAATTCGGCACTGACGTAATAAAACAAAGTGATTCGTCAGACGTTATAAAAATCTGACACAAATCCACTTGTTCCAGCATTCGCCTGCACCAACATGTTCCCCAGCAAGCTAACGGAAGGGGTTGAACTGACATGTAGCTGCACATTTTAAATAAGACAAATAATTGAATTTACCCATCCTATCTTGCGGCCATCCTAAAATATCAGTCCGTGCACTTACTAATTATATGCAACTGTAACTTACATTGCTAACAATTTGTGGAAAGTGTCAGATATGCATTCATGAGAACCGAGTAAGCTAGTTTTTAGTACAAGAAAAGAATGTAATAATCATTGCTAGGAATTTCTAAAACGGCATTAAATAATTAATTAATATTTTCCACAGCAAGTATGCATATCTAACAAAATTAGAGATATTGATCGCCAAATTGACAGATTCAAAATGCCCTCTTTCCTCGTACTATTAGGGATATGAACAACGGTAAATATATCCAGTATTTGTGTAGCAATGGATAACATTGGTAGCTGCATGTTGGTATAAGGACTTAAAGCTAACCCAACCAACGGCATGTTTTTGCATGTATGCTTTGCTATTTTTATCGTTTTTTAAATAGCGTAGTTTAAAAAGTACCTATACAAGTACTTATCTTTTTTATGCATGATATGTAGTGCATGTTTTGGGAGAATTCACCCCCTGCCACACACCTTTATGGTGACTTGGTGGGTATTATGTAGATGATGTAGATGTAGATCGATACTAATCCTTTTTATGCATGATATGTAGTACATGCTTGGTGAAAATTCACCCCCTGCCACGCACCTTTAAGGTGGCTTGCAGGGTATTATGTAGATGTAGATGTATTAAGTAGAAGTATGGGAATGTAATGTTTTAACATGAATATGCTAAAATAATTACTACGCACAATTATTCTACATCGGAAAACACAGTACCTATTCTAATTTGCTTTACTGCAGATGTTGGGTACATATTGAAAACACCAGCGTATTATGCTAGATTCGACCAGCCAAATAAGATTAGAGAGATAGATTGTCGTACCGATAGATTCAAAATGGCATTTTCCCATGTACTATAAGAGAACAGAATAGGCAGCATAGGAAAGGGATAGGTAGGGGAAATATTCTACAGTATTCTGTAGTGGATGATGCATGTATTAACCCCTTAGATGCTGTAGATGCTAACAATCTAGTTGCATGAGACACTTTAGCTGCTTGTTTGCATTTTAGTAGTGCATGCTTGGTGATCTTCACCCCCTGCCACACACCCTCGCGGTGGCTTGCAGGGTATCGTGTAGATGTAGATGTAATTTCTCCAGCTATCTTAGCTGTATCCTATTGCTTTTCGGAACATTATTTCATTGCTGTAGCTGGTCAAATTAAACATTAGAACTCGAACAATAACGGCAAGACTGACTCAGTAACTATCCTATTCCTTATATCATTTAGGCAGGAACTTGAGATACTCTGCATTGTCCAGGCATTGTAAATCCTTGCTTAGAAAGGCTTCTCGTATCGGTGGGAGATAGTGATCACCAGCCACCAAGATGTTCTGAGTGAAGAACCAAGGTCCGAATTGCAAGGGGAGGTTACTGAACCGTCTTTAGAAAACCGTTTCAGTGAAGACGCAAACGCCTTGACTGGCGTGGGGTGGACTCTAGTCGTCACTCATCACAGTTAAGTGGACCGAGTGACATTTAACTGGGATGCCAAGTTCTTGTGTACGAACAAGGGTGGAAAGTTGGATGAAGCGGAGGAGGGTGAGTGAGTCTGCCCTTGGAATCCCAGTGAAAAGAAACAGAGTGATACATGGACTCCTCGGCTTCGTTCACGTCACAGTAGGAACGGTAAACAGCAACATATTCGTCAACTACTCCTAAAAGCACTGGAAAATTATTCATGCACAATGGAGTAGGGGTTTCAAGGATCACTTACATCTACATCTACGTAATACCCTGCGATCCACCGCGAGGGTGTTTGGCAGGGGGTGAAGACCACCAAACGAGCACTATTGACATGCAACTAGGATATTTATATGGCACCCACCAGGTCTTCCCCCTCTTACCTCCTCTAGTTTGGCTCAATGATCTCGTGCAAAGAAATTCATTCCATTTGGATTGAACCAGACGAGCCTGAACTACGTCTCCGTCGGACTGTGGCCCAACCCTTCGGGCAACTCGAATTTCTTAAACTCTGGATTTCTTTATGATGCAATTTGCATATTTCCATGCACAATTTTCGTTGCTAATGCCATGATGTATCTACATGTACGCTACAGCCTGCAGGCCACCACGAGGGTGTGAGGCAGGGGATCACCAAACATGCATTATTGACATGCAACTAGGCTACTGCATGGGAACATGATAGATAATAGACTAAAATGCTGCAAGATGGTTAGTACCTATGTACCAACCTAGAAAAACTAAGAGTACGTAAGTAAATGAAAAATACGTTCTCATCAACAAACCGTCTTAGCTATTTAAAATATACACTTCCCTGACTATTTCATGTCAACAACCCGAAAAAATTAATTTAGGGTGAGCATTGAATGCTGAATGAAAGCGCGTTGAAGAACAGTAATTTCGGGTCTTGCCGAGCTATATTACTTGTATGGGCATGAAATTTAGACTAATGACAATTGTTTAACACAAAAAAATTGTCCGCCCTCATCCGCCATTTTGTTTTTTATTCATTCAAACCTAAATGTTCATTAGTTAAACTATTGCAACATAGCTGTTTTATCCATTCCTCACAAAAGCCTCATAAACAATTAACAATACATGGATCTTCTTGACCCCTTTACTCCTACACGCACACCATCTTTAGGGGGCGTACATTAATTACGTGAGGCGATTTTGGCCGTTTTTTGACCCCCTCTCCCCCTTTGGTGAGATTTGGCTCGACCCCCTCATCCCCCCCCCCTAATTTCACGTGAATATTTTCAAAATGCGTATTTTTACTGTAAATACGTTAATGGGTGCTAGATTGCGTTGGATTTATTAAAAAAAAAACAATTATAATGTGCTTATTCGTTTTTATTTAAGACTAGCTAAGTTGAAATGTGTTGTCCATATATATATTAAAATGATCGCAATTGGGGTCACCTGTGATCATTATAGAAATTATTATTATTATAGTATTTGAGACTGCTAAGAACGTAGTCTAGAATCACAGTGAGAAAATCGCGCGTTTGGCTGGCCGCCGGTGGCGGCTGAACAATCGAGGGGCTACTGTGCTACATTATGGTTTTCACATAACCGCGATAAAATATTATTGTGTAGGATTTAGCCATATGTTAGTGGTGAATCATGTTTTACGTAATTTAACCCAGTTTCATCTCAATTTTACACTGTTTCTTGCGGAGAAAAATTACGTGATGTTTGCCTTCTTCCCCATGCGAGATTGGGTGAGATTCGTCTCGACTCCCTCCCCCCTAAACTCCTCACGTAGTTAATGGACGCCCCCTTACCTCTACTTAGATGAAAATGATAGCGACGAAACTATAGAGGAAGGCGAGCATGACGACGAAGAGGCTGATGACCAACAGTTCGACGCTGAATTAAGATGTAATGTAATATTTTTCTTTTCAAGTTTGTATATTTAGTAAATAAACATCCAATTAAGGTCAAAACATGTTTTTTATTTGATCACAATGCGAAAAAATCACAAAATAATTTCGACCGGTTTTAGAGTGCAAATAATCCTACGTGCGCCGCGACAACTAAGGGTCCTGAGGAGCATCGCCGGAATAAGTGACGTAGTGGTGAATTGGAGCCTGTTCACCTGGCTCACGTGAGCGTGTGCATTTCCTTCCGGCTCTCAGAAGTCGCTCTGGTGAGCGCGCTCACGAGAGCTCGTGTGAAAGGGGTCTTATGTCCAGCTCTTTGTCTACGGGTCTAAAAATGTCCACCCTCCCTGTGCTGGATTTGATCAAGAAAATTATTCCACCTAACATCCTGGGATTATTGATGTCTTTCTATTTGCTTTTCGAATATGCGAATTTTTTGTGCGTATTTTCGAATTTTTTGTGCGTAACCAAGGCCTGATTCCCGAGGTTCTGTGAGAGCTACTTTGACAAATTGTGTTTTTAATTAATTTTTGTTAATTATATTAGGATAACCACGCATCAACGCGAAAATCGGACTCTCACAAGACATCTGAAATATCATTTGAATAAAGGAGAAACAAAAAAGTATTATTTAAACCCTTCGGTTTAACGCAAAATGCTCGAATATGTTTTGCAAAATATTTGCATCTAGACGTGGCGGCTCCTGCCGGTCGCAGGAGGAACAACTAGCCCATTCGGTCGCTTCAGCGGTTTCGCAACATGGGGACATCCCCTATCGACAGCGGAGTGACTGCTACCACTACGCTACCTTTTCAAACTCCCCTCCCTCCCTCCCATCATACTCCATCTCCTCATTCGAGTTGATCACGTGAGTGGGTAGCGCTAGGACAAGGGCAGTGTGTTAGTGTCGTCTAGGAATCAACTTAGGTATTTATCTGCTTTGGTGACAATGGGAAGAAATGGGGTTCCTTACTCAAAGTTATCTCGCAATAAGTTGAACA
Organism: Platycnemis pennipes; assembly: GCA_933228895.1. Lineage (NCBI taxonomy): Eukaryota > Metazoa > Arthropoda > Insecta > Odonata > Platycnemididae > Platycnemis > Platycnemis pennipes. Next base: position 5,613,239 of record CAKOGI010000001.1, on the reverse strand, counting down.
TTTTCAAGAAAAAAGACAAGGTAAAAAGACAACAGCTTATCAAGTCAGAATGACCCTTTCAACAACATTGATTTCAGTGAGGATTTCCATCACGTTGAGAAGGCATTTGGTGATTCCCACGTCGGCGTGGTCTTTGGGGAGTTTCATGATGCAGAAGACACGGCTCAGAGGAAGCCTAAGTAACTGGAAGAAGAATCTTGGATATTGCCTTTTTTCAAGCAGATCGCGGTGCTCGAGTGCCATATTCCGATGACTTGTCGATTTTCGGACATGGAGGCCATAGAAAAATAACAATTTACATTCGTATATTGCACCTGACGATGGCGAAGGAAGGAGCCAATGATGGCACAGAAGCGCTGAAACTAGTTGTTCCGTCAATAAATTTACGAGTGGAAATATACATTGTTATTTTTCTCTGTCACTATGGATTTCCACATAGTTAAGCCTGAATCCTTCGAACTTATGGAGGCCATGTCTGAAAAACGGGAGGGGCTAAGGTCAGTGTTTCCGTTGAATTGCAAAATGTGCCAATTTCAGTCAGTGTTATAGATTTTGTCGAAGCGCAGGAATTTTTTGCGTCCCTGAAATTAACAAATTTGGAGAGAGACCTTAAGAAAAGACCACAGTCGATCAAGTAGGCTGCCCACTTGGGAAGGAGGAACGTAGAAAGCGGTTGACGGTATCTAATTTCGGTAGCGTATGTCCTCCGACGAAAAAAAACCAGGTCTGCCACTTTAGTAAGCAAAATGTTATACAGTGACATCAAAACTGCAGCCATGCAATACGGACAAGACAATGAAAAACGCGTTATAAAATTACTGCGGCAGCAGGAAGGTGTCGATGTATACTATAGGAAAAAAAATTTCCCAACAAATTGAGCACCGCCACTGTCGCTCGGAGAGAAAATAGGATTCCTTTCTGATGGAACATTAGACTTAGATTTCGGCCACCACGGCGGAATTTCAAACAGGGTAAGGTGATGGACTCACCTAACCCTGTCTGGCCCGAATATGTAACGGAATACAGGCAGCTTGCCAGCCCCGAACTGTAAACCTGCTGGCATCCAGAACGGACGTAGGTATATTATTCCGTGCATGCATTTTAACCGCTGTATTTAACTATCTCGTTCTCGCCAAACTTAACATTATCCGTCTTTCCTATATTTTTTATTTAGGCTTCGTTCCTTCTCACACAGTCTGGAATGATCCTGGGATTCTCCCGGTGTCCGCCTCTTCGCTCTCTTTCACTCGTTTGAAAAAGTTAACAGAAACAAACAACGAACTTCAATATTTTCCATGACCATATAAACCATGAAACCGTTCCGTTAATGTCAGTGAGGATTGGTCGAGCTGTAATGTAACTGACTGGAAATACGAAGTTTTCAATTTGAGACCTGACGATGGTAAATGTTTTTGGTTCACCATTTTTTATTTTACGAAAGCCCTGCATACATATTTTATATTTATATCGAAGATACGTTAAAGGAATGTTATGCTATTTGCTTACATCGACCTATTCTTCTCTTTCGCCGTGCATACGCATGCCTTGGCGTTAAAGGGAATTCGGAACTGATCTCATGATAGACGGATGGTTCTATCTTCTACTGCTGCAATTGTTTTCAGAAAGGTAGCCGTATGTCGTCGCTTTAAGAGCAATTATCGGATATAGTAGATAAAAAAATCCTTTTTATGTCCAGCTCCTTGTCTCCTGGTCTAACGGCTTCCTGAAAAATGTCCGCCCTCCCTGTGCTGGATTTGAGCAAGAATATCATTCCACCTAACTTCCTGGGATTATTGCTGTCTTTCTATTTGCTTTTCGAATACTGCCAGCTATCGTGCAAGGTATGTAAATGTTAGCGTCATAAAGTATTGAGTAGGAAGACCGTCATTCGTTCATTCATCCACATAGGCCATGCAATTTGCAATATTCAGGCCGCATGATGACGCTTTGAGACCTACAACGTAACGATAATGGGTTTCCAGCTTTCTTTTCCTTTTCCAGTGTTTCGCATTTCTGATAATTTAAAAATACATCGCTGGAGATATCGAAGTTTTAACTCAACCTGAATTTTTGTACGCAAATTTTTTTTTATATCTTATACAACTAATCTGCTCAAACATTTTCAAGATAATTATTTTTCAATGATTTTTCATCGCCTTTGTTTAATTAATTACTCATTATGATATGTCTTATGGATCATCTTCTACGGAAAAAATATTCTTTGGTCAGTAAGTCGTCACCAAATCAGACTCAGATATCCGGAATTTATTTTTTGACTTTTTCATCAGGCGATGATGATGATCACACAGTCGAAGCAAAGTCATCTTGTGTGCAGCTCTCTCCAAAGGTAACAAAATCCCACTAGATCCCATAGTCATATTATAGACTTGTGGACTAATCATATATTTTGCAAGTAATTGGAAAATGTAGAAAATGTGACCACCAGAATAAACGGCTAATGGTAAGTTGTATAATAACTGCGTGGAGTGCAGCGTCGCCTCCGACTGCAATATTCTTCTTGGCAAATGCACAGCAAGACCAGTAATTTCTGAATCTGAAACATCAGAATCCTCATCTGTGTCCATATGCAGTCCTTCCTCAGGTGGATTTATAACTATGGTTTCACGTGTCACATTCCTCCAATAAGTACAGTATCTCATTGACCGACAATCGATGAGACCTAAGAAAATAGAAAGTATATTTTTTCAAGCTGAAAATACCCGTTCGTTCTAAAAGATAAATTACATAAAATCATGAGAAATGGTGGACAGAAAGCGCGTCTTGCACACGTTCAAGTGCCATAAAATCAGAATATTATGCATTAACTGATGCTTACATGTTTAACAATTGTTCTGAAAACTTGTCTTGACTTTTCCGTGCTGACAGCGTTGATGGTAGAGCTGTTTGAGTGATATTTCACCACTGCTCCGTTACTAAAGTACGTCTTTTCTTCTCAGTGGTAAATGGCAGCCCCTATGCTGTTTTCTGGGCTTATATAGCAAGGGGTGTGCAACAAAAATAACCAAAAATTCATTTACGAAAGAGACAGTTGAGAAGTTTTTAGATCGCCGATTCCTCCTTATGTCAACTATACCCTTCGGATTCTCGAGCTTGAATACAAAGTACAAAATTTTGGGCGACGTAGCGTAGTAGTTTCTTTATCAATGCTTAACAAATTTACTCATTTCCTAGACAGATTTCGGGCTTGTAATCTGGATTTCATTGCCGGCTGAAAGTTTAACGAGAAACAAGGTATTCAATTCATTTTACCCTTCGGCGACAAGGAATACAAGTGATGCCAGATGATGCAACTTGATATCGGGAGCATCTGAAACCATATGCTTCTAGAAATCCAATACCGATTCATTTCATGCTTCCAATGAAGGTACTTTATCACAATTCAAATGAAGGTACACCACAATTCTGAGAAAATACCTTTTTTTGCTGCATTTACCTAATTGAATTACATATTATACTTCATGGAATTACATGTTATACTTCATGAAATTGCAAAAAAATAAAGTTGTCATTGAGTTATCTCACAATTAGCTTTATAAAATAATTATTCATTTATTTAATCAATACATAGAATGAAACATAGCAATAAGTTAAAAATTAAAGTTTTTGTGCCACAAATGCCCACACGTATCTTAAGATACGTCAAAATTTTACTGATCAGTTTTGGCATGAGGTTGAAGGAAAAAAGTATCTGTTGAAAGAAATAATATTCCTTATATATTTAAAATAAAACAGGGAAAAACTGGATTCAGATAACTCAATTCGAATGCCTAATAAGCAAATTCAATTTTCACATGACGTGGCGATTTCTGAGTAGTTCATGACTAGATGTGTAAGTAAGCACAAAAATTGCAAATATGGGCTAAAATAATCGAAATCACTTGTATACTTACCATTTAAAGGCTTTCTTCTGTCATATTTAGTAAAGAAATTGCATAAACAAAAAACTAAAGAGTATTTATGAATTTTTAAAGTATAACGTATCTAGAGATACGTCTGGGCATTAATGGTTTAATGATCCCCTAAGACGTTAGCATGTTCCCCCTCTAAACTTCCCCTTCCTGCCATTGAACGCGGCCAACACCATTCAAATGTCTAACATATTCGTCTCTAATTTCAATGGCCTGATTAGTTGTTCTAGGGTGACCCTGCAATAAAGGGGTTAAACATGTGCCCTCTATCTCTTCTCCTCAGATAGGTGTCTGTCGAGCCAGAAAAAAATCATTCAGGAGGCAACAGACCCCGATTTGACTCTGACCCCGAACAGACTCTGTACTTTATTTGGGTGTAGATGGATTTTAGTCAGTATTGCACCAAACTTATTAGCTAAAACGCCAAACGCACCCTCCGGGTGCGACTATGATTAAATATTATTTTATCAGGCGTCAATTCTCTGTGCCTGAAGGGTTTCGTGATATGTTTTTACAGAGGAAAAGCATCGTCTGCTACAATGACACAAGGTCTTCATTTCCCCCAGGTAAAGGCTTTTCAGCAGGGATTCCTAAGGAGCCCTCATCCAGGACCCTCTTCAAACTGCTAGCAGAGAACATATTGGCATCATTCACACGCCCCTTTACTCCAACATTTAAACATATTAAATTTACACTCCGCGTCTGCCAAAGCCAACAAAATGACGCTATCATTTTATATCTCCCTTTTAATCTTCCTCTATAATTGCGGTAGTATGATCCACTGGCTCGTGGGGGTCTAAAATTTACATGCTTCCGATGTAATGCTCCTGTGGAAAGTTCCACATTGATAGAAACTGGGAGGCAACTACTTCCAATTATTTGGCTGAAGAGGGAATATATAGAAAGTAATAATAATATGGATTGCTCCACATATACTCTTAAACAAGCACAACGGCTGTGACCATTCACTTAATGCTACTTATACCTTTATCTCATTCTTCAGAACCTCAATTATTGAAAATTTCGAGTCCAGAATGATGACGAATTATGTATTTGCATTACACGAATCATGGGTATTGCCTGCAAAATCCTCATCGCTGTTTGTGGCAGTGATTCTTTGCCTCATGACTGTATCTTGCCGCGTTATAACGGGTGCAACTTCTCCTAGTGGTATCCCAAACACTCGAGTTTTTGGCGATTCGATTGGATAAGAAATACGCGATTAGGCTTATTGCTATTGCTGAAAAATCATTTCACTCCAACAGTTTGAAATGCAAGAAAATTGTTAAAAATCCGATTTTTAATGTTGACATCATAGTGGAATAGACTTGAAATTTTGTGCTGCATTGCAGAGGTTTCTACCATCTGGAATACACGAATCAATAAATGAAGATCGCCAAGCATTTGTAAAATTTCCATTTTTTAAATCTACTTCGCATCGACCACTTCCTAGCTAGCACAAGATCGTGTAATACCTCTTAGGACGGTTCCAAGCATACCAGATTCTCTCTCTCCGTTCCTCCACTCTCACCAACTACACCACTCTACACCAACTCTCCGTTCCTCTCCTCCGTCAGTAGTTCCGTCTCCTCTTTTACCCTCCAGCATTGGAGACCTCTCTTCTCGGTCTTGTTGCCGCAGGGTCTAACTCTAGCTCAAGCAGCCCTCTTCTCATCTACATCTACATCTACACGATACCCTGCAAGCCACCTCGAGGGTGTGTGGCAGGGGGTGAAGGTCACCAAGCATTCACTACTAACATGCAAGCAAGCAACTAAAGGGTCTCATGCAACTAGATTGTTCGTATCTATAGTATTTGAGGGGTTAATACATGCATCATGCACTACAGAATACTCTAAAATATTTCCCCTACCTATCCCTTTCCTATGCTGCCTATTCTGTTCTCTTATAGTACGGGGGAAAAATGCCATTTTGAATCTATCTGTACGACAATCTATCTCTCTAATCTTATTTATCTGGTCGAATCTAGCATAATACGCTGGTGTTTTCAATATGTGCCTAACATCTTCAGTAAAGCTATCCGATTGAAATTTCTGCAATAGATTTAATCTGAACTTTAATCTACGCTCTGATGATGATTCCCACCCTAATTCTTGTATTAATTCTGATACACTACTCAACCTATCGTAACACCTTTTGACGAACCTAGCTGCTCTACGCTGCACACTGTCTAGTTCTCTCATCAAACCTAATTCATTAGGATCCCATACACTGGCTGCATACTCAAGGTGGGGCCTAACTAGTGAAAAGTAGCATCGCTCTTTTGTCTTCTCATCACATTTCCCAAGTACTCTTTTTATAAATCCTAGCTTTCTCTTCGCTCGGCCGCATATTTCCCTTATGTGTCTTCCCCACGATAAATCTTTAGTGATTGTTACACCTAAATATCTTACGGTTTCAACGTTTTCGATCTTCGTGTCATTAATTCTATAGGATCGCTCTATCGAATTATTCCTCCTCCAAAAATTGATAGCTACACACTTTTTAAGGTTGAGTTCTAACTGCCATTTGTCGCACCACTCTTGAATTGCATCTAAATCCTTGCTAAGTGATTTCATGTCCTCTTCGTTTGATATACCCCTGTACACCACCGCATCGTCTGCAAAAAGTCTAAGGTTACTACTAACTACGGTACCCAAATCGTTTATGTATAAAAGAAATAGAAGCGGACCTACTACGCTACCCTGGGGAACTCCCGATGTGACTTCGATTGTGTCCGACATGATACCATCTATGACAACCCTCTGCTCTCGCCCACTTAAGAATTCTTTTACCCAACATACAACGTCTTTATTTATACCAAAACTCTCTAATTTCAAGATTAATTTGTCATGAGAAACTTTATCGAAAGCCTTTTTAAAATCTAAAAATATCGCATCAACTTCAGTACTGCTTTCGCCGTGGACTAAAATATCGTGTACGAATAAAGCTAATTGTGTCTCGCAAGATCTACCTTTCCGGAACCCATGCTGGCTGTTTATGAGTAATCCCTGACTATCCAAATGCCCCATGATCGAACTGACTACTATGTGCTCAAATATCTTACAAGAGATTGACGTGAGTGAAATGGGTCTGTAGTTACTAGGTTCTTCCCTATCACCGCTTTTAAATATAGGTGTAATGTTAGCTACTTTCCAATCCTTGGGTACTGTGTGGTTCTTTAGTGTTTTATTGAATATTATTTCTAGATAGGGGGCTATTTCAGAAGCTAATGTTTTATAAACTCTGGAAGGAATTTGATCGGGACCTGGTGCTTTGTTTTTACTTATGCTTTTTAACTGCTGCTCTATTCCGCGACATGAAATGTTTATTTCGGGCATTTGCTCACTGAAAGTGTTCGGCGGTGGTTCCACTGCGTTTTGTGACGATGAGTTGAATACACTTTGGAAGAAGGTGTTTAAAGTGTTGGCTTTTTCTACACTGCTGGTGACTCTGATTCCTTTATCATTTTTAAGTGTGTGCACTGTGGACTTATTTCCCTGAAGCTCTCTCACATATGACCAAAACGCTTTAGGATTGCTATCTAAATATTCTCCTAACATCTTGCTCTTGAAATGTGATAACGCTTGCCGACATGATTTCCTTGCTAATGCTCTCGATTTTTTATAGTTTTGAACTAGCTCATTTTTTTCCTCTACCGATAGACCCCGTCTGGCATTTTTCATCTTAGCGTGGCATACCCTTTGTCGCTTTAGTGATTTCCTAACCTCCGCGTTATACCACCTTGGCTCTGTATTATCACTAATATATTTACTTGGTATGTATTTATGTTATGTTCTAAAACCAGGCGGATTCATCTAAATCTACATCATACCCTGAAAGCCACCATAAAGGTGTCGGGCAGTTGGTTAACCTTCACCAAACATGCACTACATATCATGTGTAAAATAGTACTAATAACAGCTTACTAGACAGAACTTCATCCGGAACTGAAATCACCACTGCGGCGCAGCAACCGCTGACGTCATAATCGATATGGCCTATAATTGGGCTTTACTATTTGGGTGTTATGTACGTACCTACCAGCTGGAAAGGGAGTCTTTGGTTAGCTTCTGAGTTTTGAAGGGAAACGCACGCTATGGAAAGCAGAAAATATCTTTTATGTGAAGAAATAATTGCGTATTTCGGGGGCAGTGCAAACCAGCGAAGCATTGTGGAGGATGAATGAGTGCTAAGTGCTGGATCAGTAGCGATCGTCGGCATTCGCCATGGAAGTGAGCCCGAAGCGTCGGAGTTAAACATTTTGGGAGTGATATTGCAGACAAGTGGGCTAAGTAAAGAGTCACTCCAGGTAAATGGTGTGCTAAGAGTGGCATTGGAGAAGGTAGGAATTTTGAAACTCGATTGTGCTTGCAAAGCTGGCCAGTCGGGTAAATATAAGTACGTAGGTGCCGTGCTTTCGTACTTAAATACGTAGGTTTTCTCGATTTAATAGTTCTAAATGAAGGTTAGATAAATTATTCAAATGTATATGCAACTAGATTATCGACTTGACATAAAAAATTCTCTTGTAAATATGACAGAAAGTTTACGAAAATTTGGTAGTACGAATTTTACTACACTACTTGATGTACGTCTCCATCTACATAATACCCTGTAAGTCTCCATTAAGGTGTGTGGCAGGGGGAGAATTCTCACCAAACATGCACTACATATCATGCAAAAAAAACTATTTTTAATTATATACTGTTCTAAACTTCACTATTTAAAAACTAATAAAAATAGCAATCCAGAAACATTCTGTTAGTCGGGTTAGCTTCAAGTCCTTCTTACACCATGCAACTACATATGCTTTACATTGATTCACTCATATTGGGCATATCTACCGTTATTCATGTCCCTGACTCTACGAAGAAAATAGGAAATTTTTTATCTGTTAGTTCGGCAATCAATTTCTCTAATTTGGTGCTTATGGTCCAGTCCACCATAGTAAGTTGGGGTTCGCAAAATGTTATTAGTATCATCACTGAAAATATGGTCTTGGAATTTGTTTAAGAGATTAAGTATGAATTTCAACCTGCAATCTGACAGTGATTCCCAATTTTATACATTGATTGGTTACGCTAATAAGGTTATCGTACCGTCCCTTTATATATAATGGAAATCTTCGCTGCATACGATCAAGGTCGTTATTCAGACCGATTTCGTAGGGATCCCATACTCTGGCAGTATATTCAAAATGAGGTGTAACAAGGGAATTATGTAGCTGATTTCTCGTACATGATCGTCACATTAACCAAGTACTCTTTCGACGAATCCCAGTCTACGATTCGTTTGACCCACTATTTAACGTATGTTTCTACGTATTATGCTTATTATGTTGCAAAAATGAATAAAAATCTTGTATGTTTGTTTTCTTCTCTGTTGTAATACGAAGTTCATGTTTAGCTATTACTTGTCCAGCAAATACTTTGCCATCTGAGGACATCGATATGCATGACGTGGAGGACTTACCGAATGCTCTTTGATAGGTGCTTTTAAAAAGCTTGATACTGACACAGCTAAAAGATTATCTATCCATTGATTGCTATTATTATTCTACAACAATTACGCATCTCATCATTATTATTATTATTAATTCTTTGTCTTGATGATAATTTTCAAGTGTAGCCCTGATTTTAGTTGATGCCTGCCTTGGGGAACTTAACAGATTTGAAATGAGTGAAGGTGCTTTCATGTATTTTCAAAGGGCTAGGAGGATTTTTAAACGATAAAGGAACAGTAGTTCCCTCATCGTTTAAACTACATGGCTATGATAGTGTCCTAAATTCATTTCCACTTCTGTACCCAGTATTTCACCTTTCCTTTCTTATAATACATTTATTACCTTACATTGGAAAAAATTGTAATTCCTGTGTTGGATTGTCTACTTCTCTTTGCTCAATGTCATGCATTCCTTGTCAACAGAGATTGGTTTCATTCATTCAGAGGAATACTAATGACCGGTATATATCTGCTGTTAATCAGTTAAGTTTTGCTTAACCTAAGAATCAGTTTCCGTAGATGAATTATCTCCCATGACTGTGTTGTTTTTTAAGCTTTCACCTCCCCTACCAGTTAATAACATGGATCTCCAGAAATAACGAAGTGACACTAATGGTACAGTTATTATCAACAATAAAAAGAAACCTAATATTTGACAACAATTCTTAGTTAAATATCTTGTACCTGAACGGCAGACGCATGGTTGACATGGCTGAGAAAATGACCAATTTAATAAGCAAATTAGATGCCCTGATAGGTGCTGAAACTTGGATGAAACCTCAGAAATAGAGTTTTGTGAATAATGCTAGCTACAGCTAGTAACCGTATCCCAGCAATAGCTCAATGATTAATATGTACCTAGATAGTAGAATACTTCCCATGAAGGAAAAGATAGCTAAAAAGACTGTTGTAATAAAATGAGTGGTGACAGCAAATACCTACCTTTCCATTAGTAGAAACAACAATACTAGGCCTTTTTCCATGTTGCTCATTTTAATTAAATACAGGAAAATATAGTGACGTACAGAGCATTACAATTTACGAAAAAAACAACTTTTTTTTTTATCAAGTAAGTTGATCTTGTTCTTTTAAAAGGAGCACGTAATTTAAGTTAGTCATGGAATACCTGGAAACAGAGGTTTATGAATTATGTAAAGGCAGCTGGTTTGAGTGAATAAATGGTATCTGAAAAAGAATGGCTTGTGTGTCCAGATAAAGTGAAGCTTTATGTTTATTATTGTAGATACAATTTGCTACAGTTCCAAGTTTGCAAGATACAACAGACAATGGTATGAATAATACAGGAATATTTTTAACCAACATAAAGTCTTCATCTAAGTATGGTCCATAGACATCATAGTATGGTCCATAAAATAGTTTAAAATATGCATTCATTCCATAAGCTTAACTTATTTAATGGAAGAATGGGAATATGGTTTCTAGTAATTCCAGGAACATATATAGCAGTACTTTATATTTGGCACTTTTTGGGGTACATTTGTCGCTAATATATTTGGTGATCTTCACCCCCTGCCACACACTCTCGCGGTGGCTTGCAGGGTATCGTGTAGATGAAGATAAGGCTAGAATGTTTTTCCATCGGTTCCCTTACTAGGTGTTGTAAAGAATGTGACATAAATGTGTTCGATGGTGATTCGCAGAATTCCTTATCCTTACATCCTGTTCTAAAACTACACGTATTCATCTACATGTACATAATACCCGGAAAGCCACCATAAATGTGTGTAGCAGGGGGTGAACTCTCACCAAACATGCACTACATGTCATGCGTAAAAAAGTATTACTTAATACTAGTATACTAGTCCGAACTACACTACTAAAAAAATAGTAATAGCAAAGCAAACATTTAAAAACATGTTTGTTGGGTTAGCTACAGAAACTCATACCAACATGCAGCCTCCTATGCAATTCATTGCTACATTCGTATTGGATATATTTACCGTCATTCATATCCCTAATTGTCATCATCTGTTCCTAGGATTCGTTTGACGCAGCCCTCCACTCCATTCTTCTATCGGCCAACCTCTTCTTATTGACGTAGCTCCTCCTCTCTTTTACACCCTTCACAACTTGCTCCATACACCTCATACGACGCCTATCCCTAATTGTACGAGGAAAAAAGACACTTTGAATCTGTCAGTTCGGCACTTAATTTCTCTAATTTTGTAACCATGGTCCTGTCTACCATAGTAATTTCAGATTCGCAAAATATTTTAAAGTCATCACTGAAAATTATATCTTGGAATTTATTTAAGAGATTAAGTCTAAATTTCAAACCTGCGATCTGACAATGATTTTCATTTTAATTCATTTAAAAACTTGGTTACTCTAATATAATTACCGTATCGTCCCTTTAAAATCTTGCCAATTTTCGCTGCACACTTTCAAATTCATTATTTTGATCAATTTCGTAGGGATCCCATACACTGGCAGCATATTCCAAATGAGGTCTAACAAGGGAAACGTAGCTGATTTCTCGTACATGATCGTCACATTTACCCAATACTCTCTTGCTGACACCCAGTCTACGATTGCCTTGACCCATTTTTTCACGTATGTGTTTACACCAGGAAAGAACAAGTGCCAGTCCTATTCCGTGATATTTAAATGAATTCCACGTTTGATAATTTATTATTATTTTAAGAAAGTCAACACATTGAAATCGTAATATTTTCGAGTGGAAAATAATTGCCAACTGGGGGTTGCGAACCCGAGACTCTATAATGGCAAATCCAACACACTAAGCACTACGCCACGTGATACATGAAATGTGTGTTCAACCCCAAGGTTGGTCCTTGAGTCCGTGCTAAGCCATTGGCGTCACACATTCAGCGTAGTGGGGGCAGTTCCTTTCCATTGGCCACCTGCGATTTCCCACGCTGTTCGGACACAATGGATTTTTTCGCGAGGATTTTTTTTTGGTTGACCTGTCCAGATTGTTCTTGCCAGGGTTTTGAACCTATAACCTTCCGATCAGTAACTCAGCGCCCTACCCACTAGGCCACCACGACCCCCTAGTCTACATATATATTAGTCTACGTAATACCCTACGTGCCATCACGAGGGTGTGTGGCAGGGAGGAAGATCACCGAACATGCACTACTGACATGCAATTAGGATATTAAATGGAGACATACTAGATAATACTGCCACATACAGCTAGATGGTTATTATCTACTTAATAAGGAATACATTATTGGCTGCTAATACATTCATCATGCAATACAGACTAACAATAATTCACCTACCTATCCCTTCGCTTCGCAGCCTATTGTTCTCTCTTGTGCAGTTGCTCTGCTCTCCTATCGACACTTGATTCATTCGCGTCGCTCGGGAGCGGAGACCCCATCTACATCTACACGATACCCTGTAAGCCACCGCGGGGGTGTGTGGCGGGGGTGAAGATAACTAAGCATGCACTACCGACATGAAAACAAGCAACTATAGGGTCTCACGCAACTACATTCTTAGTATCTATAGTATCTAAGGGATCATGCACTTCAAACTACTCTAAAATATTTCCCCTACCTTTGCTATGCTGCCTATTCTGTTCTCTTATAGTGAGGGGGAAAATACCATTTTCAATCTATCAGTACGACAATCTATCTCTCTAATCTTATTTATCTGGTTGAGTCTATCATAATACGCTTGTGATTTTAATATGTGCCTAACATCTTCAGTAAAGCTATCTTATTGAGATTTCTCTGATGGTAATAATCTGTGCTTTAACCTACGCTCTGATAATGATTCGACCCTAATTCTTGTATTAATTCTAAAACGCTACTCAACCTATTGTAGCACCTTTTCACGAGCCTAGCTGCTCTACACTGCACACTGTCTATTTCATATATATGAAATTTAATTCATTCGGATCCCATACACTGGCTGCAAACTCAAGGTGGGGCCTAACTAGTGAGAAGTAACATCGCTCCTTCGGTTCTTAAGTTAACTTAAAAACTAACATCGGTTCTTCTCCGATTTCATACTGTTTGTCACGTACTATCATGAAAGTATTACGGGCTTCAACACACGAATTTCAATCATCGATTTAGGGAATAAAAAATTATTCTCTGTTCAACGTGTAATTACGAACGTTTAATCGGCGACTTCTTTGAATGCCATCATTTTAATGTCGTAAACAACTAAACTTTGCAAGATGAAGGACTTCAAGGCATCATTGTCCATACATGACATTATCATCACATCACAGTTATTAGAGAGAAACCTTAGGGATCATTGTTGATGATTCAAATGTTAAGAGAATAGAGATCATCCTTTCGGACGCAATTGCTTAATAAGCAGCAAGACTAATGCGGCTTTGGTGGAGATTAATAAAGCATTTCGAATTCGAAAGATAGGGAGGTCAGGGCGGGCCGAAGGTCATTGTCCCGGACAATTGAATTCTGATCATGAGGAAAGGCGCGACTTACTTCCTTCCGTAAGATTGGCGGGGGGGAGGGGGGAGGGGGGAAGTGGGTATCGGATTTCGAGGTGTAGCGGCAGCTGCACTGAGGAAGGAGGGAGGGGGGCGTGTCTCTTTCATGGGGAGATCATGTTTTAACTGGGAAGGGGGGGGGGGGAGAGGGGTCGGTTTCGAATGTTCTGAGGAGGGAAAGAGAATCGTGGAGAAGGCAACTCGAATGTCCGAAAAACAAAGGAAGGGAATCATTTGGGGAGGACACAGCAGAGAGGCGGGGAGAGGGGAAGGGAGGAGGGATCGGTGGGACCTTCGAGCATAGAAGGAATAGAGGTCTGTATCCTTTCAGCGAAGAGCTACGGGGGCCAGAGCAAGCCAGTCGTTGTGACGTCAGAGAAGGCACGATTTCATTTGTGTGCGCCGTGTTGGTATAGAGGTATATTGAAAACTTCCTAAAAATGGTGTGGTATTGTGCTGCACATAATTGTCAAGAAAAGGGAAAGAAAGGCGGACCTTCATTTCACAAGTGCGTATTTACATTTTATGACAAAGGTACGTTTGTACCTAGGTAATTCACGTTATATTTTCATCATTGAATACACTTTTGTGGCCAATACATGTAAATCTGTTTAATCGTTGGAGTGACGGGAGAAGTTTAATTATGTTAGGTAGGTCTTCGTGAACAATCATGGTAACTACTGTAGTTACATAAATGTGCATGCTGTAATATTAGAAAATGAATGGCATGCGAAATTTTCGTAGAATCGCTACATTGCTAGATACATCAGCGCGGATTTCACTTTAAAATTCTCTTCACATGATAACTACTTGGAAATGATCGTTGTTGTTAGGAATGGGGATTTCATTATAATCACGTAAGTACATTACGGCAATCCCTTATTTATTTCACTCCTTGCATAGCTCTTTTCCATGTGGAGTGAGGCAATTTTATGCAATAATTGAACTTTATACTACTCTTATGGCAAAATTCCTGCCGATTCTCTACCGTTTTCAACTTTATTTTCACTCTGTTCTTACTCGGTGAAGCTTCGTGGGTGCCAGGAGAACATCAGTTAATATGTAGTACATTTAATTTAGTACATTTCTCTCGTTAGTAACTTCTCTTAAATCTAGCGTAGCATGCTGAAGTTCCACTTCTTATCGCAAATTACTTTGAGATTCGCAAATGATCCTCAAGAATTAGTTGTTCTTCCAAACACATTCTGAGGTTGTTTACTTTCCATTTTTCTCATTTTTTATAATTACAAATTTTCTATGGAATACCATTCTTATGCTACATAAATTTATATTCATGCATGTTTTCAGGAGTAAGAAGAGAAAATCACTTTTGGGAGACTTTGACAGAGTTGACATGCACTCTCCTTAAAAAGCAGGAAAGTACATGGATATTGAGGCAGAAAGTTGTAAATGACAAAAGTAGAAAAATAAAAAATTTCAGAGGAAGGAGCATAGCTTAAAGAAGAGAATAACAGAATTAAAGTACCTGGTGGCACACCTCAAAGGCCAACAGCTAGTTAACAGTGAAGCCTCTGATGCCATTCTTGTAAGTAGGTACAGATGTCACCAGATTACTTTATTCAAGTTATGAATTTTTATGAAATATATCTCTAGATTTATGTGAAATTTCACTTTTTTATGTCAGATGAAAGTTACTGACAGTTTTGGAAGGAACCTCTACTGAGGGGACCAATGCCATTTATAACTGAAATAAAAAAAATTGAATGGTCAATTATCTTAAATGGATCATTCTGCAGTTTTTTATTTTAGTTTTTTGATGTTCTGATGGCTTGAATGCTATGGACACTATGAATTGTGGCATAGGTTCAGAATTTTAAGTTGTGAATTGAAACAATTTACTAATAAAATTCAAAGTGACTGACATGTCTGTGCACTGTGTAAGTAAGTCAGATATGTAGGTTGCTATCTTAGAAAACATGCCATTATTGTTGAATTGGCACAGTATTTCTGTAATATACATACTCAAGTGACAGGGAACCCAAAGGCCAATTGCATCGAGGAAGTACCAACTTCTATCCTGAAGGTTTCCAGTGGGAAAAGAGAAGTTACAGTAATGATATCACCTGCAGCACCCTTCTGTGACAAATGCCAATTTTCCAAGGACTACAGGATCAAAGACCATGATTACGACATGCCATATGACCCCTTATCTACGTCCAAGATGTAGTGGCATATGTATCTGGCTTTGTTGTTAGAAAGGTGGAAAAGTGTGTGCAGTGCAGATCAATGGATGTGCAGAAGTTATGCAAAGTTGCTGAGAGAGCATTTCGAGCACATCCAAATATCTTCCATGAGACAAAAAATATTCTACACTTACTGGCCAACATCACACTACTAAAGGCCACCCATACAGACATATTTGATGAACTGCATGACCATATGTTTGATGAGGTGCCAAGTGGCAATCATGTGATAGCATTAATGAAAAACATTGTAGAACACTACCTCACTATCAGACTGCATCACAGTGCCAATGTCCATAATTCCAAACTAATGAATGGTAGAGTTAGGAGTGTTCTCAATAAAACAATACTTTTCAGACATCAATACAAAAGTTATTTTTTTGACAGTGTCATTTCTGGGTAATAAGTATGATTGGTTCTGTTTTAAATATGTGTAAATTGTTTGGAAAAATAGTTACCCATTCCAATGTCCAGTTATGTTGTAGTAAGTTGTTACTATATCCCTGGTGAAAATAAGCTGTGAGGGAAGTGTGAGCTACTGTGAGGGAAGTGTGAGTTACTGTGAGGGAAGTGTGAGTAATGTGATGGAAGCGTGAAGTAATGTGAGGGAAGTGTGAGTAAATGTGAGGGAAACGTGAGGTGCTGTGAGCATAATTTTTCTGAGTCCTAAGGACATCAGCTCCAAAGGAAAAAATTTTTTTCCCACCATATTTCTCCAAACAAATACTCATGGTATAGCTTACACAAAGACCACTTTAAATTTTTTCAAAATAATGCAAAAGTTAATGTGATGAAAACGTGAGGGAAATGTGAGGGAAGTGTGAGCATATTTTTCTTAAAAGTCCAAAGAATATTAATGCGAATTTAAAAAAAATGTACCCAACATATTTCTCCCAGCAAATACTCATGGTATGACTTACACAAAGACAACTTTTTATTTTGTCAAATTATGAAATAGTTACTGTGAGGGAAATGTGAACATATATTTCTTCCAAGTCCAAAGAATGTTAATTCAAATAAAAAATGTTTCCCAACATTTCCACAGGCTCATGGTATGACATACACAAATATCACTTTAAAATGTTGTAAAAACTATTATAAATGTAGTTCATGGGAAGCCTGAGAATACAATACACTACTAGTCCCAAGTAACGTCATTGTTAATATCTTAATTTACTCATCTTTCTCGCAATTTCCAGTTTCTAGCCACAACATGTTTCACTATCATTTTCATAGCATTTTTTAAAATACAGAAATGAGATAAAAATTATTCTCGTCCACTTAATCACCATAGCATCCATGAGGTACAGTACATACAAATTTTTGGTTTTGAATGGACTACAGAATGCACTGACCAACAATGTCATTTGGTGTCACCATAATCAAACAACCTGTACCAGAGACCTTTTTCACATGATTTAAACTTACTGTTCTGCTGTTGAGGACATTTGACTCTATGATTACAAATTCTCTCACGAACAGTACTACACTTGTGCTGTCACCACTGAAAATTTGGCAGATATTTTCTATTGTTCCACTTTTACCTCCACAGAGATTCACTATGGAGTCATTATTTTTTTTATCTTGTACATACGCAGCAGTGGTGTGCCTCTTGCCACTCAGGATTACTTTCTTAAAAGATTTAACTCCACGTATGTGACCAGCAAGGTAATTTTTGACACAATCTAGCTCCTCGTCATTCAGATGGTACTCTTCTCCAGCACCAAGCAATAATGTACCTTGACTAGTCTCCAGAACATGCAGTGACTTCCCCATGACAGAAGCACAAAACCTTTTGGTGTCTTCAGAACTTGCGTATTTGCTACACATGCTAGGTAAAGCCCTGAATGTGAGGAACCTTCGAACTACTTGCTGTGCTATACTAGTCCCACATTTTTGAAGCTGAAGGATTTCTCGGTTTTTTCCTTCAAATGAAAAGCAGTTATGAGTCCAGAGTGGACCATAGTTCGCAACTCCTTTAGTAATATGCATCAGTAGATGTGCATTGTAGACCATATTTGAATCTCCAAAGTAAAATTGCAGCAGGAAGACATACCTCATCGGGAGACTGTGAGCATATTGCAGTTCAGTTTGAGATATAGATTTTTGAAGAAGGATATTAATTCCATCTGAAAGCATGGCAATATGTTCTACATACTTTTGAGGTAAAATGTCTTGCAAGCATATAACACAATAGAAAGTCAGCCATGATCACCATTCTGAAGCTTTCCATCAACTTCTGTCCTTTAGAGATCAAGGAGTCCTTGTAATGCATTTTGGAGGCTTTATGCTCAGTAATCGGGCATCCAATGCAGCCACTTGGTGTTCCATGCCAATACAATAGCTTTTACCACATGATGTCAACAGTATTTCTGTGTGCCTCTTTATGTTTCCTAACAGCACAGAGTGCATATAATCAGGTACCATTCCTTCCACCAAATCAAAATGAAGTAAATTCATGAGGGGGGATGGACCTTTCACACCCATTACGCTTCTTTGCTTCCGGTCATGATGGTGTCTATTGTGGAATGCCTTCCTCACGTCGCGTATTATTTCAACATGAGATCTCTCCTTAACAGGTTCCTGCAACACAGTGAACCGTAGCCCCGAAGAAGTGCGTTCAGCTTTATGGTAGCAGATGGTGCAACCGTAGTAAGAGTTAAACTGCATCATATTTAACATCTGACAACGAGCTACAGAATCCACGGAAGCACATAAAGGAATGACTTTGCTGTTCACAGATTTCCCATTATAATACCATCTAATTCCCTCAGTTGAGAGGCGATTTGCTTCCCTTACGAATGGCTGCAGAAAAACAACCATATTTGGGTCTTTAGTTCCAACCCACAGACCAGCAAGTAGCATGTGCTTGGAGCGTAAACTCGGAGGAAGCTCATTAATAACAGCATAAATAGGCCATATGGTCTGCTTGGAAGAACCCCCCAGAGAGCATCCATCAGTCTTAAATGTATACGATAGATTGAATTTATCAGAGAGAATTTCTCCAGGTGCACTATATTTTTTATTAACTTCTCCATCATAAATGTCTTCCAGAGCACCCTCATTACTAATCTTCCGTTCATACCGGTAATTCAATGATTGGGCTACATCAGGCTTGTTCAATAAATCTATTATTTGTGTTTCAAGCCCAGCTGAAAGGAAGAAATTTTTAAGTGACCGCAAATTTCCCGGTTCATTCCCACATTCACAAACTACGATGGCATTTTCATCATCCTGTCCAGTACCTAAATAACGCTCACAATCAGGACAATAGTAATGGAAAGCAGTAATTCTTTTTCCTGCTTCCATGTGCTTCAACAACAAGTACTTTGAGGGAGGAACGACATCTTTCCCAAAAATTGAATTCAGCATTTTGATTATATCTACTATAGCCTTCCATGTGAGAGAATGACGGGCACCAAGTGCAAGGCACATTATCATAACATCTACTGCTGTAGCTTCAATGCAATCACACAACTTTCCCTCGAGCACTTCCTGTCCGCCAAAAGTGTCCAGCAGAGCACCCAGATTCGGAACTGGAGTATCTTGATCACCCTGGAGGTGTGTGTTTTCACCAATGTTCCCATCACTGTCATCCCCATTATCTGACGTTAGGTTGCCCTGAATATCCTGAAAAATTACGAAGTAAATAACGTGATGCATATTTAAGTTCTCGCTTGCACTGTTATAAGAATGTTCTTGGCTTGAAATGAAATATATAACTTACAGGGCTATCCACAACTCTCCCATCTTCAATGTTGATGGGCAGTGCGACATCCGCTTCCATGGAATGTTCGGAAACATTCTGAACATGCTGAAGGAGATGATAGATACGTTTTAATCCGTAAATGGCAATGTTACAGTAATTAACACAACTTTAGAATTAACGCAATAAGCAACGGGTATCACCTGAGCATCATGACCATTTCTTTCTTACCCATCCGACGCCGCCAGTACTGAGTGGATCGGGGGATTTTATCGGTATTTAATTGGTACGGCTTGTAGAATTTCTTCATTTTCTCCAATAATAGTATTTACTTAACTAAAGGAAATTCATTGAGTCAATACATCCGTAGAATAGCCACCGAAAACGAAACTTAGAAAAAACAAATGGACTACTCAACTGGATTTAGTGCGGGAATTTAATTTCGATAGTGAATTGTTTGTATGACGTAGGAACTACCAGGAAGTTCGTGTTGTGCGTTGAAGTAGTTGTCGTGTGTAATCATCAAGATGGAAAAGGAACAAAATCCAACTTCTTGTTGGGCATCCATTATATTCGAAGATGGAGAAACGGATATAATACCAGTGGGATGTATAAAAAATTTCCGTCCCGCTCATTTAGGGGATTATAACCCTGAGAAGCGGAATTATAAAGTGAGGTCGGAGAAGTGGCAGGGGACGTACTATTGCAGCATTAGGCGTCTTGGTGGTAAGGCGCATTGATTTTATTGTTGAATTATTTTTATTTAATTTTCATTACTGCTTTAAAAATGTTATCATCCTCGGAAATGTATCGTTTGCGCTGAAGTTGTTTTGAAGTTTATGTAGCAGGACTAGTTATGTTTGTCTGTTCCTGATGCAAACGAATAATAATAGCGCCAAAATACTCCTATTTATAAAAAATTTCATCTTCTTAAACTTCAAGAATCAAAGGATGATTTATTGCGCACCTTGGGAACGAAAAGGGTCATAACGAAGTCAAGGCGATTGGAGGAAGACCTCGAAAAAGGTCCGTTGTCATCGACGGAAACGGAGGAGGGTTACGAGGACATCCTGTTCAAACAGAGAGAATCATTGGTAAGTACAAAATTGACCCGCCATCTATAGTTTATATTTTGCTCATTCATTTACTTGAGAATTCTGGTTACCATAGTAGGTATATGGTATATTTTGATTCCAATACTGTTGTAGAAAACTTCTTGGAAAAAGAAGAAGGATGCGAAGGAAGCAGAGATGGAGAAGTTCCTCCGTGTGCACCAAGATCCAGTGGCTAAAAGGAAAACTTCAGACTGCACTACCTCAGACAAAGAGGAACTAAAACGTCTCAAGGCTGAGATAGTGGTTCTAAAGGAGGAGCTAACGGCAGAAAGGGAACGCCGCAAAGAAGCTGAGGAAAAATTGGAGGCTATGAGCAGTAAATCTTCAGATGAAGATATATTGCACAAACTGGACACTATCTGCAGTGCTCTGGGTAAGTGTCTAAAAACACTAGCTTTATGTCATAGAGGCATTTAAGATTTAACTAGAACCTGTTAAAGATAGTTGAGTGTCTCAATTGTTAAACCTAGAGATTACATCGAAGCCTCATGATTTTTGGCACTTGCTATTGCATGCACGCGAAATTTCCCACATCACGTCTATTTCTGAAGTAGTTTATCCTGCTCCATGAGAATTTGGCCAGGAATACTAACTAAGCCCTTGACTTCGACGCAATGGAAACCATGCGATCAGCACGTAAATCTTCTTCCATAGTTTTTCTCTCTGTTATCCATTTCTTCGGGTCACTTTAACAGTAACATTTTGTGGATTTTCTCTTTCAGCCTGTTAATGTGTTATATTGTTGGAGATCCGACGCAGTATGTTTAATACAAACGTATAAGAACTTGCTAGGCTTGACTTCGTGGAACCACATATTGATAGCGTAAATGAATTCACTTTGTAAAATTCCACAGACTTTTATTAAAACCGACTTAGGTTTCCACAGTCATTATCAAGGTCTGATTATGACTGTATAACTCGAAATCTGGGTCGGTTTTTAATAAAAGTCTGTGGAATTTTACAAAGTGAATTCATTTACATTATTCAGACAAACGCTTTACTGATGCAACGGCGACAAGCTTTTTCACAACTTGCACTTTTTCTGCGATCGTTAACGTATTGTACTGATGCCTCACTCCTCTGCTGTTGACAAAACTATAGAGATGAGACATGATTTGGCAGAAACATAAGCAGATAACAAGTGATTTTATCAAATTACGTCTAGTGGTCAATCAAAAATGCACGCGCCAATGAAAGTGGCCCATCTGTAAATTAGTCGTAGTCCGTCTCGGTGATGTCTTCAAATTTATATGTTTACTTCAAGTTGCAGAATAATTCCAGTGTACACGAAGTACCAGAAATTAATATGTTTAAATTATTCTGATTCTCAGATTAGGAAAACTAACGTTAAGAATGGGGTAATATCTTGGCGGGCTATGAAGCAATGTCTCGGTTAAAAATGTTTCGGCATTTTCCATAAAGTGCCGGGTAGTTGGTCATGGAAAATTACCAGATTATGGGTGTTCCCGGATTAGGGATTCCCGGGTTAAGGGTGCTCAACTTTATCTCCATCAGCACTTTTCCATTTGTTCATGAACCATCTTTTGTCCACTTGTACCTTAGCGCTAAGCAACCGGGAATCATGATGGTCACCTCACTGTTGTTTTTATCACAACTACCACGAACTGGGATAAATTAAAACAAATTGCACGTATCTAACCTTTAAAGCACTATCTTCTTTAAATTTAAATAGTGCACTTATTCTGATGGGTACTCCTACACACTTCAAGCATAATTAAACTTCATTCATAAGCTAAGCATCCATAACCAAATTTATCACATTAAATAGGTAACTGTATATTCACTCATACCAAGGTTTACTCTGGGTCTGGTTAAATCAGGAAAAACTAAAATTCTGGGGCTTATGCTGAAAGCAGGGCCTGAGGCAGACCTCCCCCCCCCCCCTTTGGTATCACTGTCCATAGTAATCTCTTAATGGTGTACAATGATGCTCATGGCAACTTATGTATTTCTAATAATATTTTAGGATGTTCTGGAGGAGTTACTGCAGTAAAAAATGCCTTGCCAGTTGCTTCCTGCCATGAAAGAAATTCGACCACTATCCCTGGAAGCGACAGTGATGGGTTGTAATAATATCCACCCCTATTCCACTATGGAAAAAAGCCACTGCATTTTCTTTGTGCATAATTTGTTTAAAACGGCATGCTTGGGAAATGAGCCCCACAGGTTTTAGGTAATCATAGTTAGAAGTATTAATTAATTAGCAGAATCAATTTTTAACATTAATTCCAAATTTGTCATGTTCATACATCTCCCATTTTCATCATTGGTAAAATACCGTTGTTAATGTTGACGTACTTACTTTTACCCTTTAAGGTGAACATAGGTAATGGCTTCCAGTGCCGAAAGAGGTCCTGGGAAGAGGCTTGCCAGTCCACTGACCCATCAAACTGGGCAAGATGTCTTATTTTAGGTGTTTTCGGCGAGGAGGCTAGGAACTATAGGTTCCGGCCAAGGCGTGCGGGATTGAGGGCATTTCCCTATTTATTTGTTGAGGCAGCAAAGCGTAAGTTATCCATCACCTAACTTTATATACTTATACCCTGTTATGTCTGAATTACCATACAGTTTTGGTAAACTTCCTTTCGCCCCTTTCTCTTTCCTTTATAGATAAGTTCAAGGATTTGTTAAAAAATAAATTGCAGTATGTGGAGCCAATGCTGGAGGTCACTGTAAAAACAATAGGTGTCCTGATGACCAAGAGGGCCACAGACTTAGAAGGTCGTAGAGGAAAGAGAAGTGATTCAACAAAGAAATTGTCAAAGGCACATAAATAATAGTCAATAAAGTGAATTTTTTTCAAGATTAATATTTTTTCACTTTTTTCATACCTCCTTAAAATTCCACTCACGTCCTTTGTCAAAATGTATTGAAATTCTGTGTGCGTATTAGTTCATTGGTGATGTCTCTTTTTCTATTTATAGTGTTAAACTCACAATTTAGTTACACTTAGAGGCCACAATTACATTTTAATGACATTTCCCTCATATTAGTGCCCATCACCCTCTCACATAAATCTCTAATGTGTATGTTTCATTAAAATTCACTTTCTCTCACATTTAAACCACATCCCTTGTGTTTTACTCACATTTTACTCGTGTAACCATCACATTTAACGTACATTACTCTCACATTTAACTCACGCTATCCTCACATTTAACTCACACTAACATCACATTTATCTCACACTGCCCTCACATTTTACTCACGGTAAATTTCCAAATTCACGTTTCCCTCACATTTAACTCACACTACTCTCACATAAGCTCACACTAACCACACATTTAACTCACACTTCCCTCACGCTAACCACACATTTAACTCACAATTCCCTCACATTTAACTCACGCTTATCTCACAGTAAATGTCCAAATTCACGTTTCCCTCACATTTCACTCACGCTATCATCACATTTATCTCACGCTACCCTCACATTTAACTCACACATTAGCTCACACTTCCCTCACATTTCCCTCACAGCTTATTTTCACCAGGGATATGCATATGGTTGGTATGGTAACCATGGTTGTGATGTTGTAATATACAAGTTCATTGCCTCTGATTGTTTTTGTTATTCTGATGCTACCGTTGAAGTTTCTATTATGTTGTTTTCAATTTTCTGAGTGATGTGCAGGTGCTCAAATCATTGCAATTCAACTCTGTTCATCATAGTTCACATTTTATTTTCATTGCTCTCCATTCTAATTTCTATGTAAAATATGTGCAATTTGTTTGGAAATTTAGGTACCCATTCCAATGTGAATGCTCTGCATGCTTTTATATAGTTTTTTTTGGCATTAAAAAGCTGTGGTTTTTCACTTCCACTATGCTTTGGAACTTGATGATAAATAGGATTTTTTATTCCCAGAATGGTCATATTTTTTGCAATTTTTATGTTCTTATATGTTGTAATAATGCAATAAAATGGTTCTTCTGTGAAACTTAGAGTTTTATTCGGTGACTTTTTACTGTCTAAAAATATGTGTACAGACCTTTTATTTTTTTCCATGTTCATATGGATGTTTCTTTTGTTGAAAATATGAGGTTCATCATCAGGTGTGTCTATTGTTCCAGTGACTATTAATGCCAACCGAGGAGAGTCATTAGCATTCGTGGTGGAGCTTCGGAGTAGGGTCCATGATGCCGTTATGCTTCATTGGTAATTACTCATATTAGGGTAGGAATAAAATGTAAGGTGGCCAGTAATGAAATATTCTTAATAATTATTTTTTTTCTAATTTCGGTCTGGATTCCGAGTTTTCATGTTTCTCTAGCACAATGAATTAGGTGAGATATAAAATTGAAGGGAAGGTCCCACGAGGAAGACCAAGCATGTAGGGCAAATAAGGAAGGATGTGAAAGAGAAAACATATCAGGGCGTAAGGGAATTAACAATGAATAGTGCAGAATGCAGCACTGTAGTAAACCATTCCTAGGATTGAAATACTGATGATAATATTGCTCTAGAGACCAGGGTATTGTGCATGTATGTTTGTGGTGATTACCTCTACTCATGCAGTCATTTGAAATGGGTATATTATGATGTTGCAGGGGGGGGGGTTACAGGGTCTGAATCCCCAACCATCCCCTGTCGAGGGCGTCGACTCCCCACCCAAGCATGAAGTGCTTACATAAAATAAGGATAAAAATTAATAACTTAGCAAGTCTAAATCTTTATTATCCGCTAATTCCATAATAGGCGTCAGTAGGGTATAAGACTATTTAAAGATCAAGAACGGTAACATGCACAACAATACTCTTATACAATAATCGTCCCAGAGAAAAAAATTATCTACGCCCCTGAGAGTGTTGATAGATAACATAAGGCATTCATCCACAAGAAAATAAACTGCCTCTCCCACTACAACGTTTTTCGTTGTTTTGGTGCTTTATTTATTTGCTTCACGATCGTATGGATGATATTATTATGAAAATACATGAGGTTAGCGATTTGGTAAACTGAAAAATCCCGTTGTTTCCCCTTTGAGTACCGCATTTTTAATCTTGTTTTTTCAGCATAGCTGTTCTTTTCTTGAGAGAAATTCCGTTGTATTTTATATCATAAATGTTTAGCTAACTAGATGTGCATTCATAGCGGAAACAGACGTACCATGTTTTACGATATACAGTGGAAACATAACATAGGTTTTCATTGCGCTTTCCGAATCCGTACCGTCTCTGACGTCACACCAGAGCGAGTTGCTCTGGTGCCACTTTCTCTCGCGACGGGCGTCTCTATCCTTTCTATGCCCGAAGGGTGGGACGCACAATTAATTCACCCACACAATCCCCTCTCGCCATGGCAGCGACAGACGGGCTACTCGCACCCCATTCTCAGGATATGTATTTCCTACGCGCGGTCATACGATTTAGGGCACGTTCCTAATTTCGCCCCTCTGCTCGACCGAGCATAAGCTATTGTTTCTGCTCAACCACAACTTCAGATACGTAACTCTTTCCGAACGCTCGCGAAATGGAATCCAATTCCTTCAAGTCCTTACACCAACATGGAACTACCTATGCTATGGATTCAATCAATCGCATGAATTGCTGTCATATTTTTCCATTTTCCTATGACAAAGACCTCGAAAATGACAACTAATGTGTAATAAAGGTTTGTGATATTGATATAATATGGGAAAAATGGTAGGAAGGGGATTTGTTGGGATTTAGCATGAATAACTGTAAAATTTGTTTCGGTGGTCGTAAGAATTCATGCTCGGCGTGACGACAGGTATATCTCTGATATGAATGAGCAGCTGATGCAGCCAAAGTTACAAAGCTAGTCTGATAAGTCGTCATAAATGAAAAGCATAAACCGTGGTGTTTTCCGCGAGATAAGTACTGTTGGAAAAGCATTTACCATGTCAATCAAATTCTCATTGTTGTTATGATGTAAATGTTTTGGTGATTTTGTGGTATTGCATTTATTTTTCGAAATAAAATTATAGTCAGTGTTATAAGTAAATTTTTAAGCTGTAAGGTAAGAAATGAGTACTTCATATGTGGTTGATGCCCATGATGAATAGAATGACTTGAGTGTGAACGTGATTTTCTGAGGAATAATTAAGTTAATATAAAGTAGAAGCCCTGACTTTAGCCCAGCGTAGAATTTCTGAGCAAATTAATTTAAAATGTACAATCAGCTTCGTGAGTGAGGGAATCATTACAAGATGCATAGACTAAGGCAAACTAAAGAGAAGAATGTATGTACACCAAGATTTATCGTTATGGTTTAACACATTTATTTCATTATGCTTGGCGATTTTTATGTCCTGGGTAAGTTATCTTATTCATGGGGATCAATGTGTGTTTTTTAGTGTTAACTTCCTCAAGCCAGTTTTTCAATCCAGTCCACTTGTCATGTGAAGTCTCGTAGGACAATAGCTTTGAACTGCTTGATTTCCTCAGTAAGCTTTCTGTCGCCTTTGCACGTGCATAACCATTTGTAAGGAGAGGTAGTGACTTTATTCATATAGCAAGAGGGAATAGTCAGGGACAGGGTTGAGATTGTTGTAATAAGAGTACGTAGTTGAGTATTTGGTAATAATTCCTTCAAGACGTGGGACAATTACATTATTGTCTACCGTTGCCGTGAATATCTTGTGCTGTAAACCATGTATAATGTAACACAGTGTCATGGAAAATAATTCCCTCACAAACGACTTGAAGTTCTCACAGGGTAATTCGTATTCGCGACAGTAAATTGTTCTGTTCCTCGTTTGTTGGCAAACAAAAACTTGGCAACGTGCGTGATTTTTAGCTTCTCTCATTGGGGGAAAATCTATGTGTCGTCATCAATTCCGATGGCGTCACTGCCATCTAAGGCCGCACAAACTATAAGTGAGGTATTTTGTTGAAATTTATTGTAGCGACTAATGTTTGGTTTTTGAAATGCCACGTTCAAAATTCCAAGGTATAAATCCAAGTAATATATTTCAGAAATATCTTCTAATATGCATTGTTTTAGCATCGAAAAAGTCTAGGTCTTAACGCACAACCATTGGTTGTCCGTAGTACGAGTTCATCTCCCATATTAGCAGTAGCGAAATAGCCTAGCTTTGCATTGAGGGCGAAAATATTCTTACCCTTTTTGAAGTTTTTTCGTTACTTGACATAAAACTGAGTTTTTGTTCTAAGAGTTGGATTCGCAGTCGCAAGTTCCAACATTCTTCCGGTCGTGGACGCGGTAATGAACGGACACTTTCTGTGCAAATACGCAGACTATGGGCGTAGTCCATTACACGCTCCAGCTCCAGAAGCTACAAATTCGTGGTCCACTCTCACTCCCAGCGCTCCACCCACTGGACCACGGCTGGAGCGATCATAGCATTCCGTTGATCATTTGTTTTCCTTTCACGGTTGAACACCATCGTTTCGACAGATTCCAGGCTTCGCATTTCCAGAGATAAAGTAGTTTCAGTAAATTTATTATTATTATAATTGTTAGGTGCTGTTATGGAGCCCACATTCCTCAGCTATTTATAAGATTAGAGAACAAACTTCGTCAACCGCATGATAATGATGGTTAATCGCAATGTGGCACACAATCCTCTCCGCATATAGACAATCTTTGCGGAGCATATTAATTATGCAAATTAATCGTTCGGATTGAGTAAGGAAGGACATGGAAAGTTGACTCCACATTTCAAACCTAAAATAATTATACACACAATCAGTGGCGTACTGACGAGTTGGGTTTTAACATTCCCGTAATATATACATTTATTACTAACCCTTTCAATAAATTTTGCGCTATCGTTTAGAATTTTGCTTATTGTACTGAAAAATATAGGTAGTTGATTTGTCTATACGTAAAGAGAATGTAAATTGTTGTTTTAGTGAATAATAATCTAAATATTTTATGGTGAGGCACATAAATAAATGACACCGTATAGAAGGAATTATCCAGCGTACGCCACCGCAAACTATATTGAGTCTTCATCATGAAAGGACATGCGTTGCATTTGAGGAACGACGTACGCATAAGAATAGGAAACGGGCCTTGTCAATCAGACTTCTTTAATATCTTATAATATAATGAAATTTTACAGCGAAACCGGAATCAGTTCACTCCAACTGATGTTCTTTGCTACGAGTCATTAATTAATTGCAACCGCATGAAATTGTATGCTGCTTCTCGAATGCAGCACTAGACTTGAACCCCTCTTATTAACAACAGGCCTTATGTATATTTGTCATCCCAATGCCTGCCTGTCCTCAAGCAATGACTACAATAAACCTTTGAACGTCAAATTTGAAGATTAGAGGGAGTACCATATATCCCACATCGTTTAACACGTTCACTGCGGACCACGTCTATAGACGTGGTCGTACACCTCCGTCTGTGGCGGAGCACGTCGATCGACGTGCTCAGTCACTTTCATAATAAATGTTATCTGGTGGGATTATGATTGGTAGCACTTCGTTTTCCTTAATAATAATTATTTTATACATTCTTGCCATTATATATACGGGTCCGTACCAGTGAGCGTCTCTTCCCCTGTATGTTATGTTTTAACAAAAATTTATTGCTAATTTCATTTTTATTTTTTTGAAATATAATGTGTTTTTTTAATTTTTAGCTTCTTTTTTAACCAAAAATGTGTAAACAAAGGAATGCTTTTGAAGTTAAAGTGTTAATTACGGTAACAATGAATTTTACACTTACTTACCTCGTGATGCGCGCGTAGGTATTATGTAAGCATTACCGGTTCCCCCCGTATTGACGCCAAATATATTTCTTTCCTTTTGCCAAATTGAGTATTTCTCCCTATTCTTAATTGAGAAATTTGCTAATGAATCGTACAGAGGTTTTAAATTTAAATTTAGCTATATGATTCGTACTGTTACCGAAAATTTTAAAGCCTGCGCCTTCTTATCCGAGTGACTTTCAATATAACCAGACTATGGTTTTTTTGTCAAAATTAATAGGGTTTGCTCTTTCTCTGATTTAGCAGAGTGGAAAGTAGCGAGTGATTTCACAAGCGAACGCTCTTGTCTTCGGTGCAGAATAAATACAATGTTCTGACGGAGTTCGCTTCAATACTACAAAGTTGCACGAAAAAAGTGAAGGTGGGACTATGTTCAGATATGAAAATATGAGAACGACAGCGTTGAAATGAATACACTTTTATAGATACCTTCATAAAGCGTAACCAATAAATGTAAAAGGAAACAGGAGCCGGTTTCATAATTTCTATTGTCACCACGTAAGTTTCGTTTGATGAATTGATATCTCTCGTACTTTGTGTGACAATTTTTGTGTGTGAAACTTACTATTTTAATGCATATCGTGCCGTCAATATGATAAAATCATACAATGACAATGATTGCACGCTTATAAAATATCAGGTACAGAATAGTTGCGTCAAACACAAGAGTAGAAGCAAACGTGGCAGAAAGAGGTTCTCACATCAGTTTCATTGCCCCTCCAGACTTCTTCCATCCTCCTACCTCGCACTGACAGACCTTGGTCCGAGGGAAGAGTGGCGTTACATGGATTTACATTCGCCCAAAAAAGAACTTTGAAAATTAGACCGATGGAGAGACTGAGATTTTTTTCGCATGCTCTTCTCTGCCAAAAGTCGATAAAATTTTCAAAGAAACGAACACAAACGCGAAATGTTTTCTCCAAGATAGACAATCTCCGCGAGTGATCATTGGATGTTGGAAACATCTAACAAGGGATAAGTGTCATCTTATTTGGGGCTAGTACTTCATATGGAATTGAGACATACCTAGGTATCTCAAATTCAAAATTGCTCGTGAAAATATTTTATACTCTCCCCTTCTTTCCTTCAAATATGTCGGTGACCGCTTCCTAGTTATTTTACGTGTTTTCCATTTTGCACTCGTCGGCGAGTCGCAAGAACTACGTTCATCCGATCGTGTTCAGAAAATAAAGCCACTACTTAATTATTTTAAGAACATAATGGATGAATATGAACTATACTATCTGTCTAGAGAATTAAGTATCGACGTGTCGATGATTTTTTGGGAGGAGGCGTTTGCTTTTCGGCAATATATAAAGGCAAAGAGGCATAAGTTTAGTGTAAAGCTGTATATGTTAGCCAAACCATCCGAACTCATTGTAAAAATTTTAGTTTTTACTGAGCAGGAAGAATAGCCGAAGGTGGACTTGGGCACGGAGGCTGCATTTTTCATCAAATTTCTCAGACATTGGAAGGAGTACCCCGTATTACCCCGAAGAAGACCTAACGTTGAGATAAAAGAAGTGGTCCTCAATATTGTTCCAATTTTGCTGCTGAACAGTTTCCAGTTGCATAAAATGTATTCAAAGGGGGAGACATTAATCTTCAAATTTTTAGACTGAGTGTAAATAGCAAACTCGTTGACTTCTATCAGAAACGAGAAAACGTCTTGGCTCCAAAAATAAATACGTTCTCATTGGTTTTTCCATTTCCCCAAGTTCAACCCCATGATTTCCGAAGGTGATAGAAGAACAAAAAATTATTGACGGCTTTGCAAAAACACTGGTAAACGTAGGCTGACTGCTATCCTGATTGCCCGGAAAATCCTCCTCTATGCCTAAACAATTGCTTCATAGAGTTTCATGGGTTATGGACATATGTAGTTGGTTTACAGTGAGTTTTTAACTGGTGCCAGAGGGCCATATTTTATTTTGATTTCAGTTTTTTCACTTACTTTTGAATTATTCTTGTATAATGATACGATTTAAATTGGTATTATAAGCAAAAGGGATGTTTCATGCATTCATACATGTGTCCTGAAATGTTTACAAATTTTAAGTACCAAAATTTATCTTTTGAAAATATTAATGTCAAAAAATATATAAATTTCAGTAATTAACATATTTTTCAATTCTTTTACGTATTTCCGCCAGATGAATGAACAGTAATATAACTCTCTTTAATGCACAAGTCGTCAATAATTGTCGGAAGAATTACACAACACCGCGGAGAAGTGAACGATAAATTTGACAAGGGAGGGCATGAAGGCTAGGAAAAAAGGCTATCAAAGGCAAAAAACTTAGCTTTTCTCACTGACAAGGTCCCCCTTCTAATTGTGTACAAGTGACAAAGAGCTAGATAGAGACCCTGACGTGCAAAGAGTGCAGCACCAGAGCTAAACATGGTTTAGGTAAGAAATATTTGGCAGGAATAGAACGTAAGGTAAGAAGCAAGAGGTTAGGCTTTCCCTGAATGGTACCTGATACTAATTAGAATTCGTAGCAATCATAGAAAACCACAAATCCCAAATATATGGTGCACAAAAATTTTTCATCGATGGAATAGAAAAATCATAAATTGTGTGTTGCTGGGTTGCATACCTACGAGTCTTCTGATACTGCGGACCACGTCTATAGACGTGATAATTTATTTGTTTAATTTCGCCATATAAATAACTGAAAATAAAACATATGTGATACTCGCTGCATATTAGATCAAATTTGAAACACATTGGCGAGGAAAAAAAACTCCGCATTTTGGGGTCATTCAGCATTAAGAAAACCGCAGTCAAAGTGTTAACGTAGGAAATAATCTTCATAGAGAAAGGTTAGAAAGATTCAAGAATACATTACTCACAAAAAATATTTAGAGATTTACAAAAGAAAACATTCAACCACAGACATGACAATATATGACACAATGGGGCGTTTACTCGGAACCGAAATCGCAATATGTACACGAAATCGTTAGATGGAAACGAAAAAAGAATTTTAGTGAAAAAAATTAATCTTTTAACCTTAACCTATCACTCATAGATTCAAAAATTAAAATACGCGAAAGGTGACGCCCACCGAAAAATCTGCTTTGATACCATTGACGTAATTATCCTCCCGCCTTTGACTGCTTTCCGGGGAGAGGAAGGGAGTGGAGGGGGATTCTCGGAAGGTCTGCTCGCACAGATGCTGTCGCAATCATTCCCATTGGCCGAGTCAGCTGTGTCCCCCCCCCCCATTGAGATAAGGCAAAGTAGCTTCGCGGGCTCAGTTGTGATTGGACAAAGTCGATATACGTCACAGGTTGCACCACGCCCACTTTTCCGAAAGGGTTAAAAACATCAGTTTTTTGCCGCTTATAACTCGGGAAATAATTGTCGGATGAAAAAACGGAAAAATATGGATCATTTTTTTTACACACTCATACTAATTCAGCAATAAAAAAATATGGTAAACGACCCCATTCGAGCTTAAATAATTAATAATAAATCATCACAACAAATGTAAAAAGATATCTTTCGACTCCCTTCCTACCTCCTCGAGCAACTCCGTGGCGAACATCCGATCTGAAACGTAAAAACATTGAGTTAAAAACATTCACCTCGCGGTGGTTTCTCCAGAAAAATTCTCAAATCAATTAAATAAACTTTGTTTTTAATACTCACCAACATCCCTGGCCCTCTTCGCCACTTCCTTCGTCACTTCCAAATGGTAGTGTTGGTTGTCCGCATGGTCAACCAACGTTATCAGCTTCATTTTCGTTGGCGTTCATCCATCTTCAAAATCGCGCCAGAGAACGGTTCGCTCTACGGCTCACCCACGTTTCGCGCTGGAGCGTTTGGAGCGAGAGAGAGAGGCGAATATACAGTGACGTCATGCGTGACGTTTTGAAAGCGCTTCGGAGCGCCTGGAGCTTCAATTGGATCACTGAAGAACTCGCTCCGCAGCGCTGGGAGAGCGCACTGGACACCCTAAGTTGGCCGCGAGCAGAGAGGCGGAAAATTATCACTATCACCGAATTATTATTATTTTCTTGAGTTATATCATGGAGTAAACCATGAATTATGCCTTCCGTTACATATATTCGCCGTAATAAGGCCTTTAATTTTGCTAAAACTCTACTAAATAACTAATTAAGCTTTTCTGAACAGCGCACTATTAAACATTTAGGTTGCTGTATTTGAGTAATACCGTATGACGTGAATGACATTCATTTCGATTTTATTTATTTTATGGAATGGCTCTTGCTTTTGTGACTACCGATAAACGAAGTTAATATCCTTCATGTTTGTATTTTACAGGAAGTGGCCGGTGTTTTATTAGAGAAGCCCTTCTTTTTAGTACAAATTTGTTTTACAGAGTTGTGATCCCTAAATAAATAACTCACATTTCCCCGCAGGTTTAAGCTTCCCTTTTCCATAAGTAGTAGTAAGCCATAAGTAGTTGGATGGGTTATCAGCTGGACTTTGGTTATGAGTCAAGCACACACCAATATATGGTGGTTTGACACACATAAATTTTAAATATAAAAGGTACTTGACCATTACACTGCAAAATGTAACACCAAACTCTCTCAACGTTGTTTCAGAATAGTTTCTTTACCACGAAGAATCGTTCCCTTGCCTTCACGTGGAAGGCGCAAGGCTTCAATGGCAGCCCGTGCTTTCCTTAGTGATGCTTTCCCAAATGATCTGCATACTTCCTGTGATAGTGATGGAGATGCAGAGATTGATTTTCTGGAGAATGAGGAAAACTTAGGCTGTGGAAATGGAGGGGAGTTGGATTCATTACAGTGTGATCAATATGTCCTTAGAAGCGATGATGAGATGGCTTCTGATTTTGATAACAGTTTGGGTGGGGAAAGCTGTAAATTTACCAGTGAAGATGAAGTGCAAGTGGATTCAGAAGGGGGTGAAATGGATTTTGATGCTTCGGTAACTTCTGATGGGAGTGGAGATGGGACATTATTTTGGAAAAGCTAAGGGAATGGAGTTTAAGGTACAACATCAGTCATTGTGCTATGACCAGTCTCCTGCACCTTTTGCAACCTCTTGATAGCACCCTTCC
Source organism: Platycnemis pennipes (assembly GCA_933228895.1). Taxonomy (NCBI): domain Eukaryota; kingdom Metazoa; phylum Arthropoda; class Insecta; order Odonata; family Platycnemididae; genus Platycnemis; species Platycnemis pennipes. The sequence goes on along the minus strand of CAKOGI010000001.1, from coordinate 5,578,529 downwards.
TTTAGATTCGAGAACCCTTCTAAGTACACCCCGCACAACTAATGTGAAAGTTCTAAACAATGGTCAGTACTCACATCTTGGCCTCACAAAGGGTTTGCAACAGAAGATGAAAAGTGGGCTCAAGATACCTGGGTTACCATTGAAGTGAACATCAATATTGATGGCCTCAAAGTGTACAAGAGCTGTCATGAAGAGTGCTGGCCCCTCTTGTGTAAAGTAAAAAATGCTGTTGATGCTTCTCCCTTTGCTGTTGGAGTTTTTTATGGTAAAGGAAAACCATCACCTTTGGGAGATTACTTGCATGATTTTATCGCTGAAGTGGAGGCATTGTCAGCAAATGGATTGGTTATCAATGATATCCATCATCAGTTTAGTGTACTGTGTTATATTTGTGATGCACCTGCGAGAGCATATCTAAAGTGTGTCAAAGGTCACACTTCAGTGCATGGGTGTACAAAGTGTGACCAAGAAGGGAAGCATAATGGTGGTTTTCAGTGAGAAAGTGGGCAATCTTCGCACTGATGACTCATTCAATTCACGTGGTGATCCAGGTCATCACAGAGGGGACAGTCCTCTGGAAAGTATTTGTAAGAGGCCTGTTACAGAGTTCGTGTTAGATTTCATGCATCTTGTTGACCTAGGTGTGACTAAAAGATTCTTCACCTTTATTCTTGAAAGAAGTCCTCCTCCAGCACGCCTTAATGCTGGGGCAATTGATCTCTTATCCCATGCTTTAGTTGAGACCTCAAAATGGGTTCCATGTGAGTTCAGCAGAAGAATGCGATCTTTTGACTCAGTAAGACTCTGGAAGGCTACTGAATGGCGTCAGTTACTGTTATATGTAGGACATGTAGTACTGAAGGATCGTCTACCTTCTCAAGTGTATGATTTATTTTTCCTGTTACACTGTGCCATTACAATGCTTTCAAATGAGAAACTCATTGAAAGGCATTTAGGTAATGCTCAGCATTTGATAGAGAATTTTGTTATGTATAGCCGGAAGGTCTTTGGAGAGAACTTTATTTCTTATAATGTTCATAGTCTGCTTCATTTGTCCAGGGATGTGGAGCAGTTTGGGCCCGTGAGTGAGTTTAGTGCTTATCCTTTTGAAAACCACCTTCGTGCAATATAGGCGGCCGTAAGGTGTTCAAAGAATCCTCTGGAGCAAATCTGCCGAAGGATAGCTGAAAAGGACAATGCAAAGGGAGTGAAAAAAGTTGATAGTGGGAGGAGGTTACTCTATGACCATGCAAATGGTCCAATTCCTCTGGAGTGCATTGCTAATCCTGTACAGTATAACAAGTTGAAGTCTGAAAAACAGACTTTGAATATAAATGCCCCCAATAATGGTGTGCTTTTAGAAAGTGGAAAATTCGCTATTATAGTGAACTTCTTGGATTGCTCTGCTGACATTTTTGTGGTGGTCAAGTTTTTCTCTCAAAACAAGAATTGGTATAGCTACCCAATACAATCTAAAGAGCTCAATATCTGTGAGGATAGTTATCTTTCACAGTCACTCACTATGCTTCAGCTGAATTATATTATTTGCAAGTGTACAATGCTACCCACTGATAGGGGCTCATTTGTTGCATTTCCTCTTCTGCATGCCTGTTAGGTGAGAGCGAATGATCAAGTGATATTATTTTGTGAGGGGTAGTCGAGAGTTGGCTAATCAATTTCTCATTTCACATGCTTTTCAGAAAACGAGCATGATGGGAAGGAAGAAGGCAAAGAAACACTGGTCGAGTGAGTCTAGTGAAGATATGGAGCTGCAGAATGGAGCATTGGAGAGAAAGATTACTTCAACTAAGAAAACTTACAAAACTTTGCTACCCGAGAGGCAAAGAGTAATGTTAAAGCATAGTAGTTACTCTACTAAAGAAAAGGCCTTGGTGAATGATGATGAATTGCCAGGCACGAGCCCATCTTGTTGCAGTAAGTATTGATTTATTACCACTTTAATATTATGGAATTTTTCCGTCTTCTAAGATACTAATATTATTGCTATGTTTACAGACAGCTTGACCAGTCACGTGTCCCCACTGAGTCTCCTGGGAAAGGAAAATGTTAAAAAATTCGATTCGAGGACCCCACCTGCATCTCACTCCCAAGGTTAGGCACAAAATACTTATCTTCAATTAATGACTTTTAGGTTATATTCTTGGATTTCATTACCAACTTGTTGATGGTTTACTTTATATTTAGGTACAAGCAAAATGCTGGGAGAAATACTAAAAAATCAAAAAATTATTATGGCCACACTTGCAGAGCATGGGGAGTATAGACAGCTTAAACAGCAGGGAATATCTTTAACTAAATTATATATTTATTGTGCTGGAACCTCTTCCAGTACAGCTGCGATGATCACAGTGCATGATGTGACATTTGTAACGAATTGTGACCTATGCAGCTGTCCCTGAAGAAGTTCCAGCGTGATTAAGATTCATTGCGGAAGCCTTTCCTCTGTCTGTGAAAGAAGTTGGATTTGTTTTTGATGGCACCGTCCTCAGCTTTCATGATATTTTTGTGAATAACAGATTGTTTTCAAAATTAAATGTGACATGCCCTATTCATAAACTGTTAATTAATCTTCAATTTTGGGATGTATTTCAGGTTGATTATTTCAGCAAACTTGGGGGGGGGGGGAAATTGCAATGACATGTGTCGGCGAATAATGAGAAAGCTGTTCACGGTTGGGCTGTCAACAAAATTAAATATTCAAGGAAGTGAGAAAAAGTGTGGCCTTTAGTCTACAGCTACTTTAAAGATCATTCAAAGTAAGCAATTCATTGTACTATTTAGGCTGATGAATTAGTTTTCTAACATGCTGTTTGATTGCTATAAGATAAACTGTGCATTCATTATGGCAATTTCATGTTTTTCCACCAGGTGCATGCCGGAGATATTTTTCTGATATACCCTACAATGCAGTGGAAAAGGAAACAGTATCTGCCATTGGGAAATGGTTAAGCAATCAGTGTCCAAAAAAACCTGTTATGAAATAAATCTAAAATGTTTCTTAGATAAATCTTGCCTTTCATTAGCATATTTATCATATTTTGCTGCCCTAGTGTTGTAATAGTTTGATCTAATGGTCAATTCACTGTTTAGTAACATTGCCCAGAGATTAGACTCATGGCAAGACCTCAAGAGGGGTAAATTGAGACCTGGATCAGTGAGGTAACTTGAGGATTTAATTCTTTTCAGGCCTGAAATTCCGGAAAATTATTTTCAATTGCAGTATTGAGATGTATACTTTGTAGAAGTTAGCCCCAGAAAAATATTCAAACTTAGTTTTGCATTTTGTATAGCTGGAGATGCGCTGAGAAATTCACTCCTGGATTTTAAACTGTAAGCAAAGTAATTTTTCCGTGTGCCTAGAAGTTGCCTGTATGGTGGCTTTTTAAGGCACATTGAATAGGCGCCTAAAAGGCATATATAAGCTAGACGGTAAAGGCGCCTTATAGGCGCCTGATGAATGCCTTATGAATGCAGTGCCTTTGCCTTAAAAAGGCACCTTTTAGGCGCCTTTTGGATGCAGTGTGCTATGTGGGAGAGGGGCGGGACGAGGAGTGGGGAGAAGGAGGGGGGGAGATGGGACGGGGGAGGAGGGCAGTGGCAAAGGAGGGGGGGAGGGGGTAGCGGCGACTTGATGAGGACGTTGCTCCTTTTGGCGCGCCCTCCTATCGGCTATTTATTCAACCTAACTATGGATATTTAGAAAAAAAATGTGCTTAATGATGCTCTTCGAATTTCATCTTAAATCTACAGGTTAGGAAATATGGCAATCAATGCTCTAATCGTTAACCTCCACACTGCAAATGATGTTTGGAATTAGTTGGGAAAAATAAAACTTTCAACCACGCTCCAGTACTTATTGTTTATCGTACTCAATTATTCCATCTCCGTCTTCGAGAAAGCCTTCTTGGAGAGACAATTATAAAAATAAATACTTTTCGATTGTATACTGGAAACAACAATCACTTGCCATTGTCTAGAACAATGGAACATATAGCTCGTTGGATCACCAAAACCGAAGCCCCTTCCTTACACGGCGCTACCAACCCCTCAATGTTTCCCCCGTGCCTCGTGACCGTGATTGAAGCTCCTCCCGCCGGAATGTGCATCACACGACCGTCCTTCTCCGCCTTCCGTGAATTGATGTCGAGGGCTGATAGCTCCCGAATGGCCATTGTCCATCGTGGCGGCACTACTTTCGAACCCTCCTCCGGTCCAAAGCACGGGCTTTTCCTCGCCCAGGAGGTCGATGGCTCAACATCGTCGCATCGCGCTCTCGGAAATGCCTCTCGCATCGGACAGTGATGACCCTCGACCATGGAAATCCAACTCAACGTTATCATTCTTTACCCGGGGGTACTGCTCACCTACTACACTTATAGATGGTGCCGGTGGCGTTACTACAGAAGGCCCGCTAAATTTGAATTCAACGCGTCGTCGTATTATATATTCCGCCATATTCTTAACCCTTTTATCGTTTTTCTGGTTTAAATTTAGAGATACAGAACTTACTCCAAATACGCAGGGTCTTAACTCATCTTCAATCTGCAATAGATGTGGACTTGGGCGTCACAGATAATAAAATCAATTGTCCCAGGCATGGAAATTGATGACCTTTATTGATAAAAAAATGTTACACATCCATTGCCATAACCTAAATGAATGTTGCATATTTTAGGACAATAAATAATGGCACATTAAACATTTCCACACATATATAGTTATTATTAATATAAAAGAGGATTCTTACATTGAAGAACCTTGGAAGAAAGATGGAAATAATGACAAAAGCTGCCAATCTCATGCGAGATTTAGAATGCCACTTTCTGGAGGCCAATCATCACCAGGAATGAGAGTGGAGACTGGATTCTTACTGGAGTTTTTTTTTTCATTTCCTAAGAGCAATTGTTTTGTATTTATCGTTAGGCTGGCTGATATTATTTGGTCAAAAAACTTTTGTAAAACGACTAATAATGTGGTACAACGTTAACAGTCACACTGGGAGAGAGGACTTAAAAATAATCAGATTATCATTAAATCTTCAAATTACGACGAGTTAGTGGAGAACCACTAGATGAACATCTTCACCTAACTTAAGCATACTTTCATAAAAATACTTGGAAACTGTGATGAAATGAAGTATGCAACCCAATAAATCTATGGATAGTTATATCGTCTGAATAACAAATATCAATATCAACTACAACCATGAAAGAAGCCTGAATGAATGAGGATGAGTGAATACCCAAATGTGAGTGCCCACACATACGAGATGGTTGGCCATACAGACTCGTACATTAAGGCTAAATTCATCTAGGGAGCTACAAGGGTGTTTTTTTTAGTATTTACACTGACAATTAGTTTAGATACAGGAAGGAAATCTATTGCAGACACTTCCATTAGAATATATCCAAATTCAAAGTTCCTGACAGATCAACACATTCAGCAAGGCTGCACAATACAGCGTATTCTCATCTAAGTTACTACCAAATGGACCAAAAACAACACAAGAAACTACTTCGTGATGAGATTCCCATTGTCATCAGTGCGTGCTCAAGTGCGATAGGTAATACTAACGATAGTAACAATTGTCTTAAAGCACTTGAGGGTTACTCGCTGATATTTACGCCACCAAGCAGCACGAAAAAGCATATGCGTGACCAAATTCCGATGGTAGAAATGGCCTGAAAATAATTAATGCCAACACAATGCTAACATATAGTAACACAACCTGTATGATGAGACAAATTCATCGAAAAACTTTAATGCCTTACCAAGTGTCCGTTCGTGGAATTCAAATATACTAAATTTCTGGATTAACAGCTGCTGACAGCGCAGAATTACTCAATTAGAGGCTTTACGTCGAATTTCAACACAATTTTATTACTTCTTATACAGCCAAACTTAGGATAAACGGTCTTAATCACTGTTATTGCAAACGAAAACAACAATTTCTCAACCGACTCTCAGCTTAAATGTAGAGGACGTACAGGCGGACTGCGATCTTCGTTTGTCAAAGTTTTCGATGTCGTAGTAGTAAAATTGATATTACGCTTCTAGTAATCTAGATGCAACGTTGAATATCTAAAATATAAATTTTAAGAAGAGCTGAGTAAATATATTAATTTATAATATACGAAAACGTTTCATTAATAACCTACTACACTTATAGATGGCGTTACTGCAGGCGGTACCACATGCGCAATGCCAGTTGGACCCGTATGCCCTCGACCACCGAAGCTACGTTCTCATGTGGCCGCTTTTGCGTTGACGCACACTGCGCCGCCACCAATCAGAAGCGAGCACGCAGCCTGCGTTGACGTCGGGTCATCTTTCTGCGTTGACGCAGCTGCGTCAGAGCGAGGATCATCGCATTCTACCTGTCATTTGTTCGTCACGTGGTTCTTTCGCTGGATTGTCACGTATACCACGGTTTACCACCGTCGTATGTTTTGGTGCGTTGCTGCTGGCGCTGCCGGTGACATGAAGACAGGGTCCTGCCGCACAACGCAGCGTCAACGCAACGCAACGACGGACACATGAAAACGTAGACACTTCTCGCCACTGGCTACTTGATCGCCGCACAGACACCAAGAATTTTTATTCAGCTACTCACGAGATGTTTATGATGAAGATTAAATTAAGGGAGTGGCGAGAAAGTCCTCAGAAGAGATGGATAAAAATAGAAGTCATCTGAAAAGGCTAAGAAGCAGCAGGCGGGACAACTGGCCACATGATGAGACATGATAGCCTGATGACGACAATCGTCGAAGGAAGGGGTGAACGGGAAGAATGGCAGAGGAATGCCTCGAATGAGATACAGAGAGCAAGAGACGAAGGATGTGAAAGAGAAGAATTATGTAAACATGTTGAGGTTAGCCGATATTAGGATGAAACGGAAAGCTGCGTCAAACCAATCTGAGAGTAAGAAGGATTTGGCTTAATCAGTAAGGGAAAGAGGACATATTCTACATAAATGGTGCAAAGAGCCAACGGAAAGACACGTTAAAACAATGTAAAAGAGGGAAAGTGATCTAAACCTTTTCGCCGAAAAAACACTGGCGAGCCAATTGTGGCTCTCTGGATACGTAAATGTGGCTCGGAATTATAATTAAAAATGAAATAATATATCGTAGTTTCATTGCCATATTACGATGCTTAAATTTACAGATACACTCGTGCATGTTGGAACTATAAATTGAAAGTAACAAACTCTCAACGCTTGATTACGACTAGGAATCGTTTTTTAAATAACACGACATAAAACCCGACATTAACAAATTTTTTTCGGGAAATGCAAATCTCAGTACTCATGCAAATTCAATAAGAGCAATTTTGGGTGATTTTTTAAAGTTTCAATGGGGGCCAAATTAAAACATTCCCTTGTTGAAGTATCACCTTACTTTTTTATTGCAAGTAAAAACATATCAAAGTTCTCGAAAATTTTTGTCAGTGTATGGGACCCATTAGATTCTTCCGTCTCAAAAGTCATTCGACTCCCGTCAATTGAAGCACTTTGGGGTATAGCAAGAAGTTCCACAGAGAAAAAATCAGTCGCCTTGACCGGGACTCGAGCTCGGACCCCGTGATCGAAACTGTACTTGCGTGTACCGAGGTTTATTGATCGCAGCAGACGATGAGCGAAAGGGGTTTTTAATTTTTTAGGGTAGCGCTGCCCGCTTACGCTTCAATTAGGCGAAGGAATTGGAGTGGAGAAAGTGAAGAGGGGTTGTCGGTGAGACACGTCTTTTAGCAAAAGAAGAGGATGAGAACACCGGTACAGAGGCGAAGATTGTGTGTGTTTTCATCTTCGGATGAGAGCAATGAAGATGAAACACAATGTTAATCATCATCGGTCAACAATCCTAGGATTGGTTTGACGCAGCCCTCCACTCGATTCTTCTATCGGCCAACCTCTTCATATTCACGTAATTCCTCTCTTTCACGTCCTGTACGACTTGTTCTATCTAACTCATGTTCCATCTAACTGCCACTTCTCCCTCGACGATTGTCTTCATCAGGCCATCGTGTCTCAAGATGTGACCCATTAAGTTGTCCCGTCTTCTTTTTAAGGTTTCCAGTAGACATCTCTTCTCTCCCACTCTTCTTAAAACTTCTTTGTTAGTCACTCGATCGATGTTAATTATATGGAGCCATACAAATTTTCCGTTCTGCGTCCCTCAATGCATAGTTACGCACAATATAATTTTTGTTATAATTTAGAGTAAATTGTTGGCTACACTGAGTTAAGGAGATAGGATTGGGCTAGCTTGTATACTGGACCATCTCATTTAATAAAGGGATTAAGCGAAAGTTATTCTGAATTTATGGGTGAGAGAATGCGTGTTTATTTCACACACCCGTTGAGGCACCCATTGCTTCTGGAGGCGCGGGAGCTGTTGAGGGTGGAATCGTAGTGGCATCCCCACATTCCGGATGCGGCGATTGACCCAGCGAGGACTGCTCTTGCGGGAGCGGTTCCTCCGATGTGGGTGGGGGGCGGGGCCCGTTAGTGGTCTTACGTGCCAAAGAGGCCTTTACGGGCATTCGGGACCCACGGCCCTCCCAGACGGGCCCGACCACACTCGCTCCCGACCCACAGACATATGTAAGGCCCGACCGAAATGAATGCACGGTGACGCGCGATTAAAAAAAGTAAAAAGGGCTCCCACACTGAGGATCCACGAGAATCGAGTTCCGTCACCGCTCGCCAAATGGAAGCGTATTCTGCGACATGGCATACATCTCGGGTCCTCCAACTATTGGGACCCCTTGACTCGAGAATTATCTTTCTATCTATATCTACGACATACCACGCAAGCCACTTCGAGTGTGTGTGGCATGGGGTGCATCCACTCCAGGAACAATGACTCAACAAACAAAAATGAACACTACAAAGCAACCACTACACCTTTAAAAGTAATTGGGGAAAAAAAAGAGAAACTACCAAATCCAAATCGTGTAGGACACACCCATCAATACCATGCATGCCTTTAAACCGGACACCAATTTCATAGTTACTCATGCATGCAAAAAAAGGCATTGCATGCAAGTCACACGTTGATTTGAACATGCAGGTAATAAAAAAAATACTATCGACCTACCCCGAGTATTACCTCTATAATTATTACCGATGTACGCGATGTTTAACGTTCTGATCACGAATCGTACGCGGAAAAAATGACATTTTAAACCTGTCCGTCCTGCAATCTATCTCCTTAATTTTATTAGAATTATCGAGCCTACCATAATAAGTCGGAGCCAACAATATATGATTAACGTCATTAATGAAATGTCTCTCCTTATATTTTCCCAGAAGATTAAGTCTATAATTCAGCCTGCGTTGTGACAGCGATTCCCATCCCAATTCGGCTAACATACCAGACACTGCTTTCCCTATCGTAACACCTTTTTACATATCTCGCCGCTCTTCTTTGTACTCGATCTAATTCGTAAATTAAGCCTGCTTCATAAGGGTCCCATATGCTCGCAGCATATTCTACGCGTGGTCTAACAATTGAAAAATAGCAACGTTCCTTCACCCTCTCCTCACTTTTTCCTAATATTCTTTTAATAAACCCCAACATTCTATTTGCTTGACTGCATATTTCCCTGACATGTTTCCCCCATGATAGATGCTGAGTAAGTGTTACACCTAAGTACTTAACTGATTCCACGTTTACTAATTCCATTCCTTGAATCATATAGTTTCTTTCTATCGAGTTTTTTCTTTTCCAAAAATTTACTGTCACGCACTTTTTTATGTTCAATCCTAGTTTCCATTTATCGCACCACGCCTGAATTTGAATAAAGGTGTAATATTTGCCATTTTCCAGTCCTTGGGAACATGCTCAGATAACGATTTAAAAAATATTTTTTCTAAGTAAGGTGATATTTCTGATACTAGTGTCTTATAAACGCGTGCCGGAATTTGGTCAGGGCCGGGGGATTTATTGGTGTTTATGTTTTTAAGTTGATTCTCTATACCGCGAGAGTCAATAGCGATTTCAGGCATCGGATGTTTGAAATGTTCATTTAGTGGTTCAATTGGATCTAAAGTGCTGGTAGTGAAAACGATGTGGAAATATGTGATTAATTTATCAGCTTTTTCCGGACTATCATTTATTTTTTCTCCATTATCATCCCTAAGAGTTTCTATAGTAGATTTATTTCCCTGAACTTCTCTTACATCCTACCAAAATGCTTTTGGATATTCATTCAAATAGTTCCCTAGAATTTTACTTTTAAAGTCAGCTAAGGCTCTTCGACATTCTTTTTTCACTAAGTGTTTGCAAGTTTAATAATTTATATTGATTATGTTTAGCTCATGAGGGGGTGGTTTTTTCGCGCTTTTTTCAGTCTAGCATGGCAAATTCTCTGTTGATTTAAAGATTTCCGTACCGCCGCGTTATACCACCGTGGCTCTGCATTCATCTCTTTTAATTTACTCGGTATATGCATGTTAACTGCTGAGTGAATAACTTCTAGGAATATATGCCACATGGTCTCAGTATCTTTCCTTAAACTTGCTTCTTGAAATTCGCTGAACGAATTCTGCAACTCTGTTTTCATTCCATCGAAGTCCGCCCTATCGAACAAGTATATTTTTCTCTTGGATTCGTTATTTTTGTTAGTTCTATAATAAAATATTGCTTTTACAATTTTATGATCACTGATTCCCTCATCGGTACTTATATTTACAATCTGTTGGGGTATATTTGTTGCGAGGAGATCGAGAGTACTTTTTTCTCTGGTTGGGGCTGTTACTAATTGATGAAGTGCATGAGAGGAAAAGGTGTGTGCAGAAGTGTCTCACAGAGCTCTTTGTCCTTCCCCCCGGTGATGAAGCTACACGTGTCCCGGTCTATGGATGGAAGATTGAAATCCCCCCCTTGATGATGAAGTGACGGTCATCTGTGTATTGAATTAATTCCCTTATTTGATTTTCTAGTTCTAATATTGAATTTATGCCGGAATCCGGTGGTCTATAATATGCACATAGGTAAACTTTTTTTGCTAGAAGACCTTGTATGGAACACATAACGCTTTCTATTTGACAATCAAGTATAGTCTCCCTTCTACTAGTAAGACAATTCTTCACGGCGATAAAAACTCCTCCTCCTGGTCCTCTGTCTCTATCTTTCCTGTAAATTTTGAATGATTTCGGGAATATTTCATTATCTACGATATCTTTATATAGCCAGCTCTCAGTTCCTATAGTTACATCTGCGTTGGTGGATTCGATGAGGTGATGAAAATCTGCAACTTTGTTTTTCAAACTACGACAATTCACTACGACCACAGTTATAACGCCATTTTTTAGAATCACAGTCGACTTGTTAATGCTGTTTTTACACGTTTTTTTCGAGCTGAAAGTTAACCGATGAAGCGACTGGCAACGACGAGTTATTTACCCCACTACATGACCTACTTTCTACCCTACCATCTACCCTAAAAAAGGCCTGCAATGATCAAATATCCCATCCGCCACGCGTTTGGCGGCGTCCGGAGTGTAATGAACTTCAGAGCGGTTTAAAGGGTGTCTACACGACCGAAGCGACGGCTGAAGGTCAACGAAGGAGGCTCCAATAATGCACAAAAGGTCACATGAAGGCAAAGGTTAGTATCTGCAGAGAAATAAACGTAATGGGTTTTAACACATACATAATGCACTATAGGCTACAGTTATTCAACTATCCCTTTGATATGCTGCCTGTTGTGTTATGGTACATCTACATCTAAGCATTTCCCTGAAAGCCATCACTAGGGTGTATGGCAGAGGGATGGAGATCACAATACATGCACTATTGACATGCAACTAGGATATTTAATGGAGACATGCTAGATAATAGGGTCACATGCAGCTCGATGAGTAACATCTACGAAATATGAAAGGGATTGTTGGCTGTTATTAAATGATCATGCACCACAGACTGTATTTCACCTACCTATCCCTTTGCTACACAGCCTATTGTTCTCTCGTTTGATGCAAGGGAAAGTGACCCTTTAAATCTATCGCTACGACAATCTATTACTCTAATCCTGTTAACCTGATCAAACCTAGCCTTAATAATTCCAATTATAATTAGAATAAGGTTCTTATAATATATCAACATCATCTGTGAACAAATCATTTCGAATTTACTTAAATGATTTGACCTAATTTTTAACCTGCGTTCTGATAGTAATTCCCATCATAGTTCTTCTATTAAACTCATAACACTTATACAATTATCATAATGGCCTTTAACAAATCTAGCGCATCTCCTTTGCATACGCTCTAATTCTTTTATCATACCTTCCTCGGACGGATCCCATATACTAGTGGCATATTCGAAATGACGCCTGACAGGTGTGAAATATCTTCTCACTCGTATTCTCATCGCATTTGCCTAGAACCCTTTCCACGAATCCTAATCTACGGTTTGCTACACTAGTTATTTCCCTGATGTGTTTCACCCATGACATGTCTTCAGAGATGGTGACGCCTACGTATAGAATAGATTCTACGTTTGATATTTATTTTCTATAATGCAATTTCGGCGCATTTCTTCCAACCTAATTCTATCTGCCAACTATCACACCAATCATCGATCGCATCTAAATCCTTAGCTAAAGACTGACTGTCCTCTTCATTTCTCATTTCCTCATACGCTACTGCATCATTGGTAAAAAGATGGAGCTTGGTATTTGTAACTTCCGTATTCAAGTCACTTTCGTAGAGAAGAAATAAAAAATATCACGCTTCACTGGGGAACACCCGATGCAACTTTTACTTCGCCTGAGCTGACACCATCTAATACCACCTTTTGAACGCATTCTTGTAAGAAGCCTCCTATCCAGCCTAATAGATTAACTGTCTATCCCGTATGATGCTAACTTCGCCAGTAGTTTACAGTGGGGAACCTTGTGGAACGCTCTTCAAAAGTCAGGAAGCGCTGCGTCTACCTTAACGTTACCTTCTCCGGAAACTAAAATACCGTGAACAAAGAGGCCTAATTGATTTTCCCAAGACCTTTCTGAACCCATGCTGGTTTGTCGTCAATAAATCCTGGCTATCGACGTGTCCCATTATTGATGTAACTATTATATGCTTTATGATTTTGCAAGATTGTGACGTTAATGATATTGGTCTACAATCTTGTGGCTGTTCCGTTTTTAAATATTCACGGTACAATAAATAAAGTAAATGGAACAGGGGAAACATGACATTTTGGCTGCGAGGATTTACGTATAGAAGTCTCACGTAGAAATGAATGGTTGCATTCGATAAGTCATGAAAAATAAACTCTCCCCTTTTTGAGTGCCTAGAAGCTGGAGAATGACGTAACTGAGACGTTATCTTTCTAAGTCGTGATAAGGAGCTACTTGAATCCTCTATTTTGCTTGAAATGAAACTGATTAAATTACCAGTAAGTTAAAGTGTTTTTCTGTAAACCAGTTCAGTTGGAGAAGTGTTGATGTCTTCCCCGAACGAGCGATGAATTCCTAGTAAAACAAGGGGAAGGGCCTCAAGCCAATTTGCTCCGTTAGCCATTACTGTGGCTTTTGCTGACGATGAATTCTCTGTCCACACTCATATATTCATTGGCCTGAGGGTGAAAACTAGTCGTATGCGAAATCTCGATGCTGATTATTCTTGTCACATTAATGAAAAGTTACGAAGTGTTCCTAGATCCACAGTGATCTTTTGTGGGCACCCACAATCGATAAATCCAACATGTTAACAAGTCCGCCGTAGTTACCTCCGCAGTGATGCATTGCATGGGTTGAACCTCACTCCATCGAGCGTACCGAGGCGGTAACGGAACGAACGAACAATTGGCAGTTCAATTATGTCCACGTGTACGTGAGAAAACCCAGTGGAAGGAGATTCCCAACGGCGGCGATTTGACATGTCGGTGAACTTTAGAGCGCTGACAAGGCACACGCGTCCGACACCACAGATGACAGTCCTTACGAGCAGAAGGCCAAGCAGAACGATCACTTACCAATTTCGTCATGACCCTTGCACTAGAATTACTTAAACAGTGAATGCGCTCGAAAATATGCCGACGATAGGGAGGAGTGATGCACGGTCGAAGTTTCCCTGTCGACTCGTCACAGAAACTCGATTCCAGGGTCTAAAATCGTCCTTAACCGAATTAAGGATCCGCTTGCCATCAATCCCGAAAGCTCTTCGTCGCCTCTCTGAGACTCTGCGAGAGCGTAGTAGTCGGGAATTGACGAGACAGATTCATTGCGTGCAAGAGAGTCGCCACAATGTTATCAGCACCTGTTATGTGTTGAATGTCAGGTGAAAACTCTGAAGTAAACGAAATTCGATTCAATTGTATCGGATGTAATTTTTCTCTACTTCTTTAGAAGATATAAATCAAAGGTTTTTGATCCGTGTAAGTTGTAAACTGGCAACCATCTGATACGTGTCTAAAATGCTGTGCTGACAGGTGAATTTCAAGGATTTCTCCATAGAAAGCTGGCCGATTTCTCTCCTTCACTGACATCTTTTTCGAAAATAAAGCTATCAGTTGTGCCATTAATTGTCTACGTACTGTTGAAAACATGCACCAACTGAACGAGTGGAAGCGTCAGTGAAAAGTCTTAGAGGCGTATCGTTGCGTGGGTGAATTAGTGATGTGACGGCAGAAAGGCTATCGTCACACGCTTTCAATGCCGCCTATAATTCCGGAGTCCACGGAACTGACTGAGAACATTTCAATTTGGGGGTGCTGCTAACTGCGTCATGCAGTAAACTCAGAAGCGTGAGGCGATGAAAATCAATCATTCCAATCATGGTACTAATACATTAGGTAGGCCATTGCGCATGTCGGTCATATATCGATACCTCTCAGTTTCGATTGTGTGACGTAGTGTGGAGGACAGACCGAGTGAATTCCGTGTGTTGATCATTGTTTACTTTGAATGGTGAGTCGCTTTTTGGAGATATTTTTACTCTCTGGGGACAAATACCATCGGAGAAGATGTCTTCTTGTACTGTATTTGGCGGCAACAATAGCCGCCGAAATTGTGAGGGAAAATTGAAGTTTTTTCGTTTCCTTAATGATAGTGAAATGAAAATGAAGTGGGTTCGAGCATGCCGGCGAAAGGACGACTTTAATGCTAAAACAGGTCGGTGAAATCCAGTATCAGTGAATTCTGAATTTAAAAATATTTTGGTGCCTACTATGGCAGCTGTGTTTACATACTTTTTAATTTCGGTGTTGAGTAGAAGTGTTTTAAATGAAAGGTACAATATGTAGCTGCTCGTGAATGGTAATACGTGTTTAAAGTTCCTTTATCTTAAGAAACCAATTTTCCAGGTTTTACCAAGAACGTATCAGAGAAACTCTTTATGCTGGTTATTAATCTTGAAGAATGAGTAGTGTGTCCCGAGTACTTGAGTGGAATCAAAAATATTAGATTTCATCATGTTGTGGTAGCTGAAATTATTTGTTACAAGGAACTTTTATTGTTACTGGAGGGTAAGTCATTTGTCCATTGATTGTGTGCAACTTTAAATTCATGGTGTTAGGTTGTTTGTTTAACACCTTAAAAATTTCCCAGGTTTTACCAAGAACTTATCAGAGAAACTCTTTATGCTGGTTATTAATCTTGAAGAATGAGTAGTGTGTCCCGAATACTTGAGTGGAATCAAAAATATTAGATTTCATCATGTTGTGGTAGCTGAAATTATTTGTTACAAGGAACTTATTGTTACTGGAGGGTAAGTCATTTGTCCATTGATTGTGTGCAACTTTAAATTCATGGTGTAATATGGTTTGATTAAGCCGATAAAATAACTCAGTGGATAGCTGCATCAAACCAATCTGAGGATTGATGACTAATAATGATGAAGGATTTTTGATATTCACACTTTTAAAATTTTCCAGGTGCTTTTGCAGGTGGTGCTATGTTATTGGATTCTTAGTTGATGGCACAGGTCTTGCCAAGATCAGTATCTTACCAAGATTCATAAGGAGAGACAATATTAATCCTGGTTATTGATGCTGAATAATGAGTAGTGTATGCAGACTGCTTGAGTGGAATAAATCTTATTTCATTTCTTCATTTTGTTGGAGCGAAATGTTATCTGTTATAAGGAGCTCTCATATTTTTTGTCCACTAATTGTGAGAATCTTAACATTCTATGTATAGGCTTGTTTGATATGTACACTTTTCAAAATTTCCCAGGTTTTATCAAGATTCGTACGCTGAGAAACTATTGATGCTGGTTGTGGATGTTGGATTTTGAAGTATGAGAAATGTGTATTGGTTGTGAAATTGACCTCAGTTCTTATTTTAATAAGCCATGTATGATGGAAAACATAAAATCATTGATGCTGATCTTTTGTACAGCAGTCTATGATGAAGGATTTGTGGACTGGTTACCTCTGTGGCAAAAAAATTTTATTTCCTTTGAGTTATCTGATATTGTTGTTATGTTATGTTTTTATTTATTTTATTATGTCCCCAGACATTATTGGCATTTCTATGTGTTCACAATAAATCTAGGTAGTTATTATATAATGGATTATGCTGATACTACATATTACTTTCTTCTGTAAAAAATGGATTGTAGTAAGTTTTTTAATTAGAGAATTGAATTCTGTGAAGTTTTTCAATTCTTATTTATCTAATTTAAGATATTTTTTCAGGTTTCTGTTGACCTTTTAATCCTGTGGTATTGGAAACAAATTTGGATTTTGTGTTGTGCTTTTTATTATTGAGAGATTCACAATCTGGCCATTATTCTGATGCTGTCACTTGATTTTCCACTTGAGGGGAAAGAAAGTGGTTTCATCGTGGTAAAAATTTGTCATTTGTTGAAGTGTTTAAATAATCTATTACAACCATTTTTGCTTGGGAAAATTTCCAAAAATATGGCTTATCGATTAGGAAATATGTTGAATTTTTATTTACTAGTACTTGTCACCCAGCCTTTCTTTTTTCATTTATTCCGGCCGGAATCCGGATCCGGTCTATCCGGATAGACTTGCAAGTTTGCTGGACGTTTTATTAAGCACAAGCTGACCCGGCCACGCGTTGCTGTGGCTCAATCTGGTTAAATGGAAAGCGCAGGTTTATAGTTTGTTTAATTTCACAATTCTTATGGGTATACAATATATCTCAGCTGATCGATTTTTTTGCAGCTGGACACGCATATTTGTATATGATGTTAACGTCTTTACATGTCGTCACAAAGTAGAATATTTCAGGCAAGCATTTATTTCATCCGCTAGTGTCAATCGAGGAATTACAGGTAATGTTTGCCTGGAATGTCGTGCAAGCAATATTAATGCGTTCTCAAATGGTCTCAGGATTCAACGGAAATCTTACAATGATCGCCAGAGCCTCGAGCGATGCTTTGTGCACCATTGTGCATTCATCCCAAGCAATAAGTTGGCATTTCTGAAATATTTGTCCCATGCCGGATGATTTGAATATGTTGCACGTGAGTGTTTCAATGAATTGCAAGTTCAATGGGATGCACATCCCGTCTCCAGTGTCGATATTGTATTCTCGATATTGTACAAACCTTCATGGAGTGAACAAAACAACTAACCAAAGCTTCATGGAAATTGGATGAATGTTGTGGTAATGCATGAAGTTATCAATATTGTATCGATACAGTATCGATATTGTAATGATACTTTATAAAACTTTGATAAAAAACACCTAAATAATTTCACCTCAATTTTGTAGATCAACAATGTATCGATGTATCCATATTTTATCGATATTATATCGATACCGTATCGACATTGAATTATCGATTTTGTAGAAACCTTCGCGGAGCGTACTCAATAACTTTCCAAAGTTTCATGGCAATCCGATGAATGGTGTAGTAATGCATAAAGGACAAACACATTATATACATTCGGTACAGAATCGATATTGCAACGATACATTCCTTTTAAAAAACTAAATAATTTCACCTCAATTTTGTATCAATAATGTATCAATTTATCGATACTTTAGCGATATTATATCGATAAAGTATCGATATTGAAATATCGATTTCGTAGTCCTCTTTTCGGGAATGTACTCAACAACTTCCCAAAGTTTCATGGCGATCCGATGAATGGTGTAGTAATGCATAAAGGACATACAGACACACACACATACATTCATTTTTCTATATATAGATTTTCTGGGAACCATTTGTTAATTACTTTCCTGTAATCAAGAATAAGTATAGTGGCAGTTTCTGACTGGAATAGTTGTGACTTGCTATTGTGTTATGCTGCTTGCAGATCGGTTTTCCATTTTTGACCTCACTCATTCATTGTGTATATTTACATTCGATGTTGATTAGCTAAAGAAGTTAAATCTTGTACTTGAAAAATCTGACTATTGTATTGTGAATTTTTGTTTTTTTTTCCTTTAAATAAATATTTGTTTGAATTTTTTTTCTTTGACAAACAAAATGTTATGGCCTTTTTGTAAATTTAGCAGCATGAATCTTTTCGAGTTCACTGGAGTACAAACGTGCATTACGAGAGGTAACACGGCTCTTTTCCAGGTGCTTTGATAGTGAAAATAGAATAATATAAGTAGAAAATATAGTCTTCAGGTAATTCGGTATTATGTCATTGATTGAAAAATTATTTTATCTGGAAATTTGGTCAGTATTTATATCGTACAGTAGCGATCATTAACGAGTTGAATGCTGACAATTTGCATTCACGCGCTGAGTAAAATGTCGTTTCTGCATTCTTTTGAAATGTATATTTCGAAACCAACCATAAAACGGGCATTCACTCAGTTTATTGTGAGTACTATAAGTTCGCGATAGCCTCAACCACCGTACTAATTCTTGAACTCAACCTTGGTTTTCGTGCACTGAGATTTTTTTTCCGGTACCTACGAATTTCGCCAACACGCACGAAAATATCATATCACAATTCTCAGCATTATCTAAGAGCTGCACAATATCATAATGTCAAATACGTTTTTGCTATCAACAGTATTAAGGCCGCTTTGCACGACACAATTTCTTGTACAAACGCTTGTATGAGGAAATTGTACGGTGTAGAGCGGCAAATTGTGTGGACGCTTGTGCGAATGTCTGATTGACTGTACGGAAAATAGAACCTGTTCTAATTCCATTCAGACAAACATACAATTTCTTTCAGTTTATACAAGCGTTTGTGCAAGAATGTATAACAAATTGTATCGTGCAAAGCAGTCTTTAGGCTCCATTTTAAACGCCCGCCGCCGCTTGTCCTCCACACTACGTCACAGCGAAGCTGCGCAGAACGGACGCATTTTCGTCCTCGGGAGCGACCTACCTAATGTATTAGTACCATGATTCCAATGAAGCGACGCAAAACCTAAAACGGTCTCTGGTAAGGGGTACTCTATAATTTCCTGCACCGTCTCTTCAGGAGGCCGAATGTCAGAAGCACGGACTGAAAAGTCCAAAAACAAACTCACCCCTGATTCACCGCGAGGACACACTTGGATGCGAGGCCTGTCGAATGGCAATGGGATCACCTTTCTCCCCTACTTTAGCAGACGGACGATTTCGAAGGTGCCTTTTTAAATCTACTCGCCCACTTTTGAGTAATGATGTTTATTCGTATCGTTACGTTGACGATATTTTGCGCGCGTGGATCGGTACGTATCGGCAGCTCGATAGTTTCGCTCTATTAATAGATTCCCTTCATGATGCCATTAATTTCACCAGAGACATTGGGGGAGACCAAATAAATTCCTTGGACTGGACCATCCAAATTGAAGATGGTAAGCATGACATTGCAAATTATTGGAAACCATATTTCACAGACGTCACTATTCCTAGGGACTTATGCCATAACTTTACGCACAAAATCTCAGCTTTTAGAACGTGGATATATAGAATGCTCAACATCCCCATGACAAAAGATAATTTGAATAAAGAGCTTGTCATCATCATCAACCGTAGCGAACCGAAATGGTTTCGATTTTAATGTACACGATCTAAAGAGAATGAAATGTATGAGTACATATTTAATTCTCTTTTGACTTGTCGTTCAAGGGAATTTGGAACTGATCTCATGTTAGGCGGATGGTTCTATCTTCTACTTTTGCAATTGCTTTAGAAAGGTAGCCGTATGACGTCACTTTTAAGAGAAATTATCGGAAATAGTAGATAGAGAGGATTTCCATCACGTTCAGAAGGCATTTGGTGATTCCCACGTCGGCGTGGTCTTTGGGGAGTTTCATGATTCAGAAGACACGGCTCAGAGGAAGCCTAAGTAACTGGAAGAAGAATCTTGGATATTGCCTTTTGTCAAGCAGATCGCGGTGCTCGAGTGCCATATTCCGATGACTTGTCGATTTTCGGACATGGAGGCCATAGAAAAATAACAATTTCCATTCGTATATTGCACCTGACGATGGCGAAGGAAGGAGCCAATGATGGTACAGAAGCGCTGAAACTAGTTGTTCCGTCAATAAATTTACGAGTGGAAATATACATTATTATTTTTCTCTGTCACTATGGATTTCCACATAGTTAAGCCTGAATCATTCGAACTTATGGAGGCCATGTCTGAAAAACGGGAGGGGCTAAGGTCAGTGTTTCCGTTGAATTGCAAAATGTGCCAATTGCAGTCAGTGGTATAGATTTAGTCGAAGCGCAGGAATGTTTTGCGTCCCTGAAATTAACAAATTTGGAGAGAGACCTTTAGAAAAGACGACAGTCGATCAAGTAGGCTGCCCACTTGGGAAGGAGGAACGTAGAAAGCGGTTGACGGTTTCTAATTTCGGTAGCGTATGTCCTCCGACGAAAACAAAACCAGGTCTGCCACTTTAGTAAGCAAAATGTTATACAGTGACATCAAAACTGCAGCCATGCAATACGGACAAGACAATGAAAAACGCGTTATAAAATTACTGCGGCAGCAGGAAGGTGTCGATGTATACTATAGGAAAAAAAATTTCCCAACAAATTGAGCACCGCCACTGTCGCTCGGAGAGAAAATAGGATTCCTTTCTGATGGATCATTAGACTTAGATTTCGGCCACCACGGCGGAATTTCAAACAGGGTAAGGTGATGGACTCACCTAACCCTGTCTGGCCCGAATATGTAACGGAATACAGGCAGCTTGCCTACCCCGAAAAGTAAACCTGCTGGCATCCAGAACGGACGTAGGTATATTATTCCGTGCATGCATTTTAAACGCTGTATTTAACTATCTCGTTCTCGCCAAACTTAACATTATCCGTCTTTCCTATCTCTTTTATTTAGGCTTCGTTCCTTCTCCCACAGTCTGGAATGATCCTGGGATTCTCCCGGTCTCCGCCTCTTCGCTCTCTTTCACTCGTTTGAAAAAGTTAACAGAAACAAACAACGAACTTCAATATTTTCCATGACCATATAAACCATGAAACCGTTCCGTTAATGTCAGTGAGGATTGGTCGAGCTGTAATGTAACTGACTGGAAATACGAAGTTTTCAATTTGAGACCTGACGATGGTAAATGTTTTTCGTTCACCATTTTTTATTTTACGAAAGCCCTGCATACATATTTTATATTTATATCGAAGATACGTTAAAGGAATGTTATGCTATTTGCTAACATCGACCTATTCTTCTCTTTCGCCGTGCAACCGCATGCCTTGGCGTTCAAGGGAATTCGGAACTGATCTCATGATAGACGGATGGTTCTATCTTCTACTTTTGCAATTGCTTTGGAAAGGTAGCCGTATGTCGCCGCTTTAAGAGAAATTATCGGATATAGTAGATAAAAAAATCCTTTTTATGTCCAGCTCCTTGTCTCCTGGTCTAACGGCTTCCTGAAAAATGTCCGCCCTCCCTGTGCTGGATTTGAGCAAGAATATCATTCCACCTAACTTCCTGGGATTATTGCTGTCTTTCTATTTGCTTTTAGAATACTGCCAACTATCGTGCAAGGTATCTTCATGTCAGCATCATAAAGTATTGAGTAGGAAGACCGTCATTCGTTCATTCATCCACATAGGCCATGCAATGTGCAATATTCAGGCCGCAAGATGACGCTTTGAGACCTACAACGTAACGATAATGGGTTTCCAGCTTTCTTTTCCTTTTCCAGTGTTTCGCATTTCTGATAATTTAAAAATACATCGCTGGAGATATCGAAGTTTTAACTCAACCTGAATATTTGTACGCAAATTTTTTTTGATATCTTATACAACTAATCTGCTCAAACATTTTCAAGATAATTATTTTTCAATGATTTTTCATCGCCTTTGTTTAATTAATTACTCATTATGATATATCTTATGGATCATCTTCTACGGAAAAAATATTCTTTGGTCAGTAAGTCGTCACCAAATCAGACTCAGATATCCGGAATTAACGGAATTTATTTTTTTGACTTTTTCATCAGTTGATGATGATGATCACACAGTCGAAGCAAAGTCATCTTGTGTGCAGCTCTCTCCAAAGGTAACAAAATCCCACTAGATCCCAAAGTCATATTATAGACTTGTGGACTAATCATATATTTTGCAATGAATTGGAAAATGTAGAAAATGTGACCACCAGAATAAACGGCTAATGGTAAGTTGTATAATAACTGCGTGGAGTGCAGCGTCGCCTCCGACTGCAATATTCTTCTTGGCAAATGCACAGCAAGACCAGTAATTTCTGAATCTGAAACATCAGAATCCTCATCTGTGTTCATATGCAGTCCTTCCTCAGGTGGATTTATAACTATGGTTTCACGTGTCACATTCCTCCAATAAGGACAGTATCTCATTGACCGAGAATCGATGAGACCTAATAAAATAGAAAGTATATTTTTTCAAGCTGAATATACCCGTTCGTTCTAAAAGCTAAATTACATAAAATCATGAGAAATGGTAGAAAGAAAGCGCGTCTTGCACACGTTCAAGTGCCATAAAATGAGAATATTATGCATTAACTGATGCTTACATTTTTAACAATTGTTCTGAAAACTTATCTTGACTTTTCTGTGCTGACAGCGTTGATGGTAGAGCTGTTTGAGTGATATTTCACCACTGCTCCGTTACTAAGGTACGTCTTTTCTTCTCAGTGGTAAATGGCAGCCCCTACGCTGTTTTCTGGGCTTATATAGAAAGGGGTGTGCAACAAAAATAACCAAAAATTCATTTATGAAAGAGAAGGTTGAGAAGTTTTTAGATCGCCGATTCCTCCTTATGTCAGCTATACCCTTCGGAGACTCGAGCTTGAATACAAAGTACAAAATTTTGGGTGACGTAGCGTAGTAGTTTCTTTATCAATGCTTAACAAAGTTACTCATTTCCTAGACAGATTTCCGGCTTGTAATCTGGACTTCATTGCCAGCTGAAAGTTTAACGAGAAACAAGGTATTCAATTCATTTTACCGTCGGCGACACGGAATACAAGTGATGCCAGATGAGGCAACTTGATATCAGGAGTATTAGAAGCCATATGCTTCTAGAAATCCAATACCGATTCATATCATGCCTCCAATGAAGTTACTTTATCACAATTCAAAGGAAGGTACACCACAATTCTGAGAAAATAAATACCTTTTTTGCTGCATTTACCTAATTGAATTACATATTATACTTCATGGAATTACATGTTATACTTCATGAAATGGCAAAAAATAAAGTTGTCATTGAGTTATCTCACAATTAGCTTTATAAAATAATTATTCATTTATTTAATCAATACATAGAATGAAACATAGCAATAAGTTAAAAATTAAAGTTTTAGTGACACAAATGCCCACACGTATCTTAAGATACGTCAAAATTTTACTGATCAGTTTTGGCATGAGGTTGAAGGAAAAATGAATCTGTTGAAAGAAATAATATTCCTTATATATTTAAAATAAAACAGGGAAAACTGGATTCAGATAACTCAATTCGAATGCTTAATAAGCAAATTAAATTTTCACATGACCATAGTGTGGCGATTTCTGAGTAGTTCATGACTAGATGTGTAAGTAAGCACAACAATTGCAAATATGGGCTAAAATAATCGAAATCACTTGTATACCTACCATTTAAAGGCTTTCTTCTGTCATAATTAGTAAAGAAATTGCATTAAAAAAAAACTAAAGAGTATTCATGAATTTTTAAAGTATAACGTATCTAGAGATACGTCTGGGCATTAATGGTTTAATGATCCCCTAAGACGTTAGCATGTTCCCCCTCTAAACTTCCCCTTCCTGCCATTGAACGTGGCCAACACCATTCAAATGTCTAACATATTCGTCTCTAATTTCAATGGCCTGATTAGTTGTTCTAGGGTGACCCTGCAATAAAGGGGTTAAACATGTGCCCTCTATCTCTTCTCCTCAGATAGGTCGAGCCAGAAAAAAATCATTCAGGAGGCAACAGACCCCGATTTGACTCTGACCCCGAACAGACTCTGTACTTTATTTGGGTGTAGATGGATTTTAGTCAGTATTGCACCAAACTTATTAGCTAAAACGCCAAAGGCATTTTCAACTACCCTCCGGGTGCGACTATGATTAAATATTATTTTATCATGCGTCAATTCTCTGTGCCTGAAGGGTTTCGTGATATGTTTTTACAGAGGAAAAGCATCGTCTGCTACAATGACACAAGGTCTTCATTTCCCCCAGGTAAAGGCTTTTCAGCAGGGATTCCTAAGGAGCCCTCATCCAGGACCCTCTTCAAACTGCTAGCAGAGAACACATTGGCATCATTCACACGCCCCTTTACTCCAACATTTAACCATATTAAATTTACACTCCGCGTCTATCAAAGCCAACAAAATGACGCTATCATTTTATATCTCCCTTTTAATCTTCCTCTATAATTACGGTAGTATGACCCACTGGCTCGTGGGGGTCTAAAATTTACATGCTTCCGATGTAATGCTTCTGTGGAAAGTTCCACATTGATAGAAACTGGGAGGCAACTACTTCCCATTCTTTGGCTGAAGAGGGACTATAGAAAGTAATAATAATATGGATTGCTCCACATATACTCTTAAACAAGCACAACGGCTGTGACCATTCACTTAATGCTACTAATACCTTTATCTCATTCTTCAGAACCTCAATTATTGCAAATTTCGTGTCCGGAATGATGACGAATAATGTATTTGCATTACATGAATCATGGGTATTGCCTGAAAAATCCTCATCGCTGTTAGTGGCAGTGATTCTTTGCCTCATGACTGTATCTTGCCGCGTTATAACGGGTGCAACTTCTCCTAGTGGTATCCCAAACACTCGAGTTTTTGGCGATTCGATTGGATAAGAAATACGTGATTAGGCTTATTGCTATTGCTGAAAAATCATTTCACTCCAACAGTTTTAAATGCAAGAAAATTGTTAAAAATCCGATTTTTAATGTTGACATCAAAGTGGAATAGACTTGAAATTTTGTGCTGCATTGCAGAGGTTTCTACCATCTGGAATACACGAATCAATTAATGAAGATCGCCAAGCATTTGTAAAATTTCCATTTTTTAAATCTACTTCGCAACGACCACTTCCTAGCTAGCACAAGATCGTGTATAACCTCCAAGGACGGTTCCAAGCATACCAGATTCGAACTTCAATATCCAGTAGCAGCTAGCATACTAGGCCTTGTGCTGGACCGTGTGAAACAGGCTTAAGATGGGCCTTTAAATGATACAAGAAACCTGTGAAGACGCCGTGACTTGGCGACGGGAGGCCACCATCAATTGAGGCGCTCGGGGCTAGATAATGGTAGGCCACATTTAGAAAATTTTACAGGAGTGACATCCGAAGGTTCGAAAAATGCCATAAATTAGGTGTTGTGTCTTGGTGCAATACATAACAACAAGCTGTGTGCTGCCATCTCTTGGTTTCTTCAAATATCACTCCGCTAGTGGCTTCCTATCGTCTAGCAGATAAGAAAGGCGTGCAGATCTCAATATTTCTCAGTGTGTGGCTTACCATTATCTAGCCCCGAGCGCCTCAATTACGCTTCTCATCACCCGGAGGAGAGGGCAGCAGCTCTTCTTCTTCTCGTGAGTTTTCGCGTATTTAAAATAGTTAACAGAAATGCGATCAGCCTGAAATTTCGCCCGTTTTTCCAAAGCACAGTCGAATAGGAATTTCATAACCAATAATACCATAAGTTATTGTACACTGTGCTATTATTGACAGGAAAATTGTATTAGTTTTCTTCGTTGGATCTCTGGGTGCTAGTCGAAGATAAACCTCTGAGACTTCAAATTCCGAGAGATATCGTATTCGGGTGTAACCATTCGCCAGAAATCATCGCCGCTGCTGGGAATGATGGAATTCGGAGAGACCAACGTTCTGTGGTGTCTGCTTGATTCCTCCCGTCGGGTGTCTGGCAAGGGAAGGGAGGGGTATCCATGGAAACGTTGCTAAAGTTTTCGTTTTTTTCTGTGGCGGAGTCGTGCAGTCTATCGCCGCCGGACGCCGTAAATGCTTCCCTTCCAGATCAGATTACAATCGCCACATTTTCAACTCCTCTCGCCGAAACTTGCAAAATTTCGTGACTATGCTGGCCGGAACAAGTCTTGTGTCGGGAAATTCGGAAATTGTTGGCGTGGATTGTCTCCGTACTGTACTTTCTTTCTTCTGACAACACCGATGGAAAGAGGCAGTGGGTGCAACGTACTTCTCGCTTGTATCCACTTAAAGAGCACCTTGAGGAGTCTCTGGGGCCGTATTCTGTAACTCGTTATCACCGCTGATGAACATCACTAGTCACCGCTCTTCCGATTCTGTAACGCGACGAGGTGATGTTCTTCGCCCCTCCTGCCTTGCTTAATACGGGAATGAAGTAACTCGGACGCAATTAAAATGGCACGTGCATTTAATAATACAAATAATTACAATAGTATCAATCAATCATATTCGCCGTGGTTTTCTCACAAAAAACGATTGAATGGTGCGACTGTTTATGTTGATATTCAGTAAAATATAAAGGCAATCCATGGTTCACTTCGTAATATTAATGCTACTAATAATAATCACCTAGCTGGGTTATTAGAACATCAAATTAATTATAATCAAACATAACATCTTGTTAAAAAACACAACACTTCTAGAATTTCCACACTGGACACTGATGCACTTCCACAAACGCTGATGTTGCCATGTGCCACTTGTCAAGGGAAGGTAAAAAAAGGGGGGAGAAAGGGTGGAACGAAAGGTAAAAACGTATACGTATTTCAACCACAAAGTGGCCCTCTTCAGCGTGCTGAAGGTGTATACCTCGAGACAACACGGAGTTGACTGAGTAAAAATTGGTGCATCCGAAACCTTATATATTTGAAAAGAGTGTGTAGGGGAGGAAGACTGGACACAAGATCTCCTTCAGACTCCTGGAAGCTGGTTGCTTACCGGAAGACATTCTCAGGCCAGAAGAAATATTGAGGTACTGTTGTTCACTTCCTAAAAGTTCCTTTTTCTCCCCTTTATACCACATACGAAAGGACACAAATTACGGCTTGGAGACATTTCTTTTCAATAGATACATAGCTGGATAGCCTATATGTGTTGTAAATAAGAATAAACGTGAAGTACCTTGGTTAAGGTTCCTCCCTGTAGCAAACTGAGCCGTTTTGGTATTAGCTTAAGTGCCAATGACAGTTTTTATTTCGAGTAGCTGAAAACATTGATCAATAAGAACATACTTTCCTAAAATATTACTCAACATTTTCATTACCAAAGTAAAATAATGAACCACGTGATACGAAAAAGATCTAATCACACAAATTTCGGATGTCCACCAACTAACTGGGGGTGAGGTGGTATCACTTGAGGCTTGTGATTTGAAATATAATAAGGCGTCATTTGAAGGAACGAAAAAATCTCTTCAGCGAAATTAAAATAATACCAGCGTGCGTATTATGAAGATCCGTGAACGGACTTTCGAAATGTTCACCGGTGAATCCAACGACAGGGGAAAAGTATTGAAATTCACACAGAGGAACCGAATCTCCATCACCCTACGTCTCTCCACGTCAACATCAATAGATCGTTGTCATCTATTCAATGCAAAAATCACCACCAATAACCGCACAGTATAAGACATCGTAGGAAATAGAATGCATAAAAAGAACGCTTAACTATGCAATGATAATTTATTACGGCTCTTCCTGCCCATGAATCCCTCGACTTAAACGCCAGGTGAAATATCTTTTTATCTATCTTAATGGATGTGGTTTCGACTGTGTTTAAAGTTTCAAATGCTCATGAAGGCCTTCTTTAAAACCAATAGATAAAAACAGCTAGGATTTACCACCAATTTAGATTAAAAATCAAATACGTTTTCATTGAAATCAAATAAATATTCAGTCATATGTAACACCCACACCTTGTCTCATTCACGATCGCCGAAAGGATTTGTTCGCGATGAATTTCATTCAAAAGATAAAACAACGTAAGTGACCGCTCACAGTATTTATCAAAAAGATTAGATATACGACGATTATTTCTACACCCAACACATGGCTCTAGATTCTGTAAATATGACAAGACGAGGCACATACGCTAATTTACATTGTATTCGTCCAACTCAAAACAGTGTATGCCTGCTTTGAGAGCATCCTCTTGATCGAATACGTAGATGACAAAGGAATTAACGACATGAACTAGAGAACATTATTATAAAATGTAATAAAAGACAAGGATATAAGTCCGAGAATGCGATTGGAGGACTCAAAACACACTTAAGAACTTAATGAGAGGTTTTCTTGTAAACAGCGAAATCTCCGGATAAATACATTGTGTCCCGCCATGTGCGAACACGGTACGTTATGAATCCTATCTGCCGCTCCCAAGGTAGCTAAGTGATAAAAAACTTAAACTCCTCTTTTAATTCGTCTAAATGCTAGTGCTCGGCATTCTTTAGCTTTTGTTGCAAACTGTTTTAACCATTTAAACACATCCCTCAATTTTACGTCAATCGACGGCTCATATCAAATAATTTGAAAATTAGGACGGAACGAATAAGGCATTTCAAGTAAAAACACGTTAATGCATGTTTATAAATTCTTGAAATCGTAGTCCATGTGGAGCACGTTACGTGAAACCGCCATAGAGGTATGTAAATCAATTGAACAATGATATTGGGCTCTGAACTAGTGAGGGCAAATGTAATAGACATTAATCCTTATGAAATCTTACTGAGACACGAGAACCACCCGCAAAAATAAAATCAATTTCCAGACACAGAAAATGAAGGAACACAAATTTACTTTCAAGCTCAGCTCAATAGCTGAAAACCTTTTCTTCTCGAATTTCTATTACTTTAGGCAGAAAAAAAGAATTCCAGACGTCGATATCCAGTAGGCGAGCATGATTCGAGATGAATTTAGAGTAGTTTAGACACGTTCGAGAAAAATCAAGAGACTGGACTATTGAGATTATCGGCGGGAAAGTGGCTGACGTCAGAGGACATTTCCACGTCGATTGGAAGTAACAGAATAGGAAAAAGTGGCATAACTCTATGAGAGCATGGAATAAACGAGAAAGAAGAACGTTAGCAACGAAGGAAACTTACCGTTTCTTTCCCTGAAGGGCGCTCCTCTCAGTCTGTTTCTCGAACTCACAGTTTTCGCTCTCTAGGTCCCAAGAGATCGATTTTAACATCCAGCTTTACGTCGCAAGGAACTCGGAGATCTTGTTCCTGAAAACAATTCACACCGTTAACAGATGCAAAAAGATATTACCATATTTCTCACTGCACCACTGCCGGAAATATCTTCTAAATAATGGTAGCAGTCGCGAATACCGATTAGAGCAACAATTTTAAATGCCATGAAGCAGATGGTACCTTTATTCTTAATTCATTCGTCGAGAAATATGCACTACAAACTATTAAACATCTCCCTCTTGTCCCACATCCTCAATTAACTTTAATAAATCCAACTATCTTAAAGTACAGCTTTCTTACGCTAGTGCAGAAAATCCACGTGTCCATCCGTTCCCGCGTCTCGACGACAAATGAGAATGCGATGTAGGGTAGACACGAGGAGAAAAGTCACCGTGACGTCACACCTGACTGGACCAATCACCGAAGTACAATCCAAGTTTTAATTAATAATTTTGAATATTTTGGGTAAGCAGAGTAGATTTAAATATTCTCTCGCAAATTCTATTGTTAAATATTTATCCTGAAAATTAACATTTCCCTGATTAAAACGATACTTTTTAATCAATAGTATATTTTTTTAAATTGTATGCACCATCTGCAATTATTTCCGTCATTTATTCATTTGGCGGGAGACATCGACAAAACGCAAAATAAAAATGTTTGAATTATAAACTGCCTGAAATGCGTCCTACAAATAAATATTTAAAGAGTAAACTGTTTTCAGACATGTAATAACATTGTGAAATTTACAAAACCATTATTTTAGATCAACATACTCAATCTTTAATTTATTTTGTAGGTAAATGCTCTTAATGAGACCGCTTCATAGCAATAGATTTTCGTTAACATTTACTTTGGTTAACAACCAGATATTCTTCAATAAAACCACTGTAGAGCACCGAGTGCATAGTACCCACGTCCACTTCCTAAGAAACGTTAGCATTCCCAACTTGAATCCTGCCTCCGTCAACAACAACAAACTTCGTCTGGCATCAATCTCATAAAACTTCAGGAATTCAAATCACATTTGAACGTGGGTATCTACAATAACATGTGAAACAGAAGGAAACACTTACGTTTACTAGGCCGGATCTCTTTAAGAAGACAAGTGCTGCCCAAGAGAATCAACAAGTGGTTGATTTTTCACGCCAATGCATTAGCAGTCGCGAAACACGTCGCAACAACACCTGGTCACTAATCACATGATTCACTCAACCAAACTACCATTCAAATCTCACTGCTAGGTTATGTCCTCGGATGTAATACATTCCATTTTCACTCTCACAAATTGCACTGAAAAGTGCCCGGCACACAGAACAACCCCTGCCACACACCCTGCGGTGGCTTGCTGCGTAGTACGTAGATGTAGATGAACAACATATTGAGGGATTACAATTCGCTAACAGGCTTCTTTTGGGTGGAAATCGGTGAACAGCAATCTTCACGGGGATAGCTTAGATACACGACCTTAAAATCCATCACTTCCTGAAATGCATGCATGGACTTCGTGCTAAAGACTTGAAACCGAAAGCAACTTCTTATTACAAGACAGATATGTCTCCAAGTATTCTCGCACGGATTTCACACCACTGACGAGGACAGCTCTCTTGCCAACAAGAAGTCAACTAAGGCACTGCAGCGAGAGATAACCTCGTTCTTGAACTTGAGAGGCCGAGAGCGTCGGACACGGTGAAATAGTTCCTTCACACCACTCAGGGTCGAGAGAGAAGCACTTCGGAGGAAATAGCGAGATTGAATGCCAGAAAGGCTGACCTCGTCGGAAGTATTTCACCCTTCGTCATTAAAACCAAGGAATTGAGTGTAATGCAACGTTGTGAGTGTACTGATTAAAACGTAATGCGTGCATTGAAAGAAATGAGTGTTATGAGTAAAATGTAGTGAGTACGTAATGTGATCGAATTCATTAGCATGAATGCACGTTCAAAAAGGGAGTTCGTGAACCAAGGAAATCATGAATTCGAAGTGAAGCGTTTAAACGAGAGACTGCATCAGAGCGCACGGAATTCACAAAGGAGCAAAGACTTCTGAGGAGGATACTTGCAAGGACTTTGGTTTGCTGAACAAACCGAGACTCTCGGGAGACGAAGGCAATCCGACAACTACCATGCGAAAAGTCGACGCGTTATGCAAAGGTACAATGTACGAGAAATCAGCTACTTTTCCCTTGTTAGACCTCACTTGTATTATGCTGCCAGTGTATGAGATCCCTACGAAATCGGTCTAAGTAATGAACTTGAACGTGTGCAGCGAAGATCGGCAAGATTTGTAAAGGGACGATACGATAATTATATTAGCGTAACCAGTCTATTAAATGAATTGAAATGGGAATCATTGTCAGATCGCAGGTTGAAATTTAGACTTAATCTCTTCAACAAATTCCAAGGCAATATTTTCAGTGATGAAGTTAAAAATATTTTACGAACCCCAACTTACTATGGCAGACTGGACCATAATTAGAAGGAGATTGCCGGTTTTGTAACGAGGTCATCCGCGAAGCTCTTTTCCCTTTCACTTTTGCGCACTCTAGCTGAGCTAGGCCGACGTCACACCCCTAGACACATGACAACATACCCCCCCCCCCCCCCCCCCATAAACTCAACTGCAACACGAGAATTCCGCCCGGGCATGAGCATGAGAGCACAGCCCGAGGATACCATATCACCCAACTGCAACGTGTTAAAAAAAAAAGATCAGACCCGGTGAAGGGAATTATTCAGGTAATACGAGTCATATGATCTATAATAATAAAGACGATTTTATTTTTATTCTCAAATACCTCCCATCCACCCATCGTCACGCACTTACATAACTTTCCACTTCGCATAGGTAGCGTTAGACCGAGGTCACACCCCGGGACAATGACAGCATACCGTTCCAAGGTAACCCACGTTTGGATGACGTCCAGATCACTTCCGCATTCCTTCCCACAGCTGCAGTCGCTTACATAATTACGAAGTCAGATCGTTCCCAACGTAATAATTCCCCCTCCCTATCCATCTTCTCGGACAATATAAAAGAGCGGTGAAATCAGAGCTAAAACATCAGCTTTCTTCCAAGCTACCAACCAAGACGTCCTTCTGAGAATGGAGTATAAACCTGCCGCCTTGCAGCACATCCCCAGAGCCTGCTTGGGAAGCACATACTTGCGAGTGGAGCGACAGAAAGATGGGGACATCTATGAGATTTATATCCCCAAAGATCGTCTAAAGGTTGCGAACACAGATTTTATGCTTACTATAGACTTTCAAAGGGCATATTACTGTGTGTTCAGGCATCAAAACCGAGAATTTGAAATTGTCGGCCAAGAAGTAACATTTTCTGGCTTTCAAAATGGAAACGGAGCTGTTGAGCGATTTAATATCACCGTGGACGAAGACATCAGTTGCCCTGAGAAACGGCGGAAGGCTGAAGAGCAGCTCCCGGTCATCTGGGGGGTTATTTTGTAATCTCACTTTAGTGAGAATACGTCATACAATGTCACTTTTTCGTAGTTAAACTCCGCCACCCAGGCGGCGTGACCATCTACGGATCTCAAGCGGTGAACTGCCGGTCATGTGCTGGTCTTTCAGACGATTCATCCGCTCTGATCCGTATCTTTCGACTCTTGATCCGTTTCATTATCTCCGCCTGACATTAGTTCCCGTCCCATCTACATAAATAACGTGGCATGGAGCCACCATCGTTTCCACTAGAAGCTTGAGTTGGAAAAAAAGGCAAGAACGAGAAGGATACAATCGATTTTTAATTGTATTTTTGGAATTTGCACAACGTGAAGAACTTAAACTTTCTTAAATCACGAATTGTATCTTATCAACAAATGATTTCTTGAATGGAACACTATTGAGAAAATAAAAAATGATGAAACACTATTAACGTAAAATGTAGCGAGAAACAAATGCAAATTCCAATATTGGTATAAAGGAAATTATCGGACATGAATTATCTTGACAGGCCATCCGAATAATTAAAATGATATGGACAAACAATTTTTCACTCACCTTCACCGTATTCCTCCATTTTTGAAGAAAGCTGTTGCCGTTGTCAGGCACTTGTTTGTTTATTCAACGACAGAAGCTTCGACAATTCACGATCCGTTCGTGAGCCGATCATTAAGAGAGCGAAACGGATCTCCCGCCTTCCCGCAAAGAGTCATTAAAAAGGTGAGATTACAAAATAACCCCCCTGGTTGGACGTATATGAGAAAAACAAGCCAATCTCATTACCCAAAGGAGGTGATATACCAAGGAGAACCGACGTTGATGGAGCATCAGGAGAATATACAAGAGTGATATCAAAGGGTGGTGGTTCACTAGCTATGGATGGATGTAAACCGATTTGTTATACAGATCATAAAAAGTCTCTTGTGAAATATGGTACTACTGACGCTGTCAAGGGAGCTCGGCTCCGAGCGATAAAGTTTGTATTAGCCATCGAAGATGAAATGATTATATTTTAAAACTACATCTTTGTATGAATTTGGAACTAATAAAAAAAATCAAACCTATTCATCTAGTTATCATTTCTTAATACCTTATCTTTAATATTAAGAGGAAGGGCTGCTCGAACTCAAACGTCTTAATATCATCCTCCGTAATGGACTTACATTGAGGACGAAAGACAGCTGAGCAGTCTCGACACTATAAACACACATTTACTGGTTGGTCTCAGTTAATGTATAATATACGACATCTAGCACCACCGAGGAAGCTTCTTATTCCCCCATAATAGAGAGAGCTGGTGATCCTCTGACCAACAACCACTGCTCCGCTCAAGATTACTCTCAGAGTTCAGATTACCATTTTCTGACCCATCATCTCTTGGGTCAATTGAGTCTTAACATATGAATTAGCGTACGATCAAAGATCAGCCAACGAGAGAAATACATAAAAATAGTATCTACGTAATCAAACAAAAGAAAAATGTAATTTATCAAGTTTCCTTCTTAGGTGGAGTTTCAATAAATGCATTTCGAATGCGGAGACTTTCAATATATAGATAAAGTTCTCCCCCACGTTATGATTTAAATATGGTGAATGAAGAGCACCTTCCATTCCTTAAAACATATTCAAGATATTGTCACATCTCTCACGTCTCTAGGTTATGACCGGTTTTATAGTCTTTTGAAATGTTAACATCATTAGATGAGTTGAAATACGTATTCTTTTAACGATTTTTCAGAAGAGTTAAGTTCGAGCGCATTTATTAGGTTCCTGACTGAATTGAGAATGAAAGATCCAACAGGCATTGATATGCATAAAATTTCGGAATATGCTATGAGTACGTGTAAAACTCCTTAACACAGGAGTAATAACGGGTTATGTGATATGAGAGCTGCGCGAAACCAATCTAAGGATTGTTGACTAAAGATTATGAAGAAATATTACGGTGTGCTAACCAAAGTTCAGGGGTTAAACTAATGAAGAGAGGGTATTGTCGTTCTAAATTCATATTGCATATATGCGTGACACTCCAGGCCAAACATAAATGTAGTTGTTTTTCGACATTTCCCTAAAATTCGGGTGTGTAACAACGAATATTTGCGTAACGTAATTTCAGTGTCCATCATGCATTCTGAAAGCATAAATGTAGGTGCACATAATACTGCTTGAATTCCAACGGATAAATACTTATTTTAACTTAATAACTAGAATTTTGTACTCGACGGTGGAACATGTCCCGTGCGGAGTCACCACTTTCCTCGTATCTCAGAGGTGGTTAGCAGTGTATTATATATTTAAAATAGATTTTTACGTCGTCGCTACTAGTGACTTTTATACTCATTATACATATAAATATTTTCTTTAATGATCTATCCTAGAACAACCCTGGCAATTCACATTAATCTTATTCAGAATATAATTCAACCAATTTTCTTCGTCAAGCCATCTAAGAGAACCAGCGTTATAAAACGAAATACCTGTAATAAAATGAATGGGACTATTAATAAACTTAAAGAAAAACATCATTCATGCAGCAGTAATTCTCCGAGTAGGCAGATATTTTTCTAGCTATATATCCGTTATCGATGAGAATTTCCTCTCAAAATTTGATTACAATATTTATTAATGAACAAAGGAAAATAAATAATTATTTTTGGTTGTAAAACGTTTTAAAATGTATCTTGACAGTTTATTTTCGTGATCAATTGCATTATTTTTCACTTCAATCATTTGTTCGTGACATCATTCATACATCAAATTCATCATCACTTTTTCGACATCTCATTTTTGGCGGAATCGTATTGATTTCATTTTCTGAATCAAACATATTGAATCTATTTCCTTAGAATGGATAGTCTTACTCGGCATAAGGTTGGTTTATGAAAAAAAAAGTTCAAAGTTTTAATAACTTACGGACTAGACTTAAGGACTTCAACTTCCAATATGCATTGTGTTCGCTATAACTATAAATAAATCGTTATGTTTATGCAGAAAACGGACAAACAAAAAATGTAGTCAATCCATTAGCTCTTCAATAAAAAAATGAATTTCTGTGAACAACATTTATTAAACGTGAATTATCTGAACCCATAAAGTCGAGTTATGCATTCTAATTTTATAATTGAGATCAATGTACAGGTTTGCTTCCTATTATCGTCAATGGTAAGGTACCTTAATAAATACTTGAGATGCTTTCCATCTTAGTTTTCGCTACTGCCTGAGACCCGATTTTTTTTAACACCCGCTTATCAATCAATCACCAGTTTTAGGAGAGACTGCAGGACTCTTATGTTTATCTGAATCTGATCGAAACACGTGATTGCATGAATATGTACGTACATGTATAGGTGCATTTACATTACTGTATACAGATGCCTTCACATTAAGAAAAACGTCTACCGCAAATGAAATCGATAAATTAGTGGTGCTGATAAATTCCTAATATTCTGAACTCATAGGTTTAAAAATTCTGATTTAAAGTAATTTGGAGCATTAAAAAAGTTACCAACGTAGTATGCGCAAATTAATCAATTTTAACAAAGACGTTGCCAGCATTTTCTAAGAGTACCGCCTGATATTAATTCGATATACATAGGCATTATGAAGATTAAATTCAAGTCGTCTGCTTAACTTCTATACCCCATTTCATATTTTATTTACTTAATAAACTCCACAAACAGCACTAAGGTCTTTACATTGAGTTATATAATAATAACAAAAATGATAAGTAACAGAATTTGAACAAGAGTACGTTGCCATGTTCATCGCAACTTACCGTCTCCTTGCTCGGAAGTATGTACTTTAAATACTAACGTTAAACATCTGATGACCTGGGTAGGAAAAATATATTATGTGCATAACATATCGTGCACGTTTCCTTAGTTTTTAACAAATTTTTTCGGGGTCATCATACTATCATAAGGACAATGCATTTCCACGTGAAAATCCTTCACATTCAAATCCATATATGTTGGTTAAATGGTCTATGACATAGCAATATTTTTACACCATTCGAAAGGGAAAACGATGAACTATAATATATGTTAAAATCAGGGTAGGTTTTCGGGCATGCCCAAAATGATGGTTCCTCCTTAATCGTCTTGAACAAGGTGTTCAACTCATCATTCTTACTCTTTCGAGATTACTTTTTCGTTAGTTGGTATGGAACTGGTAATTTTTTTTTGTCTTCTGCATCGTCTTGAAATGCTATCGCTAAGTAAAAAAGCTTCTCCTGATTGGTGGAGATGATCTAAAAATCAACCAATCAACTTCTCTGAAAAAAAGCGGGAAATTCAAATAATTATATAGTAAAATTCCAGAATAATAGAGTATCTGGTACAGTAGAGTCGACTATCGATATAGATCTTAAATTCACGAGTATTCGGATCCATACCAGCGAAAGAGTCAAGCTAAAAAAGAACGCAGTAGTACTATGATTAACTCTTTCCTCACTGTAATCAACTCGGTAAATTTATTCCTTCCTGAATGCATAGTCCAATACACAGTCTGATATATAGTCTTCAAGTGGCTGCACATATTAACCATCATACATATCATTATTAATATTCGATGAACCGCTCCGAAACGAACGTTAACTAGTCCGTAATGTCGCGTGACTAGGATAGGCGAGTCTATCGATTCTACCAAATTGTCACCATGTTTTTAGTACCTACCGTTTTTAGTCTTTCCATCAAACTCTGAAAGCTGTATCAGGTAGTGATCTCTACCTACCATATATGTACCGTAGCAGATGAGATCACATAACGAGCGAGTCGCCCGTCAAAATATCCGCAAGAATAACCTCACGTACGCAGAGGAGCGAGCGGAAAGCAAAAAGCCAAGGTCAACCGCTTTGGTCTGGCGATCACCCATCATACAATGCCCCGGGGGCTCGAATCATAATGAGGTCACAAGAACGGATTAGGTTTATTCAGGAGAGTAATGATCCCGACTTAGAGCCTTCTGGGTAGGAATTAAATAACAAGCATTGACTCTGTATAATTTTTATTTTAATGTACACAAACCTTTTATCTCTCAAAAGGTTTAAAGCCCATTCGTAATATTGAATGTAGTTTGATTATTATTAACACCATCATTGATATTATTATGTATTTCCATTCCTAGACATATAAAAAATATAATACCAATAATGCATTCTAAAAAGGGTATATTATCACATATAAAAAATATAATAGTTTCCAGACCATCCATTGCGTGATCCATAATTTCACGTTATTTTCACACTCACACCTACACCAAATACACGTTTTACACTGGACAACTTTCACTACCATTCAATAGTTCTATCGGTTGTGAGAGTATCTTCTCTGTAGGAATAGATCAAGATGCCCACCAACATCCAGTGTTAAGCTGTACCAAATCCGAGACTTTATATAAGACACTCTCCTCCAGGCACCTGACGCTGACACTTGATAATGCAGGGCATTTGTTTCACCGCTGCTGCTTCGTGAGATATAGAACGACTGAGTTCGAATGTTAACTATACATTCATCAAAAGAACGCGTTTGAGCACGGTATGAAAGGAAAGAGTTCACCGTTCAAGGTGAACTGCGTTCCATTTCCGTGTGTGTATGCGTAATAATGTACGCTAAGTTCTGGTCTCTGAAGTATTGATGTTCTCGTAAGTTGATTGCTTACTTTGATTTAACTGCGAGTGATAATAGACGCGGTATTGCTACCGTTTGTATCATATCAATTGAAAAATTACAGTAATTGGAAAGGGTATATCAAGAGGTGAAGTAAGAACCATTCGGTTATTTGGTCCTAGACCTCGGACAGGACGCGGGCAAAAGGTTTAGATTCCGTACTAAAATCTTTCCTGAAGACAGGGTCACAGTAATCTACATGTCCGTGCATGATGAAAAGATTGTAGAACAATAATCATTTGCTCCATGTGCTAAAATCTACCAAACCAAAGTTGCGTTCAGCTATAGTAAAGAGAATCGGATGCGGAGTTGATTAAAGCCATCTCTGAATGCTGTTTGAATACGCTTGAACGTAGACATAAGATAAATAATAGGCTAAAGCGAAAACTATTCAAGCATCGATATACTTTGAGAGACTTGGCTTTGCGTGGCATAAGCATTAAAAAAAAAAGATTCTCGTATACAAAAGGAGGATTTCTGCCAATGTTACTCGGATCCATATTGAGTGGTGTCATAGGTAGCCTCATTGGCGGAAAATGAGTTTGCGTAAAATGCTCGTAGTCGACCCTGAGGCTTTTGAGCGAGGTCAAATGAAGAGGAGATTGAATGCATTAGATGTTGAAATGAAAGCCATCTTGATGAAAAGAGGTGTAAAGGATATAGACAAATGGCACATGTACAAGCGTGTGCTAGATAAATATCTGAACACAGTTTCCGAGATTAAATCGCCCATTCATATTCCGATAGTGAAATCCTTTGGTCAGAGCCAGTCACATTCAGAGTCACAGGACAGTGAGGAGGAGGAGACCCACGCACTGAGGAAATCGCTTGCCGATGTGAAACGAGCGAATGCTGATTTGGATAAGACATGGGAACGTATAGAGGGAAGACTAGACGCGGTGGGGAATCTATCGAAACAGCTAAAGAGAAGAAAAAGAAAGAGGTCTGAACGAAGCGAAAAAGAAAAGTCACCAAGAGCAATGCCGAGGCGAAGCAGTCGACCAAGGAAACCGAAAAGTTTCGGAGACGAGTGGATAACGATATAATCGAGAAGGTGTACAATGATCCAGAACACTCTGCGGGTTTTTCCACTGTCGAGAAATTAAATCGAGCGACTGGAATTTCGAGAAAGACAATACGCGAGTGGTTAGATTCTCAAGACGCATACACACGCCACAGACCGATGAGGAAGAAATTCCCTAGAAATCGTTACATCGTATCATACATTGATGAATGCCGGCAATGTGATCTGAACGATATGCGAAGTTTGAAAAAATTCAACAGAGGACATTGTTATATTTTTAACGGTGATTGATTTATTTTCGAGATATGCGTGGGCGAGAGCTTTACGAGCAAAAAGATCAGAGGAGGTAGTCGAGGCATTTAATGATATTTTTTGCGAAAGAAAACCGTGAATATCAAACATACAATCCCATTTTCTACCGAAAAAAATAACATTGAGAGCATTGAAATTCTTTTGACAAACAAACTCGGAGATCCAATTCCATTTCGTAGTGGCGAGCAATCTTCCACCATTGCATTTTATAAAAAAGACGTAATATTAGTTTATTAGACGTAATATTATAGATCATTGAGCGTTGAGATGGCTTCGGTGAGAATTCACCCCTAACATATGTCAGAACGGTGGGATAAGATTACGGGTGTAGGTCAGTGGTGATGAACGCTTTATTTTCGAATATTGGATTAACACACTTGCGTGGAGGTATTTTAATATTAAGAGAAATGGTTTAAAGCGTGCTAATAAAATGATTCTTTTAATGATAAACGATTGCGTAATGAGCAAACAACTATAAAATCGACAGCAGTATTGAAGGAAGGGCTCATTATTTCCTTTTGCGTGGTATTGAACACACGCATCATTCTACTCTCATAGAATGATTGCTTTTGTCTTATTTCTGCTCTTCAGTGAGCTGGGGGTGCAAATAGTCATTTCGGATAAAAACAGCACCAATCAAACGCTTTGCGTCGCTGAATATCTACGCCATTATGGATACTTGAACGTAATTGAGAACGAATTAGCTAACATTGATCCTACCGCTTTTAAGGAAGCTCTTAAAATTTTTCAAGAATATTATAATATAACCAAAGATGGTGAATTAAACGAGATGACTCTAAATTTAACTAATAGACCCCGATGCGGCGTTGTCGATGATTCCGGGTTTTCGTTGTCTCATTATAAATGGGATAAAGGCGTTGTGAAATGGCACTACGCCCTGGTGAACAAAACCTACATAGAAGTGGCAAATAGAGCATTTGAAATATGGAGTCAGGCGATGAATTTAAAGTTTGAACAAGATTCTCATAGCCCAGATATTATCATTTTGAATACGCGGAACATTCATAAATATTACCATAGAAAAGAATTCTGCCCTGCTCCCTTGGATGGATCAGGAGGTACATTAGGCCATGCGGATTATCCGACTGGGCATGATTCACCATTGGAAATCCACATCGATCAAGATGAAGAATGGTATTTGGGGAAGCATCAAGTCGAATTGCCCGATAGGCAAGTTAGTCTACTGGCGGTCCTAATCCACGAGATAGGACACACGCTTGGCATCTCACATTCCAACGATGAGAACGCTGTGATGTTCCCATACTATAACTATCATAATTACCGACTTACGTTACATGAGGATGATATACGAGCGGCGCAATACCTCTACGGCGCACCTCCTGAAGGTGAGAATAGAGAGAATCCGTCGGAAAAAAGTAATGTACATAGGGAAAA
Source organism: Platycnemis pennipes (assembly GCA_933228895.1). Taxonomy (NCBI): domain Eukaryota; kingdom Metazoa; phylum Arthropoda; class Insecta; order Odonata; family Platycnemididae; genus Platycnemis; species Platycnemis pennipes. The sequence continues at coordinate 5,537,066 of CAKOGI010000001.1, read as the reverse complement.
TACGGAAAGAGGTGGAGGAGGGAACGATGGACCCCTTCAACCGCCAGAGTTGTGTGATATCGAGAGTGTTGATCAATTTCTCGTCGTCAATAGTTTGATGTATATTTTTCACGCAAAATGGTTTTGGTTCGTGGATATGGAAACAGAAAAAAGAGTCATTGTAGGTCCTCGTCTCATTACAGATTGGCTTCCATTCTTACCTGAAAGAAATTTCAAGGGTTTCGATGCTATTTATTATAGGCCGAGTGGAGAAATCGCGATATTTGCTAACAATATGATTTACATGGTGAAATATCCAGTAATGGAATTACTTGAAGGATACCCTGTAAATAATGTCGATATCGGTTTACATCGAGGTGCTAGAGTACAAGCAATAGTTAACACGTACTCGGGTCGTACGTTGATATTTTATGATGAGGAATATATCATAGAAATGGATGAATGTCGTTTCAGACCTAAAGATCAGGTTCGACATAAGAAAGTATTTCCACAGATACCTTCAGGCATTCATTCAGCATTTAGATACACGAATGGCTTATTGTATTTCTTCCGTGAAAAAACCGTGTACGAATACAGTGAATTTAATAACACTTTAGTCAGAGCAGGTAAAAATAATCTCAGGTTATTCGACATACCTTGCCCCACTAAATATCCTTCCGATTTTTCCATCATAGCAAACGATTTAAAAAGCCTAGTTTCACGAATGGAAGATAATCTCTCCAACTAAAGTAATACTCAGTTGACATTTAAAAAAAATGAAGAGTCGTCTTTAGATAAATTTATCGATAATTAGTTCATCGAGTTGTTCGCTTTCGCTTCCTTAGTAAAGGTGTACGTCATTAGTGCCCCCCATGCATGGGAGAGTTGATAATAGACTAGCCTGGTGCGTTCCCGTCACGCATCAGTCGTCATGCTGTCGTCATCGCACAAGGAGTCTCCGCCAGTGAAAAGGAAGAGACCGTCTGGACATCATCCCGTTCCTCGATCATCTTGTGACAGCGATAATTTACTGCTTCAAACGGTGTATTATCTGAATGGTGTAAAATCGAAAAGTGTTTGTGTGGGTTACGATCCCGGCAGAGACTTTGAACCAGTAGTGCAATTTAATCAAGCAAATAAGAAAAGTGTTATTGTTTCACACAGTGAATGGACTAATGTTATAAATTTAGAAAAATCAGTGAGTAATTATCTATATATTGGTTTAAAAGATCAGCTCTCTTCGAAGTGCTTGTCCTACGCAAATTACTTTGGGAAGCGACATTTGTCCATTAAAAACGTTTTATCAAAGAGCTCATTTACTCTTAATGTTGATGAATGGGAAAAGCTGTTAAAACTCTCCACTCTGATAAATCTATTCCTCCGGAGACTTTCGGACAGCCGTGATGAGGTTAGACAATTTCTCGCTACCGGGTTATCTAGCGATAACACTGAATATGATCTGGAAAGACTGAAATTTGAGGTGGTGCTCATGTTGAATGATGTGTCTGGTAATCAAAAGGTATAACTTGGTTGTACTTTGGTTACATGAGTGTATGCAAAGGGTTTCTGACCTCTGGCACGAGGTAAAATTCTGCAAGTCAGAAACTCTTGTAATCTCTTGAACCTCTGGCGTTAGATGAAAAAAATCTCGCAAGTTTGAGAGATTACGTCATGAGTGCCGTTATCGAATTTCAAGGATTCACTAAAATTGATGGTGGATACATAGTCAAGGAATTAGCTATCATTAATGTGCAAACGAAATGTTGTAATACATGGCTTTTCAAATCGCCAGCAAGATTGCTGTACGCGAAAGACTCGTATTGGTTAAAGAACAACTATCATGGTCTGAATGAATACTCTGGGGATGTAGATTATTCAGAACTGGAAAGTATATTATTTAAATATACGAGGGAATATCAGTTTATATTCACGAAAGGTGCTCAAAAGGCATCCTTCTTGACCAGTCTTCTTCCCAAAGGAATTTGCGTGGTTAATTTGGAAATGTACGGTTGTCCTTCACTTAAGAAATTAGCGACAAATGAAGGCTGTTTAATCGAGTCGCATTCTCAAAATAATCTGCAGTGTGCTAGAAAAAACTGCCATAAGCTAGCAGATTGGTGTATGAAAAATAAAATATGTTAAAAATGAAATAAATTTTTGTAAAACCTATATGCAATGTGTTTCATTTATTGAATAACCCTTCCTCTTGATATTAAGGACTAGATAGTAAGAAATGATAACTAGATGAATAGGTTTGATTTTTTTTATTTAGAACAAAGTATATTCAGTTGGTACAACATTCAGTACAAAAGTATACGTTTCCAAATGCTTCCCTCGTTCATCATAAACTCTATGGTAGTTGATTCTCGACTTTTCTCCAGTTGTAAACGTCACAGGTGGGGCGAAATCAGTTTGGTCACCATCTGTTGATAAACAGTCACGTTTTGAAATAAACTCGGATCCTCCTCCATTTGCGAATACACCCGAATATACGATCTCCTTCTTCTTTTTTATATCGTAGACGTGGCACGTGATGGATGGGTCTTGTCTCTCGGCCTTCTCCAGGTTATCCCCCTCGAGTTTCAGCTGCTTGATCGTGGACACGTTGAAACGCTCCACTTCCTCTGTTTCAGGATTTTCAAACCCTGAGAATATTACACTATTTCCCACGATATTTATGGTTTTGCTCATATGTTTGAACACTGTAAAGTATTTTTCCTGGAATTCTAGGCTGAGATTAAGATCGTTCTTCTCGTTGTTGTCCAGTAGCGGTAATGGGAGGAGCACTTCATATATGTTGCTTACATTATCCTTCAATTTGCGAACGATTAGTTGGTGATTTCCACCAAGCTCAGCTTTCACGGAGAGTAGGGGAGACATCTTCGCTAGCGACCTTTAGCACCAAGGGCGATCTGAGAGAAGTTCCACAGCAGCGGGATCCGTTCAGTTGAATATATTCTGCGCACTGTTTGGTGGCTTACTTGGCGGTAAAACGATGTCTCGCATTGATCAAACGCGCTTTTATATTGTCCGAGAAGATGGATAGGGAGGGGGAATTATTACGTTGGGAACGATCTGACTTCGTAATTATGTAAGCGATTGCAGCTGTGGGAAGGAATGCGGAAGTGATCTGGACGTCATCCAAACGTGGGTTACTTTGGAACGGTATGCTGTCATTGTCCCGGGGTGTGACCTCGGTCTAACGCTACCTATGCGAAGTGGAAAGTTATGTAAGTGCGTGACGATGGGTGGATGGGAGGTATTTGAGAATAAAAATAAAATCGTCTTTATTATTATAGATCATATGACTCGTATTACCTGAATAATTCCCTTCACCGGGTCTGATCTTTTTTTTTTTTAACACGTTGCAGTTGGGTGGTATGGTATCCTCGGGCTGTGCTCTCATGCCCGGGCGGAATTCTCGTGTTGCAGTTGAGTTTATGGGGGGGGGGGGGGAGGTATGTTGTCATGTGTCTAGGGGTGTGACGTCGGCCTAGCTCAGCTAGAGTGCGCAAAAGTGAAAGGGAAAAGAGCTTCGCGGATGACCTCGTTACAAAACCGGCAAATTGATATCTACTACCATAATCATAAAGTTAGAGAAATTGATTGCCGAACTGACCGATTCAAAATGTCCTTTTTCCCTCGCACAATTAGAGATGCGAATAACGATAAATATGTCCTATCGGAGAGTAGCAATGAATGGCATTGGTAGCTGCATGTTGGTATGAGTACTTAAAGCTAACCCTACTAACAGAATGTTTTGCATGTGTTCTTTGCAATTTCTATCTTTTTTAAATAGTGTAGTTCTGACTACTATATTAATACTATTCCTTTTTTATGCATGATATGTAGTGCATGTTTGGTGAGCAATCACCCCCTGCCACACACCCTTGTGGTGGCTTGCAGGGTATTATGTAGATGTAGATGTAGAATGGATGATTCTGGCGACAAGACTTGATGACAAGAGCGATTAAATGCAGAGAATGGTTGGCCTTTAAGAAAAGACATTGACGAGCCTCGACGAGTGATGTATTCTGAGGTCAAAGGAGACCCCATTATGAGGCGCCAATTCTTTCATTTTTAGAGGCCACTACGATAACTTGGTGTGAATTCGGCACTGGCGTAATAAAACAAAGTGTTTCGTCAGACGTCACAAAAATCTGCCACAAATCCACTTTCTCCAGCATTCACATACACCAACATGTTCCCCAGAAAACTAACGGAAGGGGTTGAACTAACATGTAGCTATACATTTTAAATAAACCAAATAATTATATTTACCCATCCCATCTTGCGGCCATGATAAAATATCAGTCCGTGCACTTACTTATTGTATGCAACTGTGACTTACAAAGCTAACAATTTGTGGAAAGTGTTAGATATGCATTCACGAGAACCGAGTAAGCGAGTTTTTCGTACAAAAAAAGAATGTAACAATCATTTCTAGGAATTTCTAAAACGGCATTAAATAATTAATTAACATTTTCTACAGCAAGTATGCATATCTAACAAAATTAGAGAAATTGATCGCCGAATTGACAGATTCAAAATGCCCTCTTTCCTCGTACTATTAGGGATATGAACAACGGTAAATATATCCAGTATTTGTGTAGCAATGGATAACATTGGTAGCTGCATGTTGGTATAAGGACTTAAAGCTAACCCAACCAACGGCATGTTTTTGCATGTATGCTTTGCTATTTTTATCGTTTTTTAAATAGCGTAGTTTAAAAAGTACCTATACAAGTACTTATCTTTTTTATGCATGATATGTAGTGCATGTTTTGGGAGAATTCACCCCCTGCCACACACCTTTATGGTGACTTGGTGGGTATTATGTAGATGATGTAGATGTAGATCGATACTAATCCTTTTTATGCATGATATGTAGTACATGCTTGGTGAAAATTCACCCCCTGCCACGCACCTTTAAGGTGGCTTGCAGGGTATTATGTAGATGTAGATGTATTAAGTAGAAGTATGGGAATGTAATGTTTTAACATGAATATGCTAAAATAATTACTACGTACTATTATTCTAGATCAGAAAACACAGTACCTATTCTAACTTGCTTTACTGAAGATGTTAGGTACATATTGAAAACTCCAGCGTATTATGATAGATTCAACCAGCCAAATAAGATTAGAGAGATAGATTGTCGTACCGATAGATTCAAAATGGCATTTTTCCCCCGTACTATAAGAGAACAGAATAGGCAGCATAGGAAAGGGATAGGTATGGGGAAATATTCTAGAGAATTCTGTAGTGGATTATGCATGTATTAACCCCTTAGATGCTGTAGATGCTAACAATCTAGTCGCATGAGACACTTTAGCTGCTTGTTTGCATTTTAGTAGTGCATGCTTGGTGATCTTCACCCTCTGCCACACACCCTCACGGTGGCTTGCAGGGTATAGTGTAGATGTAGATGTAATTTCTCCAGCTATCTTAGCTGTCTCCTATTGCTCTTCGGAACATTATTTCATTGCTGTAGCTGGTTAAATTAAACATAAGAACTCGAACAATAACGGCAAGACTGACTCAGAAACTATCCTATTCCTTATATCATTTAGGCAGGAACTTGAGATACTCTGCATTGTCCAGGCATTGTAAATCCTTGCTTAGAAAGGCTTCTCGTATCGGTGGGAGATAGTGATCACCAGCCACCAAGATGTTCTGAGTGAAGAACCAAGGTCCGAATTGCAAGGGGAGGTTACTGAACCATCTTTAGAACACCTTATATCAATTTAACTTTTATCATTTGCAAAATGCACGGTCCTAGAACATATAATTGTCAGTTCAGTCATGGGGCACCTAGATAGCCAGAATTTGTTGTCCAACTTTCAGCTAGGCTTCCGGAAGAGCAAATCATGTGAAACTCAACTTGCTCTCTTTTCCCACGATATTTTAGTTTCTGGCGAAAATAATATTCCAGTGGATGCTGTTTTTCTAGATTTCAAAAAAGCTTTTGACAAGGTGTCTCATAGCAAACTAATTTTGAAACAAGGTAATGTGATAGGTCCACTCCTGTTCCTTCTGTACATTAGTGATATCAGTAACGTGGTAAAAAGTAAGCTTCGTCTATTTGCCGATGACGCAGTAGTGTACAGGGAAATTCTAAGCCCAAACGATAAGCAATATTTAAATGATGACCTACAAGCAATCGAAAATTGGTGTGATACATGGCAGTTACAATTAAACTTGAAAAAATGTGTAGTAATGAATTTTTGGGAAAAGAATAATTCTCCTCCAAGCACATACAAAATAAGTAATAATGAAATAACAAACGTGGAATCCATTAAATATCTTGGAATAAGACTGACACATGATTTTTCCTGGGGTAAACATATACGTGAAATAATTGGTCAAGCTAATCGTAAACTGGGTTTCATTAAAAGAGTATTGGGTAAATGTGACGATCATGTACGAGAAATCAGCTACTTTTCCCTTGTTAGACCTCATTTGGAATATGCTACCAGTGTATGGGATCCCTACGAAATCGGTTTAAATAACGAACTTGAACGTGTGCAGCGAAGATCGGCAAGATTTGTAAAGGGACGATACGATAATTATATTAGCGTAACCAGTCTATTAAATGAATTGAAATGGGAATCATTGTCAGATCGCAGGTTGAAATTTAGACTTAATCTCTTAAACAAATTCCAAGGCAACATTTTCAGTGATGATGTTAAAAATATTTTACGAACCCCAACTTACTATGGCAGACTGGCCCATAATCATAAAATTAGAGAAATTGATTGCCGAACTACCGATTCAAAATGTCCTTTTTCCCTCGCACAATTAGAGATAGATGGTATCATGTCGGACACAATCAAAGTCACATCGGGAGTTCCCCAGGATAGCGTAGTAGGTTCGCTTCTATTTCTTTTATACTTAAACGATTTAGGTACCGTAGTTAGTAGTAACTTTACACTTTTTGCAGACGATGCGGTAGTGTACAGGGGTATATGAAAGAAGAGGTCAGGAAATCGCTTAGCAAGGATTTAGATGCAATTCAAGAGTGGTGCGACAAATGGCAGTTAGAGCTTAATCTTTAAAAAGTGTGTTGCTATCAATTTTTGGAGGAGGAATAATTCGATAGAGCGTACCAATAAAATTAGTAACACGAAGATCGAAAACGTTGCAACCATAAGATATTTCGGTGTAACAATCACTACAAATTTACATCTACATCTACATCTACACGATACCCTGCAAGCCACCGCTAGGGTGTGTGGCAGGGGGTGAAGGTGACCAAGCATGCACTACTAAAAGGCAAGCAAGCAACTAAAGGGTCTCATGCAACTAGATTGTTGGTATCTATAGTATTTGAGGGGTTAATACATGCATCATGCACTACAGAATACTCTAAAATATTTCCTCTACCTATCCCTTTCCTATGCTGCCTATTCTGTTCTCTTATAGTACGGGGGAAAAATGCCATTTTGAATCTATCTGTACGACAATCTATCTCTCTAATCTTATTTATCTGGTCGAATCTAGCATAATACGCTGGTGTTTTTAATATGTGCCTAACATCTTCAGTAAAGCTATCCGATTGAAATATCTGCATAGGATTTAATCTGAACTTTAATCTACGCTCTGATAATGATTCCCACCCTAATTCTTGTATTAATTCGGATCTTGTATTAATACTCAACCTATCGTAACACCTTTTGACGAACCTAGCTGCTCTACGCTGCACACTGTCTAGTTCTCTCATCAAACCTAATTCATTAGGATCCAATACACTGGCTGCATACTCAAGGTGGGGCCTAACTAGTGAAAAGTAGCATCGCTCTTTTGTCTTCTCATCACATTTCCCAAGCACTCTTTTTATAAATCCTAGATTTCTCTTCGCTCGGCCGCATATTTCCCTTATGTGTCTTCCCCACGATAAATCTTTAGTGATTGTTACACCTAAATATCTTACGATTTCAACGTTTTCGATCTTCGTGTTATTAATTCTATAGGATCGCTCTATCGAATTATTCCTCCTCCAAAAATTGATAGTTACACACTTTTTAAGGTTGAGTTCTAACAGCCATTTGTCGCACCACTCTTGAATTTCATCTAAATCCTTGCTAAGTGATTTCGTGTCCTCTTCGTTTGATATACCCCTGTACACCATCGCATCGTCTGCAAAAAGTCTAAGGTTACTACTAACTACGGTACCCAAATCGTTTATGTATAAAGGAAATAGAAGCGGACCTACTACGCTACCCTGGGGAACTCCCGATGTGACTTCGATTGTGTTCGACATGATACCATCTATGACAACCCTCTGCTCTCGCCCACTTAAGAAGTCTTTTACCCAACATACAACGTCTTTATTTATACCAAAACGCTCTATCTTTAAGATTGATTTGTCATGAGGAACTTTATCGAAAGCCTTTTTAAAATCTAAAAATATCGCATCAACTTCAGTACTGCTTTCGCCGTGGACTAAAATATCGTGTACGAATAAAGCTAATTGTGTCTCGCAAGATCTACCTTTCCGGAACCCATGCTGGCTGTTTATGAGTAATCCCTGACTATCCAAATGCCCCATGATCGAACTGACTACAATGTGCTCAAATATCTTACAAGAGATTGACGTGAGTGAAATGGGTCTGTAGTTACTAGGTTCTTCCCTATCACCGCTTTTAAATATAGGTGTAATGTTAGCTACTTTCCAATCCTTGGGTACTGTGTGGTTCTTTAGTGTTTTATTGAATATTATTTCTAGATAGGGGCTATTTCAGAAGATAATGTTTTATATAATCTGGAAGGAATTTGATCGGGACCTGGTGATTTGTTTTTACTAATGCTTTTTAACTGCTACTCTATTCCGCGACATGAAATGTTTATTTCGGGCATTTGCTCACTGAAAGTGTTCGGCGGTGGTTCCACTGCGTTGTGTGACGATGAGTTGAATACGCTTTGGAAGAAGGAGTTAAAGTATTGGCTCTTTTACACTGTTGGTGACTCTGATTCCCTTATCATTTTTAAGTGTGTGCACTGTGGACTTATTTCCCTGAAGCTCTCTCACATATGACCAAAACGCTTTAGGATTGCTATCTAAATATTCTCCTAACATCTTGCTCTTGAAATGTGATAACGCTTGCCGACATGATTTCTTTGCTAATGCTCCCGATTTTTTATAGTTTTGAACTAGCTCATTTTTTTCCTCACCTACCTTTCCTCGCCCACCTAAGAATTCTTTTACCCAACATACAACGTCTTTATTTATACCAAAACGCTCTATCTTTAAGATTGATTTGTCATGAGGAACTTTATCGAAAGCCTTTTTAAAATCTAAATATATCGCATCAACTTCAGTACTGCTTTCGCCGTGGACTAAAATATCGTGTACGAATAAAGCTAATTGTGTCTCGCAAGATCTACCTTTCCGGAACCCATGCTGGCTGTTTATGAGTAATCCCTGACTATCCAAATGCCCCATGATCGAACTGACTACAATGTGCTCAAATATCTTACAAGAGATTGACGTGAGTGAAATGGGTCTGTAGTTACTAGGTTCTTCCCTATCACCGCTTTTAAATATAGGTGTAATGTTAGCTACTTTCCAATCCTTGGGTACTGTGTGGTTCTTTAGTGTTTTATTGAATATTATTTCTAGATAGGGGCTATTTCAGAAGATAATGTTTTATATAATCTGGAAGGAATTTGATCGGGACCTGGTGATTTGTTTTTACTAATGCTTTTTAACTGCTACTCTATTCCGCGACATGAAATGTTTATTTCGGGCATTTGCTCACTGAAAGTGTTCGGCGGTGGTTCCACTGCGTTGTGTGACGATGAGTTGAATACGCTTTGGAAGAAGGAGTTAAAGTATTGGCTCTTTTACACTGTTGGTGACTCTGATTCCTTTATCATTTTTAAGTGTGTGCACTGTGGACTTATTTCCCTGAAGCTCTCTCACATATGACCAAAACGCTTTAGGATTGCTATCGAAATATTCTCCTAACATCTTGCTCTTGAAATGTGATAACGCTTGCCGACATGATTTCCTTGCTAATGCTCTCGATTTTTTATAGTTTTGAACTAGCTCATTTTTTTCCTCTACCGATAGACCCCGTCCTGCATTTTTCATCTTAGCGTGGCATACCCTTTGTCGCTTTAGTGATTTCCTAACCTCCGCGTTATACCACCTTGGCTCTGTATTATCACTGATGAATTTACTTGGAAGTAAACATGAAGTAAACAAGTTAAGATATATCAAACCCCAACGGCTTTGAGGAAACTGAATGATATTTAACTTGCAACCTAGTACGCCAATGCAAAGAATGATATAGGTATGCTAATTACCTGTCTAATTTTGTTTTCCGAAGTTCACTTCCCCGTCTTAGGATCCCAAAACCACAAACAAACATGTGAAATATAAATATTGACCAAAAAAGGCCAATAAACGCTTCTACACACGATTAAAACAGCACGTTACACACTCCCAACCACGAGCTTACAAATATCAACAACAAAAGTCTTATAAACAAGCCGGTAAACAATTGAGCAACAACGGCTTTGCTAGGCCTCCTGGCCGTGACGTCATCGGACTTTTGGGTTCCTGTGTTCCGACCTGCATCTAGGTGGCGTTGAGTCATCTCGGAAATGTCTTTTGAAAATGGCTAAGAGGAAAGTTAGAGTAGGTTGTACGTCAAATGAATCCAAGGACTATGGAGATTAGTGCCAAAAATTGGACTTAGACGAAGAGGAAATGGAAGAAGAAAGCAAAGCACTATTGGCCAAAATGAAGGTGGATAAGGAGTCAATAGAAGCGATAGAGAGGGAGACACGAGGCCAACGCGAATGAGAAGAATGGTTTGAAGAAAGACGGAATAGATTGACTTCTTCGAATTTTGGAGTTGTGTGTAGGAGAAGGAAAAATTCTAAATGGGCACCTCTTGTGAAAAGACTTTTGTATGCCGAGCCCTTTGGAAATGAAGCAACTAGATACGGCTCCCTCGATGAACGCAATGCAATTAAGAAGTATGAAGAGCTTACGGGAAGTAAAGGTTTTGCGTGTGGTCTTCATGTTGATCCAGACCACTGTTTTCTAGCGGCATCACCGGACGGAAAAACAAGCGGTGGCAGCATTATTGAAGTAAAATGCCCAAAATCATCTGAAAAAATGACTATATAACAGGCAGCAGAGGATATAAACTGCTTTTGCTTGGACAAAAGCCTAGAACTAAAAAAAATCACAATTACTATTACCAAATTCAGGGGCAGTTACATGCTTCTCGCTACTCCTTTTGCGATCTGATAGTTTGGACTCCTATTGATTGGTAAATTCAAAGAATTTACAGGGATGACGCATTTTGGAAGGATCGAATGGAGAAGAAACTTCTCAATTTTTATAATAATGTTATGCTTCTGGACATAATTGACCCTAGAGTTTTCCGGTCGATGGTAATAAGAGAACCTGAAATTACAAGTTGAATGATAACCGAATTTTGTCTCTTTGGATAAATAAAACTTATGCTAATTACAAAAATTGTTTACTCTAGAGAAGCAGGATCTATAAGGTTTTTGGAATGGGGAATTAAGGAATAGGGAACGAGATAGTGTGATGTTTACGTTTACTCAAGTTTTGGATTTTTATGTATCATGTCAAGATTTAATGTATTATGTATCATGTCAAGATTTAATGTATTATGTATCAAGAGAGTACTATGTTCGAGTTTACAAATATATATTTCCGTTACAGCCGAGACGATATCCAGGTATGCCTACTAGAAGCTTTTTTTTTGTTCATTAATATTTTATTCCAATTTTGCCTAGAATAAGCTGTGCTATTCTACAGAGGGAACAGAAAACTGACTCCTCTCTGAATTCCCGTCCTGAAGTAACGCATGGCACTTCAATATCAATGACAGAAGCAGGCATCTACTACACATTCCAATGTTTTAACAAAACATTATTGCGCGTTACCTGGTATCAAAAACTTGTGCAGACATCTACCCCCATTAGGGAGAGGGTTTACTGTGAATTGAGTTAATCTGTCAAAACTTACTCTCAGTCGGTAAAAAAAATGATAAATACTAATTAATCACCACAAAAGTGATGCGCTGTTGGAGAGCAACTTCATAATTCCTTTATGGTCGACCTCTTGAAATCTTCATATTTCTTTCCTTCCCTCATACCGTGGAATATTTATTATTTTATTCATATTGTAAGAGTGATGCGGATTGTGTTGGAAGCTTCTGCGAGGCTTCTAATAACCATCCTCGGGATTCGAAATAACAAATAATGATCAATGCTCGCGACGACTTCCGACTGCTTGGGAGAATACGGTGGCCGGCTAGACAGCCCAAGCAATGCATTTTAAAATGCCGCGGTGTTGCAATTTTAGGAATGGGTCAAGGGGATGGGCAATGTAGGGGAGGGTGCAGCCGGTGGCCGAGGGGACACGAAAACCATATTAGGAGGTTAATCAGCTCACTTAGTTACTATCATAGAGCGCTGACTGTCATCGACCGTGGTTCCATTTCGGCGGGGAAGATTCACACCATAGACCACCCACCTTTAGCGTGAAGAACATATGGCAAGTAGAATTAAACTTAAAAAAAATGCCTTGTAATGAATTTTTGGAAAAAGAATAGCTCTCCTCCTAGCACTTACAAAATTGGTAATAATGAATTAACAAACGTGGAATCCATTAAATATCTTGGAAAAAGACTGACACATGATCTTTCCTGGGGTAAACACATACGTGAAATAATTGGTCAAGCTAATCGTAAACTGGGATTCGTCAAAAGAGTACTGGGTAAATGTGACGATCATGTACGAGAAATCAGCTACTTTTCCCTTGTAAGACCTCATTTGGAATATGCTGCCAGTGTATGGGATCCCTACGAAATCGGTCTAAATAACGAACTTGAACGTGTGCAGCGAACATCGGCAACATTTGTGACGATAACTATTTTAGCGAAACCAGTCTATTAAATGAATTAAAGTGGGAATCATTGTCTGATTGCAGGTTGAAATGTAGAGTTCTTCCCTTAATAAATTCCAAGATAATATTTTCAGTGATGATGTTAAAAATATTTTGCGAACCCCAACTTACTATGGTAGACTGGACCATAATCACAAAGTTAGAGAAATTGATTGCCGAAATCACAGATTCTAAATGTCCTTTTTTCCTCGTGCAATTAGGGATATTAATAGCGGTAAATACGTCCAATACGAGTGAATCAATGTATATCATAGGTAGCTGCATGTTGGTATAAGAACTTGAAGGTAACCCAACTAACAGCATGTTTTTGCATGCTTACTTTGCTATATTTATTTTTTTAATAGTGAGGTTTAGACTAGTATACTAATACTACTCCTTTTTCATGCATGATATGTAGTGCATGTTTGGTGACAATTCACCCCCTGCCACACACCTTTATGGTGGCTTGAAGGCTAGTACACAGAACTGGTAATTTATGATATTCAGGTAATCCACAATGTATCTACACAAGTGTTAATTAACCGGCGACAAGATTGGTATAGGTTCCCAATTATGGGAGCAATGTTCAGAATGTGACCATTACTTACAAGGAGACATCGCGAGAGTGATGTTCGGGAACCGAATGCCGATGTTATTTTCTGAAACTATACAGGAAATGTAGAAAAAGTGTCACGGCTTTCTCTCCCATAGGCCCGGGTTCGAGAGATAAATGCCAGTAAAGATTTTGCGCGGAATGACTATCTGCGAGTAAAGGAGTAATTATTAACACCTGGCGTGGCTGATTGCGTTGAGGCGCTCGGTTGTTGGCTTTTGCCCCGGGCGCCCTGGGTTCGAATCCCGGTGAAGTCAATTTTTTTTTCTTTCTTATAATTTAAGGAATCAATGATACAACCCATCCCCATTCGTTGAAGTCAGTTACATTAGTATTTTTTCTATTTCCAACTCATTTAATGGATTTTTAATGGACCGAGGACTTACGACGCGAATTAAGGGATTTTATTTTCCCATTACAGGCTCACATGCCGCCCGACGCATTAGGTTTGGATTTCGAAGATCCGTGAATACTTCTATGAATACCAAGGGCTTCAATTGTTCGCTGGACTACCTCAAGACCGTAAAGAACGAACTAGATGCTTATTACACTGCGACGGTTGCCCTCGTAAATTCCTCGGAACCACCCTGGAATTTTCACTTTTATCACTTAATTTTTCCTAAAATAGTGAGCATGATATCGGCAGAAAATAGAAGGGCGTGTGAAACATATTCAAAATGATTTTCTCACGGAAAAACATATTTTATTGATGTGAATCATCTATCGTGGGCGAAGACAATATAACTGCAAGTGAAATTCCTGGTAATGCGTTCTTCTTCGCCCCTCCCTCAACTCTTTCATATATTTTTGATCAAACTCTTTCTTGTCACCAAATAAACACAACTGGCTATCCTCACATTCAGTTACTAACCCTAGCCAGTTTCCCCCTTGTACCCTTTAGGGGCCCGTCAAGTGCAATGACCCTGCGTTCCAGTAGTCTGCTCAAAGCGGTCTCGAAGTCTTCTTTGTCTATCTTTCGCACCCGTCTTCACACGGTAGGCCCTGTTGCCTCAATGAGGGATTAGCGAGGGTCAGCTGTGGAGGAAAGGTTGCTGGGGGCGGAACTCTTTGAAGGGCGCAAGAAAGGAGACAGGGTGTCATAAAGGAGACAGGGTGGATGGAAGGACATTCTGTAGTAAGGAGGAGGGAGAATTTGTTTGAAAGACAGTGGGTGGGCTGTGGAGAAAAGTTAATGGGGGAAAACCCGGTGGAAATGATATTATGAATAATAGAATGTAGGAGTCGGAAAATCCCGGGTTGAGACACCGTTTTGAGTGCTGGGAAGGGGTGTTCTCTACGTACAGCAACGCGTGGTAGCTGTATTGGGCCGTCTATTTTGCCAGTTTCAATCCAGCTCTTGATCAGTGCAGGCAAAGTGAAGCGTAGCTTAAGTTTCCTGCAGCAAGTCTTGTGCATTATTTAGTTTCCTCCTATCTTCGGCGTTGGTCGGGATTTCTCGGAAGCTAAATAAAGAGTGTCCGAGAAGTCTGTCCGTCGTTCAGTGACGGATCCTCATTGTCAGACAATGATAATGACACTTCTCCATCGGTGTTGTCACCATCCCAAGAAGACATCACTGGTGCTGTGCGTTGCCCACGATAGATGATTCACATCAATAAAATATGTTTTTCCGTGAGAAAATCATTTTGAATATGTTTCACACGCCCTTCTATTTTCTGCCGATATCATGCTCACTATTTTAGGAAAAATTAAGTGATAAAAGTGAAAATTCCAGGGTGGTTCCGAGGAATTTACGAGGGCAACCGTCGCAGTGTAATAAGCATCTAGTTCGTTCTTTACGGTCTTGAGGTAGTCCAGCGAACAATTGAAGCCCTTGGTATTCATAGAAGTATTCACGGATCTTCGAAATCCAAACCTAATGCGTCGGGCGGCATGTGAGCCTGTAATGGGAAAATAAAATCCCTTAATTCGCGTCGTAAGTCCTCGGTCCATTAAAAATCCATTAAATGAGTTGGAAATAGAAAAAATACTAATGTAACTGACTTCAACGAATGGGGATGGGTTGTATCATTGATTCCTTAAATTATAAGAAAGAAAAAAAAATTGACTTCACCGGGACTCGAACCCAGGGCGCCCGGGGCAAAAACCAACGACCGAGCGCCTCAACGCTCTCGGCAACGCCGGATGTTAATAATTACTACTTTACTCGCAGATAGTCATTCCGCGCAAAATCTTTACTGGCATTTATCTCTCGAACCCGGGCCTATGGGAGAGAAAGCCGTGACACTTTTTCTATATTTCCTGTATAGTTTCAGAAAATAACATCAGCATTCGGATCCCGAACATCACTCTCGCGATGTCTCCTTGTTAGTGGTATTGTCATGCTGCAATAATACTATGATTCGTGAACCACACGAATCCTATTTAAAGGAAAAATCACTTGTTTTATGATTGGAGATTTGAATGAAATTTACAGCAGTGAATCGTGATTTGTGCTTCGAATCTAATTTCCTTCGATATTCATGTCTCGTGACTCGAATCAATACTAGGTGATTCGTGCCCAACCCTGCATATCAGTCATTACATTTCATTCAGTAGTGTAACTACGCTTCACCAAATATACTCATTACATTGCAGTCGATACATTCATTACGTACTCATTGCATTTGGCTCAATTCGTCGGTTCCATTGACGTCGCCTGGGATATTTCCGACGAGGTCTAGGGCATTCAATTCCATATGCCTCATTTTGTTCTCAAGTGCCTCGCTCTCGACCATGAGAGCGAAAGCGAGGAGGAGTCATTTCGGCGATTGCGAAACCCACGACCTTCCAAGTTCACGAACGAAGCAAATCTTCGTCTTAGTTCCTTGCTTTCTTCGTACGAGGCAACAACACAATCCCGAACAGCTGATCGGCGGCGTGGAATCCTTGCGAGAATGCTTGGAGGCCGTAATAAGAAGCTGATTTACGTATCAAGTCTTCTGTATGAAGTGTCCGCTAATGTTTCAGTGAGTGAGAAAGTCTAAGATTGGCGTGTATCATGATGAGAAGGATCGTGAACGTGAATTATTCCCGTGAATATTATGTTGCTCACCAAATGCTGACTCCAACGAAGCCTGTTAGTATATCGACACTGCTCAAGATGTTAATGCATAACAAGACGTTATCCTGCGTAATTTGAGAGAGTGTTTATCAAGTACCGAACAGTGTTTCATCCTCCAACATAACCTCGCAGGTGAAATATCAATAGTAGTGCTTCAGTTGCATGAATCACTGGATGAGTGACCTAGTTATGTCGTGTCGTGCGTCGTGGTTATAAGTGCCTTGCTGAGAAGAATTAACTGCAAAATCGTTGCAGTGACTCTACTACTCTGGCTGTAATGACGGTACACAGGACATGGTGTTCCCGTAAAGGTAAGCAATTGCATGGTTTGCTTACATTTCCCATGTTTATGTAATTACCCACGTCCAAATGTGATTTGGGCTGCTGAAGTATTCTTCGAACGATGCCGACAAATTTCGTTGTTGTTGCAGAAGGAAGGTTACAATTAGCAACTACTAAACTTTGTTGGAATTCAAGGTAGATATACGACATATCCAGATCCTAAATCCAATTATATCCAGAAAGCAACTAGAAGGGCGGTTGGCAGTGGTTTCCAGTGGTTTTATCTAAGAGTTTCTTTATTTGATTACTAAAATTAGTAGAGCAGAATGGACTTACTATTCGAACGTCGATGGGCATGTTAATCTGAAAATAATTTTTATGTAACTATTTCGATAATTGCATTAATTCTAGGAATGAAAAGTCGGAATGAGGTATCAGATGTCATTCAACTGTAGACCCGAAATGTGTTGGTAGACCCGAAATAAATCCCCGGCACGTTGCATAATGGTGTAATATTTGTTTGAAAACAATTTCTTTTTTAAATATTTCACTATAGGACGTTTTTCATTAACTTGAGGATTACAAGGTCTATTGGGTATTTTATCACTTTTTCCCGCCAAAACGAGTAGTTAACTGACGTAATGGCAGGTGGCGCTCTTAATTATTTTTTGGTAAACTATTTTCGGAAAACGAATCCTGCTGCCATTATAGGCTATTATCAATATCCAAACTGCATATCCAGCAATAATATAAGCAAGAGAATATTTAAATTGCCAAAATAATTAGGCGTTTTCGAAATTATTAATCACGACGAATTCCACATTGCACTTTGGTGATTGGTCCGGTCTCGGTGACGTCACGTGACGTTCAATCGCGTGATCAGTCTTCAGTATTCGTCTGGACGCGGTAACAGAAGGACAGGTGAGTTTTCAGCCCCAATTTAAGAAACTTTTACTTTGAGTCAGTTTCCATTATTAACGTTCATTGAGTTTGCAGTTATTTTTGAAAGGGAAATTCGTGACTTATTTTTCTGGATGTACGAAGAATAGTGAGATATTCCGAGAGATATACCATACGCATAACAGTGTTAAATTCACGTTTGCTCATTTCCTACACTCTTGTTGATATGTTGATGAGAACATATTGAACACATTATAACACACATGGATTTTTTCCATTTCTCGATGAAATAGTTTCGTAAATCATGGTTTATGTTGTATTACCCTCTTGTGGGCCTGCTCCTTTTAAAAGATATTCACCTTTCAATCGATCGTTATGAGACGGGTTCCAACAGAAACAGCTTCTCGTTGACCAATACTATGGACAAATGTGTTTAGGTTAATCCACTCGAAGTTACTTTATTTTTTTACTGACCATATTACGGCGTTATTTTTGAGTGGAGAACTTAAGCCCTAGAACTACATTTACGATACTCTGATGCTGTTAAACGGTGTAACTACACGCTTCAACAGTTAAAAGACTAGGAGAACTTAAGGACAGGAGTTGATTCATTTTTACTGTAAGATTATATTCTTTCTAGAGCTATTAATAAGATGATTCTAGTGAACAACATTATTAACGTTCATCAAGTTTTCAGTTGCCTTAAAAGGGAAATCCGAAACAATTAGTAACTAATTTGTCCACATGTACAAAGAGTAGAGATATATTCCGAGATATATATACCATGCACATCTACACGATACCCTGCAAGCCACCGCTATGGTGTGTGGCAGGGGGTGAAGATCACGACTACATTTGAAATGCTTGCCATACATAGTAATTCACTCCTGCATATGTCATGAATAATTCTTTTTCCATTGATTGATGGGTAACTACAGTTGAAGTGCAGTAAAATTTGTGGTTCCTTCTGTTAATGGTTTGAATTTTTTTACAGTAAGGAGTTATTCGAATTGCCTGTGACGTATAACGGGATCATCGTCATCGATCACTTGGTTCTTTATGAGGGACAACTGGGAATTCGAGAGATTGTGTCTGAGAAACGGTCTTCAGTGGGTTGATGGTAAGTCCGCTTAATTGCTAATATTTTTCATTGACAAGTGTTTTCATTTTCACGTAATGTTTTACGCGCCTTTCTTGTGATTCTTTTACTTCTGGTCGATGCTAGGTTGCTTTCTCTTGAACCGTTACTTCCCGCCGAAAATCTCAAAAGAATGTTTCGAATTCTAGAAATTTCCCGGACGATCCTTGACTCTTCTTGCTGCATCTCAACGTGTTATTCGAGAAATTGTAGTCTTATTTCCGTTTCGTTCTGTTTGAACTTAACTTAAAATCGAGATTAATACGATTGCTGTTAATAAAGTCGAAAGTGCAGTCGTATATCTTCGCTGATACTTTTCTAGCGATCTTACTGTTTCTTGTTACTACGGAAGAGAGACGGATAGCATATAATATAGGAAATGGATACAGCTGTACTGTATTCGTCTATATTGTTGCTCGGGAGCAGCAAATACGATGTATGAACTGCCTGTTCGCTACGTGGCGCGAGATTATGAATATTATTTTTTATTAAGTCGGTAGAATCCGCTATTTTTCCATTAGTTGATAGGTAATTACAGCTTTTAAGTATTTTAATTGGAAGATTATGGCGTGTGTGATTCGACTGTTACAAGATAGTCTCTCGTGAGATCTGATGTGAGTTTAGCAATTTCAATCAATTTTCCCGGGCTCGTATGACAGTTGCTATTTTGTATTTAAGGAGTTTTTTTTTCGTTTGAGAGTGCATTTGGATTATTGATTTTCAGAGCATTTTAAAAATATTCTTTGATATTGAAAATGCACTCGCAATCCACTACCTCCGTACGTGGATGTACTCTGAAAGCAGAAACCTTATGTTTTGATTGCTCATAGAGGACGAGTACAATTTATTGTTCACTTCACTTCTTCATGAATAAACTTCACCTTTTGCGTTCATGCCTTAAATCTTTTGATTGTAATTCATTTTTAGGGGTATTAATATCTCACGGTCACTATTAATCCTTAAATTTTTGCATTCATTTCGTCTGAAATATTTTACTCACATCTACGCGATGCCCTTCGAGCCACCGCGAGGGTCTTCTCAAGTCCAACAATGGATTTTGGTAATCTTGCGCGCTTTGATCCCCAAACGTTTTCATTCCATATGACTTGTAGCTTTTTGAAAATTACCTTTTACCAGATTAGCTATTTTTGCAACTGTTCTCAGTTTATCGGTGTCATGTTCTTTGAGGTCGTAAAACAGAGAGGGGCCAATTGATAGCGATATTTAGTCATTAGTAATCATTATTTATTACCTCTGTTACCTGTATTTCTTCGTAACAGGACACAGGGTTTTTAGTCTCTAGACTTCATCAGTTTATTTCGCACAGTTAACAACACATCAAAATACTCCCTTCCCTCATAGCGCGAGATGATGGAAAGTATTACATCCGTGATGAAAGAGTCATTTAATAAAAACTACTGTGGGTTTTGAATTGAGTTTGCAGCCTTTCATACTCGTTGTATTTCAAATTATTTTTTCATGGTATTTCATATCGCTAAATTCTAAGCCACCGCGAGGGTGTGAAAATCACCATACACGCATTATTGACATGCAACTAGGCAACCACATGGAGGCATGCTAGATAATAGTGTCACGTGCAGCTAGAAGGTTAGTACGTACACGGTAATATAGGGGTTGGGTGTTAATAAATGCATCATACACTACAGACTACTCTAGCAATATTTCACCTATTGCCTATCCGTTTCCTATGCTGCCTATTGTGTTCTCTTATAGTACGGGGGAAAAATGAAATTTTATATCGATCGGGATGACAATCTATCGCCCTTAATCTTATTTATCTTGTCGAATCTAGCGTAATACGCAAGGGTTTTTAATATGTGTGTTACATCTTCAGTCAACCTGTTAATTTTAAATGACTGAAATACATTTAATCTCTATTTTAACCTACGATCTGATAATTATTCCCAAACCAATTATCCTTACGAAAATTAGCAGACGCCGATGGGATTGAATTTGTGCCCGATTTCATCGTTATTTATGTTTAAATACGCACAAGAGGGTCCATAAGAGGCCTCTGTGCTAAACAGTGCCAGTGGCTAGTATGCTCATTTATCCTTCATGTACATTGAATCCTACTTGAGGAATCACCATATCTGATCTGTTGCATGCTGCATTGCAGTTGCATCACGCAGATTTGTATTTCGGTGTAAATTATAAACAATACATTTTATAGTTCGGAGGACTTGTCTTCCCATGTTGGGGACCCGACATTTTTAACCGAGCCCTTTACTCCTCGATGTGATTTAGTCAAACTGTACTTTCAAACTGAGTATACAATGACAGAAGTTGGTGAAAAAAATCGTATCCACTATTTCATTCTTCACTCTGAGCTTTGTGTTAGTTAAAGAATAGGGATGTTGAAAACAGATAAAATATATGAAAAAATATTATTATTTCCTATGCACAGAGGTACGTTGTTTTGACGGCACGCTAATTTAAATTGAATTTATTTCTGCCATTGCAGGACTTGAGGTGGAGCTACGATTGGAAGGTCACTTCCCATAAGCTGTCGAGGTTAGGGCGAGGAATCTTCGTAGCTGCCCGAGACAGAAGAAAAGTCTCAACAGGAGGACAAATATTGGTTTGCTCATGGCTTCCCAATGCTCTGGTAAAACTAGCTTTTGTTTCAGGATCTACGATCTAAAAGGTAAAAAGAGTAAATGTAAGAGAGGGTAAAATGTGTATTTACTATTATTTGGTTTTATTGTTTTTGTCATGGGAGCCAATTGCCCCTATTCCCATACATGACCATGGTCTGGTGAAATGTGAAGGTATTTTGGTAAATCAAGCTTGATTATTGGTGTAAAGGCCTCGGTAAATGATGTCGGGGCTCCGACATGGGAGGACTAGTCCTCCGAACTATAAGGCAAGTGGCCACTTGCCTGGTCTAGCGAGTCGACTCTAGGCAGGAATATGTTTGCTTTATGTGTATAATATATTATGTGCATTCCTGAATGTTTTGTTTGTCGTTTTTCCTAGTGTGTATTTTTTCTGCCCATTTTAATTGTTATAATATATTTTTTTTGTGATCAATGTTTTTATCTCATATGCTAATATGCATGTATATTCAGATTCTTTCACAGGTAAGGTGACGCCTTGGATTAAGCTGCATGCCGAGTAGAGTGTAGGAATAGTTAGTCAGTGTAGAGACTTTTCCGGCCATTATGGCCCATCGTATCAACCCGTTAGCGTTGAGTTAGTATAGGCGTTAATTTAAGTCTTTGTGGACGTTGAGCTTGCTCTAGCGTTAAATTTCAAAATTAATGGAATTGGTTCGTCAGTTACGACGTGCATCCAGGTGTACTTAGTTTCTGAGTGACCATTCCTCGCATTCTTATAGAATGAACATCTGGATATCTCCATTAAATGTGAGCAGCTTGGCATTCACTCTATTTGATTTGTTGTTATTTTATGTGTATTAACCCGCTCTCTCCTTAGGTACCTCCACAACGCCCCGGCCTGCTAGAGCGTAGGGTATGTAGTCAGTTTCCAGTATTTTGAATTCAAGGCCCTTCTGGCCCATCGTAACGGTATGGTAGCTAGGAGAATTGCGTTTAGCTCATAGCGTTTTTTGTGGATGTTGAGCTTGCTCTAGAGTAAAATTTCAAAATTAATGGAATTGGTTCGTCATTACGACGTGCATCCATGTGTACTGAGTTTCTGAGTGACCATTCCTCGCATTCTTATAGAATGAACTTTTGGATATTTCCATTAAATGTGAGCAGCTTGGCATTCACTCTATTTGATTTGTTGTTATTTTATGTGTATTAACCCGCTCTCTCCTTAGGTACCTCCACAACGCCCCGGCCTGCTAGAGCGTAGGGTATGTAGTCAGTTTCCAGTATTTTGTAGTCATGGCCCTTCTGGCCCGTCTTAACTGTAGGGTAGCTAGGAGAATTGCGTTTAGCTCATAGCGTTTTTTGTGGATGTTGAGCTTGCTCTAGAGTAAAATTTCAAAATTAATGGAATTGGTTCGTCAGTTACGACGTGCATCCAGGTGTACTTAGTTTCTGAGTGACCATTCCTCGCATTCTTATAGAATGAACATTTGGATATCTCCATTAAATGTGAGCAGCTTGGCATTCACTCTATTTGATTTGTTGTTATTTTATGTGTATTAACCCGCTCTCTCCTTAGGTACCTCCACAACGCCCCGGCCTGCTAGAGCGTAGGGTATGTAGTCAGTTTCCAGTATTTTGAATTCAAGGCCCTTCTGGCCCATCGTAACGGTATGGTAGCTAGGAGAATTGCGTTTAGCTCATAGCGTTTTTTGTGGATGTTGAGCTTGCTCTAGAGTAAAATTTCAAAATTAATGGAATTGGTTCGTCAGTTACGACGTGCATCCATGTGTACTGAGTTTCTGAGTGACCATTCCTCGCATTCTTATAGAATGAACTTTTGGATATTTCCATTAAATGTGAGCAGCTTGGCATTCACTCTATTTGATTTGTTGTTATTTTATGTGTATTAACCCGCTCTCTCCTTAGGTACCTCCACAACGCCCCGGCCTGCTAGAGCGTAGGGTATGTAGTCAGTTTCCAGTATTTTGTAGTCATGGCCCTTCTGGCCCGTCATAACTGTAGGGTAGCTAGGAGAGTTGCGTTTAGCTCATAGCGTTTTTTGTGGATGTTGAGCTTGCTCTAGAGTAAAATTTCAAAATTAATGGAATTGGTTCGTCAGTTACGACGTGCATCCAGGTGTACTGAGTTTCTGAGTGACCATTCCTCGCATTCTTATAGAATGAACTTTTGGATATCTCCATTAAATGTGAGCAGCTTGGCATTCACTCTATTTGATTTGTTGTTATTTTATGTGTATTAACCCGCTCTCTCCTTAGGTACCTCCACAACGCCCCGGCCTGCTAGAGCGTAGGGTATGTAGTCAGTTTCCAGTATTTTGTAGTCATGGCCCTTCTGGCCCGTCTTAACTGTAGGGTAGCTAGGAGAATTGCGTTTAGCTCATAGCGTTTTTTGTGGATGTTGAGCTTGCTCTAGAGTAAAATTTCAAAATTATTGGAATTGGTTCGTCAGTTACGAGGTGCATCCAGGTGTACTTAGTTTCTGAGTGACCATTCCTCGCATTCTTATAGAATGAACATTTGGATATCTCCATTAAATGTGAGCAGCTTGGCATTCACTCTATTTGATTTGTTGTTATTTTATGTGTATTAACCCGCTCTCTCCTTAGGTACCTCCACAACGCCCCGGCCTGCTAGAGCGTAGGGTATGTAGTCAGTTTCCAGTATTTTGTAGTCATGGCCCTTCTGGCCCGTCATAACTGTAGGGTAGCTAGGAGAGTTGCGTTTAGCTCATAGCGTTTTTTGTGGATGTTGAGCTTGCTCTAGAGTAAAATTTCAAAATTAATGGAATTGGTTCGTCAGTTATGACGTACATCCAGGTGTACTGAGTTTCTGAGTGACCATTCCTCGCATTCTTATAGAATGAACTTTTGGATATCTCCATTAAATGTGAGCAGCTTGGCATTCACTCTATTTGATTTGTTGTTATTTTATGTGTATTAACCCGCTCTCTCCTTAGGTACCTCCACAACGCCCCGGCCTGCTAGAGCGTAGGGTATGTAGTCAGTTTCCAGTATTTTGTAGTCATGGCCCTTCTGGCCCGTCTTAACTGTAGGGTAGCTAGGAGAATTGCGTTTAGCTCATAGCGTTTTTTGTGGATGTTGAGCTTGCTCTAGAGTAAAATTTCAAAATTAATGGAATTGGTTCGTCAGTTACGAGGTGCATCCAGGTGTACTTAGTTTCTGAGTGACCATTCCTCATATTCTTATAGAATGAACATTTGGATATCTCCAGTAAATGTGAGCAGCTTGGCATTCAATGTATTTCATTTGTTGTTTATTATGTTCACTAACCCGCTCTCTCCTTAGGAAGTGCAGTGTGTGAGAACAGAAGGAGAGTGGTGTTAGTGTGGTGATAGTGTGTTTCAGTGTGGTGATAGTGTGGTGTCAGTGTGATGATAGTGTGGTGTCAGTGTGGTTTAAGTGTGTGCCGTTTTCATCCGTGAGTGACCATGAAGAGGACTAGAAAGACTCGAGTGAATTGAATTTTATGTAAATAAATGCTTGTATATTTTTTACGCTCCTTTCCCTACGTACCCTTTCCATAGCTTCGTAGTGGCAGCAGACCAGAAAGAAGAGAGAGCAACCGCGACTGACAACGAGTACACAGGTTTTTATACGAGTCTTGCGTTTATATCTTTTATTTTATTATTTAAGTGTCTATGCATTTTTATACCTATATATCTAAGTCATTTTATTATATTGAGCACTTTAAGTTAGTAGCGGTTTGGATTTCGGTCGTTTGACCCGGGTCAATCCAGGTTTGGTCGTTGAACTCCGGTTTTGCCTTGTGCACGGGCTCTTAGTGTTTTTACTTAGGTAGGAATCACACTCTTAGCGCCATCATGCGCTACCATGCCGTTTTGTTTTTTTAGACTATTCTCCGTGTTTACCAATTTCTGCCACTGTTGCTTTGTTTTATTTTTGACAGTTTATTCAACTTCCTTTTACAGGTTTTCTATTAATGTGTTTTCTTTTGCAGGTACATGTGTGAATGATATATTTGAGTGGGTATTTTGTTGATTGGTGCATGAATGATGATGAACAGGGTCAGCGCCGATAGGTATGCGAATGGGATAGGTAGGCCTAGGGTATGTAAGCGGTAGATGTAGTTTAGAGGGATGGTGGATGTTAGATGGGGAGAATAGGGCTTATTGACACATAGGTGCTTATATTTCTTAGTCCGTACTTGATCTCGCGTCTTGCTCTGGCCCTGGGAGTGAATGCGTGGAATAGGCCTCTGCGCAGCCCGGAGGGGAACGCAGGGGGAAACGCCACGTTAAATAAAGGTTAACGAGCCGGTGGCGTTGACCTCCTGGGTCCGGCGTGGAATAACGCCCGTGTGTTGTGTGAATGTTGTAACAATAATAATTACCCCTTTCAAGATAATCGTAATAATGATTTTTCTATAAAAATTAAAGATGTTTTGTGTATTTTTTGCTATCCAAGATTGACCGTCGTACAAGATTGTGGTAGAGTATTATATTTATATATTTTGTGTCAGGAAGTCTAGTTCGTAAATACTGGCCTTGCGACCCCTATTCTATTCCTACATGTGGCTACAATTTTGTTGCAGAGGAAGTATTCAGAACATTACATTTGAAATTTCCTAATGTTTTCTTCTCCTAATTATTCTTCCTACTTGTATCTATTTTTTGTTTCCGGACATAAACTCCAGTGGACTTTCTTTCTGCATACGTAAGCTATAGGGTCAACAGGTTACACCCATAAATTCCTGAGTAATTTTGTAAGTTTCATTTGTCTTGACTTTAGTTGGAAAGTAAAACCGTGTGATCTTAATTGTGTAAGGAAGAACTGTGCGTTAGATGGCGTTTTCTTGATGGCGTTATTTATAACGTTTTGAAGAAAAAGCGGCACTAATTATTTCACTAGCTATTTACTAGCGTTGCAATAATTCCAAATATTTGCTATCTTTGCAGTGGATATTTCTAATCTTTACAACTTTCACCTACCATTCATAACTTCATGACATCATAATTTGTTTTAACTAATGTTTTTTTCATTATGACGAATACCACGTTTCACTGCCTGTTATTAATTGTTGTCCTTTACTCTTCTACTTTTTAATGTATCATACAATCATCTTCTTTTTCAATGTGTTTATTTCTTCGTTTTAATGCATTGCGTAGTTTCCGTAGTTAAATTTGCTTTGTTCTATTACCGATGTTCATTTTGTATCATTCGCTATCATTTGCAATAAAATACGCTTACGCCCTTTTCCCACGTTCACCTGAGGATATTATTTATAGTATGATTCCTTTAGTTTATTGTGATATGGTATTGTCCGATTCAAGACTTACAAATATAACATCGTGTCAATTTACATATTTTTTATTGAAAATTTTACATTTTGAATTTGTTTTATTCAGTTGTCAATGTTTATTTTTTGCCACAACCATTCGTTGTCATTTTCAATAAAGTAAGCTTTCAACCTTTTCCAATTCTCATCTGAGTTGGTATATTATTTACGGCAAGATTCCTATTGTTTGTACTTATATATTATAGACTGATTCAAAATTTACATACGTGAGATGGCGTTCATTTACAAATATTGGGTCGAACATTATTGTTTCAAAATTTGCTTTGTTCATTTGTCAATATTCGTTTTGTATGAATTTTGCATTCAATGGTTGTTTGCAATAAAATACTCTCTCCCCTTTTCCTAAGCTCATATTTAAGTATATTTTGTGTGGTATGATTCCTATTGTTTATTGTTACGTGATATTGTGTTTCTAAATTTATATACATGAGATTGTGTTACTTTACAAATTTTCTGTAGTAATTAATTATTTTATTTTATTGTCGACGTTCAGTTTTTTCACAGACATTCAATGCTATTTGCAATAAAGTAATATTTGGCCCTTTTCCTCGCTTACCTGAGTATATTATTTATCTACAAGCATATTAGAGGCTCCAATTTTGATATTAAAGTCGATGAAAATATAATCTTTCCCATTTTTTTCTCCATACCCGATAGAATCCTTTAATTTCGTTTTGAGAGCACATACAGTTTTTTGCTTTTTTCAATATTGCTTGAAGTAATAGAATGTGAACTCACTGTCTTGACGTTTCTTTTTGTTTTGTTAATAGTGATTTTCGTTTTCGATTAATATAGAGCATATGTATAACTTATTGTTAGTTATTGATATTCAATCATCTTTCAACGTTCACAAAACTAATACACTAAAAAAATTCTTCATGAACTTTGACTTCTTGGCATGAAATTGATTCTTAAACCAAGTTTCTAATTCTTGGTATCAATTTGCTCGTCTTGGGCTGCTCTCCTCAATCTTTTTAAGTTTCTCATTCCGTGATTGAACTTTTGTTCGATATATTGGCTTCGTCGTGATATCCTCGATACGTCGTCATTTCCTACTCGACGCAATGAGGAACTCTTTTTATAACCATTTCACTGTTCATTAGCTGTAATGTTCTTGGCGAAAATCATGCGCAAAAATTAAGCTGTGTTGCAAAGACTTTGCAAATTGTACGTTCTCGGCAGCTCATGAAAAACACGACGTCGTCTCATGACGTCACGGCACGGTATCAGTACGAGCGGTGTTCATTTGTTTGTGCGTGGAGGTAAGTTGATTAATGAACACTTGGCGGATACGTATGTGTTTATCTCATTTGTAAAATTAAATTAACTAAATTATTTCAATTCCTCATATTAGTAGTATTTATCGTAGTGATAAAAACGTAGGTGCATATAAGATCTTATAAGAGCACTCCTTGAATCACTGCTGAAATAAATCAACCGCTATTTCTCTGTAAGAAGACAGCCACCATATTAGGGAGTCGACCAAAGGCATACTTCCACTTTGTGCTGTTTTAAATCCTCCTTGAGTCATTTTTTCGACGGAGGAACGGCTATAAATCTCAACACAATGTATTTGCTTCGTTTATTTTTAAAAAATGATCTCATCCCGTATACCAATTGACGTCAGAAGGCGTTGCAGGTCACGTGACTTACGTCAATTTTCTGGAAATTTTTAACAGCATTAATTTTTGTGGTTGATGTAGAAATGTTTGGCTTACATATTTAAATTTGAGAGAAAATTTCTCATAAGGTACGTCAACAATACACGAGAATCATGTTTCATGTATTCACCACATTACCACACAAATAGTTTTAAATTCAACTGTCAACTAATGAAACGGAAATGTAGAACTCGTCGTTCTCTGCAATGTTAGCCCTTTTCGCTTGGATCCGTTGATAAGAAATGAGTTTGCAGCTGTTAAACAGTGACTTTGACTGATATACATCTACTCGACACCCTGTAAGCCACCGTGAGGGTGTGTGGTAGGGGATGAGGATTGCGCGAATCTAATAGAAGAGACTAATCAATCGTTAAAAACACGATGGCATATTTCATTTCTCACAATAATTCTATTCTCCCAGGAATAATAGGTTTTTCAGATATTTCCACGTGTCGTGACAAACAAGTTAATACCGTAGCTCCGGACGAGGTATCAACGTGGTATTTACGTTCAAGGAAGTATTTACGTCAAAAACAAATAACCGACGCCGCCGCGCTAACCTTTTCGGAATGCGAGGACAGGTGACAGGCATATTTTTTTCTGTAGTTGAATATTCGTCTGCGGACCTACAGCTGAACAATTGCTGTAGTCCAGCACATCAAGCCAACATATTGGATCCGAAAACCTTTATCTTCGCTTGAAGGGCCATGTTATTTTTTTCTCAAGGTGAGAAGAGGGACAACGACACAAAAGCCATCCACAATAATTTTTCTCTTGGGATTGGTGTCGGCATATCGTTATATGTGAATTCAAATTAAAGATTTCATGCATATCCAGACTTAAAGTTCAAAGTCTTGCATGCCTGTGAAGTATTTAAGAGGCACTTATGAAATTATCGTGTTCTATTCAATAATCCACAAAAAATGCAGAGGGAAATACATTTGAAATGCATGCCATTATTTTGACCAATAGTCCTTCACCATTATGTAAACAAACACAGCGGTAGTATATGGAGAGAGGGCGCTGGCTATGGTGGCCAATAGCTTCAACGTGGGCGTGGCCTATCCGCCATGTGATAGCACATCCCACCCTAGTTGTTCCATTAAACTCGTACTAAACATAGTCTCAGCTTAATGGTATAATAAACATATTCTCAGTACTTCATTTCTATCTTGAAGATACCAACTTCGGTGTCAGCGATGATCTTTCAAGTTACATAGGTGACGGAATCTTCAAAAATTCACTGCCTTCTCAACAAATACCACACTCTTTACAATCACTAAGGCGTGATAACATCAGGAGTAGGGATAACTCCTTCTTCTCGTTTGTTGCGTGTAAGACTGAAGAAGTGATTACCAAATTTTTAAAAAGAGACTGAGTTTTTTATTTGATCATGGTTGCTAATGTAATGAAGACGGCCGAAATGTTCTGACGCTTCTTTCTTTTTAGCCCGTTTTGGAGGCTGCATAGCTGTGGTGCTATTATAGTGTGCACAATGCTAGGTATTATTGGGACGATTCTAGGAATCCGACGCATTGAATGATGGGACTAATAGCTAAAATACGAGAAAAACTCGTTGGAATCCCTTCTCGTGTGTTCGATAAGCTCTCAATCTCTCCGCGCTTGCAATAAGTTTTGACTAGTCTTAAGATATTAGGAAAGTAATCACAGCTTCCACACTTTATTTCTACGAACCATTGCTTCGATATTAAGTGTCATTATCAGGGTACTTGTCATGGTATTTTTAATGACAAAAATGTCCTTTTTCCCATTAGTTCCATAACGAAATTTAATGTCGAAACCATGGTTGGTAATAATGTTGTAATTCTTTGCCTGCGACGTGAGGTCCATTAAAATAAATCTGCAAATTTACTTGGTATTACTTTGTGCGTCTTGAACTTCTCTTTCATCCACATCAGTGGTGGCGCGAGGTGTCAATTAGCCTCAGGTAAGAGCTCGCAGTACATCAGGTAAGGTATGCACGTCACTTGCGTAACCTCAAGTAAAAACTATAAGATACCTATTACCGAGAATGACATACCATTTGAATTATTGAATTGTGAATTAAAACTGGATAATTTCTCGGATAATTTGGTTAGTCACCTACCATGCACATAGAAATCACATTTCAGCACGTTCATGAAGTATCTAAAATAAGAATGCCTACCCAAAATGTTTTCTCATCGAAAACTTTCTTGCGTAAAAACTATTGGCTTTCTAACTTGAACTATCCCGAAAGAAAACATCCCTGCGTACAATATCTAGTGATATCTATTCCCTGTGTAGGAAATGTGCGTAATCGCTGATTTTTAAGATACGGTTCACCAACTAGCACGATCTCTGAGTACGATGGATAAAGGACACCGCTCTGGGTTTGAGACCTTATGAGTTATTTGGTGTGCTTGCGTTTAGAAACATGAAACACCATGAAATAAAGGAATCGATCAAATCGCAATATAAATAATGAATGAATCGTAATAGTAATCAATATCTTGGAACATGATAGCAAGTTTAGAGAGCGTTGAATGTTCACAAATTTATATTGGAATGGTATGTCAAGAAATATACTTTTTAACTTAAGGTTAAATCACAGATGGTTAAATACAGGATGCAGAAAAGCATATAAATTTAATCTATACGATAAATAAAAAGCGGCGTTATAAAATCGAATACATTGCGGGAAATGCCGTTATATAAAATCAAAACTACACTCAGTAGACGTACGCACACATAATGAGGAAAGCGTGAGAAAATCATCCAGACATATTCAAACTTCGCGGAACCCCCTCCATGTCACTGCGAGGTTGCCATTTTTCCGGCAGTTGCCCACAGCATTTTTACGAAAATCTATAAAACTGTTATTTTTCATCGTAGAACGACGTTTAAAAGACGTGCGTACTCGCACGATTATCAGGAGTACGATGAAAACTGGTATTTATTGTAATATGGCGTAGCTGTTAAGGTTTAAATCATACTTGGTACGGTCACTTTTCGCCGTGGTAGCCCCCCGCCGCGTGGGTCGAGGAGAGAGGCCAGCTAGGGCCTCGGAGCTCGGGAAAGGGTCGCGGATTAGGACCGTTCCCGAGGAGGGACACACCCTTCTGGTGACTACCTGAGACATGGTCCCAGATCATCACTTTTAACCAAATTTTTATCTAATATATCACTGATTCCATTAACGGTGTCCATCGTAATCACTTGTTGTGGGATGTTGGTTGCCAGTAAATCAAGAATGTTATCCCCTAGAATGTTATCTTTCGGACCGTTTACGTTGTCTATGCCGAAATCGAACTAAGTGTGATATTTTGGCTTCATAGTGAAATTTTCGACAAATACTCACTTCCCCTCCTTTATAGTTTTCATGTAAATGGATCACACTCTCGTTTATTTAAATGGAATTGTGCTTATAGCCGTTTTATTCAATTTTATGACTCATTCCTCACCATCGTTCCATTGGAACTGAAGCTGTTGTCTGAAGTCCACTCATGTCCCTCGCGATGCGGTTCAAGGGTATTGGAGGGGTCAGGGTCAACGTGACCGACATCCTCTTACACGAAGGAAGGAAATCCCCTTTGGAGCTATGAGGCTTGGAGCTGTCATCACTTCTTGGGATGGGCAAGAATCTTCCGATGACGCATTGCATGCATTGAATTATGGGACCGATTTTGACGACGCATTGAAATCGGTCGGTGAAACCTATCGTGGATGACGCATGTGATGAATTCTTATCGAGAAATGCATACATCAGAGCAAGCCATGTCAACTGTTTGAAATTCAATAAGAAGCAGCTGGGAAGTAATATGAATTCAGCCACTTTTGTTTCTGGATTAAGGAGGCTCCACCGAAGTAGATGTCGTTTTTCTGAAAATTTCAGTACACACAATTTGTTGGCCTTCTATCGATTAGTAATAAAATAACGAGGCCTTTCCATCATATATTTGAAGAAGAAATACGTGCAAAATCAGCTTAACAATGTAAAGAGAAATGTCGTTTTGACGAAAAACTAATATAAGATGCGCAGTTGTACGTTAGCATTGTAAAAAGTGCTAGCCTTACCACACTTGTTTAATTGAGCATGTATTCTCATTTTGTAAATTAAAACTGGCAACAACACGCCAGCCATGTTCCGAGGTCAAGATGAGTTAAAAGAGTTGTAAAAAATAGAATGCTACTACAACGCGCTATATAGTAGCATACTCATAGAATTCTTGTGCAAGCGTTATCACCCTATAGATGATTTTCCATATAGGAGTTTTTCCGGATCGGTAGTTGCTCATTGAATAACATAGCTCTTGCACGGGAATATTAAATCGTGGAGTCACGGTGGAACCTCCTTAAGTCTCACTGCCTTTTCAGTTTTATAGCCCCTCCACAGATCAGGTACGCCACCAAGCCTGACACAAGCGCACCATCCATCACAAGAGGAGGAGTTTTGAGTCCGTGACTTACTTAGTAGTCAGCCCCGGACATCCTGGACACCAGGTTTGTCTCGTCCACTTTCCTTGAGGTTTCATTCGTCGCAATATGTGTGACAAAGCCTCGTGCCCTCTATGTCGGTACAAAAATATGGACAGGCATTTCTGAACCCTATGATGAATAGTAGGGGTCAAAATTCATTTGGTTGGAGGTCACTATTGTTTAGAATAGTACGGTTGTGCCCCCCATAGCGTTGGGTGCGATTACAACTGCATAGTCGTTTGCAAATTGCCTGATTTTGTAAAAGAGTGGTAGAATTTGTCGCGAATTAAAGTCCTTGTCATGGCTTTAGTTGATCGCAGGAAATGCAATGTACCTATACCGTTATCGATTCTTAGCGAATCAAGAATCGATAATGGTATACATATTCCGACGGTTTTTCGTAATATTTATGCCGATCGAAATATTTTTATTTTAAATGTCAGTGCGGCAAAACTAGGAATTCACTCGTGGAAGAGAATCTACGACGGGTTCTATGAACAAGGACGTAAAGAAGAGGCCGGGATCGAGCACGGCGTGGAGAGAGACATGTCCTTCAGGAGATATTAGGGATAAGAGGGGGAAGGGAGTTGATTGAGGGAATTAGGAGAGCCGTTGTAAAGGGTGAAATGAAAGACGTGATGGAAGGGGTGAGTGAGGTGGTGGGAGGAGAAGAACGGGTAGGTGGAAGAATGCGGTCGTTTGCCATATTGTTTTAATCGCTGAATCTGATAGAGTTTGTAAAATAAAAAGACCCGTATTGTTCCGTTTGTTGATCCGTCAATTATTTATCGAATTATAAGCGGCGAAAAACTTATGTTTTTAACCCTTTCGGAAAAGTGGGTGTGGTGCAACCTCTGACGTATATCGACTTCGTCCAATCACAACTGAGCACACAAAAGCTACTTCACCGTATCGTAAAGGGGGGACACACAGCTGGCTCACCCAATAGGAGCAGTTGCGACAGCATCGGTGCGACCAGACCTTCCGAGAACCCCCCTCCACTCCCTTCCCATAAGAGCAGTCAAGGACGGGAGGAAAATGACGTCAATGTTATCACACCAGCTCTTTCGGTGGGCGTCACCTTTTGTTTATTTTTTTTATTTATGAGTGAATGGTCGTGGTTAGAAGATCAATTTTTTCACGGAAATTTATTTTTCGTTCCCATCTAACGATTTCGTGAACGAAATTGCGATTTCGGTTCCGAGAAAACGCCCCCATTGTGAGTATGCGGATGCATGGGGATATCATATATGAGCGGCAGTAGTCGTGGAATGAACTTGCTATCCTTTCAGCAGCAGAATAACAATACGTAATATTTCACACTAGGGGGCAGGCGTAGAGGCCTTAGGCCGTAAGCCTTCATGCTCTGTTTAATTAATGCAGTCGGGGAAATTTGAACTCTTTTACTATTATGAACGTAACAAATAAACTTTCAACTCTTTAGAATGGATAAATATTACAAAAGATCCCCAATAACTGGAAGCTGCTGTTCAACAATTTCCACTTTGTAAACATAACCAGAAACACAGTGAAATGACTCATAAGGGTTTTAAAAAGAAGCCACAATTTTCCCTCCCTGACATACTCGGGACTGGTTCACGTAGGGATGTTCAAAAAATATCCATGTATCGAATATTCGATATTTTTTCGGCAATACTTTGAAATTATCGAATAATATTTTTGGCAAATATATCGTAATGAATATTGAAAAAATATTCATATCGAATACTTTCGGGAAAAAGAAAATGAATATCTTCGTGGCTACACATTTAGCTGTTATATTTTGGAGAGAAATGGGAATGCTGCTCGTATACTTGGTTTCGAGTTATCAGCGTTACTCTTTGAATAAGAAAGTGGTGGAAAGAAAAGGTTGACTGACGCATGACCATGGTTCCATGGTTGACCATGTTTGCAGCAGAGTCAGTGGTAACAGCAACAACCTGTAGATCCCTAATTCCGAAAGACTCCAATTCTTCCCTAAAAACTGCAGCAATTTCCTTCACTAATGTGAGTGCCGATGGGTCTGCAAATGCGTTATTTGTTCATACGAAGCATATAATTAATTCTTATGGACTGAAAGAGAAACTCGTTGCTCCGACATACGATGGGGCAGCAGTCATGTCTGGAGAACTTGACGGGGACTGAAATAGGGGCCAGGGGGGGGGAGGTGGTCGGTCGCCACCCCCAAAATAATGTCAATAATACATATCGATAGGTCTTTTCATTGGAGCTTTCATTGCAAGGAGGACAGCAGCACTGGTGAATGCTTCTTTGCCTATTTCTATTATCGCATTTGTTTGCAAGTCATTGGCAAGTCCTCTCTGAAGTAACCATCGAATACATTGCGTGAAATGTATAACGGCATTCCCCGCAATGTATTCGATTTTATAACACCGCTTTTTATTTATCGTATAGATTAAATTTATATGCTTTTCTGCATCCTGTATTTAACCATCTGTGATTTAACCTTAAGTTAAAAAGTATATTTCTTGACATACCATTCCAATATAAATTTGTGAACATTCAACGCTCTCTAAACTTGCTATCATGTTCCAAGATATTGATTACTATTACGATTCATTCGTTATTTATATTGCGATTTGATCGATTCCTTTATTTCATGGTGTTTCATGTTTCTAAACGCAAGCACACCAAATAACTCATAAGGTCTCAAACCCAGAGCGGTGTCCTTTATCCATCGTACTCAGAGATCGTGCTAGTTGGTGAACCGTATCTTAAAAATCAGCGATTACGCACATTTCCTACACAGGGAATAGATATCACTAGATATTGTACGCAGGGATGTTTTCTTTCGGGATAGTTCAAGTTAGAAAGCCAATAGTTTTTACGCAAGAAAGTTTTCGATGAGAAAACATTTTGGGTAGGCATTCTTATTTTAGATACTTCATGAACGTGCTGAAATGTGATTTCTATGTGCATGGTAGGTGACTAACCAAATTATCCGAGAAATTATCCAGTTTTAATTCACAATTCAATAATTCAAATGGTATGTCATTCTCGGTAATAGGTATCTTATAGTTTTTACTTGAGGTTACGCAAGTGACGTGCATACCTTACCTGATGTACTGCGAGCTCTTACCTGAGGCTAATTGACACCTCGCGCCACCACTGATGTGGATGAAAGAGAAGTTCAAGACGCACAAAGTAATACCAAGTAAATTTGCAGATTTATTTTAATGGACCTCACGTCGCAGGCAAAGAATTACAACATTATTACCAACCATGGTTTCGACATTAAATTTCGTTATGGAACTAATGGGAAAAAGGACATTTTTGTCATTAAAAATACCATGACAAGTACCCTGATAATGACACTTAATATCGAAGCAATGGTTCGTAGAAATAAAGTGTGGAAGCTGTGATTACTTTCCTAATATCTTAAGACTAGTCAAAACTTATTGCAAGCGCGGAGAGATTGAGAGCTTATCGAACACACGAGAAGGGATTCCAACGAGTTTTTCTCGTATTTTAGCTATTAGTCCCATCATTCAATGCGTCGGATTCCTAGAATCGTCCCAATAATACCTAGCATTGTGCACACTATAATAGCACCACAGCTATGCAGCCTCCAAAACGGGCTAAAAAGAAAGAAGCGTCAGAACATTTCGGCCGTCTTCATTACATTAGCAACCATGATCAAATAAAAAACTCAGTCTCTTTTTAAAAATTTGGTAATCACTTCTTCAGTCTTACACGCAACAAACGAGAAGAAGGAGTTATCCCTACTCCTGATGTTATCACGCCTTAGTGATTGTAAAGAGTGTGGTATTTGTTGAGAAGGCAGTGAATTTTTGAAGATTCCGTCACCTATGTAACTTGAAAGATCATCGCTGACACCGAAGTTGGTATCTTCAAGATAGAAATGAAGTACTGAGAATATGTTTATTATACCATTAAGCTGAGACTATGTTTAGTACGAGTTTAATGGAACAACTAGGGTGGGATGTGCTATCACATGGCGGATAGGCCACGCCCACGTTGAAGCTATTGGCCACCATAGCCAGCGCCCTCTCTCCATATACTACCGCTGTGTTTGTTTACATAATGGTGAAGGACTATTGGTCAAAATAATGGCATGCATTTCAAATGTATTTCCCTCTGCATTTTTTGTGGATTATTGAATAGAACACGATAATTTCATAAGTGCCTCTTAAATACTTCACAGGCATGCAAGACTTTGAACTTTAAGTCTGGATATGCATGAAATCTTTAATTTGAATTCACATATAACGATATGCCGACACCAATCCCAAGAGAAAAATTATTGTGGATGGCTTTTGTGTCGTTGTCCCTCTTCTCACCTTGAGAAAAAAATAACATGGCCCTTCAAGCGAAGATAAAGGTTTTCGGATCCAATATGTTGGCTTGATGTGCTGGACTACAGCAATTGTTCAGCTGTAGGTCCGCAGACGAATATTCAACTACAGAAAAAAATATGCCTGTCACCTGTCCTCGCATTCCGAAAAGGTTAGCGCGGCGGCGTCGGTTATTTGTTTTTGACGTAAATACTTCCTTGAACGTAAATACCACGTTGATACCTCGTCCGGAGCTACGGTATTAACTTGTTTGTCACGACACGTGGAAATATCTGAAAAACCTATTATTCCTGGGAGAATAGAATTATTGTGAGAAATGAAATATGCCATCGTGTTTTTAACGATTGATTAGTCTCTTCTATTAGATTCGCGCAATCCTCATCCCCTACCACACACCCTCACGGTGGCTTACAGGGTGTCGAGTAGATGTATATCAGTCAAAGTCACTGTTTAACAGCTGCAAACTCATTTCTTATCAACGGATCCAAGCGAAAAGGGCTAACATTGCAGAGAACGACGAGTTCTACATTTCCGTTTCATTAGTTGACAGTTGAATTTAAAACTATTTGTGTGGTAATGTGGTGAATACATGAAACATGATTCTCGTGTATTGTTGACGTACCTTATGAGAAATTTTCTCTCAAATTTAAATATGTAAGCCAAACATTTCTACATCAACCACAAAAATTAATGCTGTTAAAAATTTCCAGAAAATTGACGTAAGTCACGTGACCTGCAACGCCTTCTGACGTCAATTGGTATACGGGATGAGATCATTTTTTAAAAATAAACGAAGCAAATACATTGTGTTGAGATTTATAGCCGTTCCTCCGTCGAAAAAATGACTCAAGGAGGATTTAAAACAGCACAAAGTGGAAGTATGCCTTTGGTCGACTCCCTAATATGGTGGCTGTCTTCTTACAGAGAAATAGCGGTTGATTTATTTCAGCAGTGATTCAAGGAGTGCTCTTATAAGATCTTATATGCACCTACGTTTTTATCACTACGATAAATACTACTAATATGAGGAATTGAAATAATTTAGTTAATTTAATTTTACAAATGAGATAAACACATACGTATCCGCCAAGTGTTCATTAATCAACTTACCTCCACGCACAAACAAATGAACACCGCTCGTACTGATACCGTGCCGTGACGTCATGAGACGACGTCGTGTTTTTCATGAGCTGCCGAGAACGTACAATTTGCAAAGTCTTTGCAACACAGCTTAATTTTTGCGCATGATTTTCGCCAAGAACATTACAGCTAATGAACAGTGAAATGGTTATAAAAAGAGTTCCTCATTGCGTCGAGTAGGAAATGACGACGTATCGAGGATATCACGACGAAGCCAATATATCGAACAAAAGTTCAATCACGGAATGAGAAACTTAAAAAGATTGAGGAGAGCAGCCCAAGACGAGCAAATTGATACCAAGAATTAGAAACTTGGTTTAAGAATCAATTTCATGCCAAGAAGTCAAAGTTCATGAAGAATTTTTTTAGTGTATTAGTTTTGTGAACGTTGAAAGATGATTGAATATCAATAACTAACAATAAGTTATACATATGCTCTATATTAATCGAAAACGAAAATCACTATTAACAAAACAAAAAGAAACGTCAAGACAGTGAGTTCACATTCTATTACTTCAAGCAATATTGAAAAAAGCAAAAAACTGTATGTGCTCTCAAAACGAAATTAAAGGATTCTATCGGGTATGGAGAAAAAAATGGGAAAGATTATATTTTCATCGACTTTAATATCAAAATTGGAGCCTCTAATATGCTTGTAGATAAATAATATACTCAGGTAAGCGAGGAAAAGGGCCAAATATTACTTTATTGCAAATAGCATTGAATGTCTGTGAAAAAACTGAACGTCGACAATAAAATAAAATAATTAATTACTACAGAAAATTTGTAAAGTAACACAATCTCATGTATATAAATTTAGAAACACAATATCACGTAACAATAAACAATAGGAATCATACCACACAAAATATACTTAAATATGAGCTTAGGAAAAGGGGAGAGAGTATTTTATTGCAAACAACCATTGAATGCAAAATTCATACAAAACGAATATTGACAAATGAACAAAGCAAATTTTGAAACAATAATGTTCGACCCAATATTTGTAAATGAACGCCATCTCACGTATGTAAATTTTGAATCAGTCTATAATATATAAGTATAAACAATAGGAATCTTGCCGTAAATAATATACCAACTCAGATGAGAATTGGAAAAGGTTGAAAGCTTACTTTATTGAAAATGACAACGAATGGTTGTGGCAAAAAATAAACATTGACAACTGAATAAAACAAATTCAAAATGTAAAATTTTCAATAAAAAATATGTAAATTGACACGATGTTATATTTGTAAGTCTTGAATCGGACAATACCATATCACAATAAACTAAAGGAATCATACTATAAATAATATCCTCAGGTGAACGTGGGAAAAGGGCGTAAGCGTATTTTATTGCAAATGATAGCGAATGATACAAAATGAACATCGGTAATAGAACAAAGCAAATTTAACTACGGAAACTACGCAATGCATTAAAACGAAGAAATAAACACATTGAAAAAGAAGATGATTGTATGATACATTAAAAAGTAGAAGAGTAAAGGACAACAATTAATAACAGGCAGTGAAACGTGGTATTCGTCATAATGAAAAAAACATTAGTTAAAACAAATTATGATGTCATGAAGTTATGAATGGTAGGTGAAAGTTGTAAAGATTAGAAATATCCACTGCAAAGATAGCAAATATTTGGAATTATTGCAACGCTAGTAAATAGCTAGTGAAATAATTAGTGCCGCTTTTTCTTCAAAACGTTATAAATAACGCCATCAAGAAAACGCCATCTAACGCACAGTTCTTCCTTACACAATTAAGATCACACGGTTTTACTTTCCAACTAAAGTCAAGACAAATGAAACTTACAAAATTACTCAGGAATTTATGGGTGTAACCTGTTGACCCTATAGCTTACGTATGCAGAAAGAAAGTCCACTGGAGTTTATGTCCGGAAACAAAAAATAGATACAAGTAGGAAGAATAATTAGGAGAAGAAAACATTAGGAAATTTCAAATGTAATGTTCTGAATACTTCCTCTGCAACAAAATTGTAGCCACATGTAGGAATAGAATAGGGGTCGCAAGGCCAGTATTTACGAACTAGACTTCCTGACACAAAATATATAAATATAATACTCTACCACAATCTTGTACGACGGTCAATCTTGGATAGCAAAAAATACACAAAACATCTTTAATTTTTATAGAAAAATCATTATTACGATTATCTTGAAAGGGGTAATTATTATTGTTACAACATTCACACAACACACGGGCGTTATTCCACGCCGGACCCAGGAGGTCAACGCCACCGGCTCGTTAACCTTTATTTAACGTGGCGTTTCCCCCTGCGTTCCCCTCCGGGCTGCGCAGAGGCCTATTCCACGCATTCACTCCCAGGGCCAGAGCAAGACGCGAGATCAAGTACGGACTAAGAAATATAAGCACCTATGTGTCAATAAGCCCTATTCTCCCCATCTAACATCCACCATCCCTCTAAACTACATCTACCGCTTACATACCCTAGGCCTACCTATCCCATTCGCATACCTATCGGCGCTGACCCTGTTCATCATCATTCATGCACCAATCAACAAAATACCCACTCAAATATATCATTCACACATGTACCTGCAAAAGAAAACACATTAATAGAAAACCTGTAAAAGGAAGTTGAATAAACTGTCAAAAATAAAACAAAGCAACAGTGGCAGAAATTGGTAAACACGGAGAATAGTCTAAAAAAACAAAACGGCATGGTAGCGCATGATGGCGCTAAGAGTGTGATTCCTACCTAAGTAAAAACACTAAGAGCCCGTGCACAAGGCAAAACCGGAGTTCAACGACCAAACCTGGATTGACCCGGGTCAAACGACCGAAATCCAAACCGCTACTAACTTAAAGTGCTCAATATAATAAAATGACTTAGATATATAGGTATAAAAATGCATAGACACTTAAATAATAAAATAAAAGATATAAACGCAAGACTCGTATAAAAACCTGTGTACTCGTTGTCAGTCGCGGTTGCTCTCTCTTCTTTCTGGTCTGCTGCCACTACGAAGCTATGGAAAGGGTACGTAGGGAAAGGAGCGTAAAAAATATACAAGCATTTATTTACATAAAATTCAATTCACTCGAGTCTTTCTAGTCCTCTTCATGGTCACTCACGGATGAAAACGGCACACACTTAAACCACACTGACACCACACTATCATCACACTGACACCACACTATCACCACACTGAAACACACTATCACCACACTAACACCACTCTCCTTCTGTTCTCACACACTGCACTTCCTAAGGAGAGAGCGGGTTAGTGAACATAATAAACAACAAATGAAATACATTGAATGCCAAGCTGCTCACATTTACTGGAGATATCCAAATGTTCATTCTATAAGAATATGAGGAATGGTCACTCAGAAACTAAGTACACCTGGATGCACCTCGTAACTGACGAACCAATTCCATTAATTTTGAAATTTTACTCTAGAGCAAGCTCAACATCCACAAAAAACGCTATGAGCTAAACGCAATTCTCCTAGCTACCCTACAGTTAAGACGGGCCAGAAGGGCCATGACTACAAAATACTGGAAACTGACTACATACCCTACGCTCTAGCAGGCCGGGGCGTTGTGGAGGTACCTAAGGAGAGAGCGGGTTAATACACATAAAATAACAACAAATCAAATAGAGTGAATGCCAAGATGCTCACATTTAATGGAGATATCCAAAAGTTCATTCTATAAGAATGCGAGGAATGGTCACTCAGAAACTAAGTACACCTGGATGCACCTCGTAACTGACGAACCAATTCCATTAATTTTGAAATTTTACTCTAGAGCAAGCTCAACATCCACAAAAAACGCTATGAGCTAAACGCAATTCTCCTAGCTACCCTACAGTTAAGACGGGCCAGAAGGGCCATGACTACAAAATACTGGAAACTGACTACATACCCTACGCTCTAGCAGGCCGGGGCGTTGTGGAGGTACCTAAGGAGAGAGCGGGTTAATACACATAAAATAACAACAAATCAAATAGAGTGAATGCCAAGCTGCTCACATTTAATGGAAATATCCAAAAGTTCATTCTATAAGAATGCGAGGAATGGTCACTCAGAAACTCAGTACACATGGATGCACGTCGTAACTGACGAACCAATTCCATTAATTTTGAAATTTTACTCTAGAGCAAGCTCAACATCCACAAAAAACGCTATGAGCTAAACGCAATTCTCCTAGCTACCATACCGTTACGATGGGCCAGAAGGGCCTTGAATTCAAAATACTGGAAACTGACTACATACCCTACGCTCTAGCAGGCCGGGGCGTTGTGGAGGTACCTAAGGAGAGAGCGGGTTAATACACATAAAATAACAACAAATCAAATAGAGTGAATGCCAAGCTGCTCACATTTAATGGAGATATCCAGATGTTCATTCTATAAGAATGCGAGGAATGGTCACTCAGAAACTAAGTACACCTGGATGCACGTCGTAACTGACGAAC
This sequence comes from Platycnemis pennipes, assembly GCA_933228895.1. Classification (NCBI taxonomy): domain Eukaryota; kingdom Metazoa; phylum Arthropoda; class Insecta; order Odonata; family Platycnemididae; genus Platycnemis; species Platycnemis pennipes. The sequence continues at coordinate 5,494,139 of CAKOGI010000001.1, read as the reverse complement.
CAATTCCATTAATTTTGAAATTTAACGCTAGAGCAAGCTCAACGTCCACAAAGACTTAAATTAACGCCTATACTAACTCAACGCTAACGGGTTGATACGATGAGCCATAATGGCCGGAAAAGTCTCTACACTGACTAACTATTCCTACACTCTACTCGGCATGCAGCTTAATCCAAGGCGTCACCTTACCTGTGAAAGAATCTGAATATACATGCATATTAGCATATGAGATAAAAACATTGATCACAAAAAAAATATATTATAACAATTAAAATGGGCAGAAAAAATACACACTAGGAAAAACGACAAACAAAACATTCAGGAATGCACATAATATATTATACACATAAAGCAAACATATTCCTGCCTAGAGTCGACTCGCTAGACCAGGCAAGTGGCCACTTGCCTTATAGTTCGGAGGACTAGTCCTCCCATGTCGGGGCCCCGACATCATTTACCGAGGCCTTTACACCAATAATCAAGCTTGATTTACCAAAATACCTTCACATTTCACCAGACCATGGTCATGTATGGGAATAGGGGCAATTGGCTCCCATGACAAAAACAATAAAACCAAATAATAGTAAATACACATTTTACCCTCTCTTACATTTACTCTTTTTACCTTTTAGATCGTAGATCCTGAAACAAAAGCTAGTTTTACCAGAGCATTGGGAAGCCATGAGCAAACCAATATTTGTCCTCCTGTTGAGACTTTTCTTCTGTCTCGGGCAGCTACGAAGATTCCTCGCCCTAACCTCGACAGCTTATGGGAAGTGACCTTCCAATCGTAGCTCCACCTCAAGTCCTGCAATGGCAGAAATAAATTCAATTTAAATTAGCGTGCCGTCAAAACAACGTACCTCTGTGCATAGGAAATAATAATATTTTTTCATATATTTTATCTGTTTTCAACATCCCTATTCTTTAACTAACACAAAGCTCAGAGTGAAGAATGAAATAGTGGATACGATTTTTTTCACCAACTTCTGTCATTGTATACTCAGTTTGAAAGTACAGTTTGACTAAATCACATCGAGGAGTAAAGGGCTCGGTTAAAAATGTCGGGTCCCCAACATGGGAAGACAAGTCCTCCGAACTATAAGATGTATTGTTTATAATTTACACCGAAATACAAATCTGCGTGATGCAACTGCAATGCAGCATGCAACAGATCAGATATGGTGATTCCTCAAGTAGGATTCAATGTACATGAAGGATAAATGAGCATACTAGCCACTGGCACTGTTTAGCACAGAGGCCTCTTATGGACCCTCTTGTGCGTATTTAAACATAAATAACGATGAAATCGGGCACAAATTCAATCCCATCGGCGTCTGCTAATTTTCGTAAGGATAATTGGTTTGGGAATAATTATCAGATCGTAGGTTAAAATAGAGATTAAATGTATTTCAGTCATTTAAAATTAACAGGTTGACTGAAGATGTAACACACATATTAAAAACCCTTGCGTATTACGCTAGATTCGACAAGATAAATAAGATTAAGGGCGATAGATTGTCATCCCGATCGATATAAAATTTCATTTTTCCCCCGTACTATAAGAGAACACAATAGGCAGCATAGGAAACGGATAGGCAATAGGTGAAATATTGCTAGAGTAGTCTGTAGTGTATGATGCATTTATTAACACCCAACCCCTATATTACCGTGTACGTACTAACCTTCTAGCTGCACGTGACACTATTATCTAGCATGCCTCCATGTGGTTGCCTAGTTGCATGTCAATAATGCGTGTATGGTGATTTTCACACCCTCGCGGTGGCTTAGAATTTAGCGATATGAAATACCATGAAAAAATAATTTGAAATACAACGAGTATGAAAGGCTGCAAACTCAATTCAAAACCCACAGTAGTTTTTATTAAATGACTCTTTCATCACGGATGTAATACTTTCCATCATCTCGCGCTATGAGGGAAGGGAGTATTTTGATGTGTTGTTAACTGTGCGAAATAAACTGATGAAGTCTAGAGACTAAAAACCCTGTGTCCTGTTACGAAGAAATACAGGTAACAGAGGTAATAAATAATGATTACTAATGACTAAATATCGCTATCAATTGGCCCCTCTCTGTTTTACGACCTCAAAGAACATGACACCGATAAACTGAGAACAGTTGCAAAAATAGCTAATCTGGTAAAAGGTAATTTTCAAAAAGCTACAAGTCATATGGAATGAAAATGTTTGGGGATCAAAGCGCGCAAGATTACCAAAATCCATTGTTGGAGTTCAGAAGACCCTCGCGGTGGCTCGAAGGGCATCGCGTAGATGTAAGTAAAATATTTCAGACGAAATGAATGCAAAAATTTAAGGATTAATAGTGACCGTGAGATATTAATACCCCTAAAAATGAATTACAATCAAAAGATTTAAGGCATGAACGCAAAAGGTGAAGTTTATTCATGAAGAAGTGAAGTGAATAATAAATTGTACTCGTCCTCTATAAGCAATCAAAACATAAGGTTTCTGCTTTCAGAGTACATCCACGTACGGAGGTAGTGGATTGCGAGTGCATTGTCAATATCAAAGAATAATTTTTAAAATGCTCTGAAAATCAATAATCCAAATGCACTCTCAAACGAAAAAAAAAACTCCTTAAATACAAAATAGCAACTGTCATTCGAGCCCGGGAAAATTGATCGAAATTGCTAAACTCACATCAGATCTCACGAGAGACTATCTTGTAACAGTCGAATCACACACGCCATAATCTTCCAATTAAAATACTTAAAAGCTGTAATTACCTATCAACTAATGGAAAAATAGCGGATTCTACCGACTTAATAAAAAATAATATTCATAATCTCGCGCCACGTAGCGAACAGGCAGTTCATACATCGTATTTGCTGCTCCCGAGCAACAATATAGACGAATACAGTACAGCTGTATCCATTTCCTATATTATATGCTATCCGTCTCTCTTCCGTAGTAACAAGAAACGGTAAGATCGCTAGAAAAGTATCATACAAATGTAGCTCGAACGTCGGCTATCGACTCAAAATTCGAAAATTAACGTCGTGAACCTTGGATAATTTTAAATTATCACGGAATAAATTAACGTCTAATACGCGATACGTACTTACTCCCGTAACATACATGATGAGAATTGATTGTACAATGGAAATGGGCTTATAAATGGAGGTTGACTACGAGGTCAATGCAATAGATGTTAATTATTTAAGAAATCAGTTTGCGAAAATGAAATTATCCAGAAAATCAAATTAATTCCAAGAAGGTAGAAAGTGAAGATATACGACTGCACTTTCGACTTTATTAACAGCAATCGTATTAATCTCGATTTTAAGTTAATTTCAAACAGAACGAAACGGAAATAAGACTACAATTTCTCGAATAACACGTTGAGATGCAGCAAGAAGAGTCAAGGATCGTCCGGGAAATTTCTAGAATTCGAAACATTCTTTTGAGATTTTCGGCGGGAAGTAACGGTTCAAGAGAAAACAACCTGACATCGACCAGAAGTAAAAGAATCACAAAAAAGGCGCGTAAAACATTACGTGAAAATGAAAACACTTGTCAATGAAAAATATTAGCAACTAAGCGGACTTACCATCAACCCACTGAAGACCGTTTCTCAGACACAATCTCTCGAATTCCCAGTTGTCCCTCATAAAGAACCAAGTGATCGATGACGATGATCCCGTTATGCGTCGCAGGCAACTCGAATAACTCCTTACTGTAAAAAAATTCAAACCATTAACAGAAGGAACCACAAATTTTGCTGCACTTCAACTGTAGTTACCCATCAATCAATGGAAAAAGAATTATTCATGACATATGCAGGAGTGAATTACTATGTAAGGCAAGCATTTCAAATGTAGTCCTGATCTTCACCCCCTGCCACACACCATAGCGGTGGCTTGCAGGGTATCGTGTAGATGTGCATGGTATATATATCTCGGAATATATCTCTACTCTTTGTACATGTGGACAAATTAGTTACTAATTGTTTCGGATTTCCCTTTTAAGGCAACTGAAAACTTGATGAACGTTAATAATGTTGTTCACTAGAATCATCTTATTAATAGCTCTAGAAAGAATATAATCTTACAGTAAAAATGAATCAACTCCTGTCCTTAAGTTCTCCTAGTCTTTTAACTGTTGAAGCGTGTAGTTACACCGTTTAACAGCATCAGAGTATCGTAAATGTAGTTCTAGGGCTTAAGTTCTCCACTCAAAAATAACGCCGTAATATGGTCAGTAAAAAAATAAAGTAACTTCGAGTGGATTAACCTAAACACATTTGTCCATAGTATTGGTCAACGAGAAGCTGTTTCTGTTGGAACCCGTCTCATAACGATCGATTGAAAGGTGAATATCTTTTAAAAGGAGCAGGCCCACAAGAGGGTAATACAACATAAACCATGATTTACGAAACTATTTCATCGAGAAATGGAAAAAATCCATGTGTGTTATAATGTGTTCAATATGTTCTCATCAACATATCAACAAGAGTGTAGGAAATGAGCAAACGTGAATTTAACACTGTTATGAGTATGGTATATCTCTCGGAATATCTCACTATTCTTCGTACATCCAGAAAAATAAGTCACGAATTTCCCTTTCAAAAATAACTGCAAACTCAATGAACGTTAATAATGGAAACTGACTCAAAGTAAAAGTTTCTTAAATTGGGGCTGAAAACTCACCTGTCCTTCTGTTACCGCGTCCAGACGAATACTGAAGACTGATCACGCGATTGAACGTCACGTGACGTCACCGAGACCGGACCAATCACCAAAGTGCAATGTGGAATTCGTCGTGATTAATAATTTCGAAAACGCCTAATTATTTTCGCAATTTAAATATTCTCTTGCTTGTATTATTGCTGGATATGCAGTTTGGATATTGATAATAGCCTATAATGGCAACAGGATTCATTTTCGGAAAAAAGTTTACCAAAAAATAATTAAGAGCGCCACCTGCCATTACGTCCGTTAACTACTCGTTTTGGCGGGGAAAAGTGATAAAATACCCAATAGACCTTGTAATCCTCAAGTTAATGAAAAACGTCGTATAGTGAAATATTTAAAAAAGGAATTGTTTTCAAACAAATATTACACCATTATGCCGCGTGCCGGGGTTTTATTTCGGGTCTACCAACACCTACAGTTGAATGACATCTGATACCTGATTCCCACTTTTCATTGCTAGAATTAATGCAATTATCGAAATAGTTACATAAAAATTATTTTCAGATTAACATGCCCATCGACGTTCGAATAGTAAGTCCATTCTGCTCTACTAATTTTAGTAATCAAATAAAGAAACTCTTAGATAAAACCACTGGAAACCACTGCCAACCGCCCTTCTAGTTGCTTTCTGGATATAATTGGATTTAGGATCTGGATATGTCGTATATCTACCTTGAATTCCAACAAAGTTTAGTAGTTGCTAATTGTAACCTTCCTTCTGCAACAACAACGAAATTTGTCGGCATCGTTCGAAGAATACTTCAGCAGCCCAAACCACATTTGGACGTGGGTAATTACATAAACATGGGAAATGTAAGCAAACCATGCAATTGCTTACCTTTACGGGAACACCATGTCCTGTGTACCGTCATTACAGCCAGAGTAGTAGAGTCACTGCAACGATTTTGCAGTTAATTCTTCTCAGCAAGGCACTTATAACCACGACGCACGACACGACATAACTAGGTCACTCATCCAGTGATTCATGCAACTGAAGCACTACTATTGATATTTCACTTGCGAGGTCATGTTGGAGGATGAAACACTGCTCGGTACTTGATAAACACTCTCTCAAATTACGCAGGATAACGTCTTCTTATTCATTAACATCTTGAGCAGTGTCGATATACTAACAGGCTTCGTTGGAGTCAGCATTTGGTGAGCAACATAATATTCACGGGAATAATTCACGTTCACGATACTTCTCATCATGATACACGCCAATCTTAGACTTTCTCACTCACTAAAACATTAGCGGACACTTCATACAGAAGACTTGATACGTAAATCAGCTTCTTATTACGGCCTCCAAGCATTCTCGCAAGGATTCCACGCCGCCGATCAGCTGTTCGGGATTGTGTTGTTGCCTCGTACGAAGAAAGCAAGGAACTAAGACGAAGATTTGCTTCGTTCGTGAACTTGGAAGGTCGTGGGTTTCGCAATCGCCGAAATGACTCCTCCTCGCTTTCGCTCTCATGGTCGAGAGCGAGGCACTTGAGAACAAAATGAGGCATATGGAATTGAATGCCCTAGACCTCGTCGGAAATATCTCAGGCGACGTCAATGGAACCGACGAATTGAGCCAAATGCAATGAGTACGTAATGAATGTATCGACTGCAATGTAATGAGTATATTTGGTGAAGCGTAGTTACACTACTGAATGAAATGTAATGACTGATATGCAGGGTTGGGCACCAATCACCTAGTATTGATTCGAGTCACGAGACATGAATATCGAAGGAAATTAGATTCGAAGCACAAATCACGATTCACTGCTGTAAATTTGATTCAAATCTCGAATCATAAAACAAGTGATTTTTCCTTTAAATAGGATTCGTGCGGTTCACGAATCATAGTATTATTGCAGAATGACAATACCACTAAGTAATGGTCACATTCTGAACATTGCTCCCATAATTGGGAACCTATACCAATCTTGTCGCCGGTTAATTAACACTTGTGTAGATACATTGTGGATTACCTGAATATCATAAATTACCAGTTTTGTGTACTAGCCATCAAGCCACCATAAAGGTGTGTGGCAGGGGGTGAATTCTCACCAAACATGCACTACATATCATGCATGAAAAAGGAGTAGTATTAGTATACTAGTCTAAACCTCACTATTAAAAAAATAAATATAGCAAAGTAAGCATGCAAAAACATGCTGTTAGTTGGGTTACCTTCAAGTCCTTATGCCAACATGCAGCTACCTATGATATACATTGATTCACTCGTATTGGACGTATTTACCGCTATTAATATCCCTAATTGTACGAGGAAAAAAGGACATTTAGAATCTGTGATTTCGGCAATCAATTTCTCTAACTTTGTGATTATGGTCCAGTCTACCATAGTAAGTTGGGGTTCGCAAAATATTTTTAACATCATCACTGAAAATATTATCTTGGAATTTATTAAGGGAAGAACTCTTCATCTAAACCTGCGATCAGACAATGATTCCCACTTTAATTCATTTAATAGACTGGTTACGCTAAAATATTTATCGTACCGTTCCTTTACAAATCTTGCCGATGTTCGCTGCACACGTTCAAGTTCATTTTTTAGACCGATTTCGTCATCATCATCATCATCATTGGTCAACAATCCTAGGATTGGTTTGACGCAGCTTTCCACTCAATTCTTCTATCGGTCAACCTTTTCATTGTGACGTAATTCTTCTCTTTTACATCCTTCACAACCTGTTCCATGTATCTCATAGAGGCCTGCCTTTTCCAATCTTCCCGTTCAATTTTCCCTCAATGATAGTCCCCATCCGTATTTTCCAGTTATTCTTCCATCTTGACCTTCGCCGACGATAGCGTTCCAGTCTCCTAAAATAATTAGGTTTTCTTCTCCTCTTACCTATTTTATAACTTCCGTGATATCTTCGTAGACGTCGTCCACTTCTTCATCTTCATAGTCCGTCGTATGCATGTAAACCTGCACCACTCCGGTATCTACAGGTTTGGTTTCGATCTTCATCATTATTATCTTTCTTTGTACTGCAGGAAGCCCTTCACACGCATTCCACCTTCACTCATGTGAAGAAGAGATGCTGCCCTTTCCCTGGGTGATGAGATGCGTAATTATTAGCGGCTTCTCATCGCCAAGTCATGGCATCTTCACAGGTTCGGTATTATTTAGAGACCTACCTTACCCAAGGATAGACCAATACCCGCTCAGAATGCTGTCGCTTTTAGTCCACCACTGCTTATTCGACGAGTAAACTCGCTTGTCTTGCAGCTAACCTCTATATCTAGAGGTCGACCCACCATGCGCAACCCGGTGGATGCATCCACCGGGTTGCGCATGCATGCACTCTGTGGCTTTAAGCTCAGCCGCGAGACCGATTTCGTAGGGATCCCATACACTGGCAGCATATTCCAAATGAGGTCTAACAAGTGAAAAGTAGCTGATTTCTCGTACATGATCGTCACATTTACCCAGTACTCTGTTGACGAATCCCAGTTTATGATTAGCTTGACCCATTATTTCACGTATGTGTTTACCCCAGGAAAGATCATGTGACAGTCTTTTTCCAAGATATTTAATGGATTCCACGTTTGCTAATTCATTATTACTTATTTTGTATGTGCTAGAAGGAGAACAATTCTTTTTCCAAAAATTCATTACCACGCACTTTTTTTAAATGTAATTCTAACTGCCATGTATCACACCATTTTTCATTTTTTTGTAGGTTATCATCAAGGAGTCTACATGTAATAATTGTAATATTCGTGGTCATCATTTAAATGTAGGACATTTCATTGCTATTTTTTCAAAACAATTGAAAGTCACATTTGAACAAATCTGTAATATAGTGTAAAATATATTACTGAAGTTTGCATTAACCATATTGTTGCACTTCTGACCTATACTCTGAATCTTGGAGTAACGATCGACAGAAACTTAAACTGGAAAACTCACTGTCTAAACATTCGGAGTAAGTGCTTTAAAACTCTCCACCTACTGTATAAATCTAAAAACCAGTTGCCCGTAAATATCCGTAAATCAATAGTTAGTTCCATTATTTTCCCACATTTTGATTACTGTTGCGGGATCTTAAATAATATGGACGAAGAAACAAATAATAAATTACAGGTGGCGATGAACGCATCTGTGAGATTTGTTTATGATGTAAAACGATGGGACCACGTCACTGGTGCATACAAACAGCTGAAGTGGCTGAAAGTCAAAGAAAGACGGCTTTATATGTCTCTTATCGTAGCCTTCAAAATTCTTAAGACAGGTTGTCCTTCGTATGTATACAGATCCTTCGTTTTTAACAAAGGTATCCACAGTCACTCAACTAGGTCTCGTAATTTAGACCTACAGATCCCCAAGCATAAAACCGAAATCTACCATAAATCGTTTATAGCCACCATATCCAGAAATTGGAATTTACTCCCTGAGGAAATAAAAAAATGCCAGTCAATAAGTACCTATAAATCAAAATTACGCAGATTATTACTATGAAAGACGACTCACATATACTCTATTCACTATCTTATACTATTATTCTTCATTCTTTCACTTTTCATTTAACTAATTAATTTTGTTTGCTAATTTCAAATTTCAATGGAATCTGAATATTTATCTATTCGATGTGCTGGATTTATGTATAGTAATTAGATAATTTTTCCTGTGGTAAATCGCAATGTAATCCTTGCTATCATTGTATATCGGGAATAATTATGAACTTGTCATAACAGAGTATCTTTTCAGAATTTATTAAGTATATGTTATTTTATTGAATTGTAGCATTTATATACATTTGAAATGAAATCCTTGTAAAATAGTGAGCTTGAAACAAAATGTTATTAACAATGTTAATTTGTCTATTCACAAACCAATATGATTATCCCTATTCCCTACTTTTATTGTTATTATTAAGAGCTGAAAATGTATATTTATATATATGAAGCATTATACTTTAATTTCAGTTCCACAAGTTCACAAAATTACCTTTGTTTTAAATTGATAGCGTGAAAATTCGTGAACTTGAAGCAGAATGTTATAAATGTTATTAAGTGTAGTTGCTTGATTATTATGATATCATTGTGATGTTATAATTATCTTCATTGATTGTATTGTAACTATAGCTTAATTTTTGAATTTAAATTGAATATTATTCGCAGCTTACACTGTACTGTATGTCTAAAAGGCCAATATTGGTCTACGACAATAAACTTTTTATTATTATTATTATTATACTTACACGGTAACTGTCGGTGAAAGACTGATGTACATTTCTAGCAGTGAACTCAGTGATATTAATTCGTGATTCATCAGTGAATCGTGAGCTGCATCACAAAAGTTCGGCTCACGAATCACCTCAACTAAAAAAAAAGAGTCGACTCACGGATCACGAATCATTAAAAAAAATATGATCCGAAGCACGAATCACAAATCACAGTTTCTGATTCGCGAATCATGATTCGTGATTCATGAAGACGAATCATGCCCATCCCTGGCTATAAGGAACTAGAGAATTAAAAAATGTCGGTAAAGAAACAAAAAATGGCTTGATAGAGACATCAGCGTTTCAATCCATACGCCTCAGCTATTTGCAATTGAATGAATATGCAACTTATCGTCTATTTGTTTCTTTCAAAGGAACTAGTTCACGTTCAAGCGACGTCAGAGCGAAATTTCTGTGTGCTTAAGCGGTGAGCTCAATTGTCAAATGCTGTACAAATGATCCTCCGAGTAACTAGCCTGCGTTTAATGTCGTTTTACATGTGATAAATACCGAAGGGTTTATGGAATAGAGTGAAGTAATAATCATGAATGGCCAAGTTCAATCATTTTAGCTCATCTTTAGGTATACGTTACCGTTAAATGAGTCTCAGTTGCTATACCATCAGGATGTAGTTAGGTCGGTGGCTCTGTCCTGCAAAAGCAGAAGTTTCCCTAATTACGAGCTGTCACTAAGTCGAAGATACGGTTGCTGCTTTGTGGAAACAAATTATGATTCCTCGTGCGAAAATCTGCCTTCCGTTTCATACTGTTGAATTCGTGCCAAATCCTGTACGCTACTTGATTTTTCCCCCTAACGATTTGAAATGTAGCCCCCTAATCATGCTAACCATATTATTATTGAATTGCAACGCTGGCGATAGCTTGAGCAAATTTGGTAATTCTTTTTTATATTTTGTGTCGACATTGATAAGGGTAGCGCCTTACAGCGGGATATGTTGTTCAATAAGTGCGGATATGGTGCCGGAAAGGTTCAAATCCTTATATCATGTCGTACAAGTTGATTGTGCCTCATGTAATAATATTTAATTTAGTCAACTAAGTAAATGCTAATACGAAAAAATGTAATTTAACGTGTAATTGTAAATAATAACTACGTATGGGTTTGAATATCATTTGGACTCAGTTCGCATTGTAACCCATTCTATGTAACCCATGAACAAATGTTCATAAGATCTTATAAGACATAACTTATGATAAAAACGAAGAAAATTGTGTCAGTTCCTCATCGGGATAAGGTACACAAAAATGTGTTTTACCAAAAATGCTACGTGGCTATCTCTCCAGAAGTGCTAAAAATACACACGAAAGTATGACACCTCTTGACATTTTCTTTTAATTTTTGATCGCGATGTAGGCTATATTTTCATTTTCAGTGAAAATATACTCGCGATAAATAAAGAATCACAGTCACCAAATAATACACGATAATCTCGGAAAGGTTTTTGGCAATTATATTTTTTATGCGGTACCATTCTCAACCATAAACGAAATGTATTAGAGCTAATATCCTGACAAAGAGTGAAAAATCATTCGAGAAAGCATGCCAAGGTTCAAGAAATTAATATTATGTTTCAGTATCTCTGACCATCAATCGCACGTTAAGTGAGAGAAAGAAAGGAACCTGCTATTGCCAAAATGACGAAAATAATGAAATCCTCATAATGCATTGGTAAGATAATTTAGTGTTCGCCGTTATAACATATGTGGGCCCCTTATCTCCTCTTCTCAAGGCAAAAAGCTAAGGCAATATCACGAAAAAATTCAGAATATGCACTAACCAAATAGCATATCATTATATAACAGGGGTGAATAATATGGGTGGGGTGGATGTCCATGATAACGTAGTTGGCAACTACGAAATAAAAGCCAGGAGGGAAGGATGTTCGTGGCTACTTTTTACCAGTGCGCTTGATAAGTGCGTCGTCAACAATTGGAAATTGCATAGGATCGTAAATGATAGTAACATTACATTACTAAATTTTCAATCATGCATGACGTTAGCTTCACCCACAAAGTACATGAGGATCCTTTGCATGTCCTTATTCCATGCAATTGACAGCTGAATTTTCTCTTTAATTATCTTTATGTGTGTATCCTATGGTTATACCTATATACATTGACAGGCACATAGCCAGAAATTTGCTTCGGGGGTTGGCTAAGTCTAGTGTGGCCCGTGTAGTCTAACTTCAAATCAGCCTTGCCATTCGATACCTACATGTTACAAGTCTCTTCCTTAATCTTCAGTGCTTGGTATTTGCATTCACAGTGCCCATTCCTATCTCTTTTTGCTGGTAAACTGACTGCTTAACTGGTTATGAAGCAGTTTATTTGACCGGCCCCAGAACAGAAGTTCAATTCATGCATACATATCAGTTTGAAAAGAACAATTATTAACTACAAACATGATTCGAACTAGTGATCACATTTCAAGACACTTAGAACTTAAATTATACGCAGTGTAATCCGGATTAAATGCCCAGTTAAAATCAGAACAATAAAATTTCTTGGAAAAAGTTTCGGTGGGGCTTAAACCCCATAAGCACCCCCTCCCTGGCTATGTGCCTGTACATTGATGAACATCTTGACTACACACTGGCACTTTTTTAGTAAAAATGTTGCTGATTGTATCGTGGTAGTAGCTTAAATTATTCATTACAACACAAAAATATTCTTAAAAACTGATAAGACCCAAAAGGGAAAGCCACCTGTAAGCAAGCTTTTCTTTTCTAGGGTAAAAGCTGGCCACAGCATTTTTCCAATGAACATTGCCGAATTAGAGGTTCTAATAAAATCTTTAACGAACAACTCAAGCACCAGTAGTCATGATGTGGCGAACTCTAGCACTTCCATGATATTATATAATAGCGAATTCATATTTTTAGTAACACACACGACATGGAGATGCACAATCAGATTCTTATACTTTTATGTATTTTCAGCGGACAACTCTGTAAAGATCTTCGTGGCAAGTTTACAATCCTCAAAATCAAAATTTAAAACAAAAAACTGCTTGAAATTTCAATATTTATTGACACTTTCAGATATCTTCACTTGATGCACATAAGATATACGGTTTCATCCGCCAGGCATAATCTCAAGAATATCCTATTTGATATACACTAATATCACGCCACACATCATTAAAATAAAGTTGCGATCGACCTGGTAAGTTGAAGAACACTACATTTTGAAAAGTTGCTCTTAGTGCCCATCTCCAAGGGTCTTTTGAAAAACTATACTTCTCTCAAAAGTACAACTAGATTTTCACACGAGGAGGTTCTTTTAAATCTCATCAAAAGTCATCACTGCACTAAGGTGAAGCTATAAAAGACACCAAATAGTTTCACGCGTATCACGTTGAAAGATGATCTGATCCTTGGTAGTTCATTTCCCATGGTCCAGTACGTAATAGACATAACGTGCCTGAAAATATATAAATATCGTTACTTCTTGCCGTAGGAATTCAATCAAGTCAATAATGGACGGAATATCATCACAGCGAAAACCACGGTTACTAGCTACCGTGGCGAAAATTTATAGACGTACCTTCATAGTCCATTTCAAATTCATAGTAAGCTAATTAATCGCCAACTTCTTGGAAACTTAATTCTGGGAAGAGATCATTCCTGTTCAGGCTTCTTGCTGCCTTGGAAACATTTACCACCCTTCCCGCAAACAATCCAAACAAACTCTGGCCACGGATTTTGAATAATCTCGTATCTACCAATCATGACTGCCCTATCGAAGTCGCCTGGCTAATACGTCGATATGATCGATACCATCGATAACTTCCACACACTGCGAACATATGAAATCCATATCCGGGACGAAAGTTGATCGCTGGATCCAAAGTTGCTATTTATTGCTGATGATGGTGTTTCATTAAAATATTAGTATTTTATAACATTACCATGATTCATCGGACTCAGAATTTTGTCACTAAAAATTAAAACGGTTGTTTAAAGGCATTCAATTTTGACGCTACAATTTTATATCCAATCATACTGTTAATGAGGAATAGTTTTAAAATTCATTGGAACTGAATATGTTAGCCTGATTGGAGTTTTCAATGAGTATCAAGGAGATGAAAAGTTATTTTTGTTTTGGCACTGGTGCTTTAAATGGCTTATAGTGCACACTCCACTCACTCTTGTGGAGAGAACAGCCCTTGAACTCGTTGAACAGTGGAGATGAGTGGATAAACTAATGTTTCTTTTTGTAGCACAAACCACTTCACACATTTCATTCCCTCACTACTTGATTTTCCCTTCTCCCCCCTCACCAATAACAGCTATCCCTGACACATACCTATGTGCCTAGCCAACAGCGCTTCAAGGTTAATGTAAAATAAGTACTGTCAGGTTTGACACTTATATATATATCCTACTAAAACCGAGGCTAGAATCCAGCTTGCTTGTTATTTTATAGGGAGTACATATGCCTATCTTTTTAAATATGTATCTAGCCCTGTTGAATGTCTATAAGGGGATCGGGTTGTTTGGTGGGTAGAGTACTGGCCTCCTATCTCGAGGGCCTGGGTTATGTACTGGGTTTGGTTCCCAGCAGTGGTGGACTTTTCCATGGCAAACCGATCCCAACTTGAATGCCTAGTGGAGGGCATTTCAGGTTCAGTACTTCGGCCGTCATATGGGACATTAAGCTGTGATCCCCTTGGCGCCTGTGGTTAAGAGTAGGCAGATGCCAACACCGAGTTTCCCTCTACTCTACTCCATTACCTGAAATATTCCTACCACTACCCAGTTGCCCACCTATCCTAAATGGCGCAAATGACCTTAGCTGTCGGGCGCCTCCCCTGAAAAACTTCCTGCACGTTACCTGCTCGTCCTAATGTCCGAATTCATGCTTCCTGCACATTTCCTGCACACTTCCCTCACGCTTACTGCACGTTCTAATGTCCGAATTCACGCTTCCTGCACATTTCCTGCACACTTCCCTCACGTTACCTGCACGTCCTAATGTCCGAATTCACACTTCCTGCACACTTCCCACACACTTCCTGCACGCATCCTGCACACTTCCCTCACGCATCCTGCACGCTTCCTGCACAGGATATTTTCACCAGGGTGTAGGAGATTAAAATCATGATAAAGAATCTATATTCATGTAGCTTTTCATGGGAGGAAACTGGCAGAAATCGTTGCACCATTATTAATAGGTAAGAGTTTTTATGTAATGATATACAGTAGAAACTCGAAAATACGAACTTCGAAATTACGAAATTTTGATTTTACGAAGCAAAATCTTCGGTCCCGACCAGAAGGGTATCTAAGTGTATGTAACAGTACGAGATATTACGAAATAACGAAGTTTTAAAATTACGAACCTCGGATCTTGGTCCCGACGTGAAAAAGTTACTCGTTTATACGAATAGTGATGGATCACAGTCACGTTTTCCGGCGCTCCTTGTCAGAGTTAAACATCTAATTAATCATCGTCGCCGAATACATTATGCACTGAATGTATTACCTGAACGATATCTCATTTTTCAATGCTACAATAGTAAAGATGTGGTTTCGCTGGGGCATCCCGCGGCCGCGTGCGGCGTCCGCGTCCAGCAGCCGGAAGTCACTGCCGTACTCCTCCAATCTATATCAAATGGGTTCGGTTTCACTGATACGTCTCGGACCTTATCCTATCCCCATCCCTTCCATACCTATCCTTGTGCCTTTCCTCCCGGTCTGAAGCGCCTATTAGTGCGGAAACAGACTTTAAAACACCCATGATGATACGTCTCGGCCGTCGTGTTCGGCGGCTGATGCCCGACGTCTGCGTCTCGACTGTTTCGAGAGAGAGCAGTCGAGACGAGGACGCCTAGTCGGGCAGTCCCAATTTTCGGGGATTTTTCTGCTCTCCTCTCTGCGCATTTTATATTACGCGTCCTTTCCAGCTCTTTTTTGTAAAGCTACTTGCAACATCGGTCGTCCTTTTCTTCGTCTTCCAACAAAACTAAATCGTCACCATCCATTTAAGCGTAAAATCAACTCACTCTCAGGAAACACAAACCGATAATAAATTTGTAATATAACTAAATACTCATTCTCCCACATCGCCCAGCCGCGGAAACAGGATGTAGACGCCTGAATGAAACCACTCGGCCGCGTCATCCAGCCGCGACGTCCTGACGCAGCGGTTGGACGTGGCCGCTGGACGCCACAGTGAAACCAACCTTCAGGACGACTTTGAATCGTAGGCATCGTAGCTCATAAAATATGAAACCAATCGAACAAAAAATGCGTTTTGATTTGTTACCACGAGTCCACAGAGTTGCCAACGAGTAAAAAAATGTGAAGTAGTCGTGTACGGATATACTCGCCGGCGAGAGACTAATAGGTCTCTGGACACATATTCCAATAAAGGCATTTTCGTAGAGTTTAAACAAAAAAATTACTTGCTGCGAAAGCAGTTTTGACAGAAAGTATTTTATTTTTAAAATATAAGCATTTGAATCGCCACGAGCTGGTCCCTCGCAAAAACGTAATTCGCATCGCTGCCATCTTGAATGACGTCAGGTCCTGCAACAGCGGTCGCGGTGCGTATATTTCTATGCGAAGTTTGAAGCGTTTAGGAGATCACTATTGAAATGTCTTTCATGAACGCACTTTATTTTAATATGCCAAAGCGTTGTTTTAAATGTTGTCTTGTGCCAGAATATAATGACACCAACGGAAATGCCTCCCAACAATTAATTACCCGAAACAGGATAATATGGGTGAAGAAAGAAGTGCAAGCGAAATGAAACTTTGTCTATGCGATCAAACGTGTGCATTTTTGAACGTTCACTCTGTCTATATTCATTTTACCAATTCTGGAAACTAAATTAAACTTAATTGTATCTTAATTGTGCAGAAACTAGGCCAAAACAAAGCGCCGCCAGTAGTAGTATTGATGCGATTGACATATGGGCTCAATATAATTCGGTAAAGTTTTTTCATTGAATGAAAAACTGCTAGGAAATTTAATGCATGCACAAATCAGTAATCAGAGTACGGGGGAAATGTGCTGGACATATGTCACGAAAAATCTTTTCCATATCAGGCAATATGCCATGTTTGAAAAAGTTCGCTAAGCAACTTTCAATTATGATTAAAAGGCTGAACCCACTGAACCTATCGCTGCTTACTTTTCAAGATTAGATGTCCTAACTTTTATTAATTGCAAGCAGTAATTTTCACCGGTCAATTTCAATTTTCGAAGGTCAGCGTGAACGATGGATGCGTGAATGGCTACTTGTGCACATAAAAACAATTTATTAAACCAAAGTAGTTGTAGACGGGAATATTTATTTCTTTGCATTACCTTCACGATTTAACACATTAGATTCACGTTTCAACATACCGCGTCTGCGTCGAGATCAGCTAATATGCCAAATACACCAATATTACACCACACAACATTAGAATCTAGGATCACGATCGCACTTGCTTGCTGCGACACAGGTTGAATTTTGAAGTTCCTCGTTATATTCGGTAATCAAGGGTTTTTTAATCCCCCTTTGTCTCAATAGCCCAATATATATTTCCCCAAAAGGAAGTTCTTGGAAATCGTATCAAAACTCATAACTGCACCATAAGGTTATGCCACTACAAACAAAATATTTTCACGTTCATTGTATTTTTTATTTAGGCCTTTAAGGCCTGGTTACACGATACATTAACACGTACGGGTTAATGTACATTTGCGTGAATGGTTTCTGCTCAACTTGTTCGTTAGTGCATGAACCAAATAGAACAGGATCTATTTTCTGTTCACGCATTCATTCATTTGTACATTTTGGTGTGGTTACACGGGGAATTTTCGCGTTCATGCATATACACATTAACTCGTACGGGTTAATGTATCGTGTAACCAGGCCTTAATCCGAATCCTTGAAAACATCCCAAATGATACATTAATGATATAATGTGCCTAAAAATAGAGAGATGTCGACACATATTGGAGCAGTAATTCAAAGTAAACAAATGGATAAAGTAGATGCCCATTATACATCTTATTTTTGTGGTCCCGAACTTGACGTACGCAATCCCTGCACGAAATGCTCACTATAGTCTATAGCGAAGACAAGTAGGTATACCTACTTGTCTTCGCCATCCATCAAAATATGTGCTTCCACGACATATTAGTTTATGCTCGGGGCATACACGAGCACGAACAACATTTTATCGAGCTTAACCTGCACATAGCCGATGGAATCATCGTCGTGTTCCTCACGAACGACCCTAACACCAAAACATTCACCATCGCCATATTATGAATATTACAAAATTCAAATGAACATTCATTTTCAAACATTGACATGCTTTTACCTCGCCATCTTAACTCTTTGGATTTCCGTTTGAATCATGTTTTCTTCGAAGATTGGACGAAGTTACATTTAAACACGGTGTTGATACGTATGAAAACATTGCTAATCTTGAGATTTTCGGAAGATTTCTTGCCTCAGCTTTGACAAACTCAGACTCCATACCTTCTAAAGAAATCATATATGTTCGCAGCCTTCCTTAACCACACCAAAGATATCTAAATCCGACAACAAATGTTGAAAACAACGTCCACAGGTACAGTACGTTCCGCCGTTTTCCTCTCCGTTGCAGGAGCTGACGTCACTTTCAGCCGGCCAATCACAATACGTTTTAGAGTGGGCGTGTTTTCTGGGCATTTCTTTTGCTTATTTCTCGAAAAATACATTAAATAAATGCATAGTTTTCATCGCTAAGGTGTTTTAGTATAATTAACAATTTTTTAAGTAGCATTTCAAGGAGATTTAAAAAATTGTCCAGAGGTCTATTGCTACAACCAGCATTTTCCTCTCATGATCCCTGGCATTTTTTGTTACCAGTTTTCCCAAACATAGATCCATGATGAATATTTCTGGTATACAAATCGTTTGCTGCGCGTTTGCAATAACTATGACATGTATCGGAGATGGTGCTATGTTGTTCGAGCGGTAGATTCAGTCGTGAATATAACCCAAGGAAGCTTTTTTTCTTCTCACTATTTCAGACTCTCAACCTTGCTCGACGGCATAATTATTCCGGCTGGCAATAGTTGTCATCGAAGGACTCATGTTTAATTTACCGTCCTCATTGAGCGTTTTGATGTAGTCATCGAGCAAGGCTCTTCATACGCATTTCCCTTCCCTTCTTCCACCGCCAACAGCAAAGAAAATCAGAGAAAGTATGAGTTCGCATGGTTCATAGGGCCACTTAGTTTAACGCACATTTATATATATATATATATCGGAAAATGGTGTGCCCTCCTCCCCTTTCACTCCAACATAGCGATCGAAGAAATATCCTAAAAGAGAGATCAGCTGCGTTCCTGCAGATCGATAAAGAAACTTTAAAGTGTTTTGTAGCTTAATCCTTATTAGAGATATAAACAAGAAGAGGATAAGTGGAACCATCCTATGAGATGCCGAAAGTCACGTCGTCGGAGAAGGAGCAGAAAGCCTCGTCAGCATCCTAGCCCAATTGGAGGCGCTTTCATCTCTTCCTTGAGCTATCGGACGACACCCCCCCGGAGGACATCGGGGGCGGGAGTTAGTTGGTACCTAGCCAGTGCGGAAGAAAGATACGAATTTGCCAGGATCTTTGGGTAGGGGTGTTGAGGAAAGGAGTTCCGAGTGTTTTAATGGTCATGGACATGGAACCATCACAACCAAATAGAAAGAGAAGGGAATATCGTTGGAGGAGAAGGTGAAAATGATTCTAGAAGTTTAATCAAATAAGTTAAGTAAAAGTGCTGTAGCGGAAAAGTTTGTGGTGCCATTGTCAACGCTTTCAACAATCGTCGCCAGCCGCGCTAAAATTCTAGAGAAAGTGGAGAAGGGGGTGTCACCAAAAAAGGGGGTGTCCCCCCTTCCCGCTCTATGAGTGGGCACGAGCCATCCCCCTCACACCCAAGCCCCCCGTGCCCGCCCTCCGGGATATCAGGCCCCTTCGAGTACCTCTCCGTCCCACCCCCTCAAAGCTAGGCTAGCATGAGATGCCCCACGCTGACTTTGCAGGCCCTCCATACCAGCTCTTGGGCCCTTTAAGAAGTTCCCTCCCCAATCTCAAGGAATCTGTGCACGCCGATGGGTCTAGCGGGCATATCTTGATTCATGGTAAAAGCTCCACTCGCCAGAGTCATGTCTTCCCTCTCCGCCGACGCAGCAAATTGAGGTAAGGGAGGAGGAAGATAAGATGCGACTATTCGGCGTAAAGCTGATGATTCATTCGAGGTTTAGTCTTCACGCGCAGCCCTTGGCCTTGAATCCCAGGTGGGTCACCCTCACAACAGACGTAAGATACTACGAGACCATGGGCCTCGCAGCTGTTTTTGTGAGCGGGCGAATGGAGTAACCCCCACCCACAGCGAGGGAGAAAGGAGGGAAAGAAGGCAGCTTCTAGCTTGATGCGTGGCCTGACCTGGAGCTGCAATGCTTGGACGCAAGTCTCCTTGCTTGATCGTAAGCAAAGGAAAAACGATTAGCAAAAATATCCCACATTTCAATTCAATAGCGAATGTTTAAAAGAATTATGAAATATAATGAATGAAGAGCAGGCAGGCAGACCTAATCTGAATAGAACCGCAACTGCAGCTTTCGTGTAGTAGAGTAAAAAACGAAAATTATTGATTTGTAATGTTAGCATCGTTAGTAGCCGATGAAGTGTAAAAGGAACTATCAACCTTCGCCGTTGATGTGCGTGGCTTGTACAGTGTACACAGTAGGGTGTACAATGTACACCCTACTTCTGAAAGGAGGTACACAGCTGGACTCTTCTATAAGCTCTTCTTTCAGCTCTATCATCTCGGAAATAACCACGCACAAATAAGCTGAATCCAAGGGAGAAACACGATTGTTATTTCGGGAAATTAATGGGCTTAGCATTATTTATGCAAAATACATAACGTGTATCCATCGCAT
The DNA here is from genome assembly GCA_933228895.1 of Platycnemis pennipes. Classification (NCBI taxonomy): domain Eukaryota; kingdom Metazoa; phylum Arthropoda; class Insecta; order Odonata; family Platycnemididae; genus Platycnemis; species Platycnemis pennipes. The sequence continues at coordinate 5,473,208 of CAKOGI010000001.1, read as the reverse complement.
AGCATCCGCGAGAGAATCTTATTTTCACTGTCTAAGCTTAACGTAGGTAGATACATATATTATGCCTGACGCGGAGAAAGGACCATCTTCTAACGAAATTTCATTCCTCTAATTTCAATATCGCGTGCCAATGATCGCGCAAGTCGCACACTTCCTTATTGTATGCATCAATCAGTATTACTGATGATTAAACATCGCTCACGCTTCAGTTAAAGAGTTCTCCAGTTAGGAAATAATATAGAAAAATGCGCTATGAAGCTTCATAGGCTTATTCCAAACTGCACAAAAAATTTTGCTAAGACGCTTCATTGCCTAATCATTCATTGGAAAAAAAGAACGGCAAGTTAGTTGTCGCGATGTAAATTTCCGCGGGGCTTAGATGGGAGTTTAATTCTTCCGAGTTTCGGGATTTCCGCCGTGAAAAGATGGAACGATGTGGTGGAAATCCCGAAAATCGGGAGAATCAACCTCCGAAAAATTAGTTGCGTTAAACTGTTTGCACCTTGTGGGCATGAACACACATTTAAGTATACCTTTATGAATTATAACTTCGTAAAACATGCAAGTACGTCGCGAGAGTTCATCTTAATTTAAGGAAACGAAAAAGAGCTTCATCGCGATGTTTTTGAAAGATACTCGTTGATACGAAATTTGATATTACGAAGTGCCGATTTTTCCGGTCCCGTCGACTTCGTAATTTCGAGTTTCTACTGTAATTGTTCAGGCAAAGGTAAGATATCTGGATGAAATTACTGGGTCAGCCTCATTGGCTAGGATGCTAAGGATTCTGGAGCGTAATGTTACATCTGATGAATTAGAAATTGGTAATATAGTGCTCTTTCACACTTGCCATTGATTACTTCTCTGAAAATAATACCTTTACCATAGCCAAAAATTTTTAATGAAACCCCCTACATGAAAAACAATGTTTCCATCTTCTAAATTAATTTAATTCCTAGCAATTATATTGCTGATATTTTTACCACTGTTAGGAAGACAGCAAGAAGTTCGAGAAAAAAGAGGAAATAAATTGGGTGGGAATCATAATGTCTGAACTTTCTTGGCCATTTTCACTCAGTGAGGAAATTTAAACTAATTTTCCAAGGAAATGATAAATAAAGACACTGACTAATGAGATATATGTGGTAGAAATACGGTGAATTGGTGATAATTAATTTTTTTGTCGTAAATTTACAACTTGAAAATGCTATCGTCGCGGCGATTTTTTTTATCGTTTTTCATTTGTTTTGGCCAGTTCTGACGTATTCACGGTATGAGAATTGTCATAAGTACACACATCCGTCTTTAGGGTTCTAGTCAAATAACCGGAGGTCTGTTTATCTTTATAAAACCCATCCTCAGGTTAAACTTCACCTCAACTTAACGTCCACGTTAACTAACTAGAGGTTTAACCAGACATTATAAAACCGGCCCTCAGTGTGGTATCTGTAGGGCTGCCTTTGTTAATCCACTAACTGTTTATTGCCACCCTGTGGCTGGTTTAGTAAATCTTAAAACTCGTGAAGGTTTAACACACCCTAATGTTAACCTCCACAAATTTCTTTTCCAGTTGGAGGAGTTATTTTTGATACACTGTAGGAGCATTGACGTGTTGGAGAATGTTTTTTCTGATTTGTTAAAGGGGTGCAAAATAACATTTCCTTGTACAGAGCATGGGACTGTAGTTGTGTCATATGTGGTGCACTACTACATCCGCATGCGAATGAGGCAGTTCACTGCTTTAGAAAATAGGGAGACAATGAAGGAAAATAGAAGAAAAAAGAAGATGTACAAGTTGACAAAAACGTGATGAAAATACAAGTATTCCGGTGAATTAATGTGAATATTTATTTAAATTGTGTGAATCCCTTTATGCATACTTTTAGCACTTTTATTACAGATGATATGGAAAGATATGCAGGAAAGGCAGAAACGTTTTTCATATACTTATTGGTTTATGATATTTAAATTTCGTCGCCCGCTGAGAAATGTTTTGCTTCATGCGAGGAAAAATGATTCCCATGATGCAGCCCATTGACGTTATAATAACAATGACGTTTATTTTAGTAGACCAACGTTGGCCTATAATGGCTGACTGTTACATCTCTAGCCTCCTGATTTTGTGTACGACATTTTAAAGAAACCACGTAATTATTCAAGTTTAAGAATCTTTTCAGCTGGATACATGCAGAGGAGTTTAAGAGAGGCAATGTAGCCTTTTCTGCTTCCCAGTTGGCACAATTTATTATGCTATTACTTCGTTTCATTGCGTTGAATATTTATTTATCTGTATCAACTGTTACAACAAAGGAATCTGAATGTTACCAGTAGTCCGCTGAAATAATTCTTCATCATTTTATTGCCGTGTGCTGTATATGTTTTACTTCATTTATATCGCTGATTGATCGACGGAAGTTCTAGCAGACGATTTGTCTCGAGACAGTTAATGTGGAGTAATGAGGGTATCACATTAGTTTTCCACGCATTCCTCTCACGTAACATTGACAATGAGTTGTACGCACTTAATCCTTCAGTACTTCATGAAATATTTAAAGCTAAAATATGAATTCATAACCTCTTCTACTGCATCCTACGCCGTGAAACTTCCACCTGGCGACAATAGCGGCGACACTCGCTTCCATTGCCGGGATAGGGGAGTTACACTGGGCTGAACGAGAGGCACAAGAACCCATTCAGCAAGCACCTGCCTTCGACAATGCAATTCTCAACACATCGGCAGCAGTGATGCAACACCGCTCAAGGTTCCCACACTCATAGCTTTAGTCAGCCTGCAGCGGGCGGGCACAGGAGGCGACACAGCTTGAGGTACTTACTGCAAGCCAATCCATAGCCAACCCCGTGAAGGCTGCCGCGCCGGCTCAATACGGTTGTTCACCGAAGCTCGGAAGTAATGCGTGAGAGGGGATGGTGGCTGGCTACTCTCATCCGCGGTACCAGAGCAACAAGGGCCCGTTTAGGAACAGTGCAATATCATGGAGAGCAAGATGCCCACTCACATCAAGGAAGGCCGAATAAGGCGAAGGGAAACCATGCCCACTGCCCCGCTCCATCTCCCGCCTCAACCCAATGCCTCAAGACAGGTGTTTATGATCCGCGGGTCAGGGGGAAGTGGGTGAGGGGTTGGAAAATAGTGCTGCATTCACAAATGCAAGAAAACCCCGGGGAAAAACTGACGTTTTTAACCCTTTCGGAAAAATGGGTGTGATGCGCCCTCTTAAGTCATCCACTTCATCCAATCACAACTGAGGCCGTGAAGCTACTTCGTCTCATCGCAATGGGGGACACAAAGCTGACTCTGCCAATGGGAGCGGTTGCGACTGGATCTGTGCGAGCAGACCTTCCGACGACACCCCCCCCCCCTTCTATTTCCATGAAAGCAGTCAAGGATGGGTGGTAAATGACGTCAATGATCTCAAATAGCTTTTTCATTGGACGTCACCTTTTGCGAATTTTAATTTTTGATTAAAGAGTGAATGGTTGTTGTTAGAAGATTTATTTTTTCACTGAATTTCATTTTTAGTTTCCATCTAACGATTTTGTGCACAAAATTGCGATTTTGGTTCTGAGTAATCGCCCCCATTGTAAGTAATGTGACAATAGGCTTGTGAACAAATTTTCAGAAAGCGTACTAAAAAGTTCTTTCCGTCATTATAAGAGTGTTAACTGCTTCATTTCTTCAATATAAGATTACTTTAGGCAAAAAATTAATAAAAATAGTAGATGATTTTGAAAGAGTGCGAAAAAAGCAAGAACGGGGAATTATGGGAAATTACGTCACTAGTCATACTGCAGTTGCTTTGGCGTGGTTCATTGTGCTTGCTCGTTTCGGCTCTGCACTGTGCTTAATGCTTTTGAAATCCAAAGCTATGGCTACTGTGACTCAAAACAAATGGTGTTTTGTACCCATGTGCAGCAGTACATCGAAAAACTCTCCGGATTTAGTATGAGGGTTCCAAAGGATAAGAAGAAACCAGAACGTCAAGGTTCAAACGCGCACGGCGAGATATGTCTCCTTCTTCGGTTCTATTTTGCTGTGGTGACCATTTAACGGGAGTATATTTTAAATGAAATTCGTTATTTAAAGTAAAACTGCCGATATTTATCCTATATACCACATATGTAGTAAATTTTAGAATACTTATATAATTTATTGTACATGATTCTATTTCATCGCTGAATATATATCTGTTCTGCGTTCTAATTCTATTTTTTACTATTTTACCTTCAGCTGGAGGAGGATTTGGAGAATTATAGACATCATCAATTGATGGGAGGACGTCTTAAGAGTGTGCCATACTGCGTTAAAATTTTTGAGCGGCGGTGACGATTCTGCTTTATAATCTATCAACATGAAACTTCGTATGAATATAGACTAAACAGTTTTTTACCAACTGAAAATACTAATTTTTCATAATTGTTTATAACTTTTATTTTGTTATTGTATTACAACGCAATTAACTCAAATTTGCAAAACACAGTATTTTCATTACCTCGGGAATGTTACCAAATATTCGTTCAAGAAAATAATAAAGATATATCTCTTATTGTTTTGGTATCACCGAAGGTCAAACATTTAGTTAAACAACAACCTTTAGGTGCTGCGCCCTGGCAGCAGAAAGAGAAACCACTACGTCAAGCGGGACGGCTGACCCCGCCTCTATCTCAGGCCACGCCCCTTTTGGTAGTCTGGTCGCTGGTGACTCATGGCAGGGTCCGATCTCAAGAGTTACTCTGAGGGTCCGATGACATTTTAGCTGTTGGCGACTGACTAGAGGAAAGCTTCTCTCGCTTGTCTCCCGTCGTCGTGGGTTCTCACTCCCGTAAGCTCACCCTCTCGTTAGTCCAGTCGCGAGATCGAGCGGGCCGCGTCACTCTCCGGTGTAACGCATAGACAGGTGATGGGACATCTGACTGCTGCAATATGCGCACCAGGATTGCACGTTTCACACCGGGCAGTAACTTACACTAACTTACGGAACTTGATTCGCACCCTTGCCTCGCTACCTGAGGATAGAACAGACGAACCATCAGGTGAGACTGCCGCGGTAGGCGGCTTGGCAAGGTAGTCTCACTCTCTGTATACGCGGCTGAATATTTTAATTAGTGTTCTACTATACTTGCTGCTTTTTCGCCCTTATTTTCGAATGCCTTTTCCACCTCGAAGTCTCATATTACTCGGTTTAGATTTAGCCACGAATTATGTTTCCCCGTAATCTGAATCTTTTCTGCCTCTAATAATATTTTCTTATCTCATCTTTACTGTTTTCAACCGTTTTATCTTTCTTATTTCCTGGCAACACATAAATATTTCTTATCCTCTATCAATAATAGTTTTTCCATTTCTTATCGTTGTTCCTTACACCTCACCTCCTTTGTTTTTTTTCCTTGACTCATTCTTTCATACTTTTGCATTCCATGATATTTACTTGTCTTCACTCTTTTATTCTTAATATTCCTTACCATTTCATCTGAGATTCACAACGTTTTGATCCAGCTAGTACCTGGTATTCCATTTGTTTTTCCCTGCTCCCGTTTTTCCCAATTTTTTATCCTCCTCGATTTCCTCATCAGATCATATCCTTTTCCTCGTCCAAAGCTTCTTCCAACAAAACCTGGTATTATTTACTTTTTACGCCAATTAATGCTTCCAAATTGTGGATGCGGTTTACAGTTCACTCAACGAAATATTTTTATCTTATCAAATGTTAAAAACCTTGGTATTTGGGGCTAATGTATTCGAAGACAAATATAATGAAAAATCCCTGTTTTCGAGAACAGAGTCTATCATCAATGTAGCGGTTGAAGTTCTCAGCCATTGGTCTGATTTCACTCAACAGGAAATACAATTTTATGTCTTAACCATATTCAAGGTTTCTTTCAACTAATAATAGATTTTAGTGACATATCTCATTTCTTTGACCTACTCCGTGCTATTCACACGTCGCGGTTTGTCACCGAAAATGTGCCCCCTGTTCAACTATGCGTTTTCTATTTTTATCTCTACCCTCTCGACCATCTGCGTGTTTTATCCTTCATTGCTCCTGTTGAGTAATGGCCTCAATGGGATAGATAGGCTACTACTTCTGGAATGACTCTAGTCATTATTTCCAAAAGCTTCTACCGGTCACGATTTTCCAACACTGCATTCACCCTCTCAGTCGGCCATGAATTCGTAAAGAACGACAATTGGTTTTCCGTATTTCTACTTACGTATTTTCTTCAAAATCGCACATCGTTGAATCCTGGGGGTTACTAGTCTTAGGGCGAGAGTTCTCTTTTGGGCGATTATAGAATGAGTCTTCTCTTTGCAATTACGTACCTTGAGTCGGCGGTCGGTAAGGCGACTCGGTTCTCGGCCCGAACGATTACGGATCACCGTTTTTCGCCGCTGGGCAGGGAATTGGTCCCGATCTCGCCCTCGACTGTGAAGGGGTAATGCGATGAGTCGCACCCTGGATTCTGATTTGTTTGGCAGTAGTCAGCTGTTTTTTTACTCGCTTGGCGATAGTTCCCTGTGTTTACATTGAAATATGCAATGAAACCACGAATATAAAATTACATAGAAATTGGAATCGATTGAAATGGAGTATTTAATTCGCTGCGAGGTCTACCGTTGAATGGGGACTACTTACTAGTCTTTGAATTTACCAGGTTTATGAAAACTCGTGTATTAGTCAAAAATGCTCATTATTGTTGTGATGCCTCAACTTAAAACTGTCACACGGAAGTAATTAACTGTTGTCTTGACCTCCGTCATCTGTAAATGTTCTGTGATTGATCGCTCCTTCCATGCCTGCGGATTCAAAAGAATTATCGAGGGAATATTAGAAATATAATTCTTCCATTGTCCTTATTCTCTGCCACTTCTACTACTGGACGGATTTCAGTCGGCCGTGGCTTATGTTCTGACTTATTCACATTGTCGTCTTTTTAAATAGTCTTTCTATGTTTCCGCATCGCTAACTACAAAATAATATATTGAATTGAAATACTTGAAATTGGTTGGATTGTAACTTCACCACTTCACTTAAAGGGCGAAATTCGTGACTTGTGAAAACAGCGGACTGTGCAAAACAAAACAGCACACCACAACATGTTGTTTTCGGAATAATAAAACAAAGTGATCGATGAATATTCATATTCCTTTTTCCAGTTGTGATGCGTGCACTATTTAGTAATGTTAATTTTGGGTTCGTACTTATAACTTCATTGATGAAATTCAGCTGACGTTATGACATAGTCATTTCCCTGAAGAATGGCGAAATTTAATAGTTAATGATACGTATAAATACGTATATTTTGTTTTATGTATGCACGGAATACGGTGTAAATAGCGTATGCATATTAAAACGTAATAGTAACACTCCACACTAATTTATTGATCATCGACCCGAGTTTCGGCAACTCAGTGCCATTTTCAAGATTGCCAAAACCCGGGTCGATGATCAATAAATTAGTGCGGAGTATTAGGTACTATTACGTTTTATTATGCATATTAAAAACTTCCACAAGGTTACGTTTGCAATGACTTCTTATATTTGTAAACAGCGTAATTGTAAGTGGGTAATAAAAATGAAGAAAGCCAACACTACCACAAAAAATTTAAATTTCTAGTTACGGGATAAAAAGGAATAGGTATTACTAATAACAAACTTTTGAATGGAAAACTGTGATGATTTATAATGTAATATGCCCGCAAAAAATTAGAGACACTACTCCCTCAATGGCCATTTCATCTCACTGACCTCTCAAAGGATTGCCGCAGCAAACAAGCTGGATTACTTAAGTAATTATGGCTTGCAAATGCAGTGTTGACAGATCATATCAGTACAATATTTTGGAGCGCTAATTTTCCCTGTCTGGAAGTGGTACGGATTAATTACTCCATGACGGTACTATCAATCATTCTGATATTATATCACTATCATTTTCATATTAGCGGAAGTCAAACGGTGAATTAAATTTGCATATTGTATTGCAGGCAGCCATCATTGGATACCGTACCAAAAAGGTGCTTTTCGTAGGGGTAAAAAATAAATACTGTATGGTGTGCCGAAGAACAGAAATGTCCCTCACAGAAGCAAGCGAGCACGTGTGCTTCAAATTGCGAATTCACAGCCTCTTCCACAAGTATGGAGTTGGCTATAGTTTTAGAGGGGTTTAGAGCTAGCGAACAGATGGGTTAATGGTAGTTTAGCGGGGCCGTCGTTCAGGTAGCTAGTGGGACGGAGGTCAGGACCGAGGGTCCACCCTCGGTCTCCTCGAAAATCGACCCTCGCCCATCCCGAGAGCTCAGCCGAGGTAGACCTTTCCCAGCGGGTGGGGTCCTCGGGGAAATTGACCACTAGACATGGTTTATCGAAGTTATAAACTTTGGAACGTATCAACAATTTATCTTCTTCATTGTATCGTTCATTCCAAGACGTCGAAAAACGTTTTTTGATTGATGCTCTACGATGAAAATTAAGGATTTTCCTATTTTTCGCGTAAAAAGCGGATGGGATGTGGCAACGTTGCTACCTGAGAGGGCGAGTTTGGAATAAGAGAGCGGGAAAAGACAGCCCGTGCGAGTCTTATTCTGGGATCTCAATGTTCGATGCTCCATGTCTCTGATCCATAGAGTGCCTCGCTCCTTTCTTTTTGTTGATTCTCATATTAATTTCCTAAATTACTAGGTCCGTAATATTCCAAGATGTTTACAGGTCCACTTGCCTTTCTGTTAGAACTGCGATAGCCATCTGCGAACCGGAAGCATGTTTATTTCTTCAACATTAACCTTGATTACTTTTATACCAATTTCTTCTGCTTCTCGTTTTGATTCTTTTAGTTATATATTATATTAAATAATAATGGCGAGAGGCTCTATCTTTGTCTAACTCCTCATTTGTTTTGGTTTCTATTTTCCTTCCATCATTCATTCGTACTGTTGTGACCTGATTCTTGCGGAGGCGACAGAGTATTTATTTGTCGTTGTAGTCCATCTCAACTGCTTTCAGTATCTTGAACATCTTATTCCATTCCATGTTGTGAAATGGCTAGTTGATGGCGGCTTTTACATGAGTCACGGGAAAGATGAGGAATTTCAGAAGTAATTTTTCAGTGATGACAAATTATTGGCAATTAGTTTTCCTAATGGAGGTTACTATCAACGACCAGAGAAGTTGCTTAATGGTGAAATATATATTTGGTGATACTAAACTGCCGTAGTATAAAAATAAAGTAGTATAATGCTACCATATCATTAAAGGCACCGATGCGGATGTAATTATAGGGACAGAAAGTTGGTTATCAAACGAAATCGCAGATAATGAATATTTTCCAAAATCATTTACCATTTATAGGTTATCCGAGAGGTTTCCTCCAATCTTTCCTTCCATTCTTCGGCTGATTATTTTAGTAAGTGTTTTCGATGCACGTGACAAGAAAGCTACGTTCCTCTTAGTGACTCCTATATGTTCTTCTTTATTGCAGCTAAGGATTACTACACCAATAAGTGTGAGTTCTAATCTGAGAGTCGGTTAAAGAGCGTATGGTGTTCACTTCGACAGCCTAAAACCAAAAGATTCTTTATATGTGTATATTATAGACCGCCTGATAGCGACGGCAGTTCAGTATCAGGCCTGGAGAGCAAGAGCAGTAAACTAAATTCGCGCGGAAACGATCGAAACTCATAATATGTGGAGATTTCATACTTCCGTCCGTAGACTGGGACACGAATTGGTTTATCACCGGAGTAAAAGACAAGGAGCTCTGCGAGTCACTATTGTGTACCTTCACAACACACTCAATGCATCAATTGGTGACAGCATCCACCAGAGGAAATAATACCTTCTATTTATTAGCGGCAAATGTACCAGAACATGTTGTAAAAGTAGTAGCCGAGAAAGGCATTTGAGGCCATAAAGTAGTCACGGCTCAATTTTCTCTGAGAGCTAACAATCTCACGAGCCGAAAGGAAACATTTATTTGCTCGGTATCAGGGGCGTCGGAACTATTGTCTCTGGGAGGGGCCAACCTTGAAAAGGACCCGCATTTTTTTGCGGAAAGAAGGGGGTAGAGATTAGAATTCCGCTAAAAGTGCATATGAAGGTGGTAGAATATACGTCAGAAGGGAATAGGCAAGCTGGATACAAGTGAAATTTATTTTTTATTGATGAAGACTCATTTCTCAAGGGCACGGGGCAAATTCTGGGGGGGGGGGGTTTGGGGGGGGGGGTTTGGGGGGGGGGGTTTGGGGGGGGGGGGGCGATTGCCCCCTCTTCCCCCCACTTCCGACGCCGCTGCTGGGTAAGGCTTATTATGGTGGTATGAAACAGGAACTGCTCAACTCATTTAATAAATTTCAAGAAGTCAGCATTAGCCAAGATTATGGGTGGTTTTGGTTTACTTTCCTAGATATTACACACTCATCAATTAATATATACATTCAGAGTACATTGTAAAGTGATAAATGGTAAAAGAACACTGTTATTTCTCACTAGTAGGACCGCACATCGAGTATGCTGCTAGTATATGGGATCGCGTACAGACAAAGTCAGGTAGGTTTGTAAAAATATGTTTAGATAAATTCAGCATTGTCTCCAAGTTATTAGAGGAACTGGGATAGGAATCGCTATCTAGCAGTAGGTTGATGAAAAGGCTGAACCTCATGCGTAAGTTTGACACAGATAACCTCTCCTAAGACGTCAATAACATATTATTAATTGGAAAAATACATGCCTATGTATGGGATATTTGCCCGGCTTGGACAACTTTCCACTAAGTTTCAATAGGCATTCCAGTTCTAATTATAGTTTTCATCGCATAAAACATTAACTGGAAATCCCGTTAATAATCATGCAGAATGTGTCTTCTGCATTATTTCGCCCTTTCCCTTTGCAGGTTACAATCAAAATTGTTGAATTAAGTTTTTATTCAAATCAATGATACAACCATTCTCTTTCGTGTTCAATATCGTTATGCCCCGAATCCTCGTTATCAACAAACTATTTCCCCCATGACAACCATGGAAAAACAAAACATTTATTTTAATTTGATCCGCGATTATTATTTAACAAATTTACTTTGCTTCAAATTCCTCCTTTCGCGTGACAAATTTTAAATAATTAAACTCAAGTTTGGAATTTTTCATATTTTTCAATTCCTTGTTCATTGCTTCAATCCATTTGATCTTGTCCTTGGACTCGATTGCTTCTTTGTAGTTCCTTGGATTGATTTCTTGCACCATATTGACAATGCAATCGGGCTCCTTCTTCTCTCTCGTTGACCTTCTTACTCCTTGTTGTCTTAATTCATCTTCTATTCCTTTTAATTCTTCTTGGTGTCTCTGTTTCAGGACATCGTTCGTGTCACCTTTTTTTCTCCCTCTTCTTCTCTCTCCAGCTTGAACAATTACCAACGGATTTTTATGAGATGAATCATCATCACTGTCGAATTGTCCTTGAAAATCTTCAACAACGTCATGGATAATTCCTGAATTTGAAGCAAAGTAAATTTGTTAAATAATAATCGCGGATCAAATTAAAATAAATGTTTTGTTTTTCCATGGTTGTCATGGGGGAAATAGTTTGTTGATAACGAGGATTCGGGGCATAACGATATTGAACACGAAAGAGAATGGTTGTATCATTGATTTGAATAAAAACTTAATTCAACAATTTGGTAGCAGAGCGTGGTTATAAGATACACGAGTGAAATTTCCAGGAGGTCAAGAAAAGTGACAAGGGAAAATGTCAGACTTTGGAGTTTCAAGAATCGAGCCTCTAACAAACAAGAATTATGGACTTTGGAGCATGAGATTGGTTGCAGTTCTTAAGGCGAAAGGATTGTATCAAGATATCATTTTCGGTGATGAACCAGAGAAGAATGGTGCTGATGCAGCGGCTGTGGCGAAGTGGGAAGCCTGGTCAAAGAAGAACGACGAGGTCAACATGCTGATCATTATGACACTTTCGGCGGAGCAGGCGTTAGCATGTCAAGGTATTTCCAATGCAAAAGAGTTGTGGCTTTTGTTAAAGAAACGTCATAACGATATTGAACACGAAAGAGAATGGTTGTATCATTGATTTGAATAAAAACTTAATCCAACAAAAATTGTGGCTTTCATCATATAAGACCGGATTTTCCGTCGCGGGCACCCGCGTTCAATTGTCATACGAGGTAGGGTATTGTAATAGCACATTCGAAACTGACTTCACTTCGACAGCAGTGCTCTTCGGTTACTGAAGTAATCAGACCTAAAAATCAACATTTTAGGCTCACATTTTTTCTTCAATTAAGAAATGCTAAAATTTACGGCAATTTAGTACTTTTTTCGAGCAGAATAAGAATCTTCTAAGTTTAAGCCTCTAAATGGTGAATTTTTAATTACAACATTTAGGCATTGCAATGAGTAAAAATCGGAACCCTCTCTCCGAAAAAAACTGGTATCCCAATTGAATTCAACGCAGAAATATTTTCGAACATGGGATAAAAAAAATATCAACGTATCGGGATATAACTACTTCAAAACCTATTTATGGACGTTATAAATGACCATGCAAAGTTAGGTTGTGAAAGATTCATCCAGTTTCATTGCATAACGGATATATCTTGTTGATTATTATTACTTATTTATTAGATTCGGTAGTGTTTCCTTATTAATGCATGCCCCCTGCCACACCCCCTTGAGGAGATTTTTAAAGGCATCATGTACATTTGCAAAAGCTCACTCCTGTCCATAGATGTTCCTTTGGACTTGGCCATTTTGTTCCTAGTCTGCTACGAATATCTATATGCATGACCCTTACGTTTACATCTACATCTACACGATACCCTGCAAGCCACCGCGAGGGTGTGTGGCAGGGGGTGAAGATCACCAAGCATGCACTACTAACATGCAAACTAGCAACTATATTGTCTCATGCAACTTGATTGTTAGTATCTACAGTATTTAAGGGGTAATACATGCATCATGCACTACAGAATACTATAAAATATTTCCCCTACCTATCCCTTTCCTCTTCCGTTTAAAACCAAGCAAACAAATATTGGGAGTTTTGAGACTGGGAGTTAATAGCACCGGACGCGACCCTCGTGGCCTGGACTGATGAGAACAAAGGTAAGAAGAAACCATGCACTTCTTTTCGGCATAAGACGTTCAATAGCTTGGTCGCCCCGCGACGAACTTTCACTTTCCCCCAATCCTCCCCCAACGGTCTCCTGCTGTGTCCTGGAGTCCCTTCAGTGCGTCACTCGATCTATTCGGATTTGGCGTCCAAGCTCAAGCACATGTCTAGCAAGGTTGGCATTGAGAGAAGCATTTGTAGATTTAAATACGAGGACATGAACAGGAGTTACTGAAGTCGTTTAATAAAGTTAAGAAAGTTATTTTAAGCCAAAATAGTAAAGTTTTGTAGCATACCCGCTCAGCAGTTAATAAATACGTACCTAATAAAATAAAATGGGGAAACGCAGAACCTAGATAGTATATACTAAGCATAAGTGTGGAAGTCATTGAAATGACAAAGGCAGAGTCAATCTGGATTGAAAAGTTCTCTAACCAATCCATCCATTGACGAGGAAAAGAGATTATTCAAAATTATAAACTAAACTCCATAGCAATTAAAGCATATCGCAGGGCGTTATTTGTATTCAAGAGCATTTCCAGTGGAAATTTGAGGCTCCCCATGTGACTTTGATTGTGTCCGACATGATACCATATATGACAACCCTCTGCTCTCGCCCACTTAAGAATTCTTTTACCCAACATACGTCTTTATTTATACCAAAACTCTCTAACTTCAAGATTAATTTATCATGAGGAACTTTATCGAATGCCTTTTTAAAATCTAAAAATATCGCATCAACTTCAGTACTGTTTTCGACGTAGACTAATATATGGTGTACAAATAAAGCTAATTGTGTCTCGCAAGATCAAACTTTCCGGAACCCATGTTGGCTGATTATGAGTAATTCCTGACTTTCCAAATGCCCCATGATCGAACTGACTACAATGTGCTCAAATATCTTACAAGAGATTGACGTGAGTGAAATGGGTCTGTAGTTACTAGGTTCTTCCCTATCGCCGTTTTTAAAAATAGGTGTAATGTTAGCTACTTTCCAATCCTTGGGTACTGTGTGGTTCTTTAGTGTTTTATTGAATATTATTTCTTGATATGGGGCTATTTCAGAAGCTAATGTTTTATATACTCTGGAAGGAATTTGATCGGGACCTCGTGATTTGTTTTTACTAATACTTTTTAACTGCTGCTCTATTCCGCGACATGACATTTTTATTTCGCGCATTTGCTCCCTGAAAGTGTTCGGCGGTGGTTCCACTGCGTTGTGTGACGATGAGTTTAATACGCTTTGGAAGAATGTGTTTAAAGTATTGGCTTTTTCTACACTGCTGGTGACTCTAATTCCTTTATCGTTTTTAAGTGTGTGCACTGTGGACCTATTTCCCTGAAGCTCTCTCACATATGACCAAAACGCTTTAGGATGTCTATCGATACCGATAGACCCCGTCTGGCATTTTTCATCTTAGCGTGGCATACCCTTTGTCGCTTTAGTGATTTCCTAACCTCCGCGTTATACCACCTTGGCTCTGTATTATCACTAATGAATTTACTAGGTATGTATTTATTAACTGCTTTACGGGTGACCTCAAGAAATTCTCTCCACGAATCCTCTGTATCTAATCCTTTGCTTTGTTCGCTAAATACATTATACGATATCCTAATTCCTCTTTATGAGTTGACGAAACCATCCCCTCTCTACGATATTTGAAGGCGACTTAAAAAACATACTTTCATGTATGATTGAAGGGAATACGCTATATCAAAATATGAGGAGTGAAATTACAAAAAGTCAAGAACTTCAGCTATCTCCGCAACAGTTAATATCTTTCTATGGAAGAAGCATGACCAACATCAAGCGAAGAATAGCACAGGCCAAGGAGCCTTTCCTGAAGAAGAGGCAACTACATGGCTCAAAAACCTTCAGTTTCCAACAAGAAAGCACTCCATCAAGACATTCGTATGGAGAAAGTCACCCTATGGGTCAGAGACATGGGACATCGAAAAACAGTAGAGCAAAGAATTAAAGCTTTCAAACCATAATGCCGAAGGACAATGATGAACATTTTATCGCCAAAATAATGTGAGACACGAAGAAGTATATGGAATTTGGCTGACTCCCATGTACACGCCTCCTTCGGCTAAGAGATATCACCATAATCAGCCTTACCGAGCAAATAAATGTTTCTTTTCGGCTCGTGAGTTTGTTAGCTCTCAGAGAAAATTGAGCCGTGACTACTTTATGGCCTCTAATGCCTTTCTCGGCTACTACTTTCACAACATGTTCTGGTACATTTGCCGCTAATAAATAGAAGGTATTATTTCCTCTGGTGGATGCTGTTACCAATTGATGCATTGAGTGTGTTGTGAAGGTACACAATAGTGACTCGCAGAGCTCCTTGTCTTTTACTCCGGTGATAAACCAATTCGTGCCCCAGTCTATGGACGGAAGTATGAAATCTCCACATATTATGAGTTTCGATCGTTTCCGCGCGAATTTAGTTTACTGCTCTTGCTCTCCAGGCCTGATACTGAACTGCCGTCGCTATCAGGCAGTCTATAATATACACATATAAAGAATCTTTTGGCTTTGGACTAGTAATTTAGGAAATTAATATGAGAATCAACAAAAAGAAAGGAGCGAGGCACTCTATGGATCAGAGACATGGAGCATCGAACATTGAGATCCCAGAATAAGACTCGCACGGGCTGTCTTTTCCCGCTCTCTTATTCCAAACTCGCCCTCTCAGGTAGCAACGTTGCCACATCCCATCCGCTTTTTACGCGAAAAATAGGAAAATCCTTAATTTTCATCGTAGAGCATCAATCAAAAAACGTTTTTCGACGTCTTGGAATGAACGATACAATGAAGAAGATAAATTGTTGATACGTTCCAAAGTTTATAACTTCGATAAACCATGTCTAGTGGTCAATTTCCCCGAGGACCCCACCCGCTGGGAAAGGTCTACCTCGGCTGAGCCCTCGGGATGGGCGAGGGTCGATTTTCGAGGAGACCGAGGGTGGACCCTCGGTCCTGACCTCCGTCCCACTAGCTACCTGAACGACGGCCCCGCTAAACTACCATTAACCAACAGATGTATGGAATCCGATACAATAAGCTGATTTCAGATGGTGACAGCAGCGTATATGCCACGTTGGTTCAATCCCGGCCCTATAAAAATACTCCGATTGAAAAAATTGAATGCAAAAAAACACCTCCTGCGAAATTCCTGCACAAAATTGAGGGAAAAAGGAAAAGCGGAATGGACCTGCCTGCCTTAGGAAAAAAGTTTCCTCGAGTGTTTTACGCTTACGGACTGCAATTGATAAAGCAATTGCCTACCGCAAGCAAGACGACAGAGCCGGAAGCCTTGATGAGAAGATATCGAGATTGAGGAAAGACATTTTAAATAGTCCAAGACATATCTTTGGAGACCACTCAAACGGCGCCGAATATTTCTGCTCTAGAAGCGATACTGAAGATTCTATCATCGATGAGCTCCGCTTCTCTGGGCTAATGGAGGAACTGCATCGAATCGTGGGATATTTAGCACGCCACAGCAGGAGTTTAATTCAGGATCTCAACAGTAACTGCGCGGAGCACTTCAATGCTATAGTTGCAAAACAGCATCATTTTACAGATTCAAGGACAGCTCCATGTGACAATTCTGCTTATTCGCAGTATATACCGAGGTCCACCCGTATATTAAAACGGTGAAGGTGATGAAGGACGATGACCTATGGAGGAAGATGGAGCCCAAACTTACCAAATTTTATCATCTGTGCCTGCTGCCAGAGCTTACAGATCCTCGACGGAGCAGAAATATGTATGTCTCTTCGCGAGCCGACGCATATTCTTGATGCACAAGAAGAAGCTAAATTGAAAAAAACTTCCCGTAAAGGGAGAAGATCAGATTTTGACTTAGCATGACTGCATTCGTTGAGCTTGTACATGTATCTTTAATGCTATTAATTATCCTAAAATGTTTACATAATCCATTTCATTGATAATTTTGAGATAAACGACAAGGAGACGCGGTATTACATCACTTTCGTTCTTTACTTTCTCTCAAGTCATTACTCTAATTCAAAATCTGTTCATTAATCCCACCTATTTCTTTCTCTGAATTTTGAATCCATTCTGTTGCATCTCATTTCACGAATCCTCTTATCCTCATTGACGTCTTCCACTTCTTAATCTTCGTAGTCCGACGTAAGCATGGGAACTTGTACCACAATGGTATCTGTAGGATTGGTTTCAATCTTCATCATTATAACCCTCTTACTGTACTGCAGGAAGCTCTTCACACGCAGTCCTGCACGCTTGCTGAACATTATGCCTATTCCAGCATTACCATTCAGTGATCCTGTGTGAATAATTCTGTAACTTCCACTCCAAAAGTTCCCTTCGTCGAGCCATCTCATATCACTGATTCCTAATATGTCGAGGTCCACTCTGCGAATGGAGATCACAGGTTCTTCCTTCAGATTCAGCCATCTTAAATTTCTCCAATCTCCCGCAGGTCCGAAGTGATCGCAAGTTCCAAGTTCCTACCCTAAAATGTTTATGACGCTTGACTGATGTACTCTCTCGGGTAGTCCCCACCCGGAGATCCGAATGTGAGAATATTTTACTCGAGAGGGCTCCATCATGTCTTGATATAAAGAAAAGAGTGGAGTAGCTGCGAATCCTCTGGATAATATTGTGTTGGTTTTCCCTTGCCTTCCACATCGCAGTATTACAGCCGTGAAGAATGATTCTTCTAAGAATCCCCCTGCCCATCGGGTAAAAGGGAGGGAATTGGAAGTGTAGTGAATCGAGGAAGATTCTTTAACATACATTTATTGAATGACAATCAAGTCAAAACATGATATATCTCGCAAGGTGATATATCACGCTAACTTCGTTATTTAGCTGTTTCAAACTCCGCGGTGAGGTTTGTTCGTGTTTTATATTTAGGTAGAAAGGGCATTTCCAATGGAAATTATACCGATGTCTTCTCTTCTTCCTCTAACGACCAATCGACGCAACTATTCGGAATCCCTCATCAGCAGAAACTCTACGCGGCCGGCCATGAACAGCAACCTCAAGGCTGACGCGGTTCGCCAGAAGCTAGCCAGCGGGGGATATTCCTTAGCCAAAAAAGTCTGCTAAGCTACACACAATCTGCAGAGACTGTCCCCAGAAACAAAGGACACCGTCTCCCGGAACTGGCCACCGTCTCCCTAGGAAAAGGAGACGGGGTGAAGTTGCAATGAAGATCCCGGGGAGATACGGTGAAGAAATGTCCGCAACAGTGGAGAGACGGTCTCCAATTATACAAAAGAGGACCGGATTGGCTCCCTAGGGGCCAATGAAAAGTGTTTTTGGAAGTCGATAGAACGACACGCCACCACTCGGTAACACCGCGAACTACGTAAATTGCTGAACTTAAGCGCCATCTACTGGCCTTTACACGTACTAGTAGCAGCAGCTAGCTATGAGCGCCATCTACTGGGTTTTAGACGTACTAGTAGCGGCAAGTGATGGATACCCCCTTCCTTAGTTTAATAAGAAAATTCGTAACCGGACCACTTATAAAACCGTGGCTCATGCGTACTAGACCGTACAGAAACATGACATTTAAGCACATTACTTACGAGCTTGACAACACTGGGGGAGCGACGAACATCGTTGATAATTGACGAACTAAAAACCACACCATGCAGCTAACAGAGCGAAAGGCGTTAAAACAACGTAGATACTTTCAAATATTGGTTTATTGAACAACAGATAATAACAAGCCATATCAATATCCATGTCTGTGAAGCTACAAATGTATCTCCCCATAGGGTGGTCACTGATTTTCCCCGGGACGTCAAGGAACTGCATTAAGTCAAAGCAACCCATCGATATAAGTTCCATAATAGTATCACTGGTGCAATATGTCCGAAGGAAAACCATCCAGGTAGTGAACACTCTCAACAGGATAAAAAAACTGAAATAGGTACCATTACCGATACCTAACACACAGCACCTATCAATCAAGAAAAACCAAAACATTGATTAAGCATTCCATACATAAAACACAGTGTCAAAAAACAACAAGTACTGCAGAAGGTAATGAACAAGTTAAACGGCTTCATCCAAAAATTAACAGGAAGTCATTGAACAACAGGTACTTCAACAGAGTAAACCATCGATGCCAGTTCCTTTAAACCGTAAATCTGCCATAAAGTAGCATAAAGGTGAAAACACAGCAGGAGCATTATCCTGGTAGTAAATATTCCCATTCAGCAAAGAAGTCAACACAGTTTCCATTATACCGGACATCGAATACACAGCACATATCAATAAAGAAATAAAAAACTGGTGTTAACATTACATACATTGACCTGAGATGCAGGAAAAAACATCAATCCAGAAGAGAACTTACTCAGTTAAATGTCTTCACCCAATCATCAATAGAGGAACTCATTGAACAACAGGCACTTCCGCAAAATAATCCATCGATAACAGTTCCTTTCAAACTTCATTTCGCCACACAACATTTCGACTCGTACTATGGCACCAAGGAGAATCATTCTGGTTGTGAATAATACTCCCCACCACCAAAAGAAACCGAATAGGCCTCCTATAATGATCTGTTGCCACACCTTTTTCCATCCAAAAGAAAATAGTGGTGGAATTCCATTGCCTTCCCTGTATTCACATCCACAATTTTAAGCATCCTCTTACCCTGGCGAAAATGTTTGTGTACAACTTGTGTGAAAAACTGGTACACTAATTATGTACAAATTTTGGTAAATGTGGTGCAAGTTGTGTGATTTTTTTGTGTGCTTTTAGTGTGCAAGTAGTGTGTTATAGAACATTTTTGCTGTACAGATTTCAGGTACAACTTGTGTGAAAAACTGGTACACTAATTATGTACAAAATTTGGTACATGTGGTACAAGTTGTGTGATTTTGTGTGCTAATTGTGTGTTATAGAACATTTTATTGTACAGATTTCAGGTAGATTGTCTACATCAGAGTACAGGTACAGATTGTGTACAGTTTTGTACAATATGGTACAGAGTATGGGCAGGGATTATTGTACGAAGTAAAAACTAGGAATACAAGAAATTGGAAAAAATACAAAATGAACATCCCATTGATTGATTGAATACCCAATGAAATGTGGCATTTGGTTTTAATAGAATTATTTTCCAACATGGCAGAGTTACAATTAAAGCCTATTAGAAGGGGAATAAAATGATTTGTGGGTTAAAATTCATGATGGAAAATGGAGATGCATTATCAATATTTACCCGCTGAAGATCTCCAGCGAAAAAACTGTTGAAAACCTGTTAAAAACTGTTGAATCTAACAGTCCCTGTTGAAAAAACTGTTCAATCTAATAGTTACTATTGAAAAAAAACTGTTGAATCCAACAGTTACTGTTGTAAAAACCGGTGAATTCTACAGGTACTCTTGCAAAAAACCATTGAAAACTTCACATTAAATCAGGCCAATGTAGAATTCAATAGTTACTGTGGAAAATTACAAACAGGAAGTAAATCCAACAGTTGAATCCATCAAAGTTACCTATTGTTGAAAATTACAGTTAATGTAGAACTTCTAACAGTAAACTGGTGAAACCAAGCAGTAAACTTGAAACCTAACATTAACTGTTGAAATCTAACCATTTACCTTTGAAATCCAATAACAGCTACTAAATATCTGATATCAGAATTATCATGTTGAACCCATCATCGTATACATGCTGAAAAATTAAATTATAAATCACATAATGAAAGGGTAAGTTGAGGAGCTCTAAAAATTTAACCAGGTATCATCGTCATTGGTCATCAATCCTCAGATTGGTTTGACGCAGCTCTCCACTGAGTTCTTCTATTGGCTAATATCTTCATATTTACATATTTCTTACCGTGTTTACCAATAAGAGAAAAAGGGAAGGTCTAAGACTTCCCCTACTACAAGGAAGGTGTTTACAACCTTCCACATCAGTTCCACCTTGGGGTTATTCTAGACTCCAAGTTCAACTGGGGAGAACATCTAGAGGCGGAAACAAAGAAAGCCTGTGCCTCTCTATGGTCTTGCAGGAAAGCTCTGGGAAAAACCTGGGGGCTAAAACCGAAAGCCATGTACTGGCTATATACAGCAGTAGTGAAGCCTAGCTTTCTGCACGGCTCACTTGTCTGGTGGACAAGGACCCGGCAGAATGTTACCAGGGACAAACTAAACCACTTGCAGAGAATGGCCTGTATGGGCATTTCAGGGGCAATGAAGACAACCCCAACCTTGGCAATTGAGACACTATCAAGTGATGAGACACCTACATCTACTGAAGATCACTGATTCAGCTAGATGCAGATGGTGTGAAGAAGAGGACGAATCAACCTCTCATCTCCTCTGCGAGTGCCCAGCCATAATGAGGACTCAGAATAGATATCTTGGCTCACCTTTTCTGGAACCCAATGAAATTAAAGGGATCCTCATAGGAGACCTATTGGCTTTTAGCTGGACGATCGGTCTCTATGGGTGATCTCCTGAATGGTGGTTAGCATAATGGACCAATAGATCTAAGTGCCCCAGGGACTCTTAAAGTACCTCAACCTACTTTTCATCTCAATCTAATCTACGAATTTCTTCTCTTTCACATCCTTGATCGTCACTTGTTCCATACATCTCACTTGAGGCCTTCCTTTGCCATTCTTCCCATCCATTTGTTCTTCAACAATTGAACCAGGTATATTGCAGTATTGTACTACATTACCATACTATTAGTATTTATACTAGTTTGTTTCAAAGGATAATGGGTCTATAAATGTTTATTTCTTAACTTATTGCTCTATATTGAGAACATTGATAAATAAATAGTGATCATTTATGAGCCGTTCTAAATGTCATATAGCAAAAATTTTCCTCCATTTTCATTAAGTTCAACATGTTGGTCTGTACACGTGTCTCACCAGTAATATAATTTAACCCATGCATGTAAGAGCTACATAACTTGGGGAAATTAATTTAAAAATCACCAAGTAATAAGCAATGTAATGAAAACGAAGGTTCAACCTTAAGCATTGGATTGCAAAAAAATATGGATGCAGCTAAATTCTTTCTTATGCTCGCAAGTACGTAACCGCAATCAAATATTGAGTATTCAAGAAAAGAACAACAAACTCTTAGCAAAAAATATATTTCCACACAAAATTTAAATACTTAAAACAAAATATATACATTAGTTTACAACATCATTGAATGGTTGTTTCCTTTTGAGATATTATTTAATTTCATGCCTACATATTTAAAATCTCCTCCCCGAATTGCCATGCCTTCTGTTTCACATTGCACTTAGGTCTGCACACTTCTGTGTATCCTGGCAAGTAAAAATGTTTTTTTTTTCAAATGTTGCTATGACAATATAAAAATTGCCAGTTTTAATATGTGGGAGAGCTCTCTAGCACTAGTGCATGCAAAGGAACTTAGGGCAAATAAAGTGTAGTTGTACTCACCGCCTTATGCCAGGAGTCTTGCCAGCACAACGCTCCAAGTTGCATGAACCAACTTTTTTTAATGTTGATGAACTTTAATTATCACTGTTGTAGTATACTCTTATGGGGTTGGTACCCCTGTGCTCGATACATACCTTCCACCGGAAGTGACGTAGCCCGGCGGAGGTCAAGATGGACGATATCTAAAAGCGTGACTTAGTGTGATCTACAACATGGCGCAGTCGTGTGGAATTCAATGACATTATAGGTGAAAATAGAAGTGACACGTAAATATCGTGAAACCACGCCGTGGATCTTCTGTGCAACCGCGAAAATGGCGGAGTACGTTAAATTACCGACAAGTGTGAATTTCGAAGGTCCCAGTGCCCACGCCGACTGGACTAATTTTGTCCGGGAATTTGAAAATTTCCTAGCAGCCACCAAGAGGGATGAAGAAACTGACAAAGTTAAGATCGCCCTTTTATTAAATATGCTGGGAGGAAGTGCGATAGCGCTGTTCTCTACTTTTCCGTTGACTGAATCAGAGAAAAAGAAATACTCAGCTGTTTTAAAAGCGTTCGAGTCGTACATTGCGCCCAAAATTAACGAGACCTTCGAACGCTTCATATTTAATCAGAGAGTCCAGGAAGAAGGAGAAAGTTTCGAGCATTTCTTTGCTGACTGTAGGCGCCTCATTAAAAATTGTGGTTTCTCCAGATCTGAACCTCAAGAGGACTCCGTACTTCGTGATCGCATCGTTTACGGATTACGAGATAAGACGGTGCAGGAGGCCCTGCTTAGACTGGAGGGTCTCTCGCTGGAGAAAGCGGCAGCCCACTGCAGAGCTGTAGAACAAAGTCGGAGGCAGGCGAGGCAGATCAGAGAAACAACGGCAGAGCCCAAAGGAGGAGATTACCACATCGACGTTTTGCAGAAGAAGAGAGGGAATCACCGTTCTCGAGGTAAAGTGGACTCAAGTGCAAGCCAAAGTGTGGGGAAAGCAGTGAAAAAGTTTCAATGTAACAGGTGCAAAACGAATCATGGCCCTCGAGAGTGCCCGGCATATGGAAGGAAGTGCGCGAAGTGCGGAATAATCAATCACTTTGCTGTGGCATGCAGGGTGAGAAATGTACGCCAAGTCGACGTTGTAGAATCTGACTCCTTGTCAGATACATCGTCAGTGTCCCTCTATGCACTCTCTGTGAATTTGAGCGTTAATTCGGTGGATGCTAGTTGTGATCCCAATGAGTGGGTTGAAAAGGTGGAGATTGGTGGAAAAGTGTTTGCAATGAAGCTGGACACAGGTGCTCAAGTGAATGTCCTGCCGATGCAGGCAATACAGAAGTTAGAGCAAAGTGGGGTTAGAATTAAACCCACAAGTGTGCGACTTGAGGCGTATGGTGGCATGACAATTAAGCCTGAAGGCATCGCCACTCTGAGATGTAATTATAAACATGCTGAATGTTACCTTGATTTTGTAATTGTAAACCATGACTTGCAACCCCTTATGGGATTACCGGGCTGTGTATCTTTGAACTTGGTTAAAAGGGTATGTACTATTGGCCAGCTGTCTTCAAAAAGTAAATTCCTTAAAATGTATATGTCTGTGTTTAAGGGTCTGGGGTGTGTACCACAAAGGTGCAATATAGCAACAGTAGAGAATGTGCAGCCGACATCAAGGCCACCCAGGAGGGTGCCTTCGGCTCTAAAAGAAAGGTTAAAGTTCGAGTTGGAGAG
The DNA here is from genome assembly GCA_933228895.1 of Platycnemis pennipes. Classification (NCBI taxonomy): domain Eukaryota; kingdom Metazoa; phylum Arthropoda; class Insecta; order Odonata; family Platycnemididae; genus Platycnemis; species Platycnemis pennipes. Next base: position 5,448,916 of record CAKOGI010000001.1, on the reverse strand, counting down.
GCTTCAGGAAAAGAAAATAATTTCTAGGATAGAAAGCCTGACAGGTAAAGAGTGGCTCAGTAACCTTGTTATTACTGAGAAACCAAATGGGGACTTGCGTCTTTGTCTTGACCCTGTTGACTTAAACAAGGATATTGTTAGACAGTACCACATTGTTCCAACTGTGAGTGACATAGCTGAGAAATTGAGTGGCAATAAATATTTCAGTGTATTTGATTTGAAAGAAGGGTTCCATCAGGTAAAATTAGATGTGGAGTCCTCCCTTAAATGTGCTTTCACAAGTCCCTTTGTTTGCTTCAAATATCTAAGATTGCCGTATGGTATTGCTTGTGCCCCTGAAATATTTCAGAGAATGGTAGAGCAAAATTTTGGTGATATTCCAGGTACCATTATCTACATTGATGATATCTTGTGCATGGGTAAAACAGAAGTGGAGCATGATAAGGTTGTTGAACGAGTTGTTGAAAGAGCTAGGGCACTGAACATAAAGTTCAATCCAGCAAAGTTGCAATATAAGGTGAAAGAAGTAAAATATGTGGGGCATCTTTTTTCAGAGGCAGGGATGAAAACTGATCCTGAGAGGGTGAAAGCACTTGTAAGCCTAGAATTCCCATCTAATGTGAAAGAATTGCAAAGAGCAATGGGAATGTTTAATTATGTGCGTAGTTTCATCCCTAACATGGCAACATTAACGGCCCCTCTGCGCGAATTGCTAAAAGCAGGGACAGAATGGAAATGGCTCCCCTCCCACAGCCAGGCATTTCAGAAATTGAAAGAGAGTGTGTCAACAGCCCCAGTTCTGGCATCATTTGATCCATCTAAAAAAATTACTAGTCAGTGTGATGCCTCTCAATCGGGTCTAGGCTGTTGCTTGTTACAAGGAGAAGGTGGGAGTAAGGGGTTACAGCCTGTTGCTTTTGCCTTGAGAAGCTTGAGCGAGTGTGAGCAAAATACTTATGCTCAAATTGAGAAAGAGTTGCTAGCCATCCATTTTGCCACCACTAAATTCCACAATTATATATATGGGGCTCAATGTAGATGTCCAAACTGATCACAAACCACTTATGTCAGTAATGAAAAAAAGAGTAAGTAAGATAGGGTCAGTAAGACTCCAAAGGCTAAGACTCAAACTGCTGCGATACTCCTTGAATGTGTACTACGTCCCTGGAAAGGATTTGCATATTGCAGATATGCTATCAAGGTCATACATCAAGGGGAATGTTGAAGATGAGCCTGAAATACAAGAGATGGTTCATACCATCAGTAGGTATCTTCCCATATCTAGGGAACAGAGGGAAGAGTTTCAGAAAAACACTAACACTGATAAAGTTTTAAGTGAAATAATCAGAATGTGCACTAGGGGGTGGCCAAATTATGGGAAAATATCCACAGCACTTCAACCTTTCTATAAGCTAAGAGATGAGCTCTACATCGAAGATGGACTAGTTTTCGTGGGACACAAAATTGTAGTACCTAATGCTCTTAAATCCTATGTGCTAAAACTACTGCATGAAGGGCATGGGGGGATCGAGAAGACTCGCATTAAAGCTAGGGAGCTATACTATTGGCCTGGAATGTCAAGGGACATTGAAACCGTAATTAATAAGTGTGAAGTATGTAATAAGTTCCAACCCAGAAAGCGGAAACAGCCATTACTCCCTCATGAGGTACCTAAGTTGCCATTTGAAAAAGTTGCATGTGACATTTTAGATTTTGCCAAGAACCCCTATCTTGTCCTTGTTGACTATTACTCTAAATGGTTGGAATTAGTTCCTTTACCAAACAAAACTACTAGTGCTATAATAAATGCATTACAGAGCATTTTTGCGACTCATGGAATTCCCAGGGAATGCATTGCGGACAACATGCCTTTCATGTCATATGACTGTCAAAAATATTTCAGAGAGAATGGGATGGAGTTGAGGACAAGTAGCCCCCATTACCATCAAAGTAATGGGCTTGCAGAAAAGGGTGTGCACATTGGCAAACAAATTCTTCGGAAAAGCCAAGAATTAGGTAAATATTTCAGGGACCTGTTAAGGGATTATCGGAATTCTCCCCTTAAAGGGCTTAACGTGTCCCCAGCCCAAATATTGTTTAGCCGTCAACTGCGCTCCAAGCTTCCTGTCACAATGGAAGCTTTGAAACCAAGGGTACAAACAGGTATATATGAAGCACTCCAGGCTAAGCAGGATAAAGTTAAAGAATACTATGACAGAGCCTCCAGGAGGCTGGTCAAGGAATTCAAAAGAGGAGATAATGTATGGATTAAGGCAAGAAATAATGAATGGTGGGAGCCTGGCACTGTTATGGAACAGCACAGATGTCCTAGGTCTTACTTAGTTAAAAATAAGTATGGTAATGTTGCAAGGCGTAATGATGTTCACTTACGCCATAACCTCTAAAAATGTATCATTACAAAGACCTCTCATGCTATTAGAGGAACATATGGCACCAAGAAATAGTGATACTCTTAGAAGCCCTCAACTCGCCAGAGAAAACAGAGGTACTTCAGGTGGTCTCAGGAGTCAGAGGACACCTGTTGAAAAAAGACACTCAGAGACTACCAATTCCGAAATTGGGACTACCAGAAGTGGCAGCAGAAGGGTGAAAGCTCCTGTACGCCTCACCCTGTAAAGGGGGGAGGTGTTGTAGTATACTCTTATGGGGTTGGTACCCCTGTGCTCGATACATACCTTCCACCGGAAGTGACGTAGCCCGGCGGAGGTCAAGATGGACTATATCTAAAAGCGTGACTTAGTGTGATCTACAACAATCACAATCAGGCCAGTTCACTATGCAATGTCGCTGTATTTTCACTAATCCTCTAAAATAGTTCTCCTTATTTCTTTCACCATCATCATGAAAGACCCAAGCTAAGATGACAGAAACAGCTTCCTCCTCATTTACGAATTCAAATAAATCACATTCAGCTAATGGCTAATTATAAGAAGTAAAGTCAAAGACTGCATTTTCAACATTATCCGAGATGAATGAGAAGACAGAAGATTCAGCAATTCACACTACTTTTTGGATGATATGTAGCATTGTAGAAGTGTAAACACAATAAATATATTATTATATGCATAGCAACGGTTGTTTTCTAGTTGATATATCAAACAGAAAACAATTGTCGCTATGCTATTTTGCATTCCATTTAAAAGTAATTATTCTAGATAATTTCTAGACATAATGTATTTGTCATTGTAGAAATTTTGTACTTATTTGAATTACTTTTCCTCAGACTCTACTTTCTTTCACTAACCAAAATCCAGACCAGTTACAGCCCTTCAAAACCTACAGCACAGTTACAGACTGTCAAAACTACAGTACATTTACAGACCACCAAATATTAAACTGCACCTGAAGAAAAAATACAGACTAGTTACAGACCAACATATATTGTAGTATAGTTATGGACCAAAATCCAGTTCAGTTTCCAGACAAAATCCCTTCTCTTTATTGCAATCCAGACAATTCCAGTCCTGTTACAGACTTAGCATCCAGAAATTGGCCTTTCAAGCATTACAGACCAGTTTCAGATTGGCAACAGACTAAGTATATAGGTACATATAAACATTCTAATATCCTAAGCATATAAACTGCTGAAATTTCAACAAACTGTTATGTCCTTCAACATTAATGGCAATTTACTATTTAATGTTGGATTTCTACCGTTAAACATTAAAATCCAACAGTAACTGTTTCATTTTATCAATAATCTGTTGGAAATTTATACTGTGAATGTTCCAATAGACAACTATTGAAATTTAACTGTGACTGTCAGATTGCAACAGTTACTGTTAACAAATCTAAGTTAACAGTTAACAAATCTAAGGTTTTTTGCAAAGGAGACTCAGGAGAAAATGAAGTTCGCCTCATTTTCCAAGAGGCAACTTTAGATCAGAACCCAATTCTACATTGTCAGACAGTTACTGACACACTCATCAAAAAGATTCAAGAGTTAGGTGATTCCATAATCATCAAACCTAGTGATATCATTGCTCAATGTATCAGCATGTGTACTGATACTGGCAACTTTCCAGTTGTAATTACAGCTTTTAGTGCAGTGTATCTACTTTTCTTTGTTTTGCTTTTATCTATTATTAGAAGATTAAACAAAAGTATCTTGTTTTTTATCTTTGGAAAATTATTCCGTTGTTATGAAATTACCTAACCTCTATGGCCCCACCAACAATTTTATGTCATCATTCTCTGCTTCCATTGTCACTGTCGAACTTCTCATCTTTCTTATTGTCTTTCTGTATTCAGCACCACCATTATAGTCTAGGTCTCCACAAGTCTTTTTTTCCTTCAGGTCTTCCTGTTAATGTTTCTTTCAAGATTGTTACTGAGGCTTTGGGTGGGGGGAGAGCGGTTGTCGCCCCCTCCCTCCCCGGAGAACTAGAGATACTGTCTTTTGATTGGAGGGGTGGGGGTAAAGAGGAGGTCAACATTGGCGACAGTCCTCCCAAACTTGATGTCTGGGTACACCTCTAAGCCCATCTCAGACATTATGTTTTAAATATGGCTATTGTGTCAGGTTGAAGAAATAGTTCCCTCAGTTATTTTAATGTGTACCTATATACCATAATATCTTCTATTGGTAAATTACATATGTTTACAGAATGAGAAAGAGACTATCTGTAAGAACAGTACAATTCAGGATAATGTACAGCTGTGGTGTAATTTGTGTACAGGTAGCCTCAAGAAACGGTGTGAAAAGTTGGTACATTCTGTGTACAGTTTAGGATTATGTACAACTGTGGTGTTATTTGTGTACAGGTAGCCTCAAGAAACAGTGTGAAACTTTGGTACATTCTGTGTACAGTTCAGGATCATGTACAACTGTGGTGAATATTAGGTGAATTTTGTGTGCTAGTCTGGTGCAGTACACCACTGTACCACAAAAGTGTACACAAAAATTTTCGCCAGGGTAGTACTATGTATATATTTTTTCATGTCTGATGAATGGTTTTACAACATTGTAGTGCTCGACCTATAACATTTTGTATGTTAACTACGGCTAGGAGGTAAGATACTTCATGATTCACCAAGCAATCTGCTAAGCTAACACTTCATCCTGGCTTAGTAATTTGGACACACTCAGTATGGCACCTCAAGTATATGTTGTTATTCACACTCTCCACTTGTGCACGCAATCCCTCCACCGCGAAAAGGTGGTGTCCATTGGAGGGGCCTCCCACCATGTACAATACAAATGAAAACTACCCTAAGCACTTACAATAAAACAGAACATGAAATGGAAAATATATACAATACACAGGAATAAAATGAACTCTAATAATCTTCATCTCCTTCTTCCGTCGGGTATCGAATGCTACCTCTACCCCTTAGCCGGGCCTGTCGGAGCCACTCTCCCATGCTTCTCTTTACGGTGACCATGTCCACTGGTCGACCAGTAATTGACTTGCTCTTCACAGTGTCTGTTGAGCCAAACACAAGTAGTTAAATTAATTCACGAAATTTACACCATCACTCTAACGTTTTGCATTTAAGAAAACAGGGACTAAAATTATCACTCACCAAAGACAAGTTCAATTAACCGAGGGTGATAGTCCTCCATGCATCGCTTCATGTGAAGTCTCTTGGTCATGCACATGCTCCTGGCCAACTCGTTGGTGATGAGCATCGCACATACTTCATACACAGTCTTGTTGACTGCCGTTGCGTACAACTTGTCCGCCAATTCACGGCATAACAAATTTGTAGTGCGGTCATGGAGGTACTTGACCTGAAAAGGAATATAATCGACATAAATATTAACATGTAACCCGAAGTATATTACTTCCATTGAAATGGAGAAACTGTAATGTATACACACCATGAATCCCTTGTAGTTGGGATGAGATGCAATTGTGATTTCAAAGTCATCCATCTGCGAAAATGTCTCCAGGGGCAAGGAGTGCAAGGCCTCCAACCCAGGATCGGATTCCACATCCGATGGCCTGTTTACTTGAAGAGCCCTTACCATGTCCATCAGGGCATCCATTTTTTCACTTATATGCACTGAAATTTCCAGTCTTTGGGCCTTCAACTCCCTCTCCAACCTGTCTAGCTTTTCCTCCTGTACCTGAACCTTCTCCTGAATTAAGGACTTCAGGTCTGAAAAAATTGTGGCCAGGTTCTTAGCACAAGATATATAACCTCAAAGAACATTGAAATACAAGGCCAATCATCACAAAGTAACTAACCTGCAACTGCTGCTGCAGATGGAGGATCAGCAGATTCCAGGACTGATCCTGGACCAGCAATAACATGCCGAATGGACAATGGGGATGAGGGTGAAGAGGGAGACTGGAATACTGGAGACGGCACTTCCTGTGATGCCACTGCCTCCCCACCAACCTGGGATGTGATTGGCAGGAGAGAGGCTATCTGCCCGCCGAGCAGAATTTATGGAGCTTAAGCCCCCTAGGCACCGTACGGAGCCATGTGCCTTTTCGGCCCCAGTTGCCGTCTCTTCCCTTAGCACGTAATGCTGAGGGTGCTTCAAGGGCTCGAAGGTCGGCTTGGAGGCATGTGCCTTCCTGGTCCCTGTTGGCACCAACACTCGCCTAAGGTCACTGGTAGGTAGGCGACTGGTAGTGGGCTTGCTACACATTGCAGCTGCACTTGGAGCCTTTTTAGGTACTTGTAGCACTGGAAAAGGCTTCAATAGTGACACAGTGCCACGAGCTTCAACCAAGCCAACCCCATTACCAATCGGCTTAGTGACAGCCTTGGTTTTCTTCAGTGCCGATGAAAGGACACTAACTGGCAATCTTGAGGCTACGACTGCAAATACAAGGCAAAGAAGAAGGGATGTAATCGACAGGTATATCAAGGCCCCATTACACTTCTTAAAATGACATGCTATTCCCAATTTATGAATTACTCAATGACTAGGCAGATGCTTGATAGGTCTGTACCTGGTAGTTTTGGAGGATCAATAATAGATACCTCCTCCGTCACATCACGACTGAAACAACGGTCACATTCCTTGCCAGGCTCACATAAATGCCGCAGTTTCCTGTATCTTTTGTTGTGCTGGAGAGACTGAAAATAGCTCTCCAAATCGCTGTCCACAACCGCGACAGCACTCATTTCCACTGACGTGGCAGCAATGAAGTCAGCTGAAAATAATATGAATGCTTGAATATATGTTTCATTTTCAAACATAACAAGACGGGTTGTAATGGTGACACCATACCATAGGGCTCCGAGACATATTTAAGTGGCAACTTATCCCACCCATCAGCTGCTTCCACCTCCTTCAACTTCATATCCCGAATGTCTGTTTCGGGAGTCCCCTCAGGAGGATACAAGGAGACCATTACTTGGCCAACTTTTCGCACCCATCCCGCTGGAATAGTGCACACAGTGCACCGTTGGTAGCTCCTGTGTGGAAGAAATTCAGCCACAACCCAGGGCATCCTAGAATGAAGAATTTTTTATCACAATTTCACAAATAACATGTTAATGACATACCACTTGGAACCACTGAATTAAGTTTATCACAAAGCTGGGGTACAACACTGATTAAGGCAAATACACTCTAGTTTGTTCAAAAGGATGACCATGACGAAACCTTGACCATTTGTAACTAAAGCAAAAAAGAGAAATATCGTAAAGGAAGTCTATTTTTCATTGATAGATGCAATACTGAAAAATTAATTGTTATGAAAACATTGAGCTTAACATGATAGAGGAACGATTAAGTTACATGAATTGGTCAAGTAATTGATGAAAGAAGAAGGTTGTTCAACATAATAACAGCATTCAACGTATTAAGGGGATAATGGGATCCTTGCTATCATGAGCTGGTAAGGAATACGGCATGCTCACTAAGTTTTCAAGATAGTTACCACATCAGTGATGAAGAAGTTCCACCACATAAAAATGGTCGTTCTCCCAAATGCTGGATATCATTAACGCCTTGGCCTTGATGTCTTTTATTGCCAAAAGTTGGTGAGCACCCAAATTACAGGCAGAATATATTCCCACATTCTGTGAACGGGTTGGGACTGCATAAAATGGCTGGAGGCAATCAAAAAATTGTCCCACAACAAAAACTTCATCGTTTTTAGTGGCAATCATACTCACAACCATAATTTTACCAAGGTTGGAAATGATTCAGTTATTGGGTTCCCTTATTGAAATGGTGAAGGAGTTGTAGGAGAACTGTGTAAAGCTCGGTGGATGCAGTTGAAACGGGAACTCAAGAGGGTTATTCCTGCATTCACGTGTCCTTTGTGGAACTCTCACCTGCTGCGTAAAGGTTGACCTCTCGTGCAGGCGCTTTACTATTTGGGGAAGCGGAAGATTAGGTTTTCTCACACGTCTCTTTAGTTGAAATAATGCATTTTCGAACTTGAAAGAGCTGTATCTGTCAAGAGGTCCATGTGCTTGACAATCCTCAACCAGGTGAAGAAGACCATGCACATTGTAAGACAGGTTTTCCAGGCCATACAAGTTTTGGAATTGCCTTACAAAGTAATTTAACAAGCTCTTAGCATACTGAAGCTGGTGGTGGTTCCGTTGGGAGAGCAAGACTCTGATGGCATAGTGCAATGACACAAAATGCTTGTAAGAAGAAGGAGATAAAATGTCTCTCATAAGGAAAGGGCCAGTATAGACCAGGAAGGTGCGGAATTCCGTAGCTTTCCAGCGCAGCACATCTTTCACTGTACGAGGTTTCCTGGCAAACTCGCATGGGATTCTAATGGCAATTTCCTGGATTCTCTGGTTTAACAGGTTAACTTTTTGGGCCTGCAACCTCACCACATGGTTCCAACCAAGCCAAGAGGAGTTTTCTCATCACACCAAGGCAAACCAAGTGCATATACTCGAAGGGGAAATGAGTTACCATTTTAGTGCTAGGTATCCTCTCCAATGGCGAATTACCCACGTGATGGTCCTCATCTGCTCTCCTGGAGAAGCTGTCATCAGTGCGCAATGGAGCATTGAATTCATCAAAAACAACCCGGTTCTGAATGAACTCCCCCTCAATGCAACACTTTCCACAGCCGAAGTATCCGGTATGGGACTTAATCTGAGCAGCAAAGGCCCGTGCCGGTGCATCGCAGACATAGCACGTTACTGCTACGTCGTAAGTAACCCCATTACATTCCAACCCATTTGCTTTCAGCTCCGTCATCTCTGCCACATACTCCTGGAGATACTCTTCAACTGGTTTGGGTTTCTCCATCCCATGAAAAATGCCTACAGGAAACAGAGGTATTGAAGGGAAATCCTCCAGGCACATCATAATGGGCCAAACCTGACTGCCAGAACTTTTGGCCAGAGGAAGACCATCAATACTGCATTGAAGCCTAATTATCCCTTTCTCCAAAATGCGGGGATTCTCCTCGATGAGAAGGCAAAGGTTCTTCTTTACACCAATATGGCAGTATGACCCGCCCGCTACCTCTCGAATGACTACCCTTCTCGGCGTCCCTAAGAGTGTCCGGCTGTCAGCTGGAAGATTCAGGAAACAGTGATGCCTCCTCAGCAACCGGAGTAGTTCATTAGTTTTCATGGAGTTAACCCCAGAGCTAGCCCAGTGTGCCAGTGCCATTTGAAAGTCCTCCATATCACCATCGGAATGTTCATCAGTATCGGAGATGGCATCATCACTCTCCAAATCGTCATCAGCCTCCACAGCACGAGGTTCGTCATGGGCCTCCCCAGGGACTGCTTCGTTATCAAATTCTAAAGCCCTTTCAGCCTCCAGATTCGGCACATTAGGCTCTCCTTGGGCCTCAGCATCAACTGCCTGGTCATCAATTAATAAGGCTCCTTCCGCCTCCATATTCACCTCTCCAGGATTAACAAGGATTTCATTGCCCTCAATGATATAGGCTCTAACCCTACGTCTCTGTCTTGCACATAAATACTCATAGGGATACAGTCTTCTAGGCATGCTAAACGCAAAAATATAAAAAGCCGGTAAAACAAGAGATACACACCAAAGTTTGGCCAAAGTTTAAGATGTATATCCTGAAAAGTGTTGAGGTCAAACAATTAAGACAGCATTTTAAACACACAGATGATACAAAAACTCTAAAATATACTTCCACGTAATTACCACTAATATTAAGAATCACAACCAATTTCAAGATAACCAGGTTTTATGCTAGTCTACATACTGCATAGCATTTAAAAAAATATGTAGGATGCGATGAGCATGAATATTGGGAAAAATGAATTGTGTGAGAGTTATGAAAATAAGAGGTCGAAGCTTCTCATATCATCAACATTGTTCATATTGATATGACTTAGTTCGTGATTTGGAAAATTGAAATATGGGCCAAGGTACAGGTAGCAAATTGTAGGTATTGTTGAAGTAGAGGATGAAATCAGAAGCTATGTACTGTTTAAACACAGCTGAAATTTAAGTGAATTAGTAACTTGATAGATGAGTTGAATACTAGAAGATATACAAGAACAAGGTATATGTTACGATGTACACATCCTAACATTACATTTCAATATGGTTTCAAAATATATTTAGTGCAAATAATAAGTTTGGACTAAAAGAAGTGACAGCTAAGAAAAAGAAATTACAAACGAAGAAGGGACTTCTTCTGAATACTGAATCAACTGTATGACAAGGCACAATAGCTAAGGAGCACTCTGGCTGGAGTTACCTAATCAAACTTTCTAATTGTGTAAGCTAAGTAGTTTGCAGTCAGCATTGACTAATTTAGCTGAGTAGCTTTGGAACAAGGAAGTAATTTGTACTCCTAAGGGTGGTACACGGTAAGGGGGGAGGTAATGGTGCTTCAGCAAACCCCTTTAAGTTCTTCAGACTTTCCAAAACGATTGAATGTGACTAAACTAACATCAGGTTAACAGTGTTATTCACATATTATCATTCACATGAAAACTTGATTAAATGAAAAACGCATGGTGAACTAAGTCTGAAGACACGAGTCGTGAATTAAGATCACTACGTCCAATTGGTGCAAGTGTAAACTGGTGAACCAAGGCGATTGACATATGAACAAGCAAGACTTCGAAAAGTTGTAACATAGAAGAATAACTATCTTATCTAGCAGTTGCAAAAATATTGCACTGATTGAGCAACGAAAACAAGAGTTAAACGCAGCAACCGCGCTTTTTTCACAAATTCATCACGCATTTTATCTGTGAATAACGCAGTAGAATTGATATGTTGCATTTAAATAGAAGTAACAACTGCTTCCCGGAAGGAAGCAAATGGGAATTAATACCGAGTGCTCAACAACACCTGTTGACATCCATGAAACAGTGACTCAAGTCACTGTAATTATCAATTATTTTGCTAGAAGTACATATTAGCCAACGAAAACTTTTGGGCAAAACGTGAGAAATCACTACCCAGCAACCATAGCATCGACAATATCTACGATATTAGGTATAATATAGTTTCCATTAACATGTTAGGCCATTCCAGTTGATGTCGCTTATCTCACTATAAACTTATACGCAGCAATGGAAATAAGAAACCGTAACATTCGCCATTTATTGCCTTCAATACATCTTTCACGAGGCAATTGCGGAAATCGGGACACCATTTTATGTATTCGACTCCTGTGATAACCAATCAATTACGTCCAAATGGAATTACACTTTCAACATATAGCATATGAGCTCCAGTGGGCGCATGAGTATTTAACGATGTAATTGTTTATTTATACGCAAGTATTATAGTTACCTATTCGTTCATGTAATCCATTTAGTGACTATCATGTCCGAGAAATCAGCTACATCTCCCTTGTTAGAGCTCATTCGGAATACGCTGCCAGTGTATGGCTACAAAATCGGCTAATTAACAATAAACTAGAACATGTGCAGCGAAGATCGGCAAGATATATAAAGGGGCGGTACGTATATTAGCGGAACCAGCCAATGAAATGAATTACAATGATAATCATTGTCAATTCGCCAGTTAAAATTTAGAGATTATCTCCTAAATAAATTCCAAGAAAATATTTTCAGTAATGACGTTAGAAATATTTTGAGAACCCAAACCAACTAACCATGGTAGACTGCCCAAACCAACTATGGTACAATGGGCCATAATCACGAAATTAGAGAAATTGATTGCCGAACACACAGATTCAAAATGTCTTTTCCCATCGTATAATTACGGATATGAATAGCAGTAAATATGCTCAATACGAGTGTATCAATGGCTAGCATTGGTAGCTGCATGTTCGTATAAGGACGTGAAGCTTACCCTAATAACAGCATTATATTGCATGATTGCTTTGATATTATCTTTTTTAAATAGTGCAGTGTACACTGGCATACTATTACTAATCCTTTTCTATGCATGATATGTAGTGCATGTTTGTTGATAATTCACCCCTTGCCACGCACCTTTATGGAGACTTGCCGGGTATTATGTGAGTGTACACTCATTGCTTTATGCGTCCCATAATAAATCCGCTGTACACATTAACTTTACTCATTGCCGGGAATTCAACGTCACTTCATAGTCCACAAAGTAGGTAATAGCGTCGAAAGGGTAATAGCAATACTTCGTGGACATAATCGACCCGCACGAGCTGAGTTATTTGAGACAAATACTTGGGCAAAACAAGTAACGAATACTATCTTTAAAGAGGTAAATAAGTAACAAATTAAAATACAAATGTAAATGGAAACCATACGAGAATGGAATTCACTAGGGAATAAATGCCGAAAATTAAGTCATTTGGGACACGTGGTGTGTAGCTTACAAGCGAAGGCAAAATGATAATAAAGACCCAAAAATTGGCAGGCATAAGCAATAAATAGGTACTTACCTTAAGCAGGTGAAAATAGATGCAGTTTTGTACGCTACTGCAAGAAACAGCAACACCAACGAGGAGGATTAGTGGCGTTTTCGAAACTTTTGTACCACAGTCACGACCACTGAGCTTCAACAACTGGAACAAAGTGAGAGCTGGAGCGGATGTAGCAACGAGGGCTCCTTTCCGGTATCGCCAGGACTTCCGCCGGGGTACAGTCAGTGGAATAACTATAATAATAATTGTCAATCAATTTCGTGTTATTGTTTCTGGTATTAGTAACAATTAAATTTGGTAATAATTAAAATGATTGCTGTGATCATTCAGTCCCCGCATACTGCTTCCTGGAGATAATTTAATTTCGGAAAGGCGAAGTGTTGTCCTCGGTTGCCTCGGAAGTGGAAGGGGTGTACCCTCCAAATATGAAGAAACGAGGGAAACTAAAGGGAAAAGGTTACCGTTTCCCCGGAATCTCCTTTATTTCTTCAAGAGACCGTTTCCCTTGTGCTAGCTGGGTATGATCGGAGCTCGTGCGATGAGGAACACTTCAGTGACCACGAAGAAGAAAGTGGGCATTTTGATATAACAGACAGGTTTCTAATGAAGAACCCGAAGAAGTACCTCGGCCTGCCCAATGATTGGATCCCCATTATCCTGTTGCTGGTACAAAAGACTGGGTGCAGCGAAAAATATGCAAAGCAAACGTTAATGAAAATGAAGCTGAATGACTCCTTCGAGAGATTAGCAGATCAGTTTGGCATCTCAATTAGTTACTCCTGCCGAATTATTCATGTGTGCCTCTCCTAACTTGTTCATTTTTAAAAAACTCTTATTTTCTGGCGTGAAGTCGATGATATAAAAAGAAATCTACCTTTGACTTTTAGGTGGGAGTACCACAATGTACAATCAATTATAGACCGTTTTGAGGTAGAAATTGAAAAACCGTCAGACCCAATTAAGCAAGCCCTCACGTGGTCTGAGTACAAGAAATGCAATACCCTGAAGTATTCCGTGTCCTCCAACCCTGATGGATTCATCAATTTCCTTTCGAAAGGGTATGGGGGTAGGATGACAGACAAGAGTGTAGTTGAGGAAAGTGGTTTTCTTGATTGCTCGAGACCTCACTCTTCAGTGATGGCTGATAAGAGGATTTAAGCATATTGACTTGGCTTTCAGTGAGAGGGGATGTAAATTGGTTAAGCCTACCTCTGTGAGCTCCTCAGTAAAATCAACAAAAGAGGAGATTCTGGAATCCAAGTGTGTAGCAAGCTTGAGAGTGCATATTGAAAGAATTATTAGAAGAATAAGAGAGTTTGAGTTTTTGAAGCCTCATTCTGTGATTCACCATAGTTTATAATTGGTTGCACTGATGATGTGGTTGTTAAATTGCTGCAGCACTTATAAACTTGCAATCACCTATAATAAAATAGAGAAAAAATAACAGTAACATTGTTTTGATTTCTTTGAATCCCCAAAGCAGTTCTCATTTCAGATCACAAAATACTGTCGAAGATTAATAACACACAGGTATATTAAAAAATTAATGCTAATATTGATGAGTTGGCTAAAATTGGAAAAAGTTTTCGGGATTACAAGTCAGTCTATACCTAAATGGTTGTTTGAAGAATTTCTATAAGTTTGTGTTTTTGCAAGTTATATTTTTGTTTTCCAAAGGAGGTTGTGGGGTCATCTTTTGTCAGCTACTTAACCATGTAATGATGAGTCTGATCATTTAATTCCTGTTATAATCTGTAGCTTCCATTAAGACTCTTGTGCTACTTATATTTGATTTAAGAACCAATAAGTTTAGGATATTTTCTCACAAGAGTTCCAATTTCTTGGCTAGTCTAGTCGAAATATGCAGTAAATTTCTCTTGTAATGTTTGATTTTAAAAATGGTGATTGGATTAGAACACTTGGCTAATTTCATCTCTGCCTTTATTTCCACATAATCAGAAAATGGTAGTTTCTACATTGCAATAACTTTATAAACCAATTAGTTAGTTGAATCAGTATGCTGAATAACCCAATAAGCTATCGATATCGTAAAGGATGTCAGTATACATATATGTTTTCATAATATTACTGAATGTTATTGAAAGTATAATACTTGTGTCTCTGTTACTTAATGGAATATATCACCAGGATGTGAGGCCATATGATTTAGATTCCCATAGCTTACCTATTTTCACCTAGCTTTTTTAAATCCCTAGCTCTGTTCAATCCACCTCATTCAAAAAAGGTTCGTTATTAATTAATATATGATAATAAAAAATTATGTTTATGTTATTTTCATTTCTTCAAACTGTTTTCATTTCATTTCACATTATGCCATAGAAGAAAAGTGAGACAAAGGTTCACAAATTTATCTTTCACAAATAAATTCAGGAGTTACAGATTGAAACAATTCGGGGTAAATACTATTCCTCCAATATACCATTGCATCATCGATAACATTCTTTAGGAACACTTCATCTTTGCTCACCCATTTACATTCAACATGTTTATTGGTTTCAAAGGATTCAAGGGACACAGGCAAAAGAGTCCTCTCCACATACCAGTTGCAAGCATTTGCAATTGTATTTGGGTCATATACTTGGGTAGGATATGATCATTTACTAAATGGTTTTTCTGTGTAGAGTGCTTGGATGGGCATTTAATTTCTACAACAAAATCATCTCCAAGAGCATCTGGTGATGCTCCTAAGGCAGGATATTCTCTCATTATGAATAACGCACACCTAGATAATTTGCATTTTAGTTTGCTTTCAGCAACATTTAATACACAGTTTTCTAAATGCAGAAGCCCCCTTTTCATTGCATCAGTCTCATGCCACTTGGGAGCACCTAATACTTGCCTGTTTTTCATCGGCTGGCATCCTATAGCCTTGAGGCTGTTATCCTGCCATATCTAAGCTCTTGCCAATGCATAACTTGGGATTGA
The DNA here is from genome assembly GCA_933228895.1 of Platycnemis pennipes. Classification (NCBI taxonomy): domain Eukaryota; kingdom Metazoa; phylum Arthropoda; class Insecta; order Odonata; family Platycnemididae; genus Platycnemis; species Platycnemis pennipes. The sequence goes on along the minus strand of CAKOGI010000001.1, from coordinate 5,433,191 downwards.
TTCAGTGTCTTATTTGCAGCAAGATCAATCAACTGTTGTGACATTGGACTTTCAGCAAACCTCAAAAAATCAATACATTCTCTCCCTCCATCTTTTGCAAAATTAAAAATCAGATTATGCATAGATAATTCCATCACTTCATTTACCACTGATGTCATTTTTGATAGCTGACAGGATATACTTTTGTTGGAAGCAATCTCTTGGACTTTTTCTAGAAAATCCTCATTTGATGGCATTTTCAGAACCTTAGCCTCTTTTCTGAAGTCCTTAGCTATCGTATGTGGCAATGAGAGCTTTGGCAGAGTCCTGCTAGTTTTGGCTCAGACCAATATGATATGGTTTCCGTAGGAGCTGGCTCCTCACTCCTCCTATGCATCCACATTAGCGTAAGTGTTCGAGCCGGGTTTAGGCCACTCATTTCTTTTGTTTCCTTTTGAATTTCCCCCTTATTCCTTCCTAGTTTGTCGGCGCTCACTTGTCTTGTGTAATAGTGTGTGGTAGCGTCGACAGGTGTCGTTTTGGTTCTTTTAAAATTTGAACCTCGAGCCGAGGTCAGACGAAGTAGATTTTTGGTTGAGTGCAGTTGGAGACCAGTGCAACCCCGGGCCCGGGAGCGATGAATTTCGAAGACGCTAAAGGTAAGTGAGTGCCTTCCTTCCTTTTCCTGCTTCCTCCCTTTCCTCTTCCACATCACGACTCCTTTATTTTTCTCTATCCGATTCACGCCAGACCCATTCCTTTCTCCCTTTTTTATTTTTTTTCGAGTGGAATAAGTCCCGTGATCGAACATTCTGGTGACCCCGACGTGATCGTGGTAATTTATTCGTCTCCTCTTTCTCGATGGGCATTGTTTCGCTTTCTTTATTTAATCCTCATATCTGAACATGCCTGACGGCGAGGAGGTGGTTCGGAAAGGAGTTGCTACTCGGGAGCAGTTTGACTCTCGGCTCAAGTTGTTACGGTTCCAAAGAGAACAATTTGAAGCGTCAATCTCTGTTGCCTACGGGTTGGCGGAGGAATTGGATCTGTCCTCGGATCCGTTGTCAGCTTCTCCTAAGTTTCCAATGTTTCGTACTCGTTGTTTGCACCTTAAAGGGGTGTATGAAAATTTTCTTGAGGCTCAGAGGAAGATATATGAACACTGCCTTCGTTCTAATTTGACGGAATCTTATGAACCTGATCGATTACGCGGTGTTACTCTCGATGAAAGGTATTATTTTATTCTTTCCGTGTATGAACGTTCAGCAATTTCGGCTGTTCAAAATCCTTCGGGCCCTTCTGACAGCTCTACTGAGATGACAACAATTTCTAAGTGTCGGCTACCCACTATTCATGTTCCGCGTTTTTCGGGTGCCTTTATCGAGTGGGAATCATTTCGCGATCTCTTCCGATCAGTAGTTCATGATAGAGCAGATTTAGCACCTATTGAAAAGTTCAGCTATTTGAAGTCTGCTCTTTCTGGAGATTCTTTGGCAATAATCTCTTCCGTTCCCTTTGGGGACACTCATTATCATTCTGTGTGGAAGGAGCTGTGCGATCATTTTGATAACCCACGAGTGCTGGGATTTAATTATTTAGATAAATTGTTGCATTTCAACTCCTCGTCTTCGGGTGCATTGCAGTCCCTTCAGAATTTCTCAAATGTCTTTTCTGAAATGTATTCGGCACTCCTCACTTTGAATATCCCCAACCTTGGGGAATTCATTTTATTCAGACTGGCTGCTAGATCATTAGACCCTGACGTGCTCACGCATTTTGAAGAAACTGTGGCAGACGAGACTTTTCCCTCGGTTTCACAACTTCTATCTTTTGTTAAAAGACGTATTAAACTCTTGCAAACTTCTCGCGGAATAATTGAGAGGAGTTCTCAAGCTCGTAGTTCCAATCTCAGGAGCAAGACCGTAATGTCTACTTCCGTTGGGATAGATCCTTCAAACTCTAATGCATCTTGTCCAAGTTGTGACTTATCTCATCTGTTAGCTGATTGTCCAAAATATTTAAACATGAATTCTGAGCAAAGGGGTAATTTTGTGCGTTCAAAAAAACTATGCTTTAATTGTTTGAGGAGTGGTCACTGGGCACCGAAATGTCAATTTTCGAACTTGCGGTGTCAAACGTGTAAGAGGTATCATCATACCACCCTCCATTCCGTCGTTGAGCATAGGGAGTAGAATACGCGATCGAATGCTCCCTTCGCGGTAGCTAGTAGCCAGCCTTCGCCCTCTGCCCACCTTCCTAGCTCGTCGCCGCCGGACTTATCTTCGAGTCTTCGGTCCGCCGAAGCGATACCACAAACGTATTCGTCTTGCGTTGAATGCGAACTTTCTTCGACTGTTGTCTTAGGGACTGCAGTCGTCAATTTTTTGGATGGCGATGGAAAATTGCAACCTCTTAGAATTATGCTTGACTCGGGTTCTCAGATTTCGGCGATCTCTGTCGATGCTCTTACGCGTTTAAAACTGCCAATGTCTGCGTATCATGGGGCGTTGTTTGGGCTGTCTCAAACCCCTTTAAATCGGCCGGTCGGTTCCGCGACGTGCCGTCTTTTTCCCAAGCATTCTTTCAGTTCTGGGTTGAGAACAAGGGCGATAGTATGCCATAAATTGTTGGGAAGGCTTCCTGGGGTCCCTCTTCCACAGCTCATAAGGAACCATGTTGACCATTTGGATCTGGCGGATCCTCATTTTGACCAGCCATCGCAAATCGATTTTATTTTAGGAATGGATCTTTATCCCGAAATCATGTTTGCGGGACAGAAATCATTTCTAAATGGCGAACTGATTGCAGTAAATTCTATCTTTGGTTGGGTTATTTGTGGCTCTTTATCCGCCCTACCTGTGGAAGAAGGGTCTGGTACCTCGTCGTTCTCCATTGTGGAGGATAGGGAATATTTAGAAAATGATTTGAAAAGATTTTGGGAAGTGGAAGAACTTCCATCTGAAATCTTTCATGACCCAAAAGATATTCAATGTGAACAGCATTTCTTAGAAACTTTTCGAAGAGATGATTCTGGAAGATTCATTGTTTCACTTCCTTTCCTTTCTTTTCCACCTAAGCTCGGGGATTCATACTCTCAAGCGGTTTCGCGTTTGATGAACCTCGAGCATCGCTTAACTCGCCGAAAGGAGTTGCATGTTAAGTATTGTGACTTTTTGAAGGAATACCTTCGTCTTGGTCATATGTCCGAATCAAAATCCCAAGGGAAATATTATATTCCGCATCATGCTGTCTATAACTACGTTAACTCAAAATTTCGTGTAGTTTTTGATGCCTCTGCCCGTACATCTTCGGGTGTCTCACTCAATGATGAATTACTTACAGGCCCTAAGTTGCAAGGCGATATTTTTGATATTTTGTTAACCTTTCGCATCCATAACGTTGCCTTTATTGCAGATATTTCTAAGATGTACCGGCAAATTTTAGTCGCCCCAGAGCACCGATGCTATCAGCATATTTTGTGGCGTGATGATGCGACTCAAGCATTGGTGGATTATGAATTAAATACAGTCACCTATGGAGTTTCTTCCGCACCGTTTTTAGCGATGCGAGCTGTACGTCAATTAGTCATTGATGATGGTCATAAGTTCCCTCTAGCAGCTCAAGTACTCAATACCGAAACTTACGTTGATGATATAGTGACCGGGTCTTCTTCTATCTCCGATGCGCTAATGCTTCGACAGCAACTGATCGATTTATTGTCACTTGGGGGATTTCCATTGAGTAAATGGGTGAGCAACTCCACCGAATTCTTAGCGGGGTTTTCTCCTAATGAAATTGAGCAAACATCAAAATTTGATGCCTTTGAATCTCCCTCGCTCAAGGTGTTGGGTCTAATTTGGATCCCGGCTCAAGATACCTTTTCTTATCAAGTATGTTTCGAAGTCTCAGTGAATTCAAAGCGAAGGCTTTTGTCGAATATTTCTAGAATCTTTGACCCTATTGGTGGGTTGTCTCCCATTGTCTTTTGGGCAAAATGTTTGATGCAGTCAGTGTGGACTTTAAAATTAGGTTGGGACGAACCCCTTCCTGACGTTATTCATTCTCAGTGGAGTGAATTTGTTTCTCAGAGCTCGTACTTATCCCAAATTCATTTGCCACGAAGAATTAACTTCACTGATTCAAAGGTTCAACTATTAGGGTTTTGTGATGCATCAGAGCGTGGCTTTGGTGCCATCTTATACGTCAGAACTGTGGCATGTTCCGGGGAAATTAAGGTTTCTTTCTTAACTGCAAAATCGAGAGTTGCACCTTTGAAAACTATTTCTTTACCAAAACTAGAATTACTGGGAGCTTCATTGCTCGCAAAACTCGTGAATAGAGTATGTGACGTATTTACAAATCGTGTTCATTTTGAGGAAATGTATGCGTGGTCTGATTCACAGATTGTATTATCTTGGCTAAGGCTCCCGCCACACCGGCTAAAAACTTTTGTTGCGAATAGAGTTAATAAGATCAATCAACTTTTGCCTAATTGCTCTTGGCGTCATATAGAGTCCGGTCAGAATCCAGCGGATTGTATCTCACGTGGTCTGTTGCCAATGCAACTTCTGGAGGCAAATTTATATTGGGAAGGGCCGCAATTCTGCAGATTTGACACTGGGTTTTGGACTCCTGACGTTGAATGTGAATTGCAACTTTCATTCCTCCCAGAGATTAAGCAGCAAGGTTTAACTTGCAGCGCTATTTGTGAGCAGAGTGATCCTCTTGAATGGATAAAACGATATTCCTCATTTATAAAAGTTGTCAAAGTAATGTCTTATGTTTTGAGGTTTGTAAAGGCTTTCAAGGGAGTACGTTTTCCTCCTAATTCCCCTCCATCCAGCACAGAATGGCAGGAGAGTCTGTTGAAATTGGTAAAATTAATTCAAAATTTTCATTTTCAAGGGATTTTAGTGTCCTTACGAAAGGGAAAGAGCTTATCAGGCTCGATAAGAAGCCTTCGTCCAATTTTGGACTCTCAAGGCTTAATTCGTGTGGGGGGTCGCCTTCGTCATTCATTACTTCCAGCAGCGGCGCGTGAACCTCTATTACTTCCTTCTGATAATCATTTTTCTATTTTGGTAGTTCGTCATTACCATTTAGTGTCATTACATGGCGGTCCAAGGGCCGTGGAAGCAATTATATCGAGACAATTTTGGATTCCATCGCTGCGAAAAATCATCCGGTCACAAATAGCTAAATGCGTTACTTGCCTCCGGTATAAAGGGGCCACTCAACACCCTTTAATGGCTGATTTGCCTGCTGCACGCGTTGTCCCTCAACAACCATTTCTCTTTAAAATGAGTAATAGATGAAATGCAGCACATTCAAAGGCGTATGTAGCCTTATTCATTTGTCTTAGTTGTAAGGCTCTCCATTTAGAGCTAGTCACAGCTCTATCAACTGACGCATTCGTCGCCGCATTACAACGTTTTATTGCTCGTCGGGGAATCCCTTCAGTCATTTATTCAGACTGTGGCACAAACTTTGTGGGGGCTAATCGATTATTGTCAGAATTCTATAAATTTATTCGGTCTAGTTCTCACAAGGAATCCTTGTTGTCTTTCCCCCATTTTTTTGTATCGAGTGGAAATTCAACCCTCCTTCTGCTCCCCATTTTGGGGGATTATGGGAAGCCGGCATAAAATCGGTAAAATATCATTTGCGTAGAGTTGTCGGGGGACATGCCCTTAATTTTGAAGAATTTTCCACTTTATTATGTAAAATCGAAGCAGTGTTAAATTCTCGTCCTCTGACTCCGCTCTCTTCCGATCCTTCGGAAATTAATTTTTTGACTCCTGGACATTTTCTTGTCGGTCAGGCCTTGCTGGATTTACCCGGCAATCAATCCTCAGATCCCCTTCCTCTGCCAGTCCGTTGGCAATTGGTTGAACAGATGAGAAACCGCTTTTGGAGAAGGTGGTCACAAGAGTACTTACACACTCTTCAACAACGGACTAAATGGTCTCAGGCCTGCCCTAATCTAAAATGTGGGGATATCGTTTTAATTCGGGATGCTAATATCCCACCCTCTTCGTGGAGGATGGGCCGGGTAACCAAAACGTTTCCCGATTCGGAAGGAACCGTCCGAGTAGTCGAGTTGCGTACTCCATCTGGCCTCATGATAAGGCCTGTGGTGAAGCTAGTGCTTCTACCCATTGAAGAGTAGCAACTTCAATCCTTCCACCAACTCCTAGAAAGTATTTTTTTTTTCTCCTCTTCAGTGCTTTGTTATTTTTATTTTCTCCGAGTGAATTATCGGGGTAATTCACGGTGGGCGGGATGTTCGAGCCGGGTTTAGGCCACTCATTCCTTTTGTTTCCTTCGTTCTTTTTGAATTTCCCCCTTATTCCTTCCTAGTTTGTCGGCGCTCACTTGTCTTGTGTAATAGTGTGTGGTAGCGTCGACAGCTGTCGTTTTGTTTCTTTTAAAATTTGAACCTCGAGCCGAGGTCAGACGAAGTAGATCTTTGGTTGAGTGCAGTTGGAGACCAGTGCAACCCCGGGCCCGGGAGCGATGAATTTCGAAGACGCTAAAGGTAAGTGAGTGCCTTCCTTCCTTTTCCTGCTTCCTCCCTTTCCTCGTCCACATCACGACTCCTTTATTTTTCTCTATCCGATTCACGCCAGACCCATTCTCTTTCTCCCTTTTTTATTTTTTTTCGAGTGGAATAAGTCCCGTGATCGAACAGTAAGCATGCTGGTAGCCTCCTAAAAATGGGAACATACAAAATGGATGTGAATTGGCAACAGAACAGTTTTTATTGGGCATTAAATGTGCTCTCATCATTTCCCAAACCAGTAATTCTTATATACCATTGAAAACCAACCATATATCATACTATATTCTTAATTTGTATTAATTCATTGCCATAAATCAAGCCTGCAAGTGATCTCATGGAAACCATTCCCCATTACCTAAAAATGTGCTCTTAATGAAAAATTCATGGCATTGAAATTATTTTTCTGGTCATTGTTAGAATGAAGTATGTTCTGATGCATCCCCAGTGTATAGTGTCATTTTGGATCTCGAGTCAAGATCCAACCTCAGGATTTAAACGCTAAAGGCAGGGTTAGCCCTGATGATGGATATCGTGTCGAGTTCATAAGCATTGGCAGCAATGAGAGAAGTGACCCTGTGGGTAACGCAAATAGAATTCAATGACATTGTCAGAATTTTTTGAGTCAGAGTATTACAAAGCATCACTACTCCCCAAAACCGAGATATTACATTCACCGTCATTTTCATTCACCTACGAAAATAAATATTTACTTGGCTCATAAATGGACTGCATTAGACTAGTGAAGTTGGGCATGATACCTCACAGAGTTCATTTGAAGAATTTCTTTGTCATCAACCCTAAAAGTTATTAAATGAAGCATACACAGGTTTAGGTGTTGCCGAGCTTTACATTAGATCACCGAGTACCAAGAGGGAGCTTGTTACCTCGATGTGCTTAGTTGGTTTTGTTTATCAGTTGGAAATGGGATGCTGTAGCCAAATTATTTTCACTGCCAAACCATAATATGACTCAATGACTTAATGAAAAGCAAAAGATACCAAGAGATAATAATTCGTAGAAGATATATTCATATAATGTAGACCAGTAAAGAAAATAGTGAAAATGATTGTATGGAGCGTAGTGCTTAACAGTGGTAGACATGGTGGGTGAGGAGACTGCTAGAAGAGAGATAAAGAGAAGACAGAAGCGAGCGAGTATTAATGGGTGAGGGGATGCTTAAAACCGTGACGCTGAGGGAAGGGTACATGGATGAAGAGTAATGGGCCTTATTTGGAGCTGAAGAATGAAATTCTAAGTGATAAGGGGGGCAGTTCAGGGTGATTATTAGGATGTTACATGTGAACCTACTTGACTTGCAGATTAATTGTAATAATAATGGTTGGCACAAGAATATGATCCATCGACAATACCTATGTGATGTTGCCTCTGACACCTGAAATTGTTGAATCAGCAGACATCCCATGTCACCCTCATTTATGACATTAAGCCAGAATTTAACAATGTAACCATTTTCCTAGCCCACTTCCTTGTACTAATTATAGCAATGGTAATATATTTATTGCCACATTATAACATTTTTCTCGATTCACTTCTCCAAAGGCTTATACAGATAATGCAAACAAAAACTATTCATTTGTTCACCACCACACAAATTGTTGGTATAGGAATTGTGAAATATGAAGAATAAACAAGCACAACATAACTGGCAATATCCATGACTGTTTATAACTACAGGAATATAGCATATATTAACTTAACACACAAACTGTCTAAGCAGCTTTAGGTAATTTCTTCGGCTTTCATTGTAAGCTAGCTCTCTGCTAAACTAACCTGAATCTAAATAAACTAACCTGAATCAGTACTCTCTAGATCAGACCTGATTTAGTAAGTCTGACTTACTCAATAAGTTTTTTGTGTTCAGAAACCAGAGAGATCAATTGTTCATAGAACCACAGTGTTGCAAACCAATTCCAAAGAAATATAATGTTTACTTTGCTAATCACAAACTAACACTTACCAGTGGATGCTGGGCAGTCAAGACAGTTCAGCTCCTTAACTGTTTCCTCTTTTTCGTGCATAACGAGGGTAACATTATACGATTTGCTTCGTATTTGATGTTCCGGGCAATTCACTATGCACTCTGATCTCACTCGCTTCACTGTAACGTGGCCGATAGCAGAATCGCCGTAGTTCTCTCGGGCTGTCCTAATGAGTGGTAGTCGAGGAGGAAATTAATACCATTTCTTACATGCTAATTAAACTAGCAATGAATGCTATATTCCTTGCATTACGAAGTTAAAATATTTCTAGCTGAAACTTGGTAGCATGCAATAAGATATTAATTTTGGGAGGATGAACTTACCTCTTCATTTTTGTACCTCCGACCTTGTCAGCATTAAAGCGATCATCTCGTCTTATAAACTCGTTAAGAGTAATTATGTCCAAGGCTGGTAGATTGTTAGAATCAGCTTTAACGAATTCTTGATCCATGATATTGATACTACTAAAGAATTATCGTACACACAATGATGAACACAATGTTGAAGCGTCTTACTCAATGAATCTTTAAGACTTTACTTTAGCGACTTCACACAAAATAATAGTATACACTCCTACAACACCAGAAGGTGTAATGATTTACATGTTACACAAAAAAATTTTACCCATACCACCAAAGGACCCCGTGCAATGTGTACAAAACTATATAATCAACTACCTGCCTATATAAAATGTGAAGATAGAATACCTGTTTTTAAAAAAATGGTTTTTACTTACCTTGTAGAAAAGTGTTTTTACAGTGTCAAGGAGTACTTGAGTACGTAACTGTGATGCCTCACATTTTGTAACATTTTACATTTGATATGTATATATTTCAAATTAATTTTTGATGTGAAATGTCCTATATACCTGCCTGGTTTGACTAGTGTATTGTATCATGTGGACAAATAAAAATTCTATTCTATTCTATTCTAATCAGCAGTAGTCGGCTCGGTTGACATGAATAAGTAGTGACGTCATCCGACCTGCACCCAATGAAAAGTAGTTTCGTGGCGCATAACATTTCATGACAAAATTCATATTTTATAATTAATACAGTAATTTAATGCTTTATTTTATTTGCCATGTTTAATGAGTTTTATACTCTGAAGCTCATATACTAACGCTTGAGATCAATAATTTAACGATATAATTTTTAGTTCAAAACCCCATTATGAGTTATTTCTATAATGTCGTTCTTCTCTTTACTTGGCCTCACTCATTTATAACCACTTCTGATCACTACCCCATTATGTCTCCATCCCTGCGACATATTGGTGACAGATGTGGGGTCGAGTGGTGGGCTGCGAACATCGTCAACAGGGATTATACTAGACGGAATAATGATCTGCGGAAGTTGTGCAGATTGATTATCCAAGTTAAGCCGATTTTAGTACATTTTAATGCCAATCCAAAGTGGCACGAATACTTCTCGTCCTTTTCATATCTTTGTTTATTCTCAGTCTCAGATAAACTGGATGAGTCCCTTGAATTCGAGAGGGCCCATTTTCCCTCTCTTTTTCCTCTTTTCCAAATTTTCTGACCGCTGGGCACCCTGCTTCAGGCCCTGATAACTTTGTCCCCCGGGCTCCCCACCCACCACGGAGCCACACATTCAGGACGCCGCACCACAAACCGGTGCGGTCGCCAGGGCTACCCGAGGGGATATAGCACCCTAGAGGTGGTTGTCTGTTTCGGGTTGGGTCTTCGATGCACGAGCCCACCAAACCCGTGTACAGGCCCTGTATTAACAGAGGTTGGCCAAGTGAAAGGCAGGCGCCATTTTTCGGACGACGGGCCACTGATTTTACATGGCCGCTTATGGACGTACGGAAGTAGATGGTCAATTTTAGCCAATTTTCTCCATGTCATCCCATTGTAATGACTTATAAAACATCTACAGATATATGAGAGAAGTTTGAAAATTAAAAAAATGACAATTTTGCATAAACTCGGCCAATGGTAATAATTCGGGAATAACGCATTGGTGAAGGATACGGAGCCGAAATGGGCACTGCCCGGTCAGCACAATGGCAACAGAAAGCTGTCATTACTTATACTGCCGGCTAATTCCCATTTATAGTTATCGTATCCGGGGTTAGCATAAGGGATTTCCCGGCAACATGAAAAATAATCGAGGCGTGGAACCTTTTACACTGCACTGAAATAATGCTGTAAGAACTGAGACTGTTGAAAATGTGCTCTGTATTCATATCATAGGTACAATGGGCTGAAGACAGCGTATGAGTGCAGCGATAATCAATGATAAACATATACTTTCACAGAAGAGTTAGATATCCAAATGAACCCGTTTCCATTACGGGTAATTGAATATAACTAAAGGATTGCCTACACTTAGCAGCGCATCGCAAAACCCACATCATCATGATTTACAAGCCGCTCATTGACATATGGGGGACAGACTTGCACTACCACCACTCATTCAATCCCTTGATTGGCAGCTCTCAATGTGCCCGTCTAATGCTAGTTTCCTCACTTCTCCATAATTACAGTTAAGACTTGCAACGCAGACCTTTAAAAGTCCCCACCCCGAAATAACATGTCAAAGGAGGTCCAAAAACCGAAAATAATGCACGATTATGCAGTGCCTTCCTACAAACTTCTAAAACTTGTCTTTACCTAAAAAAAAAGTCGAGGGTCAACACGAAAGAAGAACCCAATGACATAGCAGTAGTACAACAAAAGGGTCAAATCGCAATAACTTAGTGGCAATGAATATAACAAAACAGCCTTGGGCTAATGACATCTTTATTGACTCAAAGCTGAAACACCACTTCTCCGTGGTAGCAAAAATACCACACATCAGCATACACATTCGAGCACACCATAATTTAAGAAATTGTGGAGAGTACAGGAAAAGGAAGTAGGTACACCAACATAAAAATAGACATGCAATAGCAATTCTTCTAGGGATTATCCCTCCTCTATTGCTTATTAATACTATTGGCAGCTATGAAGGAGGTGGTGGACACATGGCTCCATCCATCCATGGCACCATATTCGGAGTCCAGAAATAATTGAGTTTGAAAAGAAATATCTTACCATTAGCACAAAGAAAATATATGAATAACAAGATTCTGGCTAAACTTAATATCGAAGGAAACATGCTTATAAATATTAAGTCAGCGAAACAGCATTAAATATGGTCATCACGTTATGCAATATGGGTCATAGAGATGGTGGTACATATAAACCAACCAGCTAAAACATTTTCTGTGATCCATTGTCCCATCTATATTGCTGCATTTATTAAGACATTTATAGTCTTATATTCCTATACAAGTTCCAAAAACGATGTCTATGCCCTGAAAAATATGATAAAAGATAATTTAATAAACTTTCTTATAAATTCACACCACATAGTCATAGTATTAAGGTTAAGAATGCAGTGCGTGCTATGCATTTGTGGATATGCCAATTACCAATTGCGGAAAACATATGTCACAACATATGTAGAACCTTGCTAGCATTAAACTGTAGAAAATTTTCAGTATTGTTAAGAACTTCATATCATTCAAAAAAATCATAGCAATTAAGCAAATCCAAATGGCTAAATGTCAAACATAACACAGATCTTACATGACTAAAATCAAAAAGGAAAATAAAAAAAATCATGTTTCTTTGCAATTCCTTGAATTCATTATACAATCAAGGTCATCAGATATCCATTCAAATTCTCCAACAGGAGTTTCTTGTATGTTGTTCACATCTGAAGTAGAATGAATGACAAATAAGAAAAAATAATAATTTGCGCTTGAAATTCAATGTACTAAATATAAGACCTTGTTCCTACCAATGACGTGAAGGCTTATTACATGAAAAACTCATTGAGGTCAGGGACTTGAGGAGCAGTAATTCCTATTAGACATTGCTCAGAAGTCATTTCAAAAGACAAGCAAGGTCGCCACCACCCCAAACCAATTCATGCAGAATCAAATGACCAACATGGTACCATAGCAATGACACCTGGCAATGAAAAAAACACTATCCGCAATGTATGGGTAGTCCACAAATGACTGAAATTGAAAAGAAATGTATTACCAAAAGATAACATGAATATAAGTATTCTCCCAAACCTTTAAGTGAAAGGAAACAATACCTGCATGAAGCCAGGAAAAGAGAATGAAATATGGTCATCACCTTATGCAAAATGGGTCTTACAGATGGCTGCACACATAAACCAACCAACTTAAACCATTTCTGTAATCAATAGAAACATAACAATGCTGCATTTACTAAGAAAATTATGGACTTATACTCCAATACTAGTTCCAAAGACGACGGCTGAAAAATAAGAAAAAAGATAATTTAATAAGCATTCATATAAATTCATACCACACATTCCTGGGACTACCACATAAGGATACAAGGTATTTATTCACCTATGCATATGCCGATTACCTATTGCAGCATATCTATCTATTTATAAGACGCCTAAGCGACACAGTCTCTCATTCCTGAAACAAAGAAATATTTTAATATTCCATTCATGACCAAACAAAGTCAAAAATTAATATATAACAAGGAATAGAACTTACATTTCCAAGAGAATCTCCATCCTAACTTCAAAAAAAGGCCCCTTTAGTATATGTGCATCGTTCAAGTTATCCATCAATGTCAGTTTATTGCAAGCATCATTCCGCCAAACTAAAGCAGCAGAATCAAAATGTCGTAGAAGACCATCACTTTTACTTTTCCAAAGCAATGCATGTAAATATCTAAAAACATCATATAAATCTGTCTGGAGCCAGCAATAATGTTGGGCATCAAACGACATACATATTTACATAAAATACTATGACATGGATGTTCATCCTTCAATAGCCATCACCTGTAATGAGAAGAAAAGTATGATAAACACTTAAATCTCATGAAATGCATTCAAACAACCAGATCATTGTCAATTATGTACTTACCAATGAAATTCAGCCTCGGTTTAGGACAACTGTATGGGGCCAGCCGTCATGTCGAGCCTCACAATACATGTAAACACTTAAACACATCAAAAAATATATGACAGAAACATCATGTAGATCTGTCTGGGGCCAGCAATAATGTTGGGCAGCAAATAACATACATATTTACATAAAATGCTATGAAATGGATGTTCATCCTTCAATAGCCATCACCTGTAATGAGAAGAAAAGTATGATAAACAAATTGAGGCATCCTGAAAGTTTTCAAAATAACCATTAGTCATCTTGATCACAAGGGAAAAAAATACTTTGCTGGTCCACAGGATATGATTTATTGCGACCGGTTTCGATACAGCGTATCATCATCTGGCCAGATGATGATACGCTGTATCGAAACCGGTCGCAATAAATCATATCCTGTGGACCAGCAAAGTATTTTTTTCCCTTGTGATCACCATGAAGGAGTTCCACAAAGTAACGCCACCCACCATTGCATTAGTCATCTCTTTTAGTCAGAAAACGGAGCAAACATACTTTTAGCTTAAAAATTATGTCTTAGGTCACATTATGCAACCTACCTCTATCTTATACTAGCGATCTCTATCCTCATCGCCACACTTTTACTGCCCCTCTCCATTCTCCTTTCTTGCTTCTTCTTGTGTTTTATTTCAGCACCCCATAGCCTAAGCCGAAATCTGGAAAACCGTTGAAGAAGTTTTGGCAGTATGTGGTGAGATTCAGCGGCTACAGTTCCGAGTCTCTCAGCGATGCTCATGAACTCCTTTGTCAGCATGGTTGTGTTGACATGGTCCCAGTCAGATTGCTGAAGAACCCTTCACATTCAAACAGTAAATCGAAGCACGACTCTGAGATGTATGTCAAAGCCCCATCCGAGAATGACCTCAGTTTGATAAGCTCATGGTGAGGCAAATCCAAACTGTAATCTTCTGCTTTTGACAGGGACTTGACGCATACTTCACAGACCCTACGCTTCTCCCTTACCCTTGATAGAAGGTAGCCACCGACATAATATAGAACATTTAGTTCTGACAGAGTAAGAGCAGTGGGCCCCACCAGCCACTCTTCTGGAATTTCCAGAGAAGACCCCTTCTCTGTCTTCTTTCTCCTCTTTAGGTCTCCTATGTCAGTGACTGTCATCATCATCGTAGCTTCGGTTGCAGCTGTATTTTAGGTATTGGCTGACACTGGCCAGCTTAATGTCAACCTTCACCATGGCTGCAGTGGGAAGAACGTGACGTCTTCGCAGGTTAGAGAAGTAATTCTCTAGACAGTCCTGGGAGAAACGTGAAGTCAGCAGGAAGGCCCATGACATCTCATGGAGGTACATATGCTGCAGGCTCAGCATAGTCTTCGTTGCCAAAATCAGCCCACTTTGGCATGGCTTCCATGTCCCCTTCCTGCCAAACTTGCATGTCTGAAATACAGTGATGCATACCTTCAGGAAGGATATTGCATCATTGTACGCTGCTTCATTGGTCAAGCTGAGGGCAAGAGTTGGAGACCTTGATGTCATCAACTGGAACCACCGGTCCACTAGGGCAATGAACCAACCTGTAGTCTCCATCCCAGCATCATGCCCTTCAAACTTGGCCAGGTAGACCAATCCTGTACTCACTCTGTGGCTTAAGACATTCCTGGCTATCCCCACCTTCATTTTATCAAGATGTCCCAGGTCGATATTAGAGTCATCTAACTTGTGCGCTAGTTTAAGCTGGCAGGCATGTTGATGCTTCAAAAGTACATCTAAATGTCTAGCACCAACTTTATCAGTTGGAAGACCAAGGCTGTTCTTAACATCCTCAGCAATGGTTATGAAACTATTGCTAAGCAAAGCAGACCGGATGTTCTTGTATAAATGAGGAACATCCGGCATAAAGAACAGCCTCCTAGAGGCATCACAGGGATGAGGGCAGCTGTTCACAGTTTGGCTGTATTTCCCCACAACAATGCCAAAAGATTTCCTGACAGCCTGATTCGAGGCCCCCATATCACACGTAACAGTGGAAACCCTCAGCCCTATTGCCTCTGCCTCCTTGATGATGGAGATGATCAGTGGGTTGAGACTGGCCCCATCCACTTTGTCACCGGTGAAGTGGTAACCCACAGCTTGCTTCCACCTGCTAGTTACGCCACTGAGCATAAAAGCCATAACCTTCGTTGCTATGCCACTGTGCCCAGGAAGTGTGACTTCACCAATGAGAGACTTGCTGCTCATGTCAAAGTCCCAGCCAGGAGAAATGGACATTTCATCAAATACCAATGTGCACTCTCTTTCCTGTACAGCCAAGCATTGTACTTTCACTGCCAGCAACGAAAAAACATCAGTCAGCACACCTGGCTGAAAGTTCAGATGCTCTATTTTCCTCCTCAAAGTCCTTAGGGAAGGCAAGGTGTAGCCCAGCTTGAGAATTTCCTCATAGCCTTTGCTCCCACAGGCAAATCTCAAACGGAAGGCTACATTCAGGGCATCATCATCCCACTTCTTGGTCGACTTCTTATGAGAGGGAATTGGCTGTTGAAGTCGTTTACCTTTTCTTTGTAGTACCGCAGGCTGTCCCGGCAATTCTTCAGCTTCCTTTTAAATGCCATAAGTTGTCTCTGCTGAGTTGCCACCAGTGACTGGAGTCGAGACACCTCAATGGCATTGACTTCACATGCCTTGGTGCACCTCTCACTGAATTCCAATTTCTGGGGCGGAACCTCAAAATTGACCCCATCCAAATTGAGGTTATACTCGTGTCAGCAGAAGATTGGATGATCTCAGCATCATTGCAGGGTGGTAATGACTCTTCATTAACCTTTGGTCATCTCTTATGGAAGTATTTGATGGAAAACAACCTGTGACCCCATTCACAGGTAATTCCTTATCTACCACCAGAGCAGGAGTGCCTCGTTCCACAAAGTCTTTGGAGTAACAGTGGTCATGCAGAACTCCAAAGGTAGCCGGAATTTTTTTGTTAGGGCTCCCAGAAGTACTGCGGCACCGCTTCTTAGGAGCACGTCGAGGAACAGGAGCCTTTCTGTGAGAAAACAGAGTTGGAACAGCAGAACGTTTAAACTTCCTCTTACCATCCACTCTAGTTTTCTCCCACTGATCTGCGGTGAAGTGATCCTGAAAATAAGCAGTGATCAGTTAAGCATTATTTTGCAAAGTTAAGGCCAATAATTTTCTAGGATATGCTCACAGAGCATCTACAGTAACAGAGAATACACCTTGGGCATCTTGAATATGGATTATGTGAAAGATGACATACGAAACCACTCTGTCATCTTTATACCGAAAACCCTGGGAGACAAGAACTGGTAGGTAACAGTGGGTGTATTTTCACCACCATGCAATATACCATATTAGAACTAAGGCTATTGATACATTGTACCACCTATCAATATACCAAAAATAAGTTTTGAAGGGCAGCCTGCATGGTTTTCCTATGAAGTAACATACCTCATACTTCTAAATTACAATAAACAAGTGTAGTGCCTACGTTATGAAGGAAAGGAAGATGATGTCAGGGCACGGCTTTTTAATACCTGAATTGCTAAATTTCCTACGGCTTGCAACAAAATTAAAGTTTGGCATTGGTTAGCACGTGTGTGTCAATGTAATCATAAGATGTAATAACAGCTGGAAAGAGTGATTAATGGTCTTCACACAAGTAATAAATCCACAGAATTAATCTTTACTCTAGTTCAAAGTCACCAAGGTACTGTAAATATTGTAAGTCCTGTTATAATGTATTAAGAATAACATCATCAGATACCATCATAAACTAACATATATTCTAATAAAGTTAATACAAGTAACACTATTGACATTACCTAAGGTGAGAAAACAAGGCAGGTGGTGACATTTCACAGGCATGTGCTACTCTACGGATACACTTGCTATGTCGTGGAGACCGTAGATATTGGAACACCTTGAGCAAAGTAAATGTGCAGACCTACGAGGGCTACACGGGAAAGATATGGGGAGTGCTATCAATTGTTCAAAGCAGATGAAGAGATCTGAGGGCAAATGAAATAAATAGCTACACTACCAATCATTAGAGCTAATTATAAGGTCTCAAGGGCAGCTCATATGGTTTTTCTAGCCGCTGAAGTATTGTAAATATCACACTCCCTTGGTAATATATATATTTGAGAATAACACAATACAGATACATTCATTACTTTGACAAAACTGAAAGCCACCATATTCAAAGCAGTCATCGTTTTTTGTATACACGACAATTTTGCTAGATGCTACCATATACTTATATCACTAGAACCACTCTCCATACATGCACACAAACAGAACTATATGAACTACATTCTTTCACTTACTTCACAAAGGTAGGAAGCGTACGTTGCTCGCCAGTGTTTCCTGTTCACTCTAGCCTCCCATTCCTTCCTCCTGGCTGGGTCTTTCGGAAAAACACTCAGAATTTTCCCATCGGAAGGCCTATTTGAGCACCCATAGGCTGGCATTGCGATGAAGAGTGTCGCTAAGAAAATGAGGGGATAGAATTATTTTAAGTGAAGACAAAACAAGCACGTCACTGATCATATTTAAGAAATGCATTACAACTCACAGAGACCGTATCGCATATCACAATTAGGCTACTTACCTGCCTACTGTGCACTTCACATGAGTCACTAAACCAATATAAAAGGCAGAATTGTAAAATAATGCCGGATTCATAACTGTTTCCAACGTTCACAACGACAGTTTATCAAAAAACGAGGAATGAAGAATAGGTACGGACAATAAATTGTTTTAAAGTAGATTACTGACCTCGTGAAGCATATGCACGTGCCTCTATTGAAAATTACATATGAGAAAATTACAAACTCCATGATTCCCACACCCTTTATCAATGAAAGAAAACACGAAGCTTCGCTGTGGTTGTGAAATACGTATGCGTTCTGACCGTGCCGTCACCTTATCCCTTAATACGTAGACGTCCATTAATATAATTCCGGTATCGTGAAACAATTACAATCAAATGCTTACATGATTGTATTTCCTCATCGATCAACATAGAAAGGAATTCCTTTTAAATATTTAAATAACGGGGTGATTCTCTCGAGGCTGTGAAGTACTTGGGCGTTCTAACCACGAGGTCTGATTTCCCTTAATCACGCTTATTACTCAGAAAATAATAAATTAATATGATAAGAAACGTTTAAAATGAAATGCATAAATAATTACCCTTATTCATCAATTGCAAATAGGAAACAAAGAACGGAAAGAGTCACGGTGATTGTCAACTACTGATGTCCTGGCCACGCCGTCTTAATTCTCACCAATCACATATATGTCTTGGCATATAACAAAATTAGGGATCCACTAACACAAATCAATCGAAAATATTCGGGTTATGTGTTGCTATCCAACACAAAATCGAAAATTACCAGGGTGCTATGGATCGTATTCCAAGCGCATCATTTAACATAGCATAATACTACGGAAAATCCAGTGAAAACTCATTTTAAACCGTTAAATCGATACAGCAGTGTTAGCGCTCATGATTTCAGCAAACATTTGTCGTACTTACCATTACAGTGAAGTATATTGGTAAAATTGCAATCACCTTCCCTTCACTTCAATGTGATCCACAGGGTGGCTACTGATATCCAATTTTCAAATTCCCTGACTATTCCCTGACTTTCATTATTCATTAGTCATAGCAAAGACAGTGTTTTTCGTGTGCTGAGGAATCAGGCTATCAAAAGTCCATCAACCTTTTGGGAGCTTACTAAATGCAAGCATCCAGGTTTAAGCAATCTTGGATATAATTTACTTAATGCCCCTGCATCTTCTGCACAGCTTGAAAGAGTGCTTAGTAATTCAGGGTGGCTACTGATATCCAATTTTCAAATTCCCTGATGGCCTTACCAATTTCCCTGACCGATCGCCAAAATATCTGCTATTATTGAAATATTTTATTTCTGCTGAATTAAATTTTCGTCAAAGCTCAGAAAATGTAAAAAGCTGAAATCAATACATTAAAAGCTATAAGAATGAAAAAATACATTAAACATTCACAAATGTGGTGAAAAAGATACTTTCGAGATATGACAAAGCTGACACCAATATCCTTCTGTCCGTAAGCATATCGTCCACAAGTACGAAGCAATCGGAAGCCAGGCACGGAATTACTACTGCGTCATCAGGCACTTCTCAAAAATACTGAAAGAACTTGTCGAAATAATGAGGGTAAACAGCGGAGAGGATCTCAACGTACTAAGTGCCAGAAATCAGCACATGAATGAACTGGTGGCTAAGGAACAAATTGACATCGCCGATAAAAATACCGTTCGTGTTGTGGAACCAGAGACTGATGGTGAGGAACATTTCCAGTTGATTCGTCAAAGAAAGGGATACCCCAAGAAAAGATTCGCCGTATTTGGCAGCAATGTGAATGACACAAATCAAGAAAATTGTTTTGGTGTTCCCCGTAGAGCGTGGTTTTACCTGAGCTGGGTGAATTCCGGAACCACAAGTGATTTCATAGTGAATCACCTAAAATCAAGATTCTCGGGCGGTGATTTGAAGAAATTGCTAGAAA
This sequence comes from Platycnemis pennipes, assembly GCA_933228895.1. Lineage (NCBI taxonomy): Eukaryota > Metazoa > Arthropoda > Insecta > Odonata > Platycnemididae > Platycnemis > Platycnemis pennipes. The sequence continues at coordinate 5,413,143 of CAKOGI010000001.1, read as the reverse complement.
TGAAAGTGGTTGTTCTTTCAAACTCGGTGCCGATTATGCCCTAATAGAGGACTGGTACAAAAAAGATACTTGGCCAGATGGTCTGCCAATCAGCAAATTTAGTTTTAAACAAAAAAGTGAAATGAACGATCAAGAAATGGGTTTGAACAAATCGTCTGAATGTTCGAGGATGGAAGGGCGAGAAATTGTGAGTGTATAAGCATGGAGAGAACTTTGTGATCCAATACTGGCAGCTTGAAGCACCAACCTCCTCACTAGATCACTCCTCAACTCCAAATTTATAATTTACAGCTCCAGATAAAAGGTAAATACGTTTTGGGTAGGAAAAAGATCTTAAACTTCCTCTCCAAAAATATCCAGAGCCTCAGAAATAAAATTCATGAGCTTGAACTTTTAATGAACAATGAATCAGTTGATGTACAAGTTCTTTCTTCAAAGTGAAATAAATGTGTGCCATTGATAACTTTAATCTAGTGACCTCCTATTCTCGGGTGATGCATAAATGTGGTGGGGTTGCAATATACTGCAGACCTGACATCAAAATGAATAATTTGTGCCTTGAGGGTTCTATTGAAAAAGTGTGTGAATGCACTATTGAAGGTCAAACATAAAAAATCTGCTGTTTTTTTTCTATATATCGGCCTCCTGTGGCTGTTTTTTTGTTGATTTTCCACGTGCACTTATCACTTTCAGTGCGGATGACCCACCATGTGAAATAAATCATACTTCAAATGTTAGATGGCACACTTCACCTACAATGGAGTTATTTTTTATTATATACTGGCTTTACCTGTGACCTAAACATTTACCTGGAACAATTAGTTTGGAATTCAGTTCATTTTTAGTTCTTCATGGAGAAATAATTTCACAAGCTAGTTCCGAATTTTTATCTTTTTTTTTACTAATATAACGTTAAGAGTTACCCTTTAATGTGCGTCCTTTTTACTCTTTATTATCGAAAGTTCCGTTCTCGAATTGGTGATGGTTGTTTTCATGCTGCATAAGATGTTTTTTCACTTTCAGGGTGGCTACTGATAACCAATTTTCGAATTCCCTGACTTTTCCCTGATTTTTCCCTGATGGCCTTACTAATTTCCCTGACCGATCGCCAAAAGCTCTGCTATTATCGGAATATTTTATTTCTGCTGTATTAAATTTTCGTCAAAACTCAGAAAATGTTAAAAGCTGAAATCAATACATTAAAAGCTATAAGAATGAAAAAACACATTAAACCTTCACAAGTTAATTCCTAATACAAATTATACACACTTATAATACATTTTTCTTTCACTTATCTTTAACTTTACATTTCTTTTCATTTCACTTATAATTCATTTTTCGAAAACAGACGGCAATTAACAATGGCAGCACATGTTCAGGAATATCAATCATGTTTGAGGTGATTTGTGGCCTGACCAAATTGCTTCGAGACGGAGCTAAGAGTGCCATTCAATAATTACGTGGAGCTTGAAAGGAGGGGAGGGGAGGAGGACACTTCTTACAGCCTCGCAAAGGGGGGTTCGGGAATCGAAGATGATCTTACAAAAGATTTTGTTTACACATGTGATCGTACTTGTATTAGCGTTTTAATAACCATCGTCTCGGATTTTTAGAACTGCAAGTACGTATTTACTACAAGCTAGTGTGCTGAAACTACCTCTTGACCTGTCTCTCGGAAGTTAAAAAAAAAAAGTTGTAAAATCTTCCGAACAACATAGCCTCGGATTCCTTGTGATGAGCGGAATAGAAGGTGATCATGAATTATAACGCTACCTACTAGGCAGATATCGCATTAAGGATATACAAAAGAGATGCATCGTACGACAGATTCACAGCTAAATAACTAAGATTCACAACTGAATGTTCAACGAATTGACGGAGTTTATTCTATGCACTTCGGCGACGGACATTAGTTTTGGTTGGTGAAATAAAGGGCGGAAAGCGGTAAACGTAATGGCAGAAAAATAACGAGAATTTCCTATCCCAGTTTCTCCCTGACTGTTACGAGAATTCCCTGACTATTCCCTGACTTTTCCAGATTTCCAAAATTCCCTGACAATTTCAGGTTTTCCCGGTTTTACCTGACGATCGCCACCCTGGATCCAAGTGAATCTGATGCGACAAATGGCGTCCAGTCTCATAGTGCACTCTGGGTAAAAAGCGTCAGCCTGTAGAAAATTAGCGGACACTTGGCCAACCTCTGTTAATACAGGGCCTCTAAACCCGTGCATCTCCGACCGCCCTACGCAGACCCCCACCTCCCTGGTTCTCACCACCGTTGAGCAGAATGCCACGGAAGCCGATTGACCGGGAGTGGCTAGCTCCCGGCCACCCGTTTACACAGAATCCGGGGCCAAAGAGGGGTATTGGCCCGTAGTCCACACCGGGCATCCGACATGGGAACCACGGACCTCACCCTCCAGGATCCCCTTCTCCTCCTCACGGCACACGGCAAACATGCGGGTGGATCGCAGGCCAGGTGGTGTGGCCGCACACAGAGACAGTTGACTCACTAGACTGTCCGGGCTCAACCCTTGTATCTACTAATGTAGTAATAAGATAACTATTGATTGGTCAATCACTTACTTAAATATAATGACCAAATTTTCCATTCCTGAACGAGTAATAAAAATACTGGAGCAGGACAAGATGAAGTAAGGCGAGCCACATTTCTTGAGACTGAACCTTGTAATAAATCAAAAATGTTTGACCCAGCAATAGTCGTTCCACAATGGCCCATGTTCCTTGACACAGGGTGGAATTCGAGGAAATGAATTAGGTCAAAAACTATCTCAATTTTTGGATGAGGCTCTTTATTTCTCACAAAATTACTAACAACATTACAAAAAGTTCACCTGGATGCATATCGCGCAACAAGTCATCAAATTCCAACACATCAATTCTTCCAGTGAAATTACGAGCACTGCGCAAATACACAAGGACAATGTTGCCACTGCTGACTTGGGCCAGACTCTATAGAATTTCAAAATGCATCAGCAAAAAGAGAACACCACCATCCGTAAAAGAAATAAGATATAAGATGCAAGGTACACAGAAAAACATAAGACTGCAGAATGTAACAGGATGCAGCTGGAAACGTGGGCAGATTCTGATTGGTGTGATCACTCTGGCCATTATGAGGAAACTATGTGCATGGCGTGGAACCTCAATTTCCAAGTCATGCCCTAAATGTTAATACTTCACCCCAAAAGACCATTGTAATGCTGGACACGAAGGTAACTACTAGCAATATATAAACTGATAACGTTCCACTGAAATGTAAGAACAGTAATGGCATTAAACTTCATGCTGCCTACAAAATTCTTTGTGATGCAAAGTAACACCATCTTATAGACTTTAAAAACCAAGACAATAAATCCTGATGACACGAGGTCAAATCTTTGGCTACAATATCATGAGGAAAAAGACTAAATAAGTTCCGAGCATTTCCCTCAGCTCGGAAACTCTAACGTAAAAAAAATAGTCTCAGACGAGTATGAAAACATTGAAGGCACGTGTGCCTTCTCTGAAGGTTCTCTGAAGAATCGCAAAACCACTTCACTCACGTCACCTTCAGGAGAGTCAGGAGAAGACCATTTCGGACTGAGTTTCCACCAAAAGGGTCTTCAGATCCACCTGCAAAGAAGGGCAGAAACATCCAGAGTTAATCCACCTGTACCCTTAAATTTGGGTCAATGTCATTCATCACGTGATTATTGCCCATTGTAATCTCATTGGTTACTGTCAACAACGCCTGCGAGATTTCATTGCAAAAAGTATTCTAAATTCCCTATGTCAACCCGAAGATTGTCGTGGATGTAAACAAAGGCTTCCAAATATGAAATAACGGAAAACTTGACAAGGGTAGGATATTATTATGAGGAAGAGGATTTACAGCGATAGTCAGGGATGAAGACATCTTAATCCTTGCCCGTTAGGATGTTCATTTCATTGAAGGCATTAGTAAAAACTAGAGATGGGTTGAATAGCATTTCTTCTCGAAGTCGAATATTGGATTCGAATATTAAATCATAACTCGAATATCTCAAATACTAGATTTGCAATCAATATATGATGAGTGTTATTCTGCTGATTAATATGTTGCCTGTTGAAGTAAATGGTTGTAAGTTGATCAAATTTTAAAAATTGATTCTGGTTTTAAAATGACAAATGCATAATTAAAAAGACAATTTTACTACCAATTATGGACTGTTTAGTACATTAACTTTTATAAGCTTTAACAAGTGAGCAGAAAGTGTAAATGCAACATTTCCAGTTTTGAGTTGATTGGACACCCCTCCTCTTGCACTCTGGCACCCCTAGACCCTTTCCACCCCTGCATCCCCCGAAGATCCACCCCTAACGCCGCATCCCTCCCCATTCCTCTCAACACCCGATCCAATCAACCACCTACATGCGCCAGGGTTGCCCAGAAGAAGAGGAAGGAACGTTCCGCAACATTATTGCCCCGCCTTCTTTCCCCCCTTCAAGCAAAACGGATGAAGATACACTTTCCTCTCCACAACCCCCCCCCTCCCCACCGTACACCGTAAACCCAAACTCCCCGGCCGTCATATAATCCTCGAGGAGACGATTCGGAAAATATGCCAAACCATTTGTCATCAAGGTCTTAGTAGCAGAAAAGAAACCAAAATTATTTATTTTGGTAACGATACGGAAGAGGCTACAAGTAATAACCTGTGAATGATTTTCTTTCTGGAAACGGGTTCCATGCTTTATTTTAGCTATGATTGGGTGATAGAGGACAACTAAAGCGTGGTTGGGTCAGCTGCCATCATAACAGAGTAGATGTTGGAAGCAAATGTCTATTTTTAGAGTCCATACTAGATTCCCGTCTCTACTGACTATCCTGAAAATAAAATTCACAATACAAAATCTTCAACTTTTGTTTAACCCTGGCTTAGTCAGGCCGTGGCGAAAGCGGGAACTAATGGCAGCACTAGTAACTCCACCCAAGACGAAAGCCGATGCAATAACCTTTGCATTAAAATCTCACATGAAAATTGTTACAGAAATTTAAATCTAGGCTGTATATTTATCAAAGTTAAAATATTAATCATTCAACTCATTTTGTAGAGCCTGCCATTGGAGATACTGCATATATTTTCTTCGAAGTAACATGATATTACAAAGAACATCTATGTTTTCCTCTAATCCTTAGAAAAAAAATAGTGAGCTTTTATGAACGCTATCTTGCATTTAAGCAGGATAGCAAGAGCAAACAACTGAAAGACCCTTTATCATACTCGGCAACCAGCATAATGAATCACCAGCAATGAGGACAGCGGAAGTGGGGCTGAAGGCCCTCCAACCAGAATTTGCCACGGGCCCTTGAGAAATGAGTAGCCTTCATATATATTAAAATTAAACTTCACTTGTTTCCAACTAGCTTTTTCCCTTCTGACACATATTCTCACACATTCATACGCGGTTGTAGTTCTGAACTTCTAGTCTCTACCACCTCGTATCCGCAAAAAAAATGCAGGCCCTTTTCTTAGGAGCCACACCCTTTTCATGATTACCGCCTCCCCTAGTGAAAATAGTACCGACGGGGCCTTCTTGAGGAATGAGCACATAAAGTAGGTATTATGTATGTTACACCTACTTACGTACGGTAAATAGGTATTTCAAATGGAATAATTAGGTAACACGTTTTCCAAGTCTACTGTTGTTGAATCCTTTTCTCCACCCCCCAGGCCCTGTAAAAGCCGTACATTTCACGAAATGAATGACAGTTATAAAGGAATAACTGTAAACATAACTTGCTTAGTAACTAAGTTCAGCCATTATAAAATTGATTGATAGATGAGATAGGAGAGTAGTTCTAAAACACTGTCCATCCCACTTTATCTACCCCTTTAGGATGGTACTGTATGAACTACAGAGATATACAGTAGAGTCTTGATTTTACGTAACACCTTGGGACCCAAAAATGGGATAATCAAATTATGTAAAATCAAGATATTAGTGGATTTTGAAAAATATGCTAAGATTTCACAACGTATGAGAACACAATGACATTGAAACTATTTTCACTACAAAGAGATCATTATTGCATACATATTAAACTGTAGAAATTAAAACTATTTTAATTATGGTGGAGAGAGAATTATATTTTAAATCAAAACGTGAAATAGAATTTCAGAACAGAATCATAGCTTCTTGGCTGCTCAGGCAAAAGTACAGATTTAGCATTTAAACATGTGGCAATCAAGTGTGTACATAATTAGAAAATCATTCCTGTGGAAGAGTATGAATTGAACTGAGAGATAACATTTGAAATTAATGCGGTTTAAAAAATGTATCCAAGATAATTAAATAGAAAAGTACATCACTCAGTGAAAGTTAAATAGCATTGCATAGCAAACAAATGAACCGCCTGGGAAAATGAAAATGAAGAAAAACCCCTCTGAAAGTAAAATTTCATTTATAGAATCATGCCTTTTTAAAATATGTTGTGATGTTGTTTTTGCACTTTTAACCATTCCATTTTTGAGTGGATTACATTTTCAATTTCTCTTAAATTATCTTTAAAATCATCATCAACTTCGTGAAGTAATGAGAAATGATGGAAGGTATTTAATGCCTGGAGGATGTCTTCTTTTTTGGGTTCAGGGATGACCTCATCACTTTCATCTTCTTCATCGTCAGTCAGTACTTCATTTAAATATCAAGTGTGTTTCTGAAAAATCATGAGAGCCCACTAAAATCTATCCGCAAAATCGCTACGCATCGCACCAATGCATACAAATGCCGTAAATTTGTAACACTTTTTTGCACTTGTTAGAAAGCTGTCACTTGAACCGTCTTGATGAGGAAGATTCATAATTCTCATATTAAATTTCGTCTGTGAGAAGGGATAACTAATAAATCCAAGCGACATTATGAACGGTAAAATTTCGTATTCCGCCGTTTCGCAGCAAACTTAAGCGTGCTCACACGTAAATTTTTCAATTGAGGCATAAGGTAGATTTTTCCATGCAAGGGAACTAATGGCATGTCCATGGGTATGTCAACATGGCTCTGCTACGAAGCGAGATGCAAGCAAACAAAAAAAGTGTTGGCTGTGGAAGCCCCTAAAAGGTGGCTCAACTCCTCCCCCACTAGTGGAGGCCACCTGGGTCGAAGCGAAGCTAGGCGGGGGTAGACAATTACAGATAAGATGGAGTGATCTTCTCGCATTTCCCTCTCTTTCTCGCTGAATGAGTCACGCCCAGATGAATTTCGTCGTGACCAGACCAAGAGATGAAGAACTCTTCTTGGGTGAGGGAGGTCTTTTGCGGAAAACCGGTTTAGATGCGCCAATTATGTAGACCCGACTGAGGGATCGACCCTAAAAATGACAACTTTATCGTTCCCCACCCCACTCTTCGCTTGACCCTTCCGTGGCCTGCGGGCTGGGGTAATCTCCAATCTTTCATGTTAGCATGGTAGATTCCTTTACTGTCTCTCCGTGGTCAAACATTTGTTTAAATACTCAGTGATATATAACAATAACAATATTTGTAGCATGCTGGAAAATATAAGCTCAGAGTCACATTTATTAAGTTCTTTTTCTGTGCATTTCCACATTTTAAATGGAACTTTATTATAAACAAAATTGTCGAGTGTTCATTTTACAAGAAGTTTGTTAATAATAATTGTAAATTTCCTTTTGAAATTAATAACTGCAGAACAAAACATTCAGTATGAACTGCTGGGCATGTATTTTCATAGTAGGCGGCAAATATTTTTAGTAAATGAGTAAACGAATCGTTGGCAGAGTGGGGATGGTACTGAGAAGAGGGTCGTTATCATCTCTGCCCAATGATCGAGGAAAGGGTCCAGCTTCCCTGACTTGTGATACAAGATATACGAGAAGTATATCCGTGCAATTCCTTCCAAGAGTGAGTTCTGTATGGAGGAATACAAGGATATGCTCAAGGTTCTAATGACAAGGGAGAGAGGTCTAAGTGCCTCAGGGCCTCCTTGGAGGAACTCCACCACAGCAACAATCTAATCTAATGACAAGGGAAGCATTTTTCATTGCAAGGCTCCGGAACGCAAGAGTACTTAAAAACAGCACAGCTAGCACCTACGATAACATCAGTTGTAATTATCATTTATTTAAAACCATAATTTTTTTGTCTTGAATTACACTGTGTTCGCCATCATTTTCATATTCAATTCAATTTATTTAAAATTTTGGCTAACCCAAACCATGAACCGAATTCCGCTTAAAATCTCTAGATTGGAAAAGTACAGACGACACAACCTTAACAGACCTATATACGTAGACATGGGGAAGGTAGTGAGTGAACATGTTCATACCGGAAAAATTTGTTGCCAAGCATTTAAGCAAGTTTTAGCCATCTGATGCCATCAGTTGTGATGTTTTATGTAATACTACAATGTCACATATCTTCCCAATTGCCTTGGTTGTTGGCATCGGTTGAGGACAAACACTGTCTATACATTATTCCGCTTAACCACGCACGCAAGTGTCAAGACACGTGTGCTTACAAGCGACCCCAAAGCGAGCTTCATCTCATCACTCGGAACAGCTGACAGGGTTGCTATCTCAAGGTCACAAAGCAGCTTTATGCGAGCATACCGGGATTCTGGCAAAATTATCATAGCGTAGACATGTAAACACCTTGAACCCATCACTTTTGTGCTGAATGATGGAAAAATAAAATAATAACATATATTCCATTAAAATGCAATGTATTGATTCGTTACAGTTGAATTTCACAGTAGTACGGCATTATTTCGAAGATTTCCTTTAAAGATGGGCCGGATTTTTTTTAAGTTTCTTTAAGTTCTGTTGTTTCATTTTGTAAAATCGAATTGATATCTCCACTGGGGACCAAAATAGCATTATGTAAAATCATTACATCGAATTTACATAAAATCAAATAATGCTTCCATAAGAATACTACAAGAGTCGGCCGGGACCGCTCATTCACTTTTGTAAAATCAAATTTTACGAAAAATCAGGTTACGTAAAATCGAGATTCTACTGTATGACAAAAACATAAATGTTAATACACTAGGAAGAATTACTTTTCAAGGCCTTTTATTCGGACATTAACTCTTTGAAAATTTTAATTTTTTAAATTGCAATGGACGACTGGACTTGGCTTCGCCCATAAACGTCACAGCGACGGTCACGTGACCGATGCAGCAGATTTGTGGGAAACATGCCACCATGCCCGGCTTGTCTCGTGTGCTTAGCGTCCGATTGTGATTGAAGCTCTTGTTCTTTCTTTGCTGAGAAAGCGCATTAATTTGCGATGGTGCAGTATTGTGTGGTACCCGGGTGCAAGAGTAGTGCACCTAAGATATCTTTTCACTCGTTTCCAAAAGACAAACATTTGAGAAAACTTTGGCAGGTGAAGATACGGCGTGACGACAGAGCAAATAGAAAAATATCCCAGCACATGCGGGTATGTTCACTCCACTTCAGAGAGGAGGATATCCGCGAGGAAATTTTAGGGCAGCGCCGATTAAAATCGGATGTAGCACCTTCAATTTTTGCGTTTACTTCGCCAAGGAAGTTGAAGACTGGCCGCCGAATGATTGCCTACCAAGCACCAACTGTTGAAGATCCCGGGGAAGAACTATCGCCCATGGTGCCAGAGGTAAGCACTATTTATATTTATTATGAGATAGCTGTTGAAGAATTGTGGAATAACTCGTTGCGAATACTTTCACATAATTGTGGATGATAAACTTGTTATGATTGCGCATTACCTTTGGACATCGCATCTAGATTATAGTATTTTCCAGTATTTACCACAAATATACCGTTACGTCATAAGAATAAAGAATACTCTTACTGTATAGTTTTCAAGGAATCACATTTGTAAAAATATCATCAATCTAAGCCAGAACTATTTCGAAATGGCAGGGCTGTGAACTTACTTCGCTCCGTTTGCAAATTTGATGACGGTTTTCACTCGTACTTATTTTTCGTGTGTACGTGATCGTTTTGAACAGAGATGTTTGCTTAACGTGCTACTTCAGTATTTATTATGTGAGATTGATTCATAGTGCATAGAAAAGAAACTAACTTGCAAATGATACTGATAATGAGTTTATAATGATACCTATGCAGTGAAATACTTAATGTCAAGTTTCTTATTTCTGTGAGAGATGTCTCCTATGATTATATGTTCTGAAAATCTACTTTGATAGTTCCGTTGCGATTTCTGTTCGAGTTAGGTGCGTGCAGTACGCATTTTTTTACTCATTGAAGTGATTTATATTAAGTATTAAATTCTGAGGGATAAAATCCTGGCCTCTGCGAGTGATCAGTGGAGATGAGTGAACAATAATTCTAAGTACAAGGAGCTTTAGTTGGTCAAAATTGTATTTCATTAGAGTAAACTTTGATTTTGTATTGTGACTGTGTAAGATAATCAATGCTGTTTTCTTTACCATGCATAGTCTTTCTATTGTTTGAGGGCTCTAATTATATCACCATATGTCACTTTTCCACTGAAAATGGGAATTTTATTTGGGTAATGTATAATAGTCCCACCACGAAATTTTTTGGCACTAACTAGTTACACTATCAATTGACCTTGAGTAGTTGTTATTTAATGTCTGAGCATATTGGGTTGTCACCATATTTAGTGTGAATACCAGTTACTCCTTTGATCACTGACCAGGCTGCCTTGCATCTGTTAGTGGTGTTATATGCATACTAAATATTGGACTATTGCTTTGCCATTCATAATTGTAATTCCTCTTTGCAGGATGCCTCCATGGGTTCTCCTAAGGAGAACACAGGGGAAACGTGTGAGAGTGTTTCTTCTGAGCACCATAATTTGTGGATGCTCAGTTCAATTTGTGAAGTAGAGCAGTTGAAGAAGGAGCTGGAAGAAACCAGGGCGAGACTTGCTAGCAGTGAGCAGCAGAGAGTCGTAGCGGAGTCCATGGCAATGACAGCAGAATGCCAAAATGCCATGAAAGAGAAGGAGATTGCTAGGCTCAGAATCCAGGTGGAGAATGCTGCCCTTAAAGGAATGCAGCAAAACTTTTCTTTTTCCTTTGTGGCCACAAAAAAAGAACTAATGCTCTACTACACAGGATTTGAGTCTGTGGAGGCATATGTACCCGTCGTGTAGGCACCCGGATATGTAGGCATATGTAGGCACCCGGATGTATGGCCTGAAAATGTGTTGGTTAACAGGTATTTTTTTCGGAAGGTAATCCAGAAGTCCCCATCGGGTTAGTTACCGCGAAGTTGCAAGTGTTACACTCCTCAACTTCAAATTCATATGATGAGCTACAGATAAAAGGTAAAAACGTTTTGGGTAGAAATAAGATCTTAAACTTCCTCTCTATAAATATCCAGAGCCTCAGAAATAAGATTCATGAGCTTGAACTTTTAATGAACAATGAATCAGTTGATGTTCTTGTTGAGCACTGGCTGCTTCAAAGTGAAATAAATGTGTGTGCCATTGACAATTTTAATCTAGTGACCTCCTATTCTCGGGTGATGCATAAATGTGGTGGGGTTGCAATATATTGCAGACCTGACATAACAATGAATAATTTGTGCTTTGAGGGTTCTATTGAAAAAGTGTGTGAATGCGCTATTGCATTATTGAAGGTCCAACATAAAAAATTTGCTGTTTTTTCCATATATCGGCCTCCTGGGGGCATTTTTGTTGATTTTCTGCATGTACTTAATGATGCACTTCTGTATGTAGTGATGAAAAGTTTAGATGGTATAATAATCTTTGGGGATCTCAACATAAGTTTTTTTTAGGACACTCCAATGAAGGATGATCTCCTAAATCTGCTGACCTCTTATGGCCTTCACATTGTAAATGTTGATCCCACTAGGGTAACCCTAAAAACTGTTTCTCTCATAGACTATGTCATCTCCAATATCTCAAGCGTGGATTTTGAGTGTAAAACTTTTAACTCAGGCCTATCTGACCATTTTGGACTTCATGTGGCCATAAATTGCAGCCTATCCTGTATGAATTCTGGTTCTGTATATACTTATAAGAGAATGTTCTCAAGTGAATATATCATGGAGTTTTCCACCATGATAATGCAAGAATCATGGAACGAAGTGATTCATGCTGAAAATAGTGATAAAAAGTTTAGTGCCTTCTTAAATGTATTTCTTATGCAATTCAATGCTGCCTTCCCTATAAAAAGGGTTACGTCAAAAAAACCGGGTGGCAAATTCAAGATAAACTCTCCACAGCTCCTTGCTCTGTCGAAGAAGGTGCGTGAACTTCATCTTCAAAGCAAACTTGGGGATGCAATTTCACACCAGGGCTATTTAAGTACTCGTAGAGAATTCCGAGCACTTTTGTTCAACACCAGGAAGGCCATCATCGAAAACTACATTAGCAACTCTAGCAATGTAGTCAAATCTACTTGGGATGTCATCAACCATTCTACAAAAGCCTCTAGCCCAGCTTATAACTCAACCTCTATTACTTTCAGTGGAATCACTGTGTCTGATCCTGAAGAAATAGCCAATATGTTCAATCACCACTTCTGCTCAATTACTTCCCAGACCAAGCAAACTAGTGCACCCCCAAACATAAACTATGCTCATTCACCTCACTCAATGTTTCTATTCCCAACCTGCCCAGCTGAAATTGTAAAAGTAATCAATTCCTTTCAAAACAAATTTTCCTCAGGGATCGATGGCATCCCAATGCCTGTTGTAAAAGCAGTCGCTCACTCTATTGCAATGCCTTTGGCTGACGTGGTAAATTCCTCTTTCCTAAGTGGAAGGTTTCCAGCAATCCTCAAATACTCTCGTGTGACTCCTGTTCCTAAAAAAGGGACATGTGATAATGCAGACAACTATAGACCAATATCTGTCATATCTGTCTTCTCCAAAATATTTGAGAAACTATTTCATATTCGGGTATTCAATTACTTGAAGCTGCATAAGCTCATAGCTGAAAATCAGCATGGTTTCCAAATCGGAAAATCAACCAACTCTGCAACTTTTGACCTCCTAAACAATATTCTGCATGGTTTAGACGAAAAACTTCTCACAGCAGGCATATTCTTTGATTTAAGCAAAGCTTTTGATCTTATTGATCATAACATATTAAAATACAAACTTCAAAATCTAGGAATTTCTGGTAGAGCACTGGAATGGATTTCGTCATATCTAAGTGACAGAAAACAAATTGTGAGCTATTCCTACAGGGACACCTATATGACACAAACTGCTAAATCTTATCCTCTAAGCAAGAACTCTGGTGTTCCCCAAGGATCCATATTAGGACCTCTGTTTTTCCTCCTTTTTGTTAATGGCCTCCCAAATCACCTATCACACTGTAAAATCACCCTTTATGCAGATGATACATCTGCCATTGTTACAGCTGACTCCCTAGATAGGTTAACTGAATACACTAACAACACCATTCGTGAAATGCAGCAGTGGTGCAATAGTAACAATCTAGTTTTAAACAAAGAAAAAACACAGCTCATCCAGTTTATAAGTAAAAACTACAAAAAAAGTAACATTCTAACAGATAACAATGTCACTTGCTTAAACAAGGCAACTGCCATTAAGTTCTTGGGACTCCAAATAACAGATAACTTGGACTGGTCTCCCCATGTTCTTGGAATAGTGAAGAAAATATTTGCTGGTATCTTCATGATTAGAAAGTTAGCTCCTGTTGTTTCCATTGACATTCTAAAAATGGTATATTATGCTAAAGTGCATTCATATATTTCGTACGGCATTATGTTCTGGGGAAATTCAAGCATAGCTAGTAAAGCCTTCTCTGCCCAGAAACAGGCAGTCAAAGCCATGTTCCAAGTCCCTATACGTACCCCTGGAAAACCACTCTTCACAAATGCAAATATACTAACATTGCCCTCTATTTACATTTTGTCTTGTGTTTGCTTTGTTAAAGAAAATCCTGATAAATTCCCAATGAACTCCATATATCATGACTACTCCACCCACTCAAACAATAACATACATGCCAGTCAGCATTCATACTCCCTTTTTGCTAAAGGCGCCTATCACTCGTCCTCAATACTTTACAATAAGTTGCCAAATGACTTTAAAACCATTACCTCTCCAATGATTTTCAAAAGGAGAGTCAAAGAATTCTTAATTAAGAAATGCTATTATGATGTAAGAGAATTTCAAAGTGATTGCTTGTGAATAACTTTGTATAGATATGTCCATTATTTTTGTAATGATGACATTGAAATTTTGAACAACTTTGTACATATATGTTCATTAATATTGATATGATGACATTGTAGTTCTTGTGTGTATATGTCCTGTCCAAATTTCTTGACGAAACCATGCATGTACTTGCTAACGGTGTAATAAAAAAAATATTATTATTATTATTATATGTTGTCTTCAAGAAATTTTCCGCCATCTCGGAAGGAATTTCTCAGGTTTTGAGTGTAGATGATGAATTTTTATTGTTTCTAACTAAACTCAGACAGGGGTTGGAAATGTTTGACTTATCAATCCGGTTCGGGGTTTCAGTGAAAACAGTGAGGGCAGTGCTCAGCCATTGGGAAAATGTTGAATATTTCCGACTGGGATGCCTGAATATTTTCCCACATAGAGACATAATATTAAAATTTACGCCTCCGGAATTTAAAAACAATTTCCCAGCCACCATCCTTATTCTCGATGCTACAGAGGTGAAGATTGAAGTACCTTCTTCATTGGTGTTGCAGTCACAATCATTTTCCAGCTACAAATCTGCCAACACCTTGAAAGGGTTGTGACCCAAAGGGTGGGATTATTTTTGTCTCCCAGTTGTTCGCTGGGTCAATGTCTGACAAACAGATTACTCAGGAGAGTGGACTCTACGAGGTTCTGAGGCAGAAAATTGACAATGGGGATATTCATCAGGGGGATACTGTCATGGCAGACAAAGGTTTTTGCATTAGACATGAAATCGAGTCATTAGGCCTGAAATTCAATATACCTCCCATGGCCAGTACTTCTCAATTCTCCGAGGAGGAAGTGCATTTTACATCATGGGTTATTGCATCTTCCCGAGTTCATGTGGAGAGGGCAATCAGGAGGGTGAAATCATTTAAAATTCTAGGGGGAACTGTACCAATAACACTTATTCCCCACATAAACCAAATATGGACAGTTTGCTGCCTCCTTACTGGGTTCAGGTGCATCACAACGAGTAAATAGGTAATATAGCATTTTTTGTTAGTTTTGCTGAATGAACAACTTTTCATTTGCTCATCAACATCATTTGATCATATGCAACATCTAGTTCACATTCGTTTCCATTGGAGTGAATGATTAATGTAAATATTTTGTTGTATGCCTTGGTACAGCTCCTTTCTCATTGTGTGCTATGGTCGACTCTGCATACCTAAAATTATACCTTCACTTCAGTTTGCTCAAGAGTCCTGCCTTTATTAGTATGTTATCACCTGCATTGTAATTAGTATATCTACTGCAACGCTTGGCTGACCAATTTGTTTTTATGCTGATTTAACAACTTCTGCCTGTCTGCATCTTAAACTGTGATGATATGACAAAAGTGCAGTTTTGTTATTTTCTACTGTTGAGAAGACCTGGTGGTAAGCTCCAATACTTGGAACTTCTTAAGTTTTATTAAATGTCTGCTGAATAAACTCAATCTATACTCAGAATTACGTAAGTCTATACTTCATTTATAAACTGTAGAACCCTGAAAGATAGCAGACCAGGAAATGTTGAAGCTCCAAAATAAATGAACATCCTAAGAAGCCATGTATTGCAGCCATAGAGGAATACTGAATCATCAGACCTGCTAACTAACACAATAGCCCAAAACATAAATTTGAAGTTATTGTTAATGTTGTGTTTCCACTGATCAAGTAAGGTAAGGGACAAAGTTCTTCCCACCCCCTAAATTTCACATGATGTCCCTCTTCGGCCTCTGATACCTCCCATCATTTTCTCCACTCATTCTTCTCCTCCCTGGTGAAAATAAACCGTGACAGACAGTGTGACAACAATGTGTATCACACTGTGCAAGTGAATTAGTCACAGTGTATGTACACTGTGTGCACAGTGTGCTCCCTTCAAAGCGTGATGGACAGTGTGACCACAATGTGCAGCACACTGTACATGGGTATTAGTCACAGTGTCCTCACACTGTGTGCACGGTATCCTCACACTGTGCGCACGGTGTCCTCACACTGTGTGCACGGTGTCCTCACACTGTGAACACACTGTACCGTCACAGTGTCTATCACGCTTTCTGCACGCTTTTGAGTCCCAATTTACGCTTTTGTCACGGTGTATGCACACTGTAATCACACTCTTGTCACATTCTAAGCACACTGTGTTCACGCTTCTGTCACATTGTCTGTCACACTGTCTGTCACGGTTTATTTTCACCAGGGCTCCCTCTTCCCCATCATTCTTCCCTCAATCTCTTCTTTCAAAATGCCATTACCTTTTCCCAATACACCTTCTCCTTATTTCATCTATCAAATTTCTTTCGTCTCCTACCAATTCTAGCACAACACGGTAACAATAGGAGGTGTCACAGGCATTCCCTGGACAGACTACGGATGCCATCATCCAACACGTTACCATTTCAATTTCTATCAGAGAATAGGAGAACTCGATGACAATTTTGCCACTTCTTATGTGTTTCGATGATTTCACTTATCGTCGAGTGAAATTTTGGCAAGTTTTCTTCCAGTAGTTTTGTAGCAATTGATGAGTGAAGTTACCTCAAGTTTCGCAGCGGAGGAAATTAGAAAGCGGACAAAGTAAATTCATTATAAAACACCATCAACTAATACTTGATGCATTTTTGGTGGATACCCTGGTGAAAATAAACCGTGACGGACAGTGTGACAACAATGTGTATCACACTGTGCAAGTGTATTAGTCACAGTGTATGTACACTGTGCGCACAGTGTGCTCCTTCAAAGTGTGATGGACAGTGTGACCACAATGTGCTGCACACTGTACAAGGCTATTAGTCACAGTGTACGCACACTGTGCTCCCTTCAAAGCGTGATGGACAGTGTGACCACAATGTGCAGCACACTGTACATGGGTATTAGTCACAGTGTCCTCACAATGTGTGCACGGTGTCCTCACACTGTGTGCACGGTGTCTTCACACTGTGTGCACGGTGTCCTCACACTGTGAACACACTGTACCGTCACAGTGTCTATCACGCTTTCTGCACGCTTTTGAGTCCCAATTTACGCTTTTGTCACGGTGTATGCACACTGTAATCACACTCTTGTCACATTCTAAGCACACTGTGTTCACGCTTCTGTCACATTGTCTGTCACACTGTCTGTCACGGTTTATTTTCACCAGGGTACAATGTTCTGCGGACATTATTCTTTCCATACCGTTTTTTTAAACTTCACTTCCAATTATCCCAATAATTCTTTCGTAAGTTTTTCTGATGCCATATGGCATCACTATGCCAACACGGATGCCACAATGGATTCATTTGTAATTCCCCTCACTTCCAATGAAACTATTTTGAATTTTTCAATTACAATAAGTGGTATAATGTAAATACAGTAAAACCTCTTTGTATCGAAATGGAAGGGTCCAATTTTTTGGTCATTTTGAAGAATAGAGGTTCATTATATGTTTCAGCATTATATTCCGCCTTATGGAACACTTTGGAAATGATATGTGCTGTTATCTCTTTAATTACTATCTTTTTGTATTCAAATAAATGCAGTTATGATTTTACATAGTTTTAATGTTTATAATGATAAAAACAAAGGAACTGAAACTTACTTAAGAACTCTTCACTAAAAAGTTTGAATTTCTGTTTCTTTCATTTTTTTCGAAATCTTGTGAAATTATATATATTTTCTACCTTATTTAACGATAATAGATTCTCACTGCTTCGGGCTTCCATACAAAAAACCTCAAGCATATCCTGCACCTCTTTCTTGATTGTCACAGACTCGACTCACCACCTTCTTCCCTACTTAGGTATGTACATTGGAATTCCTTCCTCAACTCCTCCTCCCACCACCATCCCCCTTGGGGTGCATGTGAGAGGGGAGTTGTCAACATGTATTAAGTCATTGTAATCTATTCCATGCCACTCCGTTGGCTCATCCTCATATATAATGTCCTCCTGGCTGCTGTCCCCCATAAACCCAGCCTTCTTAAAACAGAATTCCCAATTGCCTGCAACTTTAAATTAGTGAATTATATTCCACAAACAATTCTAATATCAATTCTCTCATTGACTGTTCGCCACATGCACACCACCCAGTGATTTCTCTTCACAAAGGAAATATTCCCTGATCAAGGGGTTGCAATTTACTCGTGGTATTTGGAGAAAAATGCTCTATTTTGATGTTTCGTGACACAATCCTCCAAACTTTAGGCCCTGTACAGTGGTCAATAAAAAGGACTATTTTCCAGTTGCTCATTTCTATCTTTGAGCATTTATAAAGCCTCTAGGCATTATATATTACTCGATAACAAGTGGCTCCAATTTCTCAGAGCCATTAAAATTGACTCAGAAAAGCACTGTGAATTTTTCTTCGCTTTTTCCCCCCTCCATGACATGATTGGCTTCTGAATGGCAGAGTTCTGTCAGCAAGCAATTTATAAAAAACTCCTGCCTCATCAGCATTAAAAATGTCTCGTGGTTTATACTCAACTAAAACCATCTGCAAAGTTTCTTCTTCACTCTTCTACCACTGTATCACTTACAGTAGCTTCTTCCAAACAAATCTTCAATATTTTGAGATTGCATCGCACATTTAACTTTTGTAGCCCTCCATTTGATTCTTGAAAATTTTCAATTCTTATGTTTGCTGCTACTTCTCTCACCTTTGCTGTAGAAAAGATCCAGATACGGGAGTATTTATGGCTCTACCTTCCATCAACCAATCAAATATGTGCTCATCCAGCTGTTCACTTTTCAGTCCAGGGTTGGGTCATTACGCGTAGAATATTATTTTCTACATGCACGTAGAAAATAGTGTAGATAATGTAGTTTATGTAGAATAATATGTTGATTATTTTTTTGTCCGTAAAATAATGTTTTACGTTTAATAAAATGTAGAAAATTACAATAAAATAAATAAAACATTACATTTGTAAGGTGTTGTGGTGGCTTAGTGGGTAGAGTGCTGAGCTACTGACTGGAGGGTCCCGGGTTCTAATCCCAGGGCGATGGAGATGGGTTGGAAGACCCAGCGAAATTTATCAGGGATAGCAGAGACAAGTGTTTTTCGTGTGCTGAGAAACAAGGGCATCAAAAGTCCATCAACCTTTAGGAAGCTTGCTAAATGCATCCAGGTTTGAGCAATCTTGCAAATAAATTACTTAATGTACCTGCATCTCCTGCACAACTTGAAGGAGTGTTTAGTAATTGGTCATATGTATACAGTCCGTTAAGGAACAGGTTTACATTTGAAGGATCTAAAAGGTTACTACATGTCTACCATACACTTAAACTCAAAGATGTCAAATCTGTTGAATATTAGCCACTGGAAAATAAAAACATTAATAAGCAGTAAATTCTTTTAATTGATTAGGGGAGTGTATCTACATTGGAAGATTGGAAAAGGCAGGCCTCATATGAGATACATGGAACAGGTTGTGAACGATGTAAAAGAGAAGAATTACGTCACAATGAAAAGGTTGGCCGATAGAAGAATCGAGTGGAAAGCTGCATCAAACCAATCCTAGGATTGTTGACCAATGATGATGATGATGATGAGTGTATCTAATCCCTACTTACCAGTATTTTTCATTATTATTCTACATCCAGCAGCTGATACTTAACAATATGCTCAAAAACATCTTTTACCCAGACAGCACAGCCACTGGTATACAAACTGTAATTCCCTTGTACAGGCACTTCCAAAAAAAAGTTAACACTTCACAGCCGAAAATTTTCCAAGTCCCGAGTTGACGGTGATTTGACAACGCTGCGTCACGGCTTCCCTCTGGCGGAGCCTCGAGAAGCTCTGACCGAAAACAAACCCCCTTCCCTGTTTAGCAGAAGGGATTACTGCACGGTCGGTCTTATTATGCCCTAAAGAAGGGGGCTATGGTGGGCACTCCATGGTCGTTTTTTCCGACTCGCGCTGAACGACATTTGAAGTCCTGAACATATTTCTACCGTCGCATAGTGGTCGGAAATCGGAAAAAGCTGGACAAAATTCAAAAATAGCATTCTTTGAAATATGACTTAATACTTCACACAAAAAAAGACTGCTAATTAAAGAATAATACATCATTTGACATGCTTTTCATCTATTAACCAGATACAGGAGCTCAAACATGACCAAATTTCCAATTAACACCTGAACTAATTTTTCTCCGAATGTCTTCCAAGTTAAGTTGATCGTGACGTTATGTGAGGAATTTGATTGATTAAATAATAGCATGATCTATTAACACAAGTATTTGCCTTTAAATTACCAAAGCTTCAAATATTTTTGAAGCATTTTAGCGCAATTCCGTTAAAAAATGTCAGACGCTGTTCTCAGATAAAAAGTTTACATAATATAGAGAATATCTAGCGTTTTATGGAGAGACCTGTCAAGTGACTTATATCAGAGCACTCGTTGAAGACTCATAAACACGAAATTGAAGAGAAAATAAAAATAAATCTATGACACCGAAAAATACATATGATTTTCCGATCGCGCGTCCGGGGCATGGCTCCGCGCGGCTTGGGCTGGAAGTGCCGTGACTCGCTTACTTTACTCAAGTGACATGGACCCAAGGCTTCCATTTCGTCGTTTTTCAGCTGCACTCATTGTCACTAACCTTCACTGATCTATGCGGATGAAATCGTGAGAATATTGAATCGTGCGACGGGATAAGATTACGCGGAATCACTTTATTTTTTCTTCGCGTGCGCTTCGGGAACATACTTCTTATTCACGCCCTTGAAAAGAGTGTAGTCTTTCTAGGGCCCCTGTAACATTCTAGAAATACACTGGTTTCTCTTTTGAATTCCTTTTGCCCCCTTCTTTTTATTCACGCGGTAAGAGATGCACCGACGATTTCAGAGCCTTGGTCTTCGTTTTCCCAGCCACCTTTTCCCCTTTCCTCAGAGGAGATATGAATGCCAAATGGGGGGAGCGGCATGTTCCCTCTGACCACTCTGTTCAGTTCCTGTACTGAGACAATGGGGATGGGGAGGACCCATAGAGCTTACGCTAAGCTCTAATAAGCGTAAGCTCTATGGGAGGACCGGTCTCCGTGAGGAATAATTTTCCACTGCCCAAAAACCTTACTCCATACATTTTATTGCACCCACGACCCCTTCCATGCGGTATGCCTTGGGTCTACCTCCTCCGAGTTTATGCCCTTGCAGCCCAGTGCCTATTCATAAGGGGTGATCCGGAAGCAGGTAAAACATCGCAGACGTCTGCCCATCCACTCCTCCACCTGAGCGCTTTTAGGTTTGTTTCTACTCACATTACCGGGCGAATATTTCAAAAACATTTACATGCCCAAAAGTGAACACGTTTATCAACATGGTTTCATGATTTAGGTTTGATAGTCTCTTATTAATTTCATATGTGATGCCAAGGAAGTAACAATTCATTCACAAAAATGAATTAATTCCGTCCATTAAAGAAATATATCCAAAGCTTTTGGCGGTATTGTTTAGCATGTAGTATGGTCGAATAATGGATCACCTTTCCATCAGAAGGAAATATAGGAACAGCTTATCAATATGCAATTACTATTCTCAGTTGCGATATAGGTCCTTAAGGAAATTTACTAATTGCCGTCCACCCACTTCGCAACCCGAGCAATTGGCCCCTCGAGAGGAGATCACCGTATGGCGGCCGGGTGCCCGCGCGTAACGTGTGCAAACCCTTTCTGAGAGGGAATTCCCAGCTAGCCATGCTTCCTCGCCGCCCCTCCCTTTCGGTAGGAGGAGAATAGTGGGTGGCGATCCTTCAGCAGGGTTAGGAGGACACGCAGCTCAGCGCCGCGGTCGGGAATAAGGGTGAGGCGGGAGTCGGGGGTATTTTGCGACCACCTGCAGGTGTCCTATAAACAATGGGTATTCGGGAATATTCGTATGTTGTCACAGTTCTCATCCTTTTGAAGAACGGAAAAAGGCATTGAATAACCAATTAGAGCGTAACATTAGTTACAGTTTGACCAACGGAAATGTCTTCACATGCTTACGGAGCTCTTGCAATCAGTTAAATCTCATACGAATAATTATTTAGTTGTGGTCTCATGCGCGCGCAATTAGCTGTATTAGGACCTGAAACCTTTAGTGATCATAAAATAGTTAATGTGAAATTTATTGTAGGCGTTGAAAGACATTATCAACCAAGGAAGAGGATACACTTATTTGGCAAGGCTCATTACGACGGTATGAAAAAGGAATTAAGGGAATCGTTTAATATATTTAGCGAACAAAGCAAAGGATTCGATACAGAGGATTCGGGGAGAGAATTTCTTGAGGACACCCTTAAAGCAGTTAATGAATACATACCAAGGAAATTCATTAGTGATAATAAAGAGCCAAGGTGGTATAATGCGGAGGTTAGGAAATCACTAAAGCGACAAAGGGTATGCCACGCTAGGATGAAAAATGCAGGACGGGGTCTATCGGTAGAGGAAACAAATGAGTTAGTTCAAAACTATAAAAAAAATCGAAAGCATTAGCAAGGAAATCATGTCGACAAGCGTTATAACATTTCAAGAGCAAGATGTTAGGAGAATATTTAGATAGCAATCCTAAAGCGTTTTGGTCATATGTGAGAGAGATTCGGGCAAATAGGTCCACAGTGCACACACTTAAAAACGATAAAGGAATTAGAGTCCCCAGCAGTGTAGAAAAAGCCAATTCTTTAAACACCTTCTTCCAAAGGGTTAGATTAGACATTAGACCAGATTTTAGGGAAACGGCTGCGTGGTCAGTAACAGATTTGTATTGGCATAATACAAATAATAATCTCATGGGCATTATTATTATTATTATTCAAATTAGGACTCCTAAACTATAAATGCTAAATGGTTTTTTCTACGACGATGGTGGCGAGCATAGATATATGTTCGGGACTTCAGACGTCGTGCAGCTCGCGTCGAAGAAAATGACAATCTCGGGACACAGGACCGACCCACATTAGTCGGAAATCGAAAAAAGCTGGACAAAAACCTAAAATAACTTTTTTTTAGATATACACTTGAAACTTCACACATATTCTTAGAAAAGTTTGCTACTTAAGGAATAATGCATCATTTGTCATGGTTCTCATCCGTTAGTGAGACACAACCCAGATAGCATGCAAGCTTACGACAAACTTGTCATAGGGTTGTCATAGGCTTGTTATGACAAAGTTGTTATGGCAAGTTTGCATCAAACTTGCTGTGGCATACTTTTACCATAACTAAAGGCTGTATTTCGGAGATTCTCTCGAAGAGGAAAGCGAACGCTGACATTTGTAGTTTTTTCACCCAGTACCGCCTAATACTCCACATATTCTCATCGTTTCTCTCGTTGAGGTTACTGGAGGGGGCACTTTCAAGGGTAGATTATGTAAAATTCTACTAAGCAAATTGCATTACAGCTTGAATAAGTATTTTGATGAGAATCTCTAAATGTGTCTTTTAATTCTAATTATTTTTTTTTACATGTTAATCGTATATGTTTTTATGCTAGCACAATGTTTATACTTTTATAAGCTTGCTTTGTATACAGCATCATCATATATGTTTATGCCCGCTCTGCGTATAATATTATTAATTGTATATTATTCTAGCTCCCTTGTGCTACTATTGTTTTAATCTTATTGACGAGTTCTATGTTACAAGACCAACCGAACCGAGCCGAACAATTAATTTATTATTATTATAAACTCTGCGGTGAAGCGTACATAACTAACATCGGTATCCTTGAGCGCTTGCGCCGCCTTGCGCATTTAGCCATGTCGTGCTACGATTTCGTGAATTTACCGTGAGCGACGTGCTTAGAAAATATCAAGTTTAAATGAAGCATGTGACTGGCGAGGTAATCTGAAGGTTCGTAAATACTTTAAAGTGTTTTTATTCTTCTAAAAATTATTATCTTTATCCACAGACTTACTGTCTGGCGGGAAAATGCAATGTTTATTTTTCACTTTCAGGTGTATTCCTGCTCGATACGGGTTTGCTCAATGGGAACAGTAATCGCCAAAATGGAAAGAAACGGCCCTACCTTCCACCGGTAAGTTGTAAAATTGCATGAAATGGTGTTATTGCTTCAGTATTTCTTGAAATGCATGCTAACCACAATCTTATTAATATCGTATTTATTTCGTACTAGGGTAGGTTACACCTGTATCGTATGTATGCATTCTTAAGTGAATGGTTGGTTATATTATGTTAACCAACAGCAGTGATTGAGTTATTTTATTTCAGTAACAAGTATGTAAGAAATTGTGACTATTGCATACCTTTATGGGAAGACATCGTCAGTCCTCGATGGACTGATTAGGGAAATCAAAGTTTTATGCAAGGTAGTAATTATGTTTGTGGAATATGTGTTCTTGTTGCATAGATGGAAGTAGTGAAGTGTAAACCGATATCAAGTTTGTTTTCAGTTGGAATAATGAAACTATTTACAGGTATAAGCTCGTTTGATGTTTACAGTTGCTATTAATTTTCTAGGTATAATTCGAGTTATGGATGCAGGAAACCTGTAACCCTGTTGATGCTGGTGTTAAAATGGATGTCTTCATTGATGAGGTATTTTTAAGGTGGTTAATTATCTGGAATGAAATAGAGTCAATATGTATTATGTTCTCATCAGATCCCTATAGCAGTAAATTTTTGTTAACATTCCAGGTACTAATTTATGGCGCAAGACTTTTAAGAAGTAGGCTATATGGTTTCTCTCCACACCTTCCTCTAAAGCTTCCTCATTGGTACAATCTGAACTCTTCAATTGCGTGGTTCCTAAATAGTCTGCCACCGGTCGCCTCAAAAACAAACAGGAAATAGAGCAACTCAACAGCATCGTTATATTTCTGCAATCTCTGTCAAACCCCTCTGAAAGTAAGTTTTTCTAATTTTAATATTGTGTTTCCTTGTGTCAATTGGCTATATTTTTGGTGGACTGGCTTCCAGTTTAATGCAAAGGCCTCAATGTAAAAAGATTGGAAGGCCACTTAACCACTTCTTCCAAAATAATTATTGGGTGGCATCCTAACTGAAGCATTACAGAAGCCTCAATTCTTGGCTTATCCTGCATCTAGAGGTTTTATGGTTAAAGTGGCTGATTTACTCCATTGCAATAGAAATTTACTTCAGTTTTAAAGGGAACTTGACATTTTGTTCATTTGTAATGTACAAATTTCCATGCCTGCTGTGCGCAAATTTCAAATCAAAGGAGAATTAAGTAAAAACTTTATATACTATCAAATTAAAAATTATATAGGCATGATCTTTCATATCATTTGTAGTAATTTTTCATGTTTTTTTTCTAGGAATGAAAGGATGAGCAAATTCACTGGAGATGATAATATTGAGGATATCATGATTGATAAACATGTAGAACATTAAAGTTAATAAATTTCTATAAGTATTATTGTTCTATTATTTAATTTTTACATTTCATTTAACGTTTGCAGCAGGTGTGATACGACTAGTCTGCAGCAAATTTGAAGACACGTAACTAGGAGGTTTGATTCAAGCTTGCATCAGGTATGCAGGCTTGTTACGACAAACTTTTTGCAAAGTTGTAACTTTGTCATTACAAACCTTCAGCAACTTTGCTGCAAGTTTAGCTTGCTATCTGGGAATGGGGATCAAACATCACGAAGTTTAAAAAAATCCTGTAATAATATTTATCCTAATATCTTACAAGTTGATGATGACGTTGTGGGAGGAATTTGATCAAATAAAAATAGCATGATCTATTATTAGCACAATGCTTTGCTTTTAATTGCCTGAGCTACAAATATATTTGAATCGTTTATTTGCTATTCCATTACTAAATGGCGGACACTGTTCTCAGACAAAACTTTTACATCAAGCAGAGTATATCTAACGTTTTAGGGAGACACTTGTCAAGTAACTTATATCTGAGCAGTCTTTGAAAACTCATTTTCACAAAAGTGAAGAGAAATTAAAAGTAAGTTTGCGACACCCTAAAATACATATGATTTTCCACCGCGCGTTTGGGGTTTGGCTCCACGCGTCGGGGGAATTGACGTGACTCGCTTACATTGCTGAAGTGACATGGTCCCTAAGGCTTTTAATTCGTTGTTTTTGAGCTGTAACCATTGTCAGTAACCTCCATCACTCTTATTTGATGAAATCGCGAGAATCTTGAGCCGTGCGACGGGATAGATTACGCGGAATAGAGTTATTTTTCTTTGCGTCCGCTCCGGGAACATACTTCTTATTCAAGCCCTTGAAAAGAGTGAAGTCTTTCTAGGGCCCATGTGAACTAGATATATTCTAGCTTTTATAAGTAATGGAATAGCAATGAAACGATTAAAAAAGTATTTGTAGCTCAGCAATTTAAAGGCAAAGCATTGTGTTAATAGGCAAATGATGCAGGTGTTTATTTGGAAATTTGGTTATGTTTGAGCCCCTGTATCTGACTCACAGATACGAATCATGTCAAATGATGCATTACTCCTTAATTAGCAATCTTTCCTGAGTATTTATGCGACGTTTCAAGTCTATATCTCAAAGAAAGCCATTTTCAAAATTTGTCCAGTTTTTTTCGCGACGTAGCTTTTTTGGCGAGCGTAGAGATGTGTTCAGGACTTCGTCGGGAGTGAGTCGGAATGAACGACCATGGAGTGCCCACAATAGCCCCCTGCTTTAGGGCATAATAAGACCGACCGTGCAGTAATCCCTTCTGCTAAACAGGGAAAGGCGAGGACGGGGGAGGAGGGAAGGGGGTTTGTTTTCGGTTAGAACTTCGCGAGGCTCCGCCAGAGGGAAGCCGTGACGCAGCGTTGTCAAATCACCGTCAACTCGGGACTTGGAAAATTTTCGGCTCTGAAGTGTTAACTTTTTTTTGGAAGTGCCTGTACAATTACAAATTGTATAGTTTTCGTAAAATAATTTGTAATACAATTGTATTACAGGACATTACATACAAAGCAATCATAATACTGTTGTATTACAGCATCAAAAATACAAATTTGTATAACCATTGCATTACAATTGTAACACCAAAAATAATACAAACGTCTTGTGCACGCACATACGAAGGTGCCTATGTGGCCAATGGTAATATGATTGTAAAACAGCATTAAAATACCAAGAATATACAATTCGTAAAGCCAATGTATTACATTTGTATTAATGAAAGGAGTACAAAAGTATTGTTCGCGCGCTTGCAAAAGCTTGGTGTGTTTCTTTAGCACAGGACACCGCTAGTATCGCCAATTTGTTTGTTTATTATGAATCCACCGACCCACAGCAACGTTAGTAAGCTTTTAATCGTGTGCATACTTAAGTCCTAAACAAGTTATACTGTTTGTGAGATGTAATGGCAAGTGTAAATGCTTTTGAACATAATTGTTACGATTTAGATCTTGGTGATGTATTTTTCCTTAATGCCTCTGTGCGTAATAATTTTAATTGCCTCGATTCACTTGGAGTGTAGTTATCCACAAGTTCAGCCATGGTTTATAGGGCCTGGTTACACGATTTACGAACCCGCGTGATTCCATGTTCGTGTGGATGGACGAAATTATAACTGGTTCTATTGCATTGACGAGCACCCATTCATTCATACAAGTTGTTATGCATGGTTTCACGATGATATTTTAATGGGGCAGATGAGGCATGCTTTAGTACATGAACTTGCACAGTTTATGCAATGTTTGACCA
The DNA here is from genome assembly GCA_933228895.1 of Platycnemis pennipes. Lineage (NCBI taxonomy): Eukaryota > Metazoa > Arthropoda > Insecta > Odonata > Platycnemididae > Platycnemis > Platycnemis pennipes. The sequence continues at coordinate 5,385,323 of CAKOGI010000001.1, read as the reverse complement.
GTCCTACGAATTGTGCACCCTTTAACTGTGAACCTGGTAAATATGCATGAGCGTTCCACATAGTTTTTACTTTCCATGCCTTCATTCTTCCACGGGATAACTGAATTCATGTATCTTTAAAAAATGCCTGAGTTATAAAGATAAATGCTATGTGTAACACTTTAACATTTACCAACGAGCTCATTAATGAAAATTATTATTTCGTTGAGAATATCGTAGATATTTTTGAAATCGATAGTTTTGCATACGGTTGCTCTGTATGTTATTTATTTGGTGGAATTTCATGATAATGAGAGGCACTGAGGAGATACCTGTTTTGCTGCACGTAACAATAACTATGTTTGACCACAGTTCTCTTTTGAATGAAAGAAATTGAATGTTACAGAGCAAATACTTATATTTTTACTTGAAAGTCCCATATTTCGTACAATATTACAGGGGTGATACGAAACATCTGCTGATGTGATAAACGAGTTAGCGGCAAACGCTATGCGTAGGGACCACTTTGTGCAAATAATTAAATTTGTTCATTATGCGGACAATACTGAAATGAATGAAAATGAAAAATTGTGGAAATTGCATCCATTTATAAATATTCTAAAAACAAAGTTTGTATCGCGATTCAGACCTGAGCAATGCCTTTCATATGACGAAAGTATGATTGCTTTTTACAGCCATCAGAAATGTTAGCAATTCTTGCAGGGAAAGCCAATAAGATTTGATTACAAGGTATGGTGTCTAAATACCCCTGATGGCTATTTGGTAAATTGAGGTTTAAAAATCCAAATGAAAATTCCTGAATGCGAAGTAAATTTTGGCATCTGCACCGTTGGGATCCACGATCAAAGATTTTCCCGGGGAACTAAAACCACTGCCATTTTGTTTTTATTTTGATAATCTTTTCGCAGGAATAAATTTTGTAATTAATTTGAAAAACTTGAGCTATAGAGCCACAGGTACGCTGAGGGAAAAATTGAATCCCAAAAGATTGTCCAATTTCATCCAATGAGAACATGAAGAAAAATAAGCATGGCACATGTGAGCATTGGTTTAGCGAAGAGGAAAATGTAATCATCACACGTTAGGTCCATAATTCCGTAGTTACCATGCAGTCCTCATGTCAAGATGGCAATCCTGTTAAAAATGCTTTCAGATATTCCTCAACAAAATAAAATTCCATTACCTCGGCCAGCCTTATTTCCTGCAAACAACAATGTATGGGGCGTGGATGAAAACGAAGCCATGCACAGGATAAAAATTAGGCACAGCATTGAGGAAGAAAGTGGTGGTGGGCATTTTTGGTGTTTAGCTAATTGATGTGTTCGTCCACAATTTGGATATAATGCATAGAAAATCAGGAATCAATTTCACGCAATTAGATTTCTGCCGTGAAATAGTTCCGACATTTCTCATCCCCCACTGAGAGCCGCAGGGCAGCCAAATTCTGTACGGGGTTGGAATGATCCTAGCCGAGTCATAAAAAGCATACGCTTTGATAGACTTGACTATTTCGTAAGAGCTATTCATGGAACACGTGCCAACGTGCAGCAGAATTCTGCAGTTCTCAAGCGAGGACTCAGCACAGCCGCTGCTATACAAATATCCCTTGTACAGTTACATATTGTATAGTTTTCGTAAGAACTTTTGTAATTGTATTACAGGACATTTTATACAAAGCAATCGTTATACTATTGTATTACAGCACCAAAAACACAAGGAATATACAAATTTGTAAAACCACCCACACAGCACAAAGGGAATAATACGCACATTATGTTCAAATATCATGCACCAAATATACCATGGCAGTGGTATAATGTGTGCATAAAATTTACATGAACTGTCTATATAGATGGGCTAATGTCCGCATAGCGACCACTTTTATGTGCATAATATGCTGAATCTAGACGGTGACTGAAATAGTACGTTTCATAATACTTCAATATATTGTCCATATTATTTAATATTATATATCGCGTGCATAGTACTGTAATCGCATATTATTTAATCTATTGCACATTTTATTAGGTCCATTATATATCTAGTTAGACCATGGATCCATGTCAAACAATTTACAGAAAACTAAGGACATACTTCTTTGCAGAATAGGCACTGAAAAAGTTGAACTGGCACGATCTCGGATTGGATAAGGCAGATCACGTAATTTGATACGGCATGATTTGGCACACGTTAACTATACACAGACTTATACCGTGCAAAATTTGTGCACGTCTGCCGTTTCTTGATATCACATAGAGAATTCACAATTTCAATAACACATTTATACGAGTTAAGACGATTACAAACGAAAACGTCTGTTTCTTAATAAAATTAATTACATTTATTGACACTATTTCCATTTTCAATCATTGCATTCACTAGACATTGTAACACATAATATTCCAATACATAAGGCATGACCTCAAGAACAGCCAGTGCGACAATCACCAATATCAAACTACATTGCATGTGAACACCGTTTTGGCGGGACAAGTGTTTGAAGTTCGATACACTTAAGCTCACATCTACCAAATGTTTTATCTGGGTACACAAAAACCAGCTGTCTTAAAAACAACGCTCTTCTAAAAATTGAAACTATATTTTTCCAACAGTTGGTTCGTTCAAATATCACCGAAAGTCACTGCACTATCATAACACACGCAAAACTTTTCACGTTTATCAAATAGTTGAATGATGATCTGAATTATCGCTGGATCATTCCTAATGTCCCAATTTGTTAAAGACTGTATGTGCCTGAAACATGATAAATAGAGTCAATTGGCAGCAATTAAAAAAATCAACATGGAAGGCTGATGTAAACAATGACGAATTCGTAAATAATCAACGCAATCACTGGTCATAACAATCATTTAGGTACTCACCGTAACTTAACTGTCCATTAGAATTAAAATTAAGCTTCTACTATCACAAATTGCCAGAACACGTAAATATTGGAGGAGCTAGTTTTTTCTCACGTTACCGGCTTATCAACAGGACTGCCATTTTGATTTTCGAGATGGTTCAAGTCGATCTTGTTTGCAAGACATCGATTTGCAGTGCGCGCATATTATTCAAATTAATGCTAATAATTGACGGAATATTGTTTACTATTTATACCAATCCATTTATGCATATTTTATACGGCATAAATTTTCTGTGTACTGTGTGGGCAATGTATTACCATTTGGAAGGTACAATTGTAATACGGAAAATAATACAAACATCATATGCGCACGCATGTTAAAGTACATATGTGGCCAGTGGCAATATGATTGTAACATGACGTAAAAATACCAAGAATATACAATTCGTAGAGCCAATGTATTATGTTTGTATTATAGAAAATAAAACAAAAGTATTGGTTACGCACATGCGAAGGCTTGGTGTGTTTCTTTAGTGCAGTATGCAGCTAGTATCGCCAATTTATTATGTTTGTTTATCATGTTGTTTCTGTTGTTGATTATGTATACACCAATAAACAGTTGGCAACATTATTAAGTTTCTAATCGTGTGAATACGTAAGTCCTAAACAAGTTATACTGAGTGTGAGAGGTAATGGCAAGTGTTAATGCTTTTGAACATAATTGTTACGATTTAGATCTTGGTAAGTGTGATGTATTTTTCCTCAATGCCTCTGTGCATAATAATTGTCTCGATTTGTGGAGAACGGTAGGCTTCAAGTTAAGTCATGGTTTATTGGACCTGGTTACACAATGTATGACCTCGAGTGATTCCATGTTCGTGTCAATGTACGAAATTATAACTGGTTCTGTTGTATTGACAAGCATTCATTCATAGAAGTTGTTACGTATGGTTCCATGATGATATTTTGATGGGACTATGTTGCATCATGAGGAGGCATACTTTAGTACATGAACTTGCAGTTTATGCATTGCTTGACCAGACGTACAAATTGTGCACCCTTTAACTGCAAACCCGGTAAATGTGCATGAGCATTCCAAATAGTGTTTACTTCTCACGCCTTCACTCCTACACGCAAGGCCCGGTAGTCCCCTTAAATTCCCCGGCGCCACCATCTAACCTCGACCAACTTTTCAAAGCTTATAATTCGCAGCCTAATCCATTTTTTCAATTTATTTATGATGGAGGCACAATGAGCGAATCCTTTGATATTATTTTCATTAGTGAGAGAAAAACACTGGTTTTCTCAGCAAACTGCTAGCTCAGAAAGGATTATTCCATTTTTAAGATATATAAGAACATCGGCTTCTGACGTACTGTCCATGCAGAAAGCAAGTTTGGATACAAATGGCAGAATAACAGGGGAGCCTACCAAAAACTGATCACACCGTAATATTTCTTGATTAATTCTGCGCTTTTTGATGATAAATTGAGATTTATCAGATGAAAAATAATACTTTTTTAATGGGTGCGTAAAAACCTGCGTAAAAAGTGCCACTTTTTGATGGTCTTCGAAGAAAGTGATGACTTTGATGATTTGTAGCCCAACAACAAGTTGTTCAATAGCATCTACAATTTGAACAGGTTTTCCGAGCAAAAGACTCTCCTAAAGACTCTCCACTCCTCCTCCAGTTAGGCAGGGGTCAAAGGTCACCTAGGTCTAGGTTAAGTAAACGTGGGCAACAAATGTGACGTAAATGGTTGACAAAGTAGGGACCCTATATCCATCTCCTCATCTGTTGATCTCCTAGGACTACACGGGATCAAAGATCTTGAGCAAATCGGGACAAAAAACGTGTCCTATCTTAGGTTCAAATGGGTGCCAGGTCAATGATAACATTTTAAGATTAATTCAATTTTTAAGATATATAAGAATATCGGCTTCTGACGTACTGTCGATGCTGAAAGCAAGTTCACGATGGTTCACCAAGAGAACAATATTCCTTAGTTGAAGGCTTAGATGAATGTTGAATAATCGAGATTGAAAGGAAATCAATAGATAAGCTCAAACTTTTTTTTCCAACGTCTTCCTCTAATGTGCACAATTTTAATGCAAGTGCATGCAGCTTAGGGAGAAAAGTGTTTCCACGTTCAACACTTCAAGAGAAATGGTCACAATAGGCGTCCTCTTAATTTATAACCGCATCGTAGCAGAAGCAGGGAATTGTGGCATCAATTCTGGCATTTCCGTCACGTCCCATCCCTTGCCGTGGGCTGTCACTGGAGTCCCAACCATATCTCCAGCCTGAGCACCCTTTTAAACCTACGATATAACCTAATATTTCATTATCAGATCGCAGGTTGAAGTGAAGATCTCTTACAGGAATTTAAAATGGATATCTTCACTGAAGATGATCGATATATATTTAAAACACCAGCGTATTATGCTAGATTTGACCAGGTAAATAAGATTAGAGAGATAGAATGTCGTACCGATAGATTAAGAATGTCAATTGTTCCACCGTACTATTAAAGAACACAATAGGCAGCATAGCAAAGGGATAGGTAGGCGAACTATTGTAGAGTAATCTGTAGCGCATGATGCATGTATTAACAACCAATCCCTTTACTACACACTATGTAGATACTAACGTGGCTGCATGTGGCACATATTATTAGTATCAGGGTGGCTATTGAGACCCAGTTTCCAAATTCCCTGACTTTTCCCTGATTGACTTACCAATTTCCCTTACCCCATCGCCTAAAGGATTCCTATTATCAGAATATTTTATTTCTGCTGAATAAATTTTCATCAAAACTTTCAGAAAATCTTAAAAGCTGAAATCAATACATTTAAAGCCACAAATACACCCTAATGAATAAGTACATATATCAAACCTTCATCCCACACCACGCCCTTCCAGTGGACGAGTGGACGGATGCACATGGGCTGAGAGGTATCTAAGGGACAGAGATTAACTATCGTTCATGCTGGTTAGTTTAGGAAGGAATATTTAGACTGACATTGATGACTCATTACTGACCCTGAAATATGATTCCTAGAGTTTATGTTTATAAAAATCTATCATTTTTACAGGTGGAGAAATGGGTTTTTATTCCAGCAGCTCTACTAGTGTTTAAATAAGGCCTGAAAACAGGGGATTATCATGGTGACATGAATCATGAAAATCATTTTAAGTGGCCTAGAAATCATTTCAAACCTACCATCTAATTCTGTGGTTGTGTTGAACAACGCGTCGTATCACAATATACAACAGCATCGCAGTCCGAGCACGAGTGCTAAGAAGGATGCCATGAAGGCGTGGCTGACACCAGAGGGGTGGAATACTCAGCGAAGGATTCAAAGATAGAGTTATTTGAAAAAATTAAAAGAAATAGGGGGTCTGTGAATACCAGGTGGACAGTATTCTGGCTGAATATGGACATCCAACAGTTAGGTTGCCTCCCTACCATCCGGAGCTCAACCTGATTGAAAAGATATGGGGAATTTTAACACATTGGGTGGCAATGCACAACGTTTCCTTTAAATTGGACGATGTGAACGTTCTGGTACAGGAAAAAAGTGCTGCAATAGGTAAGGACGAGCGGTGCAAAGTGTGTGAAAAGGTGAAAGAGGTGGAAATCAATTATATAAACAATGAAATGGTGCGTGATGAAGTCGAGAATGAACTTTTAATTGTCCGAGACTGAATATGAGAGTTTTCCCGATTCTGAAATTGATTATTAACCCTTCGACGGTCGTGCGGTGGGGTGGGGATACACACATGGTGAATTGTATAAAATTCATAAAACATCGTATGCACTGCACTGTGCCTTCCTTTTCTATTCATTCCAGATTCCATTGCTGTACTTATGTCATATTCTAACAATCAGTGAGTCGTCACTGTTCTTCCTCAGGTCAGCTTTGTATTCCTGACACACGCACGACCATTCCGATATTTAAAATTCCAGCCATGACCTTCATAGTTTCTTCCCTCGTTTACATGCTTACATTGCGTTCTTCTATAAAATAAATGCAATTGTTATTTATGTTTATTTATTAACCATACTCCAATTATTTCAAAATTTTAGTCCCTGCACTTCTCCAAATTTGACTTTGACATTCGCGAGAACAAGAATTAACTTGCAGGAGATCGGTTTGGTGGGGTGACTAGTGCACTTGGCTTCCCACGGCTAGGGCCGGGGACATTGTAATAAATGTTACTTTGAATATAAAAATCGCGGGCTGAGAACGCGCTTGCTACTGGGCAAAAATTCTCTTGTGTTGGCTACACTGAGACCCTGCCTTCCCCTACGCTCCCGAGCGGAGGGGTATATATTATTTGCCTTCCCCGCCTAACTACTGCCCCCAAGGGCACCTTCCCCTCCACTCGCTGTTGTTCCGCACATTCAGGTGCCACGAGCTTTCAATCGGACTTTCTACACCAATTTTTCTAATACCTTATCCAGAAAACGCTATGTTTTGGCTGCATGCCACATTTTAACTAAATATGCCTTTTCATTATTTTAATGACTAATAAACTTGTAACATTGCCCATGCTGTACAATTTACGTGGGGAGTTTTCGAGGTTTGAAGAATGAAAAAATTAAGAGTTTTTGAAGAATTAAATTCATTATTCGAACTTGTTCTTACAAAGTGAAACAACACCTTTTGGCTATCTTCAGTTTTGACTTGTAAATGCAATCCAGCAAGGCGACACATAGTAGCTTCGAGTCTGTAATAGAGGCCAGACAAATCGCGACCTTACCAATGCAAACAGGCCAACAGTGCTTTCCAGTCAGTGTAGTATGTCTCTTCTTTGCGGTCTTTTTCCCGAGGGGATCGCGGCATTGCTCATTGATCTTCCGAAAAGTCAATCGGAAGGTGAAGAGGTAGACAACATTTGTTGGAGAGATTCTGATATTGATCCAAGAGAAAGCGCAGTAACGTCTTCAGATGATTCGGAGAAGAGTGACGACGAGGATAAAGGTTAGCGGTAATGAAACAGTTCTGACGACCAGACGTGTTTTTAATTTGCTGTTCTTAGTCGCTAAAACAAAATATGTTTCACGGCAAACTTCTTTTGTTTTCTAAGGACATAAATCTGCTATTTGTGGCTGCAGCAGTGGTGATGGTGAATCCCTTCTACTCTCACTGAGGGGCACTGATACTCCTAGGCTAAGTGCACATGAAGACTTTCAGTGTATATTGCGTCGTTGACGCGGCTGTGAGGGCACTGGACATGATTCATCCAAGAGATTTTGTGGGTTCAGTAAAATCGCCCTTCTGCAAGACGTCGATGCTGACCAAAACAAAGTCTGAGTCGACACCGAGTATATTCAATCCAACACTTAGATTGCATTTGCCTCAGAAGCTAGTCACCCAACGAAAACAAGAAAGTCTAAATTAGGTAAAAGAGAACATCTCAGCAAATTGACTGTTGGCACAGACGTTGAGACTACTGTCGGGACAAAGTGTTTCTACTAATTTACCATCCACTGGTAGGCACAGAAAACAAACTGTTCTACAGGAAAATCTGGGTCTTTCTCCCTGCGCAAAGAGGCACGTCATCACTGGGCTTGTCTCAAGTGCCTGGAGTTTGTTCCTTGAAGAATTTATTCTGAAGCACTTTCAGAAATGCACTGAAACAGAGGCATGTAGAGTATTGGGAGAAGATGATTGGTCTTGCCATTGTTGATGCATTCCTAAGTATTTTATATGTGAAGGGTGCAACTGAATCCAAAGGAATTGAGGTACATTTACTCTGGTCAGAAAAATGGAGTATACCATTTCACAAATCTGTGATGTCATGTGATCGCTTCTGAGATATTCCTAAGGTTTGATAGTGGGTCAACACGCTCGGAGCATTTGAAAGATGACAAGTTTGCTCTGATATCAGAGGTTTGGATCAGATTTATAGCAAACTATCAATGCATGTGGATTCCCGGTCCCTATATTCCCGTAGATGAGCAGCTTTTGCCCTGAAAGTGCACACAATTCATGGCTTCCAGACCTGACAAATATAGGCAGAAATACTATGTGGCCATAGATAAGGATTCGAAATATATGCTGAATGCCATCCCTTATCACGGGAAAGATGAAATTGGTCCTACTGGTGAATGTCTTAGAGAATTTGAAGTAAAGAAACTTGCCTGCCCATTCCTAAGCAACGGAAGAAACATTACCTGTGATATTTTTTGAACTTCACTTTCACCAGCAAATTATTTTAAAGCCAATTAACAAGCTTGTTACGCGCGCAATGAACAAAGCTAAAGGGGAAGTAGCGGACTGCATGAAGAAAGCTCAAGAGCAACTTTATAATACTGAGGCTCTCAAACATCGCATGGATCCATCGAAGGTTGGTTAGAGAAGGAAAAAATTCTTATAATTGTGCATCATGTTATAAGCTAGAGTCCAATAAATGTGTCGCTGCTGTCTCTTACGTTTGGGCTTCTTGCAATACACAGTCTGGTGACGAAGAACACATATAGATATAACACCTGAAAGTAATTTAGTCACCTACTCAGAATGCTGCTATACGTAAAAATGGTGCCAAAGATGATACATGTCGTTATATTGGTAAACAATAAGGACATTTGTTTGCATCATTATTTTTATATCATATTTACTTAATTGTAGTTTGTTTTCGTAAGAAATCATAAAAATGTTTCCCTTCTTAACACATTCGGTGCGGTTGCATATTTTAAGAATAGTCTTAGGACCGGGTTTTTTTTTCTCTTGAATATCGTATATATTACTATACAATATCTAATATATATCTAATTATAACCTTTTTCTTTTGAATATTATTATTATGTTTAAAAAGTTTACAATGCCGCCAGTCAGCAGCAGCCCGTTCTGCGGAATGGTTTTCAAATACGTTACTGATCAGCCTTTAACATTTCTCTATTATTCTTGCACTTTGAAATTGTTATTATATTCTTACCTAAAATTAACATTAAATAAATTATTTCTCATGTTAAAAAATTATATTAACTAGCAGTAGCATCACCTATTTGAGGAGGCCCGTTTCCTAAACTCCACAGTCGTCCCTAAACATTATTTTTATTCTTGTATGTCTTACACATTTTTTCCTCTAAGAAAATAAGGTTTTGAGTAAAACCTAAATATTTTTATCAAAATTGAAGATGATTACTATTTAAAAATATAGAGTTTTTTCAAGAATGGAGTCGCATGCCTGATGATATTTCAGCACCAACGAAACCCGGGTCGGAATGAAGTTTTTTTATCTGTGGCTAATTGAAAATTTGCATCTTCTTTTCAATATGTTCGAATACGACACAATATTGCCAGAATCTACTCAATTTAGTTTTCTTAACATTAATATGTCTGTAATTTACATTTTTCCTTACTGTGACCCTGGGCCCGTATTCTGTAACTCGTTTTCACCGGTGATGAGCCTTCAACTGCTGATTAACATCACTTGTCACCGCTCTGCACCGATTCTGCAACGTGACGAGGTGATGTTCTTCGCCCCAAACAGGGTGATACCTTATCTCATCTCATCACCCCACCCAGATATGTATCCGGGTTCCTCCATCTCGTTGGCGAGAAACAAACATCGTGCATTACTTAATACTGTTATGTAGTAACTCGGACACCATGAAAATGGAAAAAATGGCACGTGCATACAATAACAATAATTACAATAGTATATTTACTGTCATACAACTCTAAATTAATGTGTTTTGACGTAAGAAACGACCTGTGCAAACCTATCTCAAATTTTCAATACCATCCAAAATTTCAGAGGCAAAAAGATTAGTAGAGAAGTACAAGCATTGAAATAAATATTTATAAAATTGTTAAAACAATGGCAGAGCAATGAAAACATCTGTAATTTACTTAGAAAAGTAAAAATTGTTTCTATGAGTATAGTACAGTTGAGCATCTTTAATCCGGCACAGTCAGGACCAAAGTGATGCCGGATTAGGGATTTAGCCAGACTTGGGTCATGCATGGCAACTGGTTTATTTTTGACATCCTGGATGTTTTCATTGAAAGGAGTCAATTATTTATGACAAAATATATTCGTTTGCCATTTACTGAATATAAAAATTATAAGTCACCGAGAATAATCAGAAAGTGATGGCTTTCTTAATTCACAAAGTTATTACTACTGAAAAGTATTGAAGTTGCGCGGTGAGTGAAAATAACGGCAGCTAAGCATAGTGTTCATCATATTACTGCACATTTAAAGTGTAATATTATTATTGGAAAATGGTATTTAAAATTTGATATTTCTTATGCTGTACTTCACGCAACATATTTCCACCGTGCTTGATTGTTATCAGCTGATTCAGTGACTTGTGGGTGTCATCTGTACAGCTGCCCATCACTACGTCGCGGGTGCCCGGACTGGATGATTCTTTAAAGATCATCATTAATTGTAGTCTTCCTTCGACAATTTCAGGCTCTTCATCTTCCATTTCAGAGATTTGATCATCGCCCTTTGGGATCCCCCCACTTATTTCGTCTACCTCAAAGCAGGCCACAATTTAAACCACACGTGTTTTAGAACTGATTTAAATACTATTCAATGCGCGCATATTTCCCACTTTACGTCCTTTAGATTATATCTGTTTCTGAAATAGTTTAGTCTGCTTTATTAGCATTTGGCCAGAAATACTAATAAGCCCTTCGAATTAACCATGCGATGTAAAATCAACACTTAAATCGTCTTAAATAGTCCCTCTCTCTGTCGCCCATTTCTTCGTGTCCTTTAGTTGTAAAATGTCTAGGATTTTCTCTTTCTGCTCATTAATGTGTAATCGTTATACTGTCGAAGATCCCACGCTGTATGTTTCAGACAAACGATTTACGGATCGATGCAACGGAGTCAAGCTTTTTCACAACTTGCACTTCTTCTGCAATCGTTAACGTTTTGTACTGATGCTCACTCCTCTGCTGTTGCCACAACTATGGATGAGACATGACTAGGGAGAAACATAAGCAGATAACAAATAATTTTATAAAATTACGTCCAGTGGTCAATCAAAAATGCGCACGCCAATGAAAGTGGCCGATCTGTAAACTAGTCCGTCTTTGTGATGTCTTCAATGTTGTATTTTTAGTTCAAGTTGCTGAATAATTCCAGTGTACACGAAGTACCGGAAATTAATAGGTTTAAATTATTCTGCTTCTCGCAATTGGAAAATTAACGTTAAGAATGGGATAATATCTCAGCAGGTTATGAAGCAATGTTTCTGTAAAAAGGTTTCTGCATTTTCCACAAAGTCCTGGGTAGGTGGTTAAGGCAAAATTGCCGGATTAAGGGTGTTCCCGGATTAGGGATTCCCGGATTACGGGTGCTCAACTGTAATAAATTTATATGGACACCAAAATACATAATTGTCGACAACGAAATAGAACCAATTAGTTTCACTTCGACGAGTAATTATGTTTGTTTAAATTAATACAAATATATTGGGCACGATTTTACAATCGAGGAATAACACACGTCTATATAGTTCTTACAGACTGTATTCAAGTTCTGTTAACCAAGCCAACAATTACATCTCCAAGTTACCTATTACTATATAGTATATACGTACACAAACAAGATTAGATTCAGAGTAATTGGGCAATATTTTAACACAAACAATTTGAGCAATTAAGAAATTTTTTAGTTGCTCGTCATATTTATACGTTTGTTTTTCGCAGCTCCCTATCTATCGACTTGTACTGTGTTGATATACCTATATAAATTACGCGAATGACAGTCCCGTGTACATTTGTCATTCTTCGCAAACAAGTGAAAAACACAATTTACGTTGCTCATGATTGATGTTGTGGAAGTTGAAAAAAGGAAACTGAAAAATTAATCACATTCACCGTGGTTTATTCACATATCACGATAGAATATGGTGCACTTGTTTTTGTTGATGTTCAGTAGGCAAATATAAAGGCAATCCATGGTTCACTTCGTAAAATTAATTCTACTGTTGATAATCACCTAGCTGGGTTATTAGAATATCACATTAATTATTATCAAACATATTGTCACTTGAGAAACCATTACTACAAGCATGAACATACATCTTCGTGACTACATGCATTTAATTTGCGCATTACTTGCCTGACTTGCAGTCATGTGATTCAACTGCCTCTCTTCATTGGCTAATCTCATCCCAGATAGCAAGCTAAACTTGCAGCAAAGTTGCTGAAGGTTTGTAATGACAAAGTTACAACTTTGCAAAAAGTTTGTCGTAACAAGCCTGCATACCTGATGCAAGCTTGGATCAAACCTCCTAGTTACGTGTCTTCAAATTTGCTGCAGACTAGTCGTATCACACCTGCTGCAAACGTTAAATGAAATGTAAAAATTAAATAATAGAACAATAATACTTATAGAAATTTATTAACTTTAATGTTCTACATGTTTATCAATCATGATATCCTCAATATTATCAACTCCAGTGAATTTGTTCATCCTTTCATTCCTAGAAAAAAAACATGAAAAATTACTACAAATGATATGAAAGATCATGCCTATATAATTTTTAATTTGATAGTATATAAAGTTTTTACTTAATTCTCCTTTGATTTGAAATTTGCGCACAGCAGGCATGGAAATTTGTACATTACAAATGAACAAAATGTCAAGTTCCCTTTAAAACTGAAGTAAATTTCTATTACAATGGAGTAAATCAGCCACTTTAACCATACAACCTCTAGATGCAGGATAAGCCAAGAATTGAGGCTTCTGTAATGCTTCAGTTAGGATGCCACCCAATAATTATTTTGGAAGAAGTGGTTAAGTGGCCTTCCAATCTTTTTACATTGAGGCCTTTGCATCAAACTGGAAGCCAGTCCACCAAAAATATAGCCAATTGACACAAGGAAAAACAATATTAAAATTAGAAAAACTTACTTTCAGAGGGGTTTGACAGAGACTGCAGAAGTATAACGATGCTGTTGAGTTGCTCTATTTCCTGTTTTTGAGGCAACCGGTGGCAGACTATTTAGGAACCACGCAATTGAAGAGTTCAGATTGTACCAATGAGGAAGCTTTAGAGGAAGGTGTGGAGAGAAACCATATAGCCTACTTCTTAAAAGTCTTGCGCCATAAATTAGTACCTGGAAAGTTAACAAAAACTTACTGCTATAGGGATCTGATGAGAACATAATACATATTGACTCTATTTCATTCCAGATAAGTAACCACCTTAAAAATACCTCATCAATGAAGACATCCATTTTAACACCAGCATCAACAGGGTTACAGGTTTCCTGCATCCATAACTCGAATTATACCTAGAAAATTAATAGCAACTGTAAACATCAAACGAGCTTATACCTGTAAATAGTTTCATTATTCCAACTGAAAACAAACTTACCTTCCATTGTGGAATGAGTATGCCTCTTATCAAATTCAATTAGGATATAATGAGAACTTAATACTGACATCATTTGATTCCAAAGAAATAATCAGCATACACAATTCTCATCACTGAACAAATCCATACCACACATCAGATTCACCAGTGTTTTTACAGTTTTCTGCATCCATAACTGGAAAAAATACCAGGAAAATTCATTACATCTGTGAATATCAAACATGGTTACACCTGGTAAATAAGTTTCACGACTTCAAGGAAAACCAAACAAAGGAATAAGCAACTTATAGAATAGAAGCTATAGAAGGAATAAGAACTAGTTATTTATGGGAATTAAAGCACTCTTTCCTTCATAAGAAGGTAACAACACTTGGAAAATTCACCACTTCAAAATTTACAAAGAAATACTGTTCACTATCTCAGGTATCATTGAGGAAGTAATGCACCCTGGGTAGGTACAAAAATTAGCTTTACCATGAAACAAGTTCCACCTCAAAATATCACTGGCACAGAAGAGTTCGTGCAATTTTTCGTTAGACTTTGTTAGGCTTGATTAGTTCAAGAGGGGTTCTAACAACATATAAACAACACACATCAAATACAAAATCCATTCAGGAATGAGCATTTGAGGCATTCATGCCATACCATTAGCCATTCGAGAGGAAATCACATTTATCTCCAATCAATATACCTTACATCATATAACATTTATCTTTCATGCATTCGTCCATGACGTATGAAACAGGCTAGATAAAGTTTGTCAGTGTTACTTCACAACAAAATTTAATTTTTAAAGTAGGTAACAATAATGCACAACACGTATTTTCTAATTCACTTTCACGCACAATACAATAACTTACTCATAATTAAAAGACACTCCACTCAACAGAACTTACTATATGGGATAAATAAAAAGCAAGAAGGAAAGTGTGTTCATTCATTTAAGCTATATCCTCGCCTAATTCAAAAAGCATAGGCCCAAGGTTGTTAATTGACCATCTAACATAAAAGTTAATCTTTGATATCGGTTTACACTTCACTACTTTCATCTATGCAACAAGAACACATATTCCACAAACATAATTACTACCTTGCATAAAACTTTGATTTCCCTAATCAGTCCATCGAGGACTGACGATGTCTTCCCATAAAGGTATGCAATAGTCACAATTTCTTACATACTTGTTACTGAAATAAAATAACTCAATTACTGCTGCTCGTTAACATAATATAACCAACCATTCACTTTAGAATGCATCCGATACAGGTGTAACCTACCCTAGTACGAAATAAATACGATATTAATAAGATTGTGGTTAGCATGCATTTCAAGAAATACTGAAGCAATAACACCATTTCATGCAATTTTACAACTTACCGGTGGAAGGTAGGGCCATTTCTGTCCATTTTGGCGATTACTGTTCCCATTGAGCAAACCCGTATCGAGCAGGAATACACCTGCAAGTGAAAAATAAACATTGCATTTTCCCGCCAGACAGTAAGTCTGTGGATAAAGATAATAATTTTCAGAAGAATAAAAACACTTTAAAGTATTTACGAACCTTCAGAATACCTCGCCAGTCACATGCTTCATTTAAACTTGATATTTTCTAAGCACGTCGCTCACGGTAAATTCACGAAATCGTAGCACGACATGGCTAAATGCGCAAGGCGGCGCAAGCGCTCAAGGATACCGATGTTGGTTATGTACGCTTCACCGCAGAGTTTATAATAATAATAAATTAATTGTTCGGCTCGGTTCGGTTGGTCTTGTAACATAGAACTCGTCAATAAGATTAAAACAATAGTAGCACAAGGGAGCTAGAATAATATACAATTAATAATATTATACGCAGAGCGGGCATAAACACATACGATGATGCTGTATACAAAGCAAGCTTATAAAAGTATAAACATTGTGCGAGCATAAAAACATATACGATTAACATGTAAAAAAAAATAATTAGAATTAAAAGACACATTTAGAGATTCTCATCAAAATACTTATTCAAGCTGTAATGCAATTTGCTTAGTAGAATTTTACATAATCTACCCTTGAAAGTGCCCCCTCCAGTAACCTCAACGAGAGAAACGATGAGATTATGTGGAGTATTAGGCGGTACTGGGTGAAAAAACTACAGTATGTCAGCGTTCGCTTTCCTCTTCGAGAGAATCTCCGAAATACAGCCTTTAGTTATGGTAAAAGTATGCCACAGCAAGTTTGATGCAAACTTGCCATAACAACTTTGTCATAACAAGCCTATGACAACCCTATGACAAGTTTGTCGTAAGCTTGCATGCTATCTGGGATTTTGCCAGAACTAGACGGCTCGATTTTTCATAGCACCCTCATCACCGGGTGAAGAAACTTCACCACCCAGTTACAGAATCGGAAACGATAAGGACGGGTGAAGTTTTTCCATGATGACCATCACCAGTGATAGATATCACCCAAGTTACAGAACACAGCCCCTGAAAATAAGACTCCCAATAACTCTCGCGACACGTCTGAGATTCACCACTAAATTTGCTGTGGAGTATTTGTAAGTTGTTTAGCAGTATTTGAAATATATTTCTCCATAATTTTATAAACCATTTCAAACTTCTTCTTTTACCTGGATAATAAGAGAAAATCATCTATACGGTCTATTCCTCCCATGTATTTATTATGTTAAGCAACCATACGTAGTTTCTTAGTAACCTTTCCTTTTCAGTTGGACTCTTCTATAATATTTGCATTATGCTCTGATGAAATCAAGAGAACATCTCTTTTGTCTTTCCAATTACATATGGATATTCCCTCTTTCCTATACTGAGCTAAATTCTCTGTTTATCAATTTTTTCTTCGCAACTATAGGAGGGTTACCTTTCCTCATTATTT